>JAOXYA010000016.1:6865923-6887370 GCA_028565675.1 Sorex palustris | reverse complement strand
CATTATAGATATTTAAGTCAATGCCTTTTAAATTCAGTGTAATGAAATATTTTGAGTACCATTCCAAGCACTATTATAGAATATATCACACTTTAGTATTTTAACTTTCCATAATACAAATTTTGTGTTAGTCTATTTTATAGATAAGAAAATTGAGGGAAAGATAGCATGTGACTTTACCTTATAGTTAGTAGAGTTTATGGACATTTATGACTAAGGATTATTACCCATTGAAGTTATTTCAGTGTTTTTATTTTTTATGGTGGTGATGGGTGTGCAGATACCCAGCAGTGCTCAATACTAACTCTCAGCTCTGTGCCCAGGTATCATGTCTGGCAGGACTTTTGCGACCATATAGGATGCTGAGGACCAAACCTAGGTCCAGCCCCTGAAGTTGTTTTAATATAATGGTCGATTTCAATAAATAATTGGGTGGATTCCATAAAAACTACAATAGAATAAAGGTTCAGAGTACATAAATAAGATTCAAAATGCTTTTATGCAGCCTTTAAATGAACAATTATTTACCACATCACAGTTTATTAATGTTTAGGACTCTCCCCGCTCCGTCCTGTGGTCCCCGTTTTACCTGATGCTTCTGAGTAGCAAAGAACAGCAGGCACGCGCACATCTTTTCAGAATTTGTTTAACCCCAGAGTTAACTACCTTGAGATGTTTAACCACTTATTAGGAAACTTATCCAGAAACCTCATTTCATCACCTTGATCTCTCTTTGCTTTACTTTACTTTCAAGAATTATAAAACTATAGGAATTAGGAGGTGATGAATCACAAATGAATTTTTGAATTAGATAAAAATCATGGCTGTATATATAAATACTGATTATTAATATAAAATGTTTTGCTTTTCCTAGTTCAGGAACATTTGTGTTTGTATATGTACTGCATTTTTTCTTTATGAAGTCTAAACCTTAAATTCTATCTTAGAATTTAAGATAAATGACTAAAAGGAAGTAAGTTCAGAATTTGTCAGTTTTTAAATAATTTGTTAGCAGAAAGTTAATTATTTTCCTAAAAAGTTGAACGGATATCTTAAAAAATTATAAAATAAAATAGAGTATAAAGTATTATGCTTGTACATATATTTGCTCCAGCAGGCCCAGTAACGTCTCCATTGGAGACTTTGTTGTTACTGTGTCTGGCATATCGAATACATCATGCGGAGCTTGCCAGGCTCTGCTGTGCGGGCGAGATACTCTCGGTAGTTTGCCGGGCTCTCCGAGAGGGGCGGAGGAATTGAATTTGGGTCGGCCATGTTGGCTGCGTGCAAGGCAAACGCCCTACCGCTGTGCTATAGTCCACGGTCATGGTCCTCCCGTTGTTCATCGATTTGCTCAAGCGGGCCCAGTAACGTCTCCATCGTGAGACTTGTTGTTACTGTGTCTGGCATATTGAATACGTCACGGGTGGCGTGCCAGGCTTTGCCGTGCGGGCGAGATACTCTCGGTAGCTTGCCGGGCTCTCCGAGAGAGGCGGAGGAATCAAACTCGGGTCGGCCGCTTGCAAGGCAAATGCCCCATAACAGACCAAATCCCTTAGGGTGGAAGGATGCTTTCTTGAGTGTCTGAGCTCCTCAAAATTTCTACATTTCCAAAGGCTGGTGCGATAGTACAGCGGGTAAGGTTTGTAAGCAGCCAACCATTGGATCCCCAGCACACCTTATGGCCCCTGCCAGGACTGACCCCTGGGCTCGAGCCAAGAGGAAGCCCTGCGCACCACCAGGTATGCCTGCGCCCACCAAAAAATTTCCCCACTAAGTGGAATACTAAGTGTCAGAAGTTCAAAGAAGGGAGCTGGAGATAGGATGGCCAGTCACACGCTTGCCTCACACACCGCTGACCTGGTTTCCCTCCCTGGCATACCAGACGATCCCCAAGCTCTGCAAGAATAACTCCCGAGGGAGAACCGCCAAACAAAAAAAAAGTTTGAAGTAAAAGGAGTAACTATGGAAATGTTTCTTGTCCAAACTGGGCCTCTGGCCTGCAGACACACCCCTTTTATTACCTGGCCTTCTGAACTTGAGACCGTCTCCCAGGCCCGGCCACCAAGAACATGTCTGATCAGAGAAACAGGCTGCTGGACCTTCAGCCAAATGGCCCTGACCCTTCCATGGCTCATGCGGGCACATGTGTGTATGCATGTGGACACATGAGCACATGTGCGGCTGAAGAGGCCGTGGGCCTGTGGCCGCCAAGCGGATGCTTCCTGACCAGAACCAGGACCCCCAAGTCACAGCGGGGAAACTTCCCGAAGCCCCGCACCCCCGCGGGGGCTGCAGGGACAAGCCAAGCACAGTACCAGCTGCAGGGGCCACGGCAGAGCTCCCCGGGGAGAGTTACCAGGAGCCACGCCGGAAGCTGCCCCCACTGACAGCTGCCCCCCACGGCTCTCCCAGATAGCTCCTTCCCCAACTGCCCCCAACAGCTGTTCCTCCAACTGTTACCCCCAGCTGCCCCCCTCCCCGCAGCTGTTTTTTTTTCTTTTTGGGTCACACCGGCAATGTTCAGGGGTCACTCCTGGCTCTGCACTCAGGAATCACTCCTGGCGGTGCTCAGGGACCACGTGGGATGCTGGGAATCGAACCCGGGTCAGCCACATGCAAAGCAAACTCCCTCTCCGCTGTGCTGTCACTCCAGCCACGCACTTACCCACCTCCTCCACCCGGTAGCTCTTCCCCCCAGTTCCCCCTCGCAGGTCTCCAGAGAGCTGAGAGGAGCTTTCGTACGGAGAAGCCACAGGTTCCTCGACACCATGGGGCTCCCTGAGCACAGGGTGGGTGCAGCCCCCAAACAAACCTTGATGTCACCATGGAGACTCCCGACTCCAGCCAGAGGCTCAGGAAACCCTGACCTGGGGCAGAAGGGGGGAGTCGGCAAGCGGCAGCAGGGGTGCAGGGCAGGCAGCAGAGGGCAGCGGGTAAGAGCAGAGGCTACCGGTAGGCAGGGGCCACGCCAGGCCACAGGGCTTGACTCTGAGCAACAAAGAGCTGCAGAGAGTGGACAGTGACCCAGCCCCGGCTTTCCAGAGGTTCCTTCGGGGTGGCGCTCGGGCCCACAGCCTCGAGGCAAGTGGGGGCAGTGCCACATGCCATGCACAGACGTCAGACCCGCAGCCTCCCACCAGGTCTCCCGAGGAGCCAGGAAACCTGCCGAACACCAGGGGTTCAAAGCCCTCCCTGACCTGATTTGCCCAGCTGAGAAACGGGGAGAAGATTCCCCCGCCTCCAGTATCGAGGATTCGAGGAGTTGGACCGAGAGGCCGAGTTCGGGTCTATCCCTGCGACCGAGCGTTGCCTGGCTGGAGGCGCTGTGTGCCAGCCCGGGCCACAAAGTGTTTGTCTTTGCTCCCCGACTTTGACATCTTCAAAGAATTTCCATCAAACCCAGGCTCCGGCTCCCCTAGGAAACCTGCTCCCCGGAGCTCCTGCTGCTGCAGCCTGGAACATTCTGGAAGGAGCGAGAAGCAGCTGAGGCGGCGATGTCGGGCAGGGCAGGCAGAAAGACCCGTTCTCTCCATGCCTAGCTAGGGACCCCCGGGCCTCCTTCTCTTCACCCCAGCCTGCCAACCGTCGCCCGCTCCCCACTCTTTGGGCTTTCCTCATTCAAAATGCACCCCAGTTCCACTCCGGCCGCAGGCCCCAGCGGTGTGGACTGGCCCGGCCCTTCTTTCTGACGTTGGAAGTAACACACCCATTTTGCTGATGGAGAAAACTGAGGCGTGACATAGACCCTTTCCTGAAAACCAGATCTGGGAACCAGCCAGGGATCGACTCCCCTCGGGGAAGGCCTGGGTCTGCCTGCCTAGCACTGCTCGCTGGGGGCGGGGAGGAGACCCTTGGCCTATAGAAATGGTCCTGGGTGCGAGGGCACCGCCTCTGCACCCCTCGAGCTCCGTGGGGGCTGCAGTTCTTCCCGGGCCCACTGCTAGAAACGGAGCAGGAAGCCTCCCGCCCCGGGAAGCCAGCGGCTCAGAGGGCGCCCTCCGCCCTCCGCCTTCTCCTCTCGCCGAGATTCAGGGCCGTTCTGGCTCCCCCCGCCTCTCCGCTCCTCCCCAGCCCGGGAAACGGGGGGTGCAGGGGCGAATCTCCCAAGATCCCCAATTTAAAACAAAGTCAGATCTTTTTCTCTCCACTTCCTCACTCCCTAATAACCACACTCGTGTGAAGCTGATGTTCTACATAACGAAAAGAGAGGCCTCCTTGGAGAGGGCACAATCAGACAATTTTTAAGATCATGGAGCATTAGACCATTCCCAACTGGGTTTACTAATCAAACAGCCAAATCCTTCATAACCAGCCAATCCCTACAGGGCAATTAAATCCTTCCCCTTTAAAACACTTGCCACACTGTCTGGGGACAGAAAGAAAAATTTGCAAAATTCATTTGATAAATTAGCCAGGGAAAAGAAAGGAGTGAATCAAGCTTTGTTCTTTTCATTTTTTTTAATTATGGAATTCACAATGCCTGAATAATGTTTAATAAGAACTATGAAAATTCCTAACAGTATTACAACACAACACAAAAGAATTAACCTGGTTACCGTGAAAAATTGCATATTTAATTAAGAACAGAGAGTTCAAAACTATCCAGAGATTTCAAAAGTGCTGTTGCCTGAGGGGCCAAATTACATGCTTCCAGGGCTGCTAACGGAGCCGAGCTCACTCATTACCCGGCGCTCCATTAAGCGACTCTGGGCGGGTGACATCAAATTCATTTCAAAAGCGCCAGGAACTGAAGCATTCACTTGGGTAGTTTAAGGGAAAGCAACTATCCTGCTGGTACAAATCAGACCCCTTGTTGATAAAGGCAATAATTAAAGAATAATGTTAATTAGCTGCTTTTATTTGAAGGAAAGTGCGGGAGCTGGAGTGCTTCCAGGCTCTTGAGGTGGGAGTCACTCGCTCTCCGAGCTGGGGAGGCTGCTGGTGGGCGTGGGGGGCCCCAGAGCCCCCCCAGAACCGCGACGACGACGACGGAGGCAGCCCAGGAGGAGGGTGGTGGCCGGGCCTGGTCCCCGTGACGGGGACGCGGTCACTGAGGAGGAGGCAGTCTGGAAAGTGAGGGCAGAGGTGCCAGCCTCCATCGAGACAGACTCGGGCACGCATCTGCTCCCCTCAGACGGCCATTTCTGTCACAGTCCTTCCCCTCACGCAAAGTCTTCTTCCTTCCTCAGGGACTTCCTGTCTTGGCCGCTCCCTCTCCACGACTTCCTGCCGCCCCTCTCTCCCTGCCTGCAGCCTCCTGTTCTCTGACACAGTCACCCCCTGTGGCACCCACAACTCCCTTTCACACCGCAACTTCCTGTCATACCCAAAAATTCCTAGCACACAACTTCCCGTCAGCCCCCGATTTCCTGTCGCACCCACAACTTCCTACCACACCTGCAAATTCCTGCCACACTGTGACTTCCTGTTGCACCTGCAGCTTCCTGTCACACAACTTCGTGTCACACTTGCTACTTCCTGTCACACCGCAACTTCCTGTCGCACCCACAGCTTCCTGTCATACCCAAAAATTCTTATCACACAACTTCCTGTGGCACCTGCTACTTCCTGTCACCCCTCCGATTTCCTGTCGCACCCACAACTTCCTATCACACCTGCAAATTCCTTCCACACTGCGACTTCCTGTTGCACCTGCAGCTTCCTGTCACACAACTTCGTGTCACACACAACTTCCTGTGGCACCTGCTACTTCCTGTCACACCTGCAAATTCCTGTCACACTGCGACTTCCTGCTGCACCTGCAGCTTCCTGTCACACAATGTCCTGTCGCACCCACAACTTCCTGTCACACCTGCAACTTCCCATCGTGCCCACTTCCCCCACAGACGCACACCTGTGGCACCAGCATTCCCCACAGCAGATGGTTTCTCTCCAAGATGGTTGCTCTGCAGCACCCCAAGAAGGTCTTGACTCTCGTCCCCAAGCAGTGGGGCCCAGGGACCTCCCTCCAACGCGGCTTCAGGGGCAGCGCACATGGGCCAGACAACACTAGGTCATCAAATGCCAATGCTGCCCTAGCGCTCAGCCCCCACACCACGAGGGAGCCCAGGCTGCCCACGAGGGAAGCCCAGAGAAGGACACACTGTGGAGGTCCCCGAGACAGTGAGCAAGTCGTCAAGGTACCTCCAAACTTGAATGTCCCCAGCCCAAGCCCCAGGAGTCAAGAAAACAAGAGAGAACTGATGAAGGCAAACGCCATCCTCATTCCTGACTCAATCCGTGCGTCTGAACCGTTGTCTTCACACCGTTCCGTTCTGCGGGGTGCAACCCTCAGTAAATGAGTGACTGTGAACACAGGGCTGGGGCGACAGTGCCAGTCATGCAGAAAGCTGACCCTAATCTCACCCCCACCATGTCCAGGGCACTCTGAGCCCCACTAGGATTTTTTCCTGAGTGCAGAGCCTGATGGGGCCCAAAATATCCCCCAAATAGCCGTCCCCTGCACCCCCTTTCCTACAGATTCACCCAAGGCCCAACATGAGAAACGGGCTGACGGGTCTATCACCAGGACGCCCAAGTCATCTCACCTTCCGCCTCAGCCATCAGCTCACAGCGTTGCCAGGTGGCGGTGCCTGCTGGGCCAGCCGGCCAAGAGAGCAGAGAACAGACCCCAGGAGCCGAGGATGAAGCTGCTACTCGCACCCTGGGCAGCTGGACTCTCATCAGCCGGGTGCTTAAGGAGGGTGGCTCATTGATACTCCCAGAGGGGCAGCTCCTCCCCCGCTGGTGGCCGCCCGGCTCAGGCCACGAAAGGGGCATCCGGACACAGAGGGGGCCTGAGGCTGCGTCTCCCTCAGAACGCCCCGGCCTGGACCCCGGGCAGGATGCAGGGGCTGGCCTGGGTTCTCTCCTCCCTCTGCAGGGGGGGGGGGCGGGAGGGCCCCAGTAGGCCCCATCCATCCCACGATGCCGGGATGTGCTCCGCTGCACGCTCAGAGAATACTTCGCTTCCGGAGATGAATTTCACAAAGTAGGCCACGGGCCGTGGGAGCAGGCCTGCCGCTCACAGAGGCGGAGGAAGGCGCCCTCGGAGGGCCGGGCTGGCTCATGGAGGCTCCCAGGCGCAGGGCCCCAAAGGCCCAGGGTCCAGCAAGCCCAGGCTGGGCTCCTCCCAGGCCCTCCGCTGTGGCCACTTGCACCCACCCTGGCCTCTGGGCCCGAGACCCAGCTGCTTGTCGTGTCCACTTGGCAGCCAGCGCAGTCCACCGAGGACTAAACTCCATCGCATGAGCCCTTCCAGACTCCCTGGCATCCCCACTGCAGGCAGCCTCTGTCTGACGGGCTCTGCTGGGCCTCCCCAGGCAAACGTCACAGCCTCTCTGGGCGCCCAGCTCCCCTGGCCTGGCAAGAGAGGACTCGGAGCGTCCACAGCAAACAGCTGTTGCGGGCATTTAGCCATCAGTGACACGGTCAGAGTCATGACTGGCACAAAGCCACTCGGGAGATCTGTTTGTTCAATTAAAAATAGGATAAAAACTTAAAAAAAAAAAGTGGAACCCACGCACCGAGAGCGCGAATTCTTCCCGTTTTCTGGATTGGTTCCACGGAGACCAGAGAAGGTAGAATCACCTGTCTCCATCACCAAACTGCTGACCCACAGGTCCTGAGGGGTCAGCACAGCTGGACCGTGGGGTTGGGGTGGGTCATGGCAAATGGGAGGCCAGACCCCCTAGTCCCAACTCCCGACCCTTCCTGAGAGACATGCAGGCCCAGGGGTGCCCATTCGTCAGCTGTGAGAAGCCACAGCGGGTTCCCGCTGTGTGGGAGGCCAGGCACTCAGCCTTGGCCACACGCTGGGGACACTACCAGTGACCAGTGGGGACACCAGCCAGAGAGAGCGAGGGGCTTCCCGGTAGCGGGGTGGCAAGAGAAGCAGCCGTGCGAGTAGGAGACGGGAGAGGCACGCGGGAACCCCAGCACGGCCCCTCTCCGCACCGTACCCAGCCGCCAGCCTGGGGAAGGCGGCAGGTGCGACAACCCGTCCACAAGGGCAGCGCCCGCCAGCTGCTGTCTTTACCCCGCGTCACCTCCACTGCAGCGAGATCAATACTGGGGGTGCCGCGCTCAGCTTTGGGGAAATCATTAACGACGACACCGAGCTGGCCAAGACGATCCGCACGGCCAGGGGACAGCGGGAGGAGCCGCAGCAGCATGGAGGATGGGGACACTCAAGTGGGGACACATGGGCAGGGTCAAGCACACACACATGTGCAGGTCACACACATGCGCGCCCACACACTCAGACAAACATATGCACATGCGTGCAGGCCACACATATACACAGACACACACACTCGCAAATAGACACACATGCATGCACACACACCCAGACATGCTCACAAACACACATGCACATGCACACATTCATATGTGTCCACACACAGACACACAGATACACACGCATATGCACACACTCACAAATACAGGCACACACAGACCCACGTGCACTTACAAACACACAAGCATGCACACTTGTATGCACACACACAGACACACACGCAAGCGTCCACACAGACGCATAAGCACTTGCACACACACACTCACAAACACAGACACACACACACACGCACACACACATACAGGCGAATGTGAAGACAGAGAAGGCCACAGCATGATGGTCACACCTGTCCTGGCTAGTTCTTTTGCCGGGTTTTTTTAATCGTCGTTGCTACTCCTGGCGGGCATGGCCCCTCAGGCTGAGGTGCTTGGGGACCATCGGGATGATCCCATGACGCACAGGGGCTCATGCAACACCAGGAGTGGAACCCAGAGCCCCGAAGGTGTGAGCTCTCCTGCTCTGACTGACCTTCCTGGGGCCCAGAGGGACACTCCGAGGTTCTGAGGACAAACAGTTCACGGGAGGTGGCAGGAGCTGACCGGCAGCGCCCCGGAGCGCTGTAGAGAGTGGCAGGAAGCGCGTCCTGGGAGGACAGGTGGACACGGGGACAAGCGGGGAAAGTGCCCCAGGCAGGGAGAGCAGGACAGACACAGGAACGGGGGGATGTGATGCCGAGGAAAACGAAGAGAATGGACAAGGGGAAGGTGGGCGGGGCCGGGGAGGGCAGCGAGGCCAAGGTCACGAGCCGGGCGCCCGGGATCAGAGGGATCAATCCGATGCTCGCTCTCCGTGCTTGGGAGATGCATGGCAAACGCTGCAGCAGCTCCTAAGAAAACAGAACATCACTCTGACCTCACAGGGCCACACTTGGAAACAGAGAGAGAAGCCCTATCGGAGGACTGGAAGAACCAAAGTGACATGAAATGTTAAAGAGAAAAAAAAGCAAACAGCAAATGTAAATCCAACCATCTCCAAAATAATATGAAGTGTGAATGCATTAAACAAACCAAAGGCAGAGATTTTTCAAGTTAGATTAAAAATTAATAATCAAGCAAGGGGCCGGAAAGAGAGTGCAACGGCTTCAACCCCCGGCACCCCATATGGTGCCCAACTACCGCCAGGACTGATCCCTAAATGCAGAGCCAGGAGGAACCTCTGGGCATCGCCAGGTGAGGCTCCCAAGTGGAAAACAACCCCCCCTCAACCCCCCAGAAAACAACAACAAGAATCAAATATATGCTGGCTACTGTGTCACACTTTCAAGTCAAAGGCATAAACATTAAAAATAAAGGAATGCAAAAAGACATACTATACCCCAGGGAAGCTGGGCCTGGAGCCCCTGGCCGCTTGCAGGCTTGCAGGCCTGAGGTGGGGGCTTGAGGCCCCGCGGCCTCACTGACTGCTTGGGACCCAGTGGGTCAGCAACTTAGGCTACTCGAGGCCTCCATGGAGAACACAACCCAGGCACAGGGTGAGCATGTGAACACCACAACCAAGCTTGTGCGCAGAGGAATGGGAAAAGGAAGACACACACAGACTCTCACACACACATACATAGACACACAAACAGACACACACAGACACAGAAACTTACAGACACACTCAGGAACACACACACAGACACACACTCACAACCTCACACACACAGAGATACAGATATACACACATGGACCCACAGAGACACACGCAGACACTGAGACACACACAGAGACACAGAAACACAGACCACACAGACACACAGACACACACACACACACACACACACACAGGGCACAGAAACACAAGCTGCTGAGACAGTGCAGGAGAGGGAGATCACTGACAATAACGGCCAGAGACTCCGCCACCAGGTCTCTGGAGTGGCAAGAACGAGCCAGCAGGCGTGTAGGAAAGGAGGAGTCGGAAGCAAGACACGCACACACAGGAAGCAGGCAGCACGGGAGCCCCTGGCCGCTTGCAGGCTCTGCTCCCGAGGAGAGCATCGCCCCGGAAACAGTTCTCAGTGTTCAATGACCTCACCAGTCACCCGCTACCAGAGGCAGGCAAGACAGAATTAAGGCTGCAGAAGCAAACTGGGAGCCCAGGTCCAGAAGAGAAGTGACAGGGGCAGGGGCCAGCGTGTCGAGGTGGACATGGCGGTGGGGGAGGGGACGCGAACCCCCAGAGGCAGCAGAGCAGGGGAGGAGGTCAGGCCAGCGCCCCGGTTTCCAGCCTGTCCATCTGGATGGAGTGAGCCCGAGATGGAAAAGTCAGGTATTGAACATCTCAAGAAAAAAAAAAAACATTTTTGAGACAGATATCCAAGCCGAGAACTGTGAAGAAAGCATCAGGGCCGGAGCAATGAATGGTACAGCGGGTAGGGAGTGTGCAGCCAACCCAGGTTCAATCCCGGCAACTCATATAGACCCCCAAGCCTGCCATGAGAGATCCCTAAGCACAGAGCCAGGAGGAAGCCCTGGGCACTGCTAATGCAGGGAAGGAAGGAGAGAGGGAGGGAGGGAGGGAGGGAGGAGAAACAGCACTGGCCAGCAGGAGGCCAGGAAGAGGAGTGCCAGGGCTAGGGGGCAGTTCGCTGAGTGTGGGCGAGAGATGCTGAGACAGGCTGAAGTGTGGACCTCATGCCCTGGGAATGTGGGGTGCAGAGGAGGAGACGCAGGTCTGGCCACCTTGGTGCGCTCTGAGCTGCAGTTTCCTCCTCTGTGGAACAAGATACGGCCCCAGAGCACAGACGCCAGTGCCCATCTGCCAGCCTCTGCCCCCTCACAACTGGAGACGGTCGGACTGGTCATGCTGACCATCTGGGGTTATGTCCACACGGCCGGCTCCTGCTCTCATCGCTAACACCCAAGGCAGAGACTGCTTCCCATTTCTGCGCACCTGAGCTGGTAAGAAGCGGTGGGCAGAGAGGGTCTGTTGGGTCTATGGTTGTGCAGATGGGCCGGAGGCTGGCTGAGTGGCTGTGATGACGGGGAGATGGTAGGTGAGTAGCGTAGGTGAGTAGCAGGGTAGTAGATGCAGATAATCAGACATGGACAGGTGGACGGACAGATGGACAAATAGGAAGGCAGAAGGATCAATAGATGAATAATTAGATTGGTTTAGAACAAGGGCAGGAAGATGGATGGATGGATGGATGGATGGATGGATGGATGAGTAGATGGGTTGGTGGGTGGATGAGTAGATAGGTGGGTGGATGGATGGAAGGTGGAAGGATGAATGGGTGGATGGATGGGCAGGTGGACTGGATCGGTGGGTGGGTGGATGGGTGGATGGATGGGTGGATGGGTGGATGGGTTGGAGGATGGGTGGGTGGATGGGTGGGTGGATGGATGGGTGGGTGGATGTATGAGTGGATGGGTGGGTGGATAGATGGATGGATGGATGAATGGATGGATGGATGGATGGATGGGTAGGTGGGTGGATGGATGGATGGATGGATGGATGGGTGTATGGATGAGTGGATGAATGGGTGGATGGGTGGGTGGATGGATGGGTGGGTGGATGGATGGGTGGATGGGTGGGTGGATGGATGGGTGGGTGGGTGGATGGATGGGTGGATGGACTAATGGATGAACGAATGAATGAATGAGGCAGGGAAAATAGGAAAGTAAACATGGATGAATTCCCAAGTGGAAGTACAGATGGAAAATTGAGCAGGTGGCAGAGGATCATGTGGTGAGCAGACAGACGTCCAGTGCCCAGGGGCTCACTGGGCAGACACAGCAGAGGTAAGGGAAGTCCTCTTGTTCCTTCTCCAGCCTGGAGCCCCGCAGTCCACACCACCGCACTCCCGCAGGTGACCCACACCATCCTAGGAGCCTCCTCCGCGTGGTCCTTCCTCGTCAGCAACATGTGGGCACACGTCCAGAAACAGCCCACAGGCCACCGTGCGAAGAGCCTCCTCAGAACTGAGCTCCAGCCTCTCTGAGGCCCATGCGCCCGCCCTGCGAAGGCTGGCACGGGGGAGCTGCCACCTCTTGGCACGGGAGGGTCTTCCCCGAACACCAAGTGGTGCTGACCCTCCAACCATGTGTCCCAGGGCTTAGCACATTTCCCTTCCTCCAAACATCCGCTCCAACTTCCTCCTGCCCCCGGGGTCCCTCCCCACGGGAACCAAGCACAGAGACCCCTGTTCCCCAGTATGCAGGGGGCAAGACCCCAACACGTCTCGACTCTCAATGGGACACGAGTGGGGATCAGAGCAGATCCCCGGAAGGAGTGTGTGTGACCAGCGGGGTCCAGCAGTGTCGGGAAACACCCTGACCCCACGCTGGGCCGGCCAGGTCCCCTCCCAGTGGCCAGCCACGCCCCGGCCCACTCCAGGACCAGCGTCAGGCCAAACCTTTGCTCCCAGAAAGCGGAGCAAGAAGGGCACATTCCACCCCCCAAACAGGAGAGCAGCAAGTGGGCAGGACGGCGCCCCAGGGGAGGGGGCCTGGGCTCGCCGCTGAGAGGAGAGAAGTCCAGGGAACTTTTTTAATAAAGCCTATGAGTCTGTCCCCTTCCTTCTTTATCAACGACACGATTTATTGACCGGGGAGGCCATATTGACTAAATAAATCTTGATAATGACCGAGGCAGCAATCAATACCTGCTTATTATCAGCAGCCCGAGGAGTCCATCTTGTGGCTCCGGCCCCCACATGCCCAAACCCGTCCCATCGAGCACCCGACGGTCACGGTCACCCCCCACCCCGTCTGGGCCACCCACAGCCCTGGGCCTGGGTCCACTTCGGGGGGTCAGCGGCAAGGGGCCTGAAGACAATAAAAGGGGCCAAGGCAATAGCCAAGGGCTGGAGGCACTTGTCCAGCACACCCGACCCTGGTTTGACCCCTGGCACCCCATCTGCCCCCGCCAGTGGTGACCCCTGAGCTCCGAGCCAGGAGGAAGCACTGAGCACTGCCAGGTTGGCCAAGAGCAAAACTGAAAACAAGACAAAACAACAAAGCAGTCCAAGTGGCCAAGGTGTCCCGAGCATCCCGGGGGCGGGTGACTCCAGCGCACTGGTCAACCTGGATGGGTGACCAAGTATGGCCGGGAAGAGCCTCAGGTCCCTAAGCATGGCTTGGGAGGTCACCCCAAAATAATGAGATTTCATTTTTAAAAAATGACTCAAGGGCAAGAAAGAGGAAAGGAGGAACCAGGGACGAGAGATGGGGTGGCTTTGGGGAAGGGCAGGGGTCAGCTCCGGAAGTGGACCTCTGGGTAAAAGCCCGGGCATGTGGTCCCCCGGCCTGGGTTCAGTGGCCCTGCACTGTGGAGCTCAGAGCGTCCTGCTGTGAGTAGCTGCACCCCTTCCTGCGGCTGCAGAAAACATTATACGGGAGAACACGGGTGTATGCGTGTGCGTGTGTGTGTGTGTGTGGCTCATATTTTTTTTAATTTAATTTTTTATTGACCCACCATGAGAAACGGTTACGAAGCTTTCATGAGTTTCAGTCCCACAATGACTCAACACCCATCACTCCACCAGTGTCCATTCCCACCACCAAAACCCCTCCCGCCCTCCCGCCCACCTCTCTGTCAGGCACTCCCTTCTCACTCTCTCTCCTTTTGGGCATTATGGTTTGCAGTACAGACACTGACAGGCCAGGTGAGTCAGAGGAAGTTCTTGATCCTTGAGTCCCAGGGCTGCAAATAAACCCGCGGCTCCCTCCAGACTGGGTCCTTCTGAGCCCACAGGCAAGGTGGGCGTGGACAAGGCTGATGGCCACGGGAAGGTTCTGGGTCCCTCCAGGTCCTTCGGCGTCCCAGCCCTGTGCTTCACCTCATCACCCTCAGGGGATCCCTCAAGCTGGGTTTAAATCCCACTGTCCACGAGGGGGAAACTGAGGCTCAGAAAGGCCAACCACTGAGGAAGCAGCAAGGCCAGGGTGAGTGAAAGCAACCTGACAGTTGCCACCGCACTCCACGTTCCTCCCATGGCACACGCCTTCGCACCCGGGCAGACGGCCATCGGACTGTAATAACGGGGATTCGTAAGCCCGTCCAGGAGGGCTGCAGCGAGCCCACCAGGCTAGTGCTGCCAAGCCCCACACCGACAGTTCCCAGCAGCCCCCACAAGGCAGGGACCCCATCTGTTAGATCCCCAATGCCCCACACACCAAACACAGCCCCTGACGCAGGGCGGAGGCAGAATAACGGTCACTGAATGAGTGAATGAGAGTGAACAAATGCATTAATGTATGAGTGAGAGAACGTGTGAGTGAATGAATGAGTGAATGTGTGAATGAGTGAGTGACTGAATGCATGAATAAGTGTGTGAATGAAAAAGAGTGTAAATGCATGAGTGAATGGATGCATGAGTGAGTGAATGAATGCATGAGTGAGTGAATAAGTGTGAATAGAGTGAATGCACGAGTGAATGAATGCATGAATGTGGGAATAAGTGTGAACGAGTGAATGAATGCATGAGTGACAAAGTGTGTGAATGAATGAGTGAATGAATAAGTGCATGAATGGGTGAATAAGTGTATGAATGAGTGAATGAATGCATGCGTGAGCGAATAAATGTATGAACACGTGAATATGTGAATGAGTACATGAACGTGTAAATGAGCAAGTGAATAAGGGAATGACTGAATGCGTGAGTGAATGAATGACCCTCTCATCCCAGAGAAATTTCATCTGAGACAGAGAAACTGAGGCTCCAGACAGGAAACGGGACTGAAGCTCTGTCCTCCCAACCGATGATAGAGGGACTCCCAGGGGCTGCTGGGAAGGGACGTTCCCCTCCCCGCCCCCCCGGTCTGGGGGTGCCGCCCAGAGACAAGTCCCGTCTGGATGCCGCTAGGCTGACATGACGCGGGCCCACGACCAGGCATCACGGCCCGACGTCATCTGCGTCCGAAAGCCAGAAACTGCCTGGCTCTGGCCCCCCGATCGCAGGGACCTGGTTTGAGCTCTGACTAGGGCCACCGAGCCACCGCTAATGGCCCACGGCCTGCTGGCAATTAATTAATGGCTGTATTAATTAGGATGGAAGCCACCGCCCAGACTGAAATTGGGGTCACCAGTTTCTAAAGCGGGGCTGATGGAGCTAAAGATAAACCTTCATCCGCTGCTGGCCCAGGGCCTGGGCCCAATTCCCAGGCGTGGGACAAACAACTCGCAAGAGCCAGTGAGGGGGGAAGCAGTGGGGACGCTCGGGGCAGTGAGGCAGCTGCCCCTCCCCTCCTTCCTGAGGCCTCTGTCCAGGCCAACACGCAACTGCTGAGAATTTACGACGGCCCTGCCCTCCCCAAGGAGGGAGACATAGGATAAACTTACAGAGAAAGCCCCGTGAGCACTGGGGGCTTGGAAGCCGGGGGAGGCGGCAGGGGCTGGTGTAGCAGAGAACAGAGGGACCTGTGGAGAGTTGCAGAAACGTATGAGAAAGAACATCCCAAACAGACAAGCAGGTGCAAAGGCCCTGGGGTGGGAAAGCGCCCGCTGAGCTAGAGGCCTGGGTGATGAGAATCAGGACAGGCAGTGGCAGGAGAGGAACACAGGAGACCCTGCAGACGAGGAAGGGGAGAGACCTCATCAGGCAGGCGGGAAGTCAGAGCGAGGGCTGAGGACTCCCCGCAAGACACAGCTGTACCCCCTGAGCATGTCCTCTGCTCCAGAGCCCTCAGTGGCCACCACGTCCCGGGGACTCTTTCCCCTAGGAGAGTGGGCCATCTGATATGCACACACAAAGGCGGTGTGAAAAGGCCGGAGAGAGCGGGGTGAGCACTGTCTGGGGGAGCGGGGGTGCTGGCCGGGAGTGGGGGGAGGCTGGGAGTGCTCGGACAGCCGAGGGGTCCAGAGCCAGTCCAGAGACGCCGTACGCAGCTGCAGATCCAGCTCAGCCCCGGGCGGCTCCCCAGGGGAGGGTCTCCCATCGCGGGGGCTGTTCTGCCACTACACTCGGCTCACGGGAGAGGAGACAGTCGCCAGAGGGCTGGGGTTCGGGCCCTGCGGCCTCACGCTTGAGTCTGAGACGGAAGCTGTTGCCACAGACCAAGAACGGGGCCGAGGCAGGAGACAGGAGTAGGTGGGGGTGGGGGTGGGGTGAGGTTCCCACCTGGCCTGCTGCCAGCCCCAGTTCGATCCCTGGCACTGCTCGGTTCCACCAAGCAGTGCCAGGCGTGATCCCCAAGCACCGCCGGATGTGATCCGAACCCCCCCCCCCACAAGACAGAGAGTTGGGCCGCATACATTGTTAAAAATAAAAGCAACACCCGGGGCTTTACCGCGTCTGACAGCTCACAGAGTGCCCGCTGAGAGTGCTCACACACATGTGCGAAGCGGGATCTTATTTTCATTCCCACCCTTCCCGCTGGTAACAGATGGCAAGTGTGAGAAGAATGGCAGATCCATCCCCCGCAGAACTGGCCTCCCTGTCGTTCTGCAGTCCTTTGCCAGCACCAAGCTACCCCAGGGCCTTCGCACATGCTGTTCCTGTTGCCGGAACACTGTTCCCCGAACTTCTGCTCAGATCTCTGCTGAAGGGCCACTTCTCCTGGGGAAATGTCACCCAAGGCTGACATGGCAATTCTTCTGCCACACGGAATCCCAGAGACTGTCTGTCTGTCCAGGAGGATGTGTGTCCACCTTTTCCCTCGTCCACGGACCCAAAGAGAGAAGGTACTTGGCGCTCCATTTCCACCACAATGTCCCCAACATATGATTACTGCCTATAGCGTCTGTTACCAGCTGTTCCAACGTAATTGTTAATCACTCTGAGTGGTACGGAACGACGGAATAATTTACTGTCGGGAGGAGACTGTGGGCTAGAGAGACAGCTCCAGAGGAAAACCACTTGCCCTGCATGCAGCCAATCCTGGTACAAATTCTCAGCCCTGCCAGGGGTCACTCCTGAGCACGCAGCCAGCAAGGGGCCCTGAGCACTGCCCGGAGTGGCCCCCAAATACACAAAGAAATCAGCCTGAATGTCCACACACCTGGTAGACTGGAGCACTTCACACATGAACCCACTGCAGGGAGAGGCATGCTACTAACCTCCCCATCTCACAGATGAGAAAACTGAGGTCCGGAGAGGTGCCATCACCTGCCCGGAGTCCACAATGAGCGTCTTCGGGGAGAAAAGGGTGCGAGGTACAGCTTTCCTGGGTAGCCGGCAGCCCACCCCCTCAGATACTGGGGGCGCCGGGTGTGAACCCCGAGCAGGCCTGAGTGGCTGCCCACTCGGTGATGACCTCTGTCCCTGACCAGGCCGCGCCGATGACCCCTGAGGTCTGCCCTACACGGCAACCCCTCTCCACGCGGCCAACCAGAGAAGCCAATCGACCGGACGGTTCCTGGGGAGCCATTGGGCCGATAGGGGCAGCAGCGCAGCCGGAGTCTTAAGCACTGCTCGGCTCCGGGTGGCGCGGGCAGACGCCCAGCTCGGGCCAGCGAGGCTGGAGGATTGATTTTTTTCTCCTTCTTTCTTTTTAATGACAAATGCGTATCCTGGAATTGCTGTTTCATTTGGCTGAACTGAAGGATGGCAGAGGCTGGGGGCGGGGGAAACGAGAAGAAGGAAAGACGGGTGGCATTGCAGAGTCGGGCAGGGACCCGCCTGTCCTCAGCGAAGTGGTCACCTCTGGCCCTGGGTACTGGGGAGAGCTACAGGGAACCTGGATGGCTTGGGGCTGGCCCGGCGCTCTCCCCTGCCCGTTGCCCAGGCTTCCTCCGTCCCTGCCCTCGTCGCCCAGCTTCGGAGGTGCCAGGCACGCGGCTCATGAGTCACCTCCCTCACGGAGACCAAGTGTTTCCAAAGCTTGCACCAGCCGTGGCCCCAGGAGACGCGCGTTGCGGGGGATCGGTGATAGCCGAGCCGGCGCTCCCCGGGGACACTGGCCCAGAGACCCAGGAAGCGACTTGCAAAGGCGCCTGATGCTACAGCCACAGCAAGGAGCCCTGAGCACTGCCCGGAGTGGCCCCCAAATACACAAAGAAATCAGCCCGAATGTCCACACATGTGGTAGACTGTAGCACTTCAGACATGAACCCACTGCAGGGAGAGGCATGCTACTAACCTCCCCATCTCACAGATGAGAAAACTGAGGTCCGGAGAGGAGGTGCCATCACTTGCCCCGAGTCCACAATCAGCGTGCCACCTGATCATCATGCCTCTCTTGCTCCATTTCTTTTCAAAAATACCAGCATGAGTAAGAAGCCATCCAGAAGAGCAGCCACGCATCCATCTCTCGCCCCGACCCAGAGGCGCCAACATGCTGGAGCAGCTGCAGGCGGGGACTGTCACTCGCTGTGCTCAAAGGCAAGGAGAGCAAACAGAGAGGGGACACGTCTCACCCAATGCCACACAGCGAGCGAGCGAGAGAGCTGGGATTGGAAACCAGGTGGGGGCGGGGAGGGGGGTCCTCACTGGACTCCTCATGCTTCCTTCCTGAGGGGAAAGGTAAGAAAAGCACATTTCCAGAACCGAGTTTGAATCCTTAGTATCCGTGTCTGAAAAATGAGAGTCATCAGCTTTGTATGCTACGGCCTGTGTGACAACCAACACTGAGACCAGAGCCAGCCTACGGGGGCCCTTAGGCCCACCAAGACCTCTGCCTGTTTGTATGAATAAAGTTTTATTGGCACCGCAGCCATTCACTCTCCTTGTCTACGGCGGCTGCTGGCAGAGTGGGGTGTTTCCTAGATACTGTAGGGCTGCACAGTCCAAAGTGTTTTATTGTTTTATTATCCGACTCTAAACAGAAAAGGCCTATCGCCCAGAGATCAGCACGAAGAACACAAGGCCAGAACCCTTGGGAAAATACTGTCCCTGAAGACTCAGGGTCAGATTTGCTTATGAGAAGGGAAACAGAAGCTTCCTTCCTCCTTTTCTTCCTTCTTTCCATCCTCCTTCCTTCCTGTTTCCTTCTTTCCTCCTTCCTTCCTTCCACCCCTCCTTCCTTCCTTCGTTCGTTCATTCCTTCCTTCCTCCCTCCCTTTTTCCCCTGTTCTCTCTCTTTGTGTTGGGGTTTGAACCCAGGACCTCTCACATGCAGAAGTAGAACCTTCTGCAGACATTTCTTCAGGTCTCCTGGGCCAGCTGAGCGGTCTTCAGAACTGGGCTGGGACAGAAGGACACAATGGGCACAGTCGTGTGAGAACTGAAAGAAGAGTTCCAGGCAGAGGGAGCTGCAGGTGCAAAGGCCCCGCGGTGGGATTGTGCTGGTGTGTTTCAGGGGCAGAAAGGCCACTGTCATCTAGTGGGAGCTGGGCTGAGAGGCTGGAGTGGAAGTCAGACCATGGGGACCTGGCGATCTGGGAAGAGGATCAGGGAAGAGGATTGTATCCGAAGTGTTACAGGCTTCTACGCTCACTCTGTTCCTGTGAAGGACTCATTGAGTTCTAGATGCCAAGAACCCCACCCTAAATATAATATCTCATCGCAAAGAATTTCCTTCCAAAGTCACTAGCCCACAACATTGCCACCATGGACCCAAGGTCATCAGAAGACAACTCGTGTCACTCACTGGCTTATGGCATCTCAGCATCCTTCACCGTACCCGATGCCTCGGAGGGCAGAGCGGATGGGCATAGGTGCCCCAAGGGAGACTTGGGCTACAGGAGTGGGGTATGTCCCCCAAGAGTGTCGGAGACCGAACAGACCGAAGTTTGGGGGCTCTGCTTTTGCCAACAGGCTCCTGGTACCATGCCACTGGCATTACCAGGGAACATCACCCCCAGGGCTGGGACGATGCTCAGAGGTCAAGCACACACTTAGCATGTCTGAGGTTCTGCGTTCAAGAGAACAAAAATGAGAAGCAAAACGTGGACCCACCCCCACCCCCACCACCATGAGGAAAACACATCCAAGGGTAGGAACCCTGAATTCCAGTGCCAGAAACAAAGGCGGCCCCTCCCCTCAACGCCGTGCTAGCCTCGCCCAGCTGGCCCTCCCAACCCCGACACCGTCCCCTCTGGGCCCCGGCCACCAGCATCCGGAACCAAATTTAGCATCCGCCAAGGTGCTCCCCTTAGAAATCCCATCTGCCGGAAGAAAGGTGACCACGACAGAATGTCAAGTTCGAAGATAGAATCTGCTTTATTAGCAGGAGAGTTTTTCTTTTCTTCCTAAAGAAAAGAAAAGGAAAGGGGGGGGAGGAGAAAGAAAACTCCCCGCCGGCATCAAAAACACCACTGAAACAACCCCCCGAGACGCTCCCGCGCTTCTTCGGGCCGGTCTGTGGCTTCTCCATTTTCTACAGTGAATTCAGGTATTAATAAAAGAAGCATCAAGACAACCAACAGCAAAGGCGGCCAGGGAGGAGGCGCTGCTCGGTTTTTCTTCTCGCTCTTAAAGAGAGAGAGAGAGGGGGGGGAGGGAGGGGGAAAGAGAGAGAGAGAGAGAGAGAGAGAGAGAGAGAGAGATAGATAGAGAGAGAGTGAGTCCATCTTTGGGAAGCAATTTACTGTCGAGTTGAGAAAGCAGAATTTTGGGATGCCCAGAAAAAGACTGCTGGGTTCTTTAAATACATTCGCAACACCTGTTTCTAGCCGCTTCTGCAGAAAAGGGCCCGTGGGGTGTTTGTTCTGAGGACTCAAAAAGTTAGAGAGAGTGGGGTCACCGACAGCCAGAACAGGGGGACAGGCAAGGGGCAGAAGCTGGCCAGTTGCTGGGTCTTACTTATGGATTTTTTAAAAAGCTCTAGAAATCTCCACGCATGCTTCATGGCTTCCAAGCCCCCCCAGTACCCCACATTTCTCCGGGGCCGGCACCCCTCCGGAGTAGTTCCTGTCCCCACCCCAGCAGCCATTCTTTTTCTGCGGAGTTTCCAAAGTTAGGGTTCCGCCAACAGAGCTGATAGCTTATTTACTGCTGTCATCTATAGAAAGAGGAATTTTGACACATTGTTAAATGATAGCACATTTAGATAAGTCAAGCTGTCAGAGGCTCTAATGGATGTCTAAACTCTCTGTGGCTGATATGTAAAATTTATGCACTTCAGAATATCATAAGGTTATAATATTTTAATCACATCCACGCTCTTTTCTAAACTTTAAGCCGGGAAAACACATTCCATCAAGCCCCATCTCCTGTATGCCAAAGAGATGGCGCCTTCTCCGACGTCTCTCAAAACTCCTTTGCAAAGTCCAGCCTCTGG
>JAOXYA010000016.1:6810522-6853172 GCA_028565675.1 Sorex palustris | reverse complement strand
CTCCTGGCTCTGCACTCAGGAGTTACTCCTGGCGGTGCTCAGGGGACCGTATGGGATGCTGGGAATCGAACCCGGGTTGCCTCGAGCAAGACAAATGCCCTCCCCGCTGTGCTATCACTCCTGCCCCCAGTCTCTATTTTTAATCCCTCTCCCCTCAAGCTGCTTCACATCTTCTCTCTCCCTCCCTCCCTCTCTCTCTCTCTTCTCTCTCTCTCTCCCCTATCCCTCTTCCTCCATAGCCCCCCACTCCTCCTCCCTCAAGGCTGAGGTCCCCGTGTTGCACCTAGTCAGCAAAATGCAGTCGAACACTCTGAGAAAGGATTCTGCTCCTTTCTTGCAAGATGGGCCCCAGGAGCTGTTTTTGGTCACCCTCACCCCCGCCACTGTGTTGTCACAGTCCCACCAGCAGGAGGCGCTCACCCCCCCACACACACACCTTCCAGGGAAGCCCGAGGCTCCCACGCGCTGTGTCCAGTTCTCAGCTTCTGACAACGGGGTTGGAAGCCAGTAAGCAACGCGCCGTAGGCCAGGAGCCAGTATGACCCCGCGGGGGCAAGTTCTTCACCCTGACTGTGGCCCCTGCCCCTTCCCGCTGCCTCTGTCTTCTGGAGGGGCACTGAGCCTGCGTCCCACCCGTGAGGGACTGAGCCCAAGCCCAGATCTTCCAGAACTCAGGAAGCTGGGCGCTCTCCTTTCAAGGGTGGGTTCCTGTCCCTCCAGCCCCAGAAGCCTCGGTAAAATGGAGCAGGAGAGATAGTACAGCAGGGAGAGGGAGAGCGTTTGCCTTGCATGTGGCCAACCCAGGTTTGGTCCCCAACACCCCATATGGTCCCCTGAGCACTGCCAGGTGTGGGAAAAAGGAGGGGGGAGGGAAGGAGGGAGGGGGGAGGAGACAGGGGGAGGAGCAGCAAGAGGAGGAGGAGGAAGAGGAGGACAAGGACGAGGAGGAGACGATGATGGCGACCTCGTAAAGAACTCAGTGTCCAGGGCAGCAGAGGCCCCTCCACACCATCAAACCCCTGACTCAGAGAGCAGATGGGACCTTCCCGCCAGCCCCCACTCACACGCCCTTCCCTTCCGGGCATCGGGTTCGAGAGGCACCTGCCCCAGTCTCCGAGAAAGAGCCCCTGAAACTATCCTCAGGTCCTCAGGCCAGCATCCCGACTGCTACCCCCATCACACACATCTTAACACAGATGCACTGTGGTCTGCCCCCTCCCAGACACCCTAGGCATCTGCACACGCACTCGTGTGTTGTCTTGAGCATGCAGACGCATCCTCAGCCACATCTGCACGCCAGCTGGAAGCAGACCCTCTGGGACGCACCTGTGTGTCACACACACGTGGGCACAGCACAGCCAGGCGCCCAGGTCAGCTGACCTCCCCGGACCTCTGTGCCGCCAGCCAGGTGCACTCCCTGGGCGGGGCCTTGGGAGCCCGGCTTTGGCTGAAGCCCCACCTGGTGGACACTTGGCGTATTTGCTGACCCTGTTCCCGGCTCCAGCTCCAGCTCCCGGGCCCGGCTCTCCCCAAGGGAGGCTGCAGCCGGCAGCAGGCGGGACCTGGGTGACGGAAGTCTCATCAGCCAGCGCAGGACCATCGGGGACCCAGAGCACGCGTCTCTCAGCCTGGGCACTCCTTCCACGCGGGCATCTGGCCGGCAGGAGGCGAGCGGTGCCAGGTCCCTGGGTCCCAGCCCGGGTTGATCCTGCAGGTCCTCCTGCCCCCCACCCACCCCGCTGCGGTCCAGCCTGGGCGCTCTCAGCCTGCTGTGCCCCCACCGCCCCAGGCTGTCCCTGCATCAGCCTCTGGTCCCACGAGTCCCCTCGGCCGTGAGTGAGGCACTCGTGGCCTGGGGGTGTCACTGCTCTCACCTTTCCCTCTGAGCTGTGATTACTGACCATCCCATCAGAGCCGCAGGGCAAGAGAGAGGGGGCGCAGGCATGCACCCACCCTGATGAGGTTCCCGGCTCCACCACATGGTCCCCCCTCGCCCCTGGCCCCACCACTGCCACCAAAACCAGTCAAAGCTCCAAGTGGAAGTTGGGAGCAATCAGCGCGCTCAGCTTTCCGGGCCAGGACCCCCGCAGGACTCGGCCACGAGATGCCCAGAAACACGCCCAGAGCCCCGTGCTCACGGGGGTCGCAACCCGGTCCATTTTCTTTCCCTTGCCCAGAAGTGCTGCGGGGACCCTCGGGGCCAGGACTGACGGCTATGCAGAGAGTGTGACCCAGAGCCTCTCCGCCTCCGGGTCATGCGCACAAAGCCCGCCCCCCTCACCCCGTCCCAGGCCCCACACCTTACGTCTCTCCCGGGGCCCCTCTCTCCTCCAGGCAGGGCAGATGAACAGGCTGACACCATCTCCCTGACTTAGCCGAGACATCCTGTCGCTCCTCCGCTGCCTGGAACAGCTGCCCCCTCCTCCTGCAGAGCCCAGGGTGGTCAGGGCCGCCCACACCAGCCCTGTGTGTCTCTGCAAGGCTCACCTGTGAGCCATCCCAGGAGGGACGAGAGGAAACGGGCTGTGGAGATGTCTTGGTGACACAGGCTGGGGTCATGGGCTCGGGGCTGTGGGCGGCCGTCAGCGGGGCCTGGCAGGGGCTCTGGGTTGAGCAGCCCCTGCAGGAAGAAAGTCATCCTCAGGAGCACCCACAGGCCGTGACTGGGGCCTGACCCTGCGCCCCCACCCGCCAAGCACGAGCTCAGCCCTTGAGCAGCATGATGAGAGGTACCTGTTGGCCAGATGCATTTTGGCATCACGCCTGGCAGTGCCCAAGAGCTACTTCCAACTTCGTAAATGGTGGTGGTGGGGGTACTCCTGGCCCTGTGCTCAGGGGTCACTCTCAGTGGTGCTCAGGGGTCACTCCCTGTGGCGCTAGGGGACTGAACTCAGGCGCCGGCACTGTGCTCGCACCTGGAGCTCCTTCTCAGCTCCCTGAAGGCCCCTGAAGGGTGCAGGGTGCCCCTGGGTTCCGGTGGCTCCTGCTTGAATTGACCCGCACTCAGCTGGGCCTCATTAGCCCACCCCAGCCCTGGCCCTGCCTCCCTGTCCTCAAACACTTCCAAGAGTTGTCCATTGTGGGGGTGCCACCCCTGGGGGGCCGGGACAGTGGGATGCCTCGCAGCAGCTCTGGATGTGATGGGGGCTCCTTTCCATTTGCTCACCGAAGGGAGGGGGATTTCTGGGGTGCTGAGTGGCTGTTTGTCTACAGGGGCAGCAGTAGGGCCAAGTGAGCGTGTGACCCCTAAATGCACCACGAGTGTAGATCTCGCCCGCAAAGCCCCTTCCCAGCACCCCGTCTGCGTACCTCACCATCCCCGTGCCCACTGGCCAGCACACACTCCCCTGCAAATTTGGGAGTCCCTCAGGATGGGCCCAGCTTGCTATCAGCAAATGTCACCAGTGTGACCCTCTCTCACACCTTTTCCAACTGGAGGAATTTAAGTAAAAGAATGAACGCAGGGACCCCCAGGCTAAGGGGAGGGGCTTAGCTGGAAGCCCCCCCCCACTCTCTTTGCTTCTGCCTGGGTCGCTTGGGGTCAAGGTCAGAGGTGAAAGGAAGAGCCTAAAGCGGGGGCTCGACCCCCAGAATGTGGGAACAGCCCATGGTATCAGTGCAGAAACAACTAGGAGGTTGTGGGCTGGGCAGAGCTACCCCCACCTGTAGAATTTCAAGACCAAGACCTTGTTTCTAGACCATTCCAGATGCTTCCAGAGAGCAGAGGGAGCATCTGTGGCCTCTGCTCGGAGTCTCTTGCTCTCTCTGACAATCCCAAGGCACGAGCCTGGGGCTGGAGCGACAGCACAGCAGGTAGGGCATTTGCCTTGCATGCGGCCAACCCAGGTTCGATTCCCAGTATCCCACATAGTCCCCTGAGCACCGCCAAGGAGTAATTCCTGAGTGCAGAGCTGGGAGTAACCCCTGAGCATCTCCAGGTGTGACCCAAAAAAGCAAAAAAAAAAAAAAAAGGCACAAGCCTGGCAGTCACCGGCCAGCCTGCACACCTCTGCTGTCCTGGGTCCTTTGTGGTCAGCAGGGACCGGGCACAGCCCCTGAGACCAGAATTGAATCCGTCCCTCTCAAGACAGTTATTTCTATGCCACTGTTTTCTGCTTATGCCAAGAGATGAGGGTTTCCCGGTTAGAGTGATGATAGAAAGCTTCCTTCCACAGAGACATCTATTTGAGTAAAAAGTGAGCCAGGTTTCAGAGGAATACTAAACACAGACCATGTGACTCACAGATGCCACAAAATGTGCCCGTGAGGGGCGGGGGTGGAGCGGAGGCTCTGGCACTGGGTGTCCCAGGTTTAGGCGGGGACCACACTCACGGGGGACACTGGGGGACTGCTGATCTGTCAGTGGAGGTGGCCACATCCCACAGTGATCTCACTGCCCTGGTCCTCAGCGAGAGCACTACAGGCTGGCAGCACGCAGCCTGGCGCGTGGCTCTTTCTGCCACGGAATACCCGGCTAACCACATAAAGCGGCTTGCGGAAAAATGTCTCTCTTTATGCTAGTCCTGGTCTGTCAGTGGAGGTGGCCACATCCCACAGTGCTCTCACTGCCCTGGCCCTCAGCGAGAGCGCCACAGGCTGCCAGCACGGAGCCCAGCACGTGGCTCTTTTTGCCACGGAATACCCGGCTAACCACATAAAGTGGCTTGAGAAAAAAAAGTCTCTCTTTACGCTAGTCCTGGGCAGGGAATGTGGGTAAACGGGCCCACCACAGACTTCCAAAGAAACACCTGGTACCCCGCAGTTCTGTGGGTTTCAGGATTGCCAGAGGGACCGGCCCCCCAGGAAGGGGGATGCAGAAGGAAGGGGGGAGGGAGGAACAAGGTGAGTGAGGATGAGAGCGCCTAAATCCAACCCAGGCTGTGAGGGCACAGAGGTGCATGCCGGGTCCCCAAGGAGGGGTGAGGAGATCGGGGGTTCCCAGGAAGGACTGAAGTGATCCGAATCGAGATCAAAAGAAATCCCAAGAAAGATCAGACAGCAGGACCCACAAGCGCCCCAAGAGCTCCTGAAATCTCCCGCCTCCCTCCCCTGGCCTGTCTCTTCTTCCTCTTCCCTCTTCCTCGCCTCCTGGTGCTCACCCGTTGCTTTGAATGGCCAAGGAGGGGACTGAGGAGGGGGCATGTCCTGGCCAGTAGGACGCAGAGAAGTCGGCTCAGGGACTTAGAAGGGTATTGGACCGTGGGCTTTTCCGAACCTGATGTGCAACCTGGTGCAGGGGCAGCCATATGGGGGCCATGAGGGGCAGAAGACCAGCGGGGACATCACACAGAGGGTGGCCGGTTCCTGGAGCTCACGCAGGCTTGCTTACCGCTGCACCTCTTTGCAAAAATTAAACTCAGTGGTTCTGGGGTTCAAAGCCAGGGCCTCACGTGGGAGATGCAAGTGCCACATCCTCGGCCGCACCCCTGCAGGTCTAGGTAAGGCAGTTGATGATAACATCCACCGCCACTCTGCGTTGGGAATCATTCGTGCCTGGGGGCGGGAGGGTAGTATTTGGGATGTTAACGCCAAGCATAAGTCTGTTTTTTTTTTTTTGCTTTTTGGGTCACACCCGGAGATGCACAGGGGTCACTCCTGGCTCTGAGCTCAGAAATTACCCCTGGCAGTGCTCAGGGGACCATATAGGAGGCTGGGAATTGAACCCGGGTTGGCCACGTGCAAGGCAAACGCCCTACCCGCTGTGCTATTGCTCCAGCCCCAAGCATAAATCTGAAAGTGAGAAAACACGAGGTGTGAGAGCAGTGCAGAAGCAAGGTGGGTTGGAGAGGCTGAGGTCCCTCAGGAATTGATGGCCGGGCAGGCGGCAGGCAGTGCCCAGCTGGTATGTGGGATGGCAAGGGTGGTTTAGCGACTGAGGTTAGGAACTTCCTGCTCTTTGCAGCCAACTTCCCTCTGCTGCTGCCATCCTCTGGGGGGACGGCGCTGACCGGGCCGGCCGCAGCCCGGAAGCTCTGAAGGCCCTTCTCACGCTGGAGCCCAGTTCCTCCAGTCCCCAAGGAAGAAGGCCCGGCCGTGCGGTTTCGAGAAGATTCTGCAGACAGACGCACAGCCTTCGCCGCGATCTGGGTGCGTCTGGCCTTCAACGTGTGATTCTGAGAGTTGGAAGCGAGAAGATTCTAACTCAGAATGGCACGCGGGTGTGAAGAGCGCTGTCGTGCCAGCTATTTGCCTGTATTTAAAACACATATGGGTGATATTTTTAAATATCTTCGCTGTGTGATCGAAAAACATTGCAGTTGCTACTTCGTGGCCGTGGGTTTTTATGCAAACCCAGGGATGGAAGGATGAGTGTGTGTTGTACCTCCGTGGGCTGTGCTGGGGAGAATGTCACGGTGAAGTGGCAGCCCGAGAGAACGCTGAGCCGGGAGTTGGGGCCAGGCATTCAACATTTAACTGGACGTGGGGTGTGTTGGCGAAGCTCCTTGGCTTCCTTTGCCATCCATGCCGCTCCTCTCCCTCCAGAGGGTTTGGGTGGGGCTAGCCCCTCGGCTGTGGGGGTGGGCTTGTGACCCAGACCGAGCCAATCAGAGCATTCCAACCCCTTGGCCCCAGATTGGAGGCAGGGACTCATTTCCAAGACAAGTAACTGAGATTCAAACCGAGAACTCCCAGGGACTGTTGGTAGAAGCCCTTCTCTGCGGCTCACATACCTAGAGTGAGAAAGCTGTACCTGCAAGGCCATCTTTGTCACTATCAGAGAAGTTTGCTGGATGCAGCCATGACTGAAGTCCACTCTTGGACTACATTAAAAACAAAACAATGGTGTGTGTGTGTGTGTGTGTGTGTGTGTGTGTGTGTGTGTGTTGGGGGAGGCAGGAACAGGGTAAAATAGAACATAAAAAAATTCCTTTTTAATCATATATCAAACTTCCCATTTTAACCATTTAACGGTGAATAATTCAGTGGTATTAAAAGTATTCATAATGCTTGCAACCAGCTCAAAGTTAATCATCACATCCAAACAGAGACTGTGCCCATTAAGCCACCACTCCGCATATCCCTTCAGGACTCGCCTCAGAAGCATAATGGACCTAATGACAGCAAACCATCCTTTTCTCTCTGTGCTTGTGGGTCCCAACAAACACATCCACCAGCACTGCCCTCTACGCCGAGTTGGTCCCAGTCCCCAAATCCCTTTTCTTTTTCTTTTTTCTTTTTTTGGCTCTTTTGGGTCACACACAGCGATGTTCAGGGGTTACTTCTGGCTCTGCACTCAGGAATTACTCCTGGTGGTGCTTGGGGGACGATATGGGATGCTGGGAATCGAACCCGGATCAGTTGCATGCAAGACAAATGCCCTCCCTGCTCTCTATCTCTTGGCTTTCCAAGTCCTTCTCGTTCCTTTCTCCCCCACTGTGCCCCTGCCCTCCAGACCCTGATGTGTTCACAGAGTCTTGGTTGGTTTGTGTGAGTGTTTGGGGCCACCAGAACCCAGCCCCACAGTGCTGAGAGGGCCGCGGTGCCAGGGGACAAGCCCAGAACCTTGTGCGCCCCCAGCACCTGCCCTACCCGTCAGCCACAGTCCTTCCCCCATTTGTGACATCTCTCACCCGAGATGTCGCATGAACGAAACCACAGACGTGCGACCACTGGGGCCAGGAGTCTGTCTGTGTTGTTGGCGTGTTCAGCGTGTCTTTGTTCCTCCTTGTTACTGGGAAATGAGATTCTATTGTATGAGTGTGCCTCAGTTTACCAATTCTCCAGTCCAGAGATGTCTGTCACCTCTGGTGCTCCGAATCGGTTTGACCCAATAAATCCCTTTGTCTTTTCTTAAACTGTTAGGAGTCAGGTTTCTGTCACCTGCAACCAAAATAATCCTGACACTATCGCAGAGAAGCCACTTCCCCCCTCTGACATGATTTCTTTTATTTGTGAAATGGGGGGGGGGTGTTATGCAAGATGGCTTTGAGGATAAAGAACAGAAGTCTTGACTCGAAATTGGGTTGAGAGGGGCCTGAGAGAGAGCACAGGGCTAAGGCACCTGCTGACCCCGGCACCATCTCTGATTCTCCGAGCACTGCCAGGGCTGATCCTGGAGAAGTCAGGGGTGACCCCCGAGCACTGCCAGGTTTGGCTCACAAACCAGCAAACAAAATTTAATGGGTTTTTGGGCCATAACCATCAGTGCTCGTGGGTTACTCCTGGCTGTATATTCAGGAACTGCCCCATATGGAACCATGTGGGGTGCTGGGGATCGAACCTGGGTGGGCCACAGGAAACCAAGCGTCTTCCCCACTGTCCTCCATGTAAAGGACGATTACTATGTGACGTTACTATGGATTCCCCGCCCCCACCTGAGGTGGGGGATTCGGCGGCTCTGTGGAGGGTGCGGACCCTGCCCTCCGTGGGGTACTAAGGCGCCCCACTGTCTCGGCCCACAGAGCTCGGAACCCAGAACGAGTCCTCAGGCACTAATGACAGACCCCATCTCTCTCCTCTGTAAGCCCGGAGATGGCTTTTATTTAAGAAAAATTTCCAATTCAACCAGTAACCTCCTGGCATTTTCTCCCTCGCTCCATCTGGTTCTGGAGACAGCGCGGCACGGAGACCGCACAACTTTGCGTCCCTCTCTCCAAACTTATGTCGGCGCACGCCGGTGGGGGGAGAAGTGACAGCTCTCGAGGGAGACGACAGCTGCTCCCCAGGGTCCTGTGCTCAGGGCTCTCCACGTGCAACCCCACCGCACCCCCAAGCAGATCTGCGGACTGGGGTGCTGTCACTCAGGACACCGAGTCCATGCAGCAGGAAGTGAGGCTTGAGCCCAGGGCCCTGGACGGCCAATGCCCAGGCTCTCAGCAACCTGATGCGCTCGGCAGACCACGGTGACTGCTTGAAACCGGCTCTTCTCTGAACCCAAACCTGTGCGGGCTCTAGATTCCTCCGTGAGCAGCAGCCTCGCACCTGGGGGTGGGCGACGTGCAGGGGCGTGCTAAGATCGTGCACAGATGCTCAGGAACAGCCAGCTGTGTTTGCTTGGCAGGCGAGGCCTGGCATGCTACGTGTTTCTCAGACTGATCTGCGGTCAGCACTTCTGCTGGAGAAGGGACAGAGGCCAAGAGATGCCTAGGCAGTGGGTAAGTGGGCAAAGCTAGGGGCTCGCACCTCTAAACCTTTGACAGGGGCTACATTTCCTGAAGTTCCTGAGATTCTAGAACCTTCTGAGTCCTTTTTTTTTTTTGCTTTTTGGGTCACACCTGGCGATGCACAGGGGTTACTCCTGGCTCTTCACTCAGGAATCACCCCTGGCAGTGCTCAGAGGACCATATGGGATGCTGGGCATCAAACCTGGGTTGGCCGCGTGCAAGGCGAACGCCCTATCTGCTGTGCTATTGCTCCAGGTCCCTGTGTCCATTCTTGAGGAGAAGTGAATATTTAGAGCAGAATTCTCTTCTAGAAGACGCTAGTGGTCCACAAAGCATTCCAGGGGAACAACATATGCTCCGTTTCCCTGGGCCCTAGGGCATGGGGCTGGCTCCCGTAACCCCAGGGGTTTCTCTGCAGAAGAGACAGGAAGCTGGTGGAAGTGGGACCCTCCTGCAATGTATGACAATGCAGGGGATGTCCTGGGGCCTTGAGGGCTGTCAAGGGCTTCTGTGCCGGAGCACAGACGCAGACGCATGCCTGAAGCATGCAGACACAGCTTCGGGGACTGTGCTGCCATTCATTGCGGTCAAACAGCGTGTCCCAGGCCAGGACGAGAGTGGGGAGGGCACTCGCCTTGCATGCACCTGACCTGGGTTCGATTCCTGGCACCTCATAGAGTCCTCTCAAGTCTCTCCAGGAATAATCCCTGAGCACCAGGAGTAAGCCCTGAGCACTGCTGGGTGTGGCCCCAAACACAACAGAACACACGCACACACACACGCACACACACACACACACACACACACACACACACACACACACATTGGGCATCTGGGTTCATTCCTGATGGGTAGAAAATTCCAGGGCCAGTTTTCCAGGGCGAGTCGGGTGGCAGGAAAGAATAAACTGAACCAACATGGGATTGAAAAACCCTGTGAATGCTGGCTGTTTGTTGGCAGGAAGCCTGAAGGCAGGAGACTCAGGCTCCCTCAGGGCCGCCAGAGGCTGCCAGCGCTCCACACATCACGTCTGGTGGCCCAAGCAGCCTTCTGCCGCCCCAACTCCAGCGTGTTCATTGAGCTCCAAGGATCCATCACCGCCTTCTCCCCAGCCTTTCGCTTTAGCACCTCACCTTCGATCCACAGACGAGCAGCACCCAGAGCTGGTGATGGATCCTAGCCTTGTTAGAGAGGGGCCAAGGAGAGCCTGGCCTCCACTCTTGCCTTTCCCCAAGGCCCGTGAGGGCCCTGCCTTGGAAGGAGAGGAGGGCCTGGGTCTCGCGAAGGCTCATCCGCCTACAGTTGTTTCTGTCTTTCACGGGGCATCTCACACAGAGAAGCGGGGCCTGGGAGCTTCGGGGCTGAGGGACCAAGGAGAGCCTGGTCCCTCTTAGGGAGAAAGACGTCGCGCCCCACTCCCACCAGCGAAGCTGGAGGGAGCTTGTCCGACCCTCTCCCCCTACCCCATCGAGGGCTGGGAAGGGGCCCAGGAAGCCCGCGGGCAGTCCCCGGCACTCAGTGGATGTGTTGCTGCCCCCATTGCCCTCTGCACCTGGGCTCCTGGGCTCGCTGGAGCTGGTAGCAGGGCCAGGAGGGTTACTCCCCAGCGCTCCCTGCAGGCTGCTGGGTGCGGCTCTCTGTGGGAGGCACAGATGCCCTTCCTGCCTGCTGCCCACATGGCCCCAGTGGTGCCCAAAGGAGCCCCCGTGGCTGCCCTCCAGGGACCACAGCTGACGCAAGACATCAGCATTCCAGATCCAGATCAGTCAGTAAATGGCGCGGAAGCTTCAGTCCGCTATTAGCAGCGACAAGTAACTTATGTCACCCCTTCCCCCGCCCCCGCGGAGTCAGGATCGCCCAGTCCACTTGGTCAGAGTCGGCCAAGGAGGCCGTTTGATGGAGTCGGCTGTTGTCATCTGAATTCATTCTAAATCCACGGGCCGCGGGCCATATCCTGAGGCATAATATCTTTTACGTGATAATGATTTTAGAAAAAAGAAGAGACACAATTTCACATTCGCATGTCCTGGATTCATGGCCTGTATTCTTGACATCCTTCAGTTAAATGGAAAACACTGGCTTTTGAAACTGTATTGATTTCAGAGGGCATATATTATTTTACTGTAAGTACCAATGTCTGTTGTACTTAATATACAATGGATTAATTTAAAATGCATTAGTTTAATAAAAATGCATAAAATAGAATAGAATTGCATTAGCTTCAATAAAAAATTCAATTTCATAAATATTATCTCGTGTTAAAATGCATTGATTTCCAGGAAAATATATTGGTCAAAGGTAATTTACATTGGTTTGAATGGAAATGCAGCCGGCCCCATACATATGCATTAGTTTAGTCAAACGTATCCGATTGTGTAAAATATCGGTCAGGCTGAAATGGATTCCGACCCTGTTGTTGTCGCCGCTGTTGTTTTATTCTCCTTCACGGAATAAATCTCTCCCACGCGGGCTTCGGTGTGGCCCCGCTCGTTTGAAGGCAGGCAGATGGGAGAGCCAGAGGGACGTTCTTGCAGCCCCTGAGCTCGTGGGTGGACAGACTGGTCACTGCAGCAGGGCAGACGGGCTGGTGGCAGGCAGAGGCGCTCGGCCTCCCTGTGAGGATGCAGGATGAGCCTGCGGTCACCGCGGCCAGGGAGATGGCGCCTTCAGCACGGCGAGCCCCTAAGTCCGGACCGGAACCCAGGGAGCAAGACCCTAACGCTGAGCCATGCGCAAAGCACAGGAGCACAGCCCAAGCCACTCAGCCCGCACCACACCCTGTTGTCAGATGCACTCTGAGTATCCCTGTCACCCTGACTTCACAGCAGAGGCATGTGACTAACTTGCCTGCTGGCAGGTGGCCGGGCTGGCATCCGAACCCAGCGCTGCGAAGGTCCCGCTCTAGTACCTGCTGTGATGCCCACGGCAGGCGCCACCATAGACGCAGCTCCCTTCATTCCGCAGTAGATGGGCAGGGGTACTGCCCCCAGGAAAAGCTGGAGCTGGAGAGGTGGCCCCAGCAATGCAGAGTCCCCCAAAGTCAGCACGAACTGCTCTCGTGCGCCCCCAGGACACCACCATTTGGAGGTTCTCAGGGACACGTGGCCGCCCGCTGCTCTGAGCTGGCTCAGCCCTGCCTTTCCCAGTCGCTGGTGGGTTTGCACCACTGGCTTCCCACACGCGGTTCCCCAGTCGCACCTCAGAACACGGCCAGTCTCTCTCCTGGTTCCCTCATGACGACCACAGGCAGCAAGCTCGACACCACGACACTTTGGAAACATTTGGGTCCACGTTTCTCTTGGTGGCCGGCAGTGGGTTGCATTTCCTAGTGTTTGACAGTCTGGCCCAGCCACAGGCCTAGCCCCAAGTCACCTGTGGGGTCAGGTGTCTCTGTCTGCATCCCGCTAATCTGGGCTAAGCCACCAGGACCCTTCCCTGTCCAGTTCCCGCAGGCTCCCTCTGCGGCTGTCCCAGGTTTGTCTGGTCCTTCCTACCCGCTGGGGTCAAGCCCTGCGTTTCCCCAAGCAGGCTGGGGCCACCCTGTGCACGGTACCGAGGGGGGGGGGCGGTTCCTTTTCTGTTTGTGGGGCGGATGCCACCTCTGACCTTTCTCACAGGGCAGATGGCTACTGGATCCCCCAGGATCATGGATTCCCTTTTTATGAGTCAGAAATCTGCAGGGGAGATAAGACTGTGTCTGGTTGAACAGAACAACGATTTAAAATGGAATCTCTAGATATCATTTGTTTTTCTATTACCTTCTCTTCCTGCAAGAGGAAATTGGGGTTTCGTTCACGCAAGCACTAGAAACTTTCCCTCCGGAACACACACGTTTCAAGTCAGAAGAGGGGAGAAAAGCGAGTCAGTTCCCTGATGAAAGGTTTGAGATTTGGATGACAATGGTGAACTGGCCAAAGTGCTGCCCCGTGAGGTACCCATCCGCCAGACCCGGGGCCCAGGATGAGGGGAGGCTGGCCACAGGGGTGGGGTCCCTGCTGTCTTCCATGGTGTCCGGGTCCCCCAGGCCCGGTTCACTGAGGTTCAGGGAAGCAACGTGGGAACAGGAACCTCAGTGCCCACCAGCACTACCACCAGAGGGTCTGGAGGTCCGGTAGTGCCCCCAAGTGAACCCCTCTGTGAGCCAGGTGGCAGAGGCAGGGGTCCCGAGGATGGGGCTGGCCGGGGCTTTTAGCAAACAGCCCGCATCCGGGGAGGACAAATCAAATTCACCTGAGCTCCTGCTCTTAGGGTGCTGGAGTTCCAGGTGCTTTGGGTCTCAGGCCCCTAGAGTGGGCCCTGCAAGCTGACTTTGACTTCAGCCTAGTCCTCGGCCCAGGCACTATCCAGCAGATGCTGCTGTGATCTTCACAGACCTGTGCAAAGCCAAACAGTCATTTAACTGAAGCCCAAATGCAGGCAATGGCCCCTACAGCTTCCACTTGTCCTCAGGGCAGGGGTGACCGGATGTCCTGACCCTCCCCCAGTGTCCAGCTTTTTGTCCCCTGGATCTCCTGGGCCCGGGCAGTCCCTAAGCATAAACCCCACGTCCTCATGGTTCTCAGGGCCACTCCTTCCTGTGCAGGATGAACATGGCTCCTTCCTGGACAGACCATGCTGCCCGGGCCTGCAGCTCCGAGGACCTTGTGGGCGGCCCCGTGCTCTCACCCTGTGACTGTCCCATGGACCACGCCCCAGCTCTGCGGTCCCTTGGGTCTCCCTGGTACCCGTAGGCCGGAAGCAGGTGTGTGCAGGTCCGGTGGAGCGGACACAGTGTCGGCGGCAGCAGCAACGCAGGGATGAGCGGGAACGGGGCGGCAGCGAGGCCGTTCTCTGCTTGGGACCCACAAGTTGTGGCTGCCAGCTGTGCAGCCCTGGAAGGTGGAGTCCAGCCGCTCCAGCTGAGCCTGCCCACACACCAGCCCGCCTCCCGGACACCTGGGGCTCCTCCCAGAGTCAGCTGGAAGCCGCTGGAGAGAGACGCACAGAGCTAGACCATTGTCGCATGCCTGGTCCTCCACCCTGATCCTGCTTCATCCGTGGAATGAGAAAACTGTTAAGGGCCACACCACACACACGCGCACGCACGGACACATGCACACACGTGCATACACATGCACACACACACACACTCACACATGCACACACACGATGGGGGAAAGGAGAGCCCTGCAGAGTGCTGAGCCCAGTCCTGCGTGGGGGTCCGGGAAGAACCCCCCACGGCAGCCCTGCCCACGGGGGGCAGCCTCCAGAGTAGGACTTGTCCCTTGGTTGGACCCTGCTGAATCTGGACTTGCCCCTTGGCTGGGCCCTGCTGAGCCTGGTGACAGACCCCAGTGACAGACAAAGCAGGGTTCAAGTTCTGGCCTTGGGTGACCTTCCGAGGTCTCCTTTGTCCAGCCCTAATGCCACTTATTCATTTATCTGTTATTCACTCACCATGTAGGAGTGGGTGTGGGCAGGCAAGTCCTGAGTCTGTGACCACGTGTGGGACGCCCCGCACCCAGACCCTTGATCAGGAAGGGCCTGTCATTTCCTTTGATGACTGGTGTCCCCACCCTGGGCAGGCAGGGGTGTCTCAGTGGGCAGGGAATGTACACTCCATTTGCTGGTGTCACTCCTGGTGCTTTGCACAGGTTTCGTTGTGGTGCTCTCACACGTGCTGACCCTGGGGGCTGGGCCTGGTGGGTGCTGGCCCACCCGTTATCTGAGGTTCGCAGGTTCTGGCTGTGGTGCCCACACATGCCCACCAGGGGGAGCCCCTCCCGCCCTCGCCCCTTGCTTCTTTCTCTGGTACTGGGTGCCCCACTCAGTGTCCAGGTCAGGATTCCAGTTTGGGTCTCCTGGATCCAGCGCCCACCTCTTCAGTTGGGGGCCCAGTTTCCTCTCCGCAAACTGCAGGTGAGACGAGCACTTTCCCAGGCATGGTGGGGATTCCCGGCTGGCGCCTCCAAGGCACTTGACCCCCCTCTGTCTGGCTGGCTCACTTCAGAAAACCTTTCAAGCTTCCGAATCAAGAATCTCCTCCTCCAGGAAGTCTTCCAACTCTTGGGGGAGAAAATGAGCAAGGTGGCCCTGTGCTGCGTTTACACATCCTCCCAGGGTACCAAACCACAGTCGGCCTGACTATAGGTTTCTAGAATCTTCTTTCTAGCCCCAAGTCATCCATGGGGTCAGGCGTCTCTGTCTGCATCCCGCTAATCTGGGCTAAGCCACCAGGGGCCTTCCCTGTCCAGTTCCCGTGGGCTCCCTCTGCGGCCATCTCGGGTTTGTCTGGTCCTTCCTACCCGCTGGGGTCAAGCCCTGCATTTCCCCAAGTAGAATCTTCACCTAACCTTAAGGGCAGAGGCAGTGTCATCTCCCTGTTCTGACTCCTGGGTGGCCCTCACTCAGCATCACCTGCTCAGGGAGCTAAGTCCTGGCTTCAAAGCGACCAGGGCCCGAGGGCATGCCTGGTCTGCTCCCAGCTTGGGCAGGCTCGCCTGGAGTACCATGGGACCATACAGGGCACTTTCTAGAAAGACCTTCCGAGCCTCTGGGGCCACTCCAGAAGGGTTCCAGACCCAGGCTCTCCCCTCCTAATCCAGCAGCCCAGATCGCTGGAATAGCAGCTTCTAGAAGCTTCACATTCCATCTCCCGGAGCACAGGCTCACTCTCCAGTCTGCCACCGGACTCAGCGACGCGCCAGGCTAAAAATACCGCTGACATTTGGGGAGGCCTGTTGGGGACGGAGCTGCTCTCCGGGCGGGCACGGCTCTCTCTGAAGACTGAGCAGGTGCACGCCTTCGCTGGCCCGCTGCTTTCCTGCTCTCCCCCCAGACCCCGAGTGCTGTAGCTCCACTGCCCAGCACTCACCGCGGGTGCTGGGTCATGTCTGCGGGGAGACGCAGTGGAGCTAGCAGAGAGGGACTCTGGAGCCAGGCTGCTGGGCCTGACTCTAGCCCTGGCCGCACTGTGTGAACACTCCGGCTCAATTTCCTCAGCTGTGAAATGCAGTGATGAAAGTGCCCAGCTCCTGGGGTGAGTCTGGAGGAAGAGGGCAGCACCGCAGCCCTGCTTCTAGATCAGTGCGGATAAGCATGGTGAAGAACTGGCTTGGACAGGCACAGGGGTCCTGCATTTGCCATCAGCAGGAATCTAGCTTGCCCTTTCTCGCCACATTTCTGTCTCTGGGCCTTAATCCCAGGCAGACGTTCCCTCGTGGTGGCAAAAGGGCTGCCCAGAGCGCTTCTAACCTATCCCTCCCTCCAAAGATCCGGCTCAAAGAGGACTTGCTTTTTCCTTCTCTGACCATTTAGCAAAGAAGCCAAGAGCGGTTTTCGTCGGCCTGCCTTTGAACGTCCCCTTTCCTGCCCCAACCTTCCTGCTCTTATCTGCCAGGGTCAACCCTGGAAGGAACAGATTCAACACGCGCAGGCCAGCTCCCCAGAAAGCAGGTTGGCAGATGGAGTGCTCTGATTGGTGGGCCTGAATCACGTGGCCTTGAGGCCAAGCTTCTGATTGGCTGGGCTGAGTCACGTGGCTACCTGGTGCTAAGGTTGGAGGTGGCATTTACCCCAGATGCTGCCAGGTGGGGCCGGCAGGCAGGGCTGCTGGTGGACAGTCCCAGGAGGAGGGATGGTGGCCCCCGTGTGCGTGGTCACAGGTGTCTCGTTCCTCTGCTGCTCTGCCCAGTGGCAGCCAGTGACCAGCTCCCTCTGGTTTGTCCCTAGTCACGGTGCCCACAGAGGCCACACTGGCACCTTCTTGAGCTGGGTCTACGCTACCCCCGTTGTAGCCCCTGCCCTGCTGGGGAGCCCCGGGGTCCCGGCTGGAGGGGGTCGGGGAGCCAGTCCAGAGACGGCCCACTTGGCCTGGAGGACCCCTCTCTGCAGCCGTGCCGACAACATGCGCGTGCGGACGCACATGCCTAGGACCCTCGCGGGCACTCCCCCCAGTCTGTCATAAATATAAATATAATATGAGGATGACGCTGGAAATTAATGGGAATCATTTCCCAATAAATATAGTCCGTTAGTGAGGTGCTCCAGGCCCGCTGATGGGAGATATATTTGGGTAAAATATGGTGTTTTTATCAGTTGGGAGCTGGGGCGGGCAGAGAGGGGGGGAGGGTGCACAGAGGGTATAAATCTCCCTGGAAGAAGTATCTTTTATGATTATTCAATTCCACAGTAGCTCTAAAAGCCTAAAGTGGATTCATATTTACAGTTCCTGGAAGCACCTGGATCTTATATGCTGAGGAAAGAGCTGGCATTAGGGAGCTCCTAGTGAGAATGACTGACTGGGGGAGGGGGGCCTGGGCCGGGGGTCTCTGGGTCCACGGGGCAGTAACCAGCCACAGTGACGGCGGGTCACCCCTGCCCCTCAGAGGAAAGAATCCCGCTCCTGTCATTTGCCCAGAATTTCCCTGAGTGAACCTCGTATCATTTTAAAGACACCCTTTTATTAATTCACGTTTTCTGCAAACAAAAGTGATACCCATCAGCCATCCATTAGCCAAAATTCTAAACTTCAAAGCATGCCGAAGGCCACGAATTTTTACCGCTAGCCCATTCGGTGGCAATTTATATTCCTTTTTCGCCCACTTTGTGGGCATATTTCTACCTGGCACCGCAGGAATGTGGCTGTGTCTGATTACAGGAGCTGTCCAGCCCTCGCTGCAGCCTGAGATAAGACGCACCCCAGGCCTCTCTGCCAGCCCCGCAGATTCTGAATTCTGAAATACGCCTTCCCCAAGGGCTTCAGATAAGGGATGGTTTGGACTTGCTGCTTGCAATTTTAAAAAGTCAAATGACAGAACAGAGAAAGTCAAACTCTTTAGGAACGAAAAAAGTCACCATGGAACCAAGACGTGAGCAACGTGTCTAAATATTCACAGAAGACGTGGCCATGCCCCGCGTGGAAGGTGCCGCTGAAGTGGGAATGAGCCTCCTCTCACAAGGGGAAAGGCAGGGGTCTTGGTGCTGTGAGGCCCATGGCAGGATATCCCACTGGCCCTGGTGGGAGGGTTAGTCGGAAGGGCTTTCAGGGGGCAATCTTTGAAATCCACTTTTGAAATGTGTATTCATCTTTGGGTGCAGTATTTTGTTTGTCGGAGTTTATTGTGCCATTAGCTATATGTACAGTCCAGCGCAAAGATACTGGTTGGACTTAGGTTTAAAACAGAAAAAAAAAACGCACAAAAGCAAAGTAAGTGCCAAGTATCCATGAGAAAGAGTTAGCTGCACAGACAGGCTAAAGCACATCAGCCCCCGGCCGGAAAGGAGCTAAAATGGAGGAGGGGGTGACTCAGGGCAGAACTCGAGCCTTGTGTATGTGAGGCCTTGGATTTGATCCCTGTACTGCAACTGACACAAACAGCAACCAAACCACCCAAAAAGACATGAGGGAGATGACACGGACCGTTTGGGGCCCTGCCATGGTACCCTGTGGGCCGACCGAGGAAACTCCATGGGCCTGGGCTCACGGACTCACCCACTGACATATGTCAATCATACTCTCTGTGGTCAGAAAGACTTCTGAAAGCTTCTACTCCAAACTGCGGCCAGACTTCTATGAAAGTGGACTTAGGGGAAGGACATTCTCTAGATTTTGTACATGTATGTAATGATGTAGTTATCTACAATGAGGGAAAGGACACCAGACCTCTCCCCACCCCCACTCATTTCCACTCACTTAACTGGCTCCTCATTTTGTGGACAACCTGGTGTTCTTCCCATGTTCTTAGCAGCACTATGCGTAACAGCAGAGACGTGGATGCAGCCCAGCTGTCTACCAGTGAGTGGACAGACAAAAGGTGGTGTGGCCACACAATGGGACCTGATTTATCTGCATAAGGGAAGGAAGGGTTTATGTGGATTAAGTGGCAGAGCATTTGCCTTGTATGAACAAGACCCAGAGTCACTTGGCCCCTGAGTACTGCTGTGTTTGGCCTCAATGGGAAAAATATTTCAATGGGGATCAGAGGGATAACTCAGTGGCAGAAACACACTGGCCTTGTGTGAAGAATAGGGTTTGATCCCAGTGCCCATATGTGCTCCAGCATGGTCTCAGCAGCTCTGCTACTTGGGACTCTCTGGTCCTAACCAAGCACTGCCGCCGTACGTACACATGCACTGACACTAGAGCATGTCCCCTGCAAGCACAGCAGCTAGAGATATCCAAGAAGCACGGGGGTTCCACCCTGAGCACCACAGGCTCTGAGGAGTGCCATAACTAAATGGGTGTGTTCCCCTGTGAGCATGAACACAGCACACTGCACCTGGTACCCACATCACAACAAGCACCTATGACCCCCCCCCCCCCAGTCATCACTGCACTGCAGCACGGTAGCACTGTTGTCCTGTTGTTCATCAATTTGCTCAAGCGGACCCAGTAACATCTCCATCATGAGACTTGTTGTTACTGCTTTTGGCATATCGAATATGCCACGGGGAGCTTGCCAGGCTCTGCCATGAGGGTGAGATACTATTGGTAGCTTGCTGGGCTCTCCGAGAGGAACAGAGGAATCGAACCCGGGTCGGCCGTGTGCAAGGCAAACGCCCTACCCGCTGTGTTATCGCTCCAGTCATCACAATGGCACAAAACTCGGAGCCCTTGCTAGAGCATGCGTGAGCCCTGAGGACCTTAGGCGGAGCAAAATAAATGTCCAAAAAGATCCACCCAGTAGGACTCCCTACCAGTGAGGTGCCGAAAGCAGCCAATTCCATGGAGATAGGAAGTGGTGTGCAGGTAAAGTCCCTGGAGACAGGAAGTGGCATTCAGGTGAAGTGCCTGGAAACAGGAAGTGGAATGTGAGTGAAGTTCATGAGACAAGAAGTGGCATTCAGGTGAAGTTCATGAGACAGGAAGTGGACTGCAGATATTGGGGACTGGGAACTCACTTTTTAATGAGATTCCTTCGGGTTTTGCAGATGATGCAGGTGTTCTGGCGATGGAGGGTGTTGATGGGGTACACTGTGGATGCGTTCCACCCCACCACTCTCAAAAGTGGTTAAGTGTTTTGCTCTACGCATTTCACCACAATAGAACAGCAACTGTTCTTTTTTGAAGTTTCGCTGCGGCTCCCTGTTTAGACTCACAGGCCCCTGTGTGCTGGTTCCATGTTCCTGTCCACAGGAAGGAGGATGCAGCTCTCAGACCCGGCTCAGCCTCGGGGCTGGGTCTCCGCTGGCCCCGCCGGCCCTCCCTGGCAGCCGCCCCGCGGGGTGGCACCATCCATTTCACCAGCCACCCGTTGATGGACATCTGGGCTGCTTCCAAATAGGGGGCCTTATGTTATGAAAGATTTTTGTCAACCAAACTGAATTTATTAAGTAATAATTAATTCGTTTCCCCATTTTTTATTCATCAAAGACACACAAACTGCAGACCAGGGCTTCTGATGAGGAAGAGCTCTGAGAGTCCTAGCCAACAGCTGGGGGGTGGGGGGGTGCACCGAGGAATGGCGTGTTCAGGGAGGGGGATGCAGGAGCATGGGTGGGCTGACCAAGGGAGAGCACGGTGAGCCCCCTGGCTGGGGGGGGGCTTCTTTTGTTAAGTAGGCAAAGGTGCAAAGCTAGACCCCACACAGACAGGGGAGGAACTCCTGGGGCAATGGACAGAGCGACTCTGGGGAAGGGTTTTCAAGGCACAGGAAGAGCAGCTGCAAAGACTCAGAGGTAAGGGAGGGGACTCGGGTTTGGGGTCTGTAAGATCTGTTCTTTCCTGCCACCCTCCGGGAATTGTTTGGAGGATAATTTAAGTACTGCCACCTGGTAGGGGCCAGAGGCGGTCTCTAATGTTGAGGTGGGAGGAGCCGGGTCTCTGGTCTGTCATCTCGGCAAGCGTGAACGTTTGGGGCCGATGGCTGGAGCTGGGAAAGTGCTTTAAGGCCCAGCTGGGGCAAGGGGGAGATCAAAAAAGTTCTGCCAGGTCAATGGAGCTGGGAACGGGGATCCTCTGCCTGTATCCCCCTGTTTCCGGCAACTCAGCAGTCACGCCCATAAGCCACCTCTGGCTGGCCTGGTGCCAGATAATTTTGTCATCGGCCTTGACCCAGAGTCACATGTCCTTCTCTCCAGGAAGGGAGCATAACATGACACACGCCATAACCACGCCACCAACCCTGCACCAGGCTGTTTCATTCAGGCTGCCCCCGAGAGGGGCGGGTAAGACCCCTCCCCACCCCAAGGGACCCAGCCCCAGCAGCTGAAAACCTCCAGAACTCAACCTCTGCCATGCTCACAGACGCTCTCCACATGCTCGGGCTGAGCTTCACCCAGAAGTGAGTGTATTTTGGGACCAATAACTCATACCTCACACCACACATGCTCCAAGAGTACCATACCACATTTTATGGGGTTTAAAGTAGGAGGGAACCAATCCTAGAGGGAAATATTTGTTTTTTACAGATACATATATGTATGTATAGATAGATAGATAGATAGATAGATAGATATGCACCCAAGGCTCAACCTTTAACAACATGTTAGTGATTTCTTATAGAAGGGCTTTATGGCCCCTGGGTGACATACAACAATCTTCACACTCTTTCCTCTAAGGAAACTTTTTGGAGCATTTTCGATGCTTTTTCCTAACAAACAATACAAAATAAATTATTTTGGTTCTGCTTTGGGGCAGGGGGTGGGGGTTCAGGATGGAAACACCTGAAATATGGTCGTGGGAAGGTATAATGGTGGTGGAATTGGTGCTTGAATATTAAATATAATCAAATATTGTGAACTACTTTATAAAAAAATAAATTTCTGCAGGGCTGGAGGGATAGTACAGCAGGTAAGGTGCTTGTCCTGCATTCAGCCGACCTAGGTTTGATCTCTGGCATCCCTAAATGGTCCCCTGAACACCTCCGGGTGTGGCCTTAAAACAAAACAACCACAAAAAAGTTCTGGCAGTTTCTTTCATGCAGACATTAAGAAACTACGGGAACCTTTAATATCACAGTTTCATTTGACTTCCCCAGAAAGCAGCAGAGCAGACGGTGTTTCCTGAATCGATTTGCACAGGGGACCCTTCCTCCAGAGCAGCCTAGAGAAACGGGGTTACAGGGTCTCAGTGTGGGAATCACCAGACGTCACCTGTTTGTCCAAGCTGACCTTCTTCTGATGGGAGGTGCATGCTGGCATCTTGATCAGACTTAAATGTGCCCATCAAAATACCAAATCTGGGCTGGAGTGATAGTACAGCGGATAGGGTAACACCTTGCATGTGGCCAACCCGGGTTGGACCTCAGGCATCCTGTATGGTCTCCTGGGCACCACCAGGAGTGATTCCTGAGTGCAGAGCCAGGAGTAAACCCCCTGAGCATTGCTGGGTGTGACCCAGAAAGCCAAAAAAATAAATAAATAAAAATAAAAACCCGAATTGCCATTTATCAGTGCAGTGATTTACTTAGGTGGGTGCTGGGGGAGTGGGAAAACTGGGGGAAGCGGGAAACACCACCACGGGTGGCACTGGTACCCTCTCGGCAGGCGCATCTCCACCCACTCCCTGGAACATCTCGGCGAGGGTTCATGCTGGGGGGGTCCCGCTTTACGGGTGAAGACCCCATGTTACAGGCAGGAAACGGCCTGGCCCAGGCAGACAGCAAAGAGGTACAGAGCCAGACTCTGGGTCACAATCTCCGGACACTGATCCCAAAGCCTCAGGCCACGTGCTCTGAGGGCAGGGTCGAAGGAGAAAAGCACAGGAGAAGCAACAGCCCACCAGGTGGGGCACAGAGTGCTCCGGGTCCCAGAGAAGGAGCGCTGGGCTAAGAAGGACCAGGGCTGGGGGAGCGTTCTGCACCCAAATATCTGAGGATGGGCCCCTGGCAGCAGCGAAGCGGGGGAAGGAGCCTGGCCTGGGACCCAGGACAGACACGGTCCTCCAGGGCCTCCCCGGCCTCTTTGACTGGTGCTCCCGGACGCGTCCCCAGGAGCCAGGCGAAGCTTCCGCTCACCTCTGATTCCTGGCGCCTGGCGCAGGACCCTGCTGGCTGTGATGGAGTGAGTGGGACGGTAGGTGGGGCTGCGAACGGGAGAGGCTGGGTGTGGCGGATTGAAGCTGGCACCAGCACAGCAGCCCTTGAGACATATTTTCCCAGCTTTCCACTCAAGTCCCGAAGATGGCAGGAAGAGTTGAGAGCTCACAGTACTGACACGGGGACTGACAGGCGCCTGATGCCAGGGACCGGGAGGAATTTCCATAAATACGGGGCAGATGGAGCGGGGCTGAGACACACGACTGGGAGCCTCGTCAAGCTTTATCTTCTGAAACAGGGCACCCCTCCAGAGCGAAAGGAGGTAGGAAAACACTCCTCCCGCTTCCTCACTTGCAGCCCTAGACTCTGAAACAGAGGCTGTATCGGGAGGAATATGGGGCTGGGGTGTCGGGTGTGTGTGGGGGGATTTCCTTCACTGCTTGGGGTTGATTTTTGTGGCCAAATATTTCTATCACTTGGAGACAAATTTCCAGAGGGCATCAGTGGGGTGGGAGGAATAGACTAGAAGGAAAAAGGTTAGAAATGGCCTCCAGAAAGCTAAGGTGAGGGATGCAGAGAGAGAGAGAGAGAGAGAGAGAGAGAGAGAGAGAGAGACAGAGACAGAGACAGAGACAGAGAGAAAGAGAGAGATCTGGGATCTGAGGGTTGTGGGGCACCCCATGAGCACCTTACGCCAAGGAACCAACCTGACAGTGACAGAGAAAAGAGCCCTTCCTGTCCACACAGTGACAAAAGACACCAGGCTGATGAGCACCACTTTCCACCAGACAGACTGGCCCTTCCTGGGTGCAGACTCCAAGGGGCTGGGTCACGGCTACTTTAGAGTGAAGTAACAAGGACCATCCTGCATCGGTGCTGGATACAAATCAGAGAACACCAGGACGAACCAACAGAAGTGTGCCAGAAAGGCAGATTACGAGGAATCTGCCTCTTGAAGACTCTCTACAGGGCCCAGGAGGGAAGGAAAGGAAAAAACTCACTTTATGCCATGTAAAAACAATGTGAAATGTAAAGAGGAAAAAAAAAAGAATCAAGGAATCGTTTCAATAAAACAAGAGCAGACGTGTCTATGGACAGCCTAGACAGAAATGAAAACAAAAGAAAAAAAGGCAACAAAAATGGCAATGACAGAACTAAACTCCCCGGCAGAGGCAGCGAAAGTATGGCACTGAGCTCACGCAAAATCAAAATCCGTCGCGGGAGCCAAACTAGAAGCTATTCTAGAATAAAGAGAAGGACAAGATGGTGAAAAGTTTTGAGCAGAAAAAAAATTACTTAAGAATAAAATCAGCTTATGGATAATGGGTATTCATAAGGGGGAAAGAATGGAAAGAAACGAGGACAAAAAAAATCATCGAAAAGATTCTAGGTCAGGAAAATATGGCTCAAGAACTCGGGGGACAAGAGCACAGCACAGTTCCAGGCAAAATTAAGTGCGCAGACGCAAGTGTGTATTTCTTGTAAGTTACCGTTGCTTTGTAAGGGTCCTGCCACTCATCATCCTTCTAACCGCCAAGTGCTTTATGATCGATCTAACTTCAGAAATCGCTTGGGTTGGAGCGATGGTTCGACAGACTGAACACAGGTTCGCATGTGGGAGACCTGGGTTTGAGCCCCGAACCACACGGTCTCCTGAGCACTGAGTCGGGAGTAGCCTGAAGCACTGCCAGCCCCGGCCCCAATGCAAACAAAACCCAACAACAAAGCCCTTGGCACTTCACTCTCCTGGTCAAACCAAGGGACACTCAGAGGGAGAAAGTCTTCTTCCCAGCCGGGGGAGGGAGGGAAGGAACAGGCAGGCACCGCCTTGTGAACAAGTGCCCCTAGGGTGCACAGAGCCTGGAAAATATTTGAAGGAAAAACTTAGAAGGAGCCAGGTTCCAAAATACAGATCACCTGAGAAAAATAAAAACTATTCCCCTGTCTGGCAATGCTAAATGCTAACCCTAAATGCCAAACCAACACTTCCAGAATGATGGGGGGCGGCCAGTGATCCAGTGGTCTCATACGCAGTTATAAGTTTTGTTTTTGTGCTCGGGACTTACTCCAGGCTCTGTGCTTAGGGATCACTCCTGGGGGTGTGGGCGGGGGAGGGACATATGGGCTGCCAGGATTGAATCCAGGTCAGCCGTATGCAAGGCAGGAGTCCTACCCCGAGGTACTATCTCTCCAGCTCCTCGGCTAAACTGCCGCTCATGTGTGAAAGCAATAGAATCAGACTCTCATAGAATGAAGGACTCAGAAACTAATTCTCAGGTGGTCGCTTTGAAAAAGCGAAACTCTGGTCACCCAGGGAGTGAGTCCAGTCAAAGGGGGCGTGAGTGGGAGAGCCAGTGGGTGGGGGTCTCTGCTCAGGCTCCTGGACTAACGCTGCTCCTAGTAGCCCCCCTGCCGAGGTGGGAGAGATCCTGGTGCACCCAGGAAGCTTGGGGACGGTGGAGGCTGCAGGCCGGGTCCAGAGTTCCCCGCTGCCTGCTGCGCTCTGGGCTCAGGCACGGCCAGGAGAATGAGGCTCTTTCCTGGCTGGGCTCCTGGTTCAGGCTGGTGCCGAGCAAACCAGCGAGAAGCGCTGAGGGTGATTTGGTCACAGATGTGAGCTCTGACTTGCTTCAGGTGGGCGGGACTTTATCTCTCAGGTGTCTAAGATGCCAAACGGGCGGCCCACCCTGTACCCTGGCCTCATCCCCTTTCCCGCCCCCCACCATTTGTCATTCCTGCTCCCTCTCTCTCCTGGGGTCAAGTCTCTGCCCTGGGAGTAAAGCACCAAACTTGTTCCTCCCATCAGACAACTAGAGGGTGCTTAGACAAGGGTCTGTGTCTGAAGTGTCCCATGAGTGAATGTGGGTGGTGGGGCTGGAGGAAGGGCATTTGCTTTGCACGCAGCCAACCCAGGTTTGATTCCCATCATCCCATTACTCCAGCAGGAGTGCATGAGCCAGGAGTAACACCTGTGCATTGCCGGGTGTGACCCAAAACAAAAACAAAAACAAAAACAAAAAAACCCCCCACATAAACTAGAGGGTGGCGTTGGAAGTCCTAGCCCTGCAGAGCGCTCAGGCCTGGCATGCTGCCAACCCACTTCTGATTCACAGTCCCCTCTACGTCCCCCGAGCACGGCCAGGAATGAGCCCTGAGCACAGAGCAGGGAGTAAGTCGGAGCACTGAGTGTGACCCCAAAACGAACAAACAAACAAAAAGCCCACGCCCTGCTGTGTACTCACGGGGGTCAGACTGCAGGCCGCGTGCTCTCACGCCAGGCGGAGGCACCCCTCCCCTGCATCCTGTTAGTTGTTCCGGGCTCCCTGCATTGCCCCTTAGCGTCGAGGCGAGCACCACAACCATCATTTTAACGAAAACTGCATTTCTCTTAAGTTTGTGCAAATCACTCTTGAGTTTATGCAGTCACTGAAACTGTGTGCGACAGACATGTTGAAAGAAGTCGGGCTGGGTCTGAATTCAGTTCCGAATTCAGTTCTGAGAAGAGGAGGCACAGAAGATCAAGTCAAATTAGTGACTCTCCCTGGGGGATTATTCTTGGGCCAGTGCTTGAGCCGAGTGGCTGTTTTGCAGGTTAGACACTTGCCCACATTCACTCATGGGACACTTTAGACACACACCCTTGTCTAAGCATCACGCCTTAACTTAAAGGTTTGGGGCTGGAATATCACGTGCGTGAAACACTCCCATGCATAGTCCTGTAAATCACGGTGCCCACAGTTTCTTCGAATTATTAGAAAAATAATTTGATTATTAAAAGACAAAATACCTGGTTTCTTTGCAATGTGTGTCGGTGCTAAAATCTCCCCATTTTCTGCTGCCTCTGGCACTGCTGTACTTTGTTTCATCGGGAGAAACGTGTCTTCTCTGTCCCTTGCTTGGGGCGGTTGGTGGGGAGGTGCTGCTGGGGATGGAACCCGAGACCTCACACATACAAGGCAACTTCTCTATCCCTGCAGTACATCCCAAGCTGCAATTATTCTTAGTTTCTGGGCCACACCCCACAGTGCTCAGAGCTTACTCTTGGTTCTGAGCCAGGGGTCACTCCTGGCAGGGTTCTGAGGACCCTATGTGGTACAGGATTGAACCCGGGTCACAGTCATATGCCAGACAAGTGCCTTATCTGCTATACTGTCTCTCCAGCTCTTACATTTTTTTAAATAGCGGAAATACATTCAGTGACACAATGGGCCAGCAGAGATACCCCACCACGATGCTCAGGAGACCATATGGTGCCAGGGAACCAACCCAGGGTCTTCCATATGGCAGGCATGTTTCCTACCACTGGATTGTTCCCCCATTCGGTCGACTTAGGGCGGGGGGGGTGTTGGTTTTTTGTTGTCATTATTGTTTTTGGGTCACAACTGGTGGTGCTCAGGAATCACTCCTGGTGGCCATGGGGGACCATGTAGGGTTCAGGGGATCAAAGTCAGGTCTACTGCAAGCCAGGCAAATGCCTGACCCTCTGTACTATCTCTCCGGCTCCCCTGACAATTTATTTTTAAGGAACACCTTTAAATTACTTTATGGATTACCAGGCACTGGAGCACGTAATTTAGAAAGGAAGCCAAGACCCACATCCAGGTGACAGTAGTGGTTTCGGGGGAGATGGCGTGAAGGGAGAATCTAGCCGGCGGACGGTTCCCGGAGGCAGAGGCTGATAGGGAGGGTTGGATGCCCAGCTCGTGTGGTTTGGCAGAAGGGGAGTGAGTATTTAGGAATTCTGAGCAGAAAAGAAGCACAGCTGACCACTCCGAGGGCCCAGAGAGAAATATGGTGGGGTGACCCAGATGGGGCCAAACTGCTGAAGGCCAGGCAACGGTTTGAGAGCCCCTAAGTATCGTGGCCAGTGGGATAAAGAGGAGGAAGCAACAAAGTCCTGCGTGGAAGGACACGGGCCAGAGTGAGGGCCCCCCAAGCCAGAAGCCCAGCTCCCCACACATGGGCTGGTCTTAAGACTTCGCTCACCAAGCCCCCTGCCTCTCCCCTTCAGAACTGGTGCTGGTAAGATCATTTGTTGCCCAGGATTGGCCAAGCGGAGGCCCATCGGGCACTGCCCTAATGTCTAGGGCTTAGTAGGTGCTCAGTAAATGAGACCTCGTAAAGATTGCCGTTAGTGTTCTAATCGTCCCATATATTAGATATGTTTAAAAGCCGAACAGCGGGGCTGGAGCAATAGCACAGCGGGTAGGGCGTTTGCCTTGCACGCAGCCGAACTGGGTTCGATTCCCAGCATCCCACATGGTCCCCTGAGCACTGCCAGGACTGATTCCTGAGTGAAGAGCCAGGAGTAACCCCTGTGCATCGCCGGGTGTGACCCAAAAAAGCAAAAAAAGAAAAGCCGAACAGCACCCCAAGTGGGTAGAGCACGTGCCCAGCGGCCACGAGTTTGAGCCTGACCATGACATGGACCTTGGGCCCATGCCCCAGGACCTCTCTGGGTGTATGCACTGAGCAGACCCACACCAGCAGGCTGAGACGCACTGGGTAAGGCTCTGGGGAGCCTTGAGCACTGCTGGGGTGACCCCAGCTTTAAAAAAATAATGAAAGACATCCATGGGGGGGGGCGCCCCGGAGGAAGGTGCAATCCATTTGCTTTTCAGTTCACATGGCACAAATGGGCACCCGGGACCCCTTTCCTGCTGCTCGAGGCTGCTGACAGCCCGAAGCCCAGGACAGGCTCCCACAGAGCACTGCTGCTGCCTACACGGCGGAGAAGGTAACCTGGGTCCTGTGACCCAGGTGCTGGGCCAGACCGCGTGTAGCCCCATCTCCCCTGAATTCCGCAGAACGGTTCGTCCCAGTGACCCTGAACTGTGAAATTCCCCGCGGGGTCCTCTGGGAAAAGCTCACAAGAGAGAAACGCTCCAGCTTTCTCTATCATAACAACAATCAAAGCATCAGAATGTTAGCACACGCCAAGGGGGATAATTTGGGTGGAGTGGGAAAAGGCTCTGTACCCAGTATTTTACTGTTAAGGGCAAATTTGCAGAGATTTGGAAAATTGGGTGCTGTGTGGAGTAAACACACTGAGTAAGTTTTCAGCTACAACACAGCTGAGCTCCAGGGAACGGGGTTTGATAGTTAGTGTCAGCATAATGAATAAAAAGAAAAAAAAAGAAGAAGAAGAAGAAGCTCCAGAATGTCTGTGCAATGCTGTGAAGTTAAAAACTGTGCCTGCGGGTTTTTTTTTTTTAAAGCAATTTCCCTAGCCACCGTGGCTAATAATATCTCATTTTGTGAACTCCAAAAGGTCTTTTTAAAAACGACTGTGACATGTTATTTCTCAGCTTAAACTTTTTTAATGACCTCCCCTTAACTTGAAGATCAAGCTGAGGCGAAGGGCCTGGAATGCAGGTCCTTCACGACGGGCCCTGATTACTCCCGGAGCTGGGCCTGGCCGGCGGGCGGAAATGATTGAAGAGAGGAAGGCATGTCCACTCCGGCTCTCAGTGCTCCTGCTGGCTGTTCCCTCTGTCGAACCCAGTCCACACGCCAGGCAGCGCAGGGCAGATGCTCCTAACACCAGACGTGCTTCTTGGCTGCTGCGGGGCCACTGCTGCGGAGGCGGGACTTGAACCCAAGGCCTCCCGCGTGCCGGGTGTGTGCTCTGCCACGTGAGCCCTGTCCCTGGTCCATCATTTAACTTTCTAATATGAAACTCAATATATGACAGCTATATTCTGTGCTGAGAGACGTATTTCACCAACATAAATTTATAGTTATTTAACATCTCATTTATTCACTCCAGGCCTAAAGTTGTCTAAAGTTGTCTCCGAACGTACTTGCCTGCGTCGTTCGCATCAAATATAGATTCTCCACCTTCCTGCCAGGAGAGGAGCGTTGCCTTAAACACCCTCAGAGTCACGTCTATGGAATCTATCGGTCCATACATTTCAATTACCTTTTGGAAGTTCTGGGTGCAGGATTGCTTGGTTCCCATAAAACCCCTGACAAGCCTACAGTTCTCTCCAAAGCAGATACCCATCAGAAGCGGTTCCATCAGACATGGGGACTAACAGCCCGTGGACTTTCTGAGGCTCACACCGACAGCTCCCCGCCAATCTGCCTGCTTCTGCTGGTCCCACAGCACCAATGCCCAGGGCCAGGACCCACCCGGTAGGAGGCAGAACCAGCCAGACCTGCTCCCTCCCTCCCGCAGAGGGTCCTGGAGAAAGGGCAGGAAGTGTGGAGAGTGTCTGCTTCCTTTGTCAGTGGGGTGTCCTGCCTCAGACCACAGATTAACTGCTCCCTGTGGGTGTTGGTGACAAAAATCCAGTTCAGAAAGGCCCAATCAGGTGGCATTGAAGAATCATTAGCAATGAGGTGGTAATAACAGCTTCATGTGACTGGGAACTTTGGGTGTGTGTGTGTGGGGGGACTCAACAGAAAGAGCTGGACCCACACAGCTGCATATGAGAGCACAGCACCACGGAACACACTGTCCTCTTCCCCCTTCCTCCCTTCCTCCATCTCTCTGAGGAGGGCACCGCTCCTGGCCAGCTTGACCCAAACAATCACCATGCCAGGAAAGGAACCAACCTTCCTTCCTTCCTCTCTCCCTCCCTTCTTCTCTTTTTAATTTCCTTTCATTGTCAATCTGTAAGCTCCTCTACAGAATCTAAAACTATGCATTAGTTGCCATACTATCTAGTAACAAGACTCTTAGAAATAGAAGAATCCACCTTTGTATCCAACAAGTGTATACAAAGAATCTACCTGCTACAACAATCAGACAATGTTTACGTTTTCTCCATATTTTAAAAGACCTACAGAAACTGGCACATTTAGCAACTGCTTGTTTCCAGTCCCACAGATCTTAGGCTTTCCTCACTCAGACTTTACAATGGTGGTGGCATCACTGTGTTGTGCCGATTGACCGGATGAGTCAAAGCAAGATCCAAGGGAGAGGCCTGTGCATCCCTGCCTCTTCTCACCATAACCAGCTCTCTTTTCCCCGAACTGAGCACTGCCAGCAGTCCAGACTAAGCCTGGGATGATGTGCTCTGCTCAGTGCTAAGTGGAGGTGTGATTACAGCTTTCTGGGAATGGGGCCTTAGACAGAAAATTCCCAAAGATGAAAGCATTGAAGACTGAACTCAAAAGAATAAATGATTTACCGCCAAGAAGGGGTGATAACCAATGACAGGACATGTCTGAGGATGGCCAACCTTGCCAGGCACCCCACAGAGGCAGTCTCCAGAGGAAAGGGAGGCTCCCCCTCCTACCCCCTCCCCCCCCACTCTCCTGTGAAGGTCTTCATCAATGTGTCAATTGGAAAGAAAAAGCTGCTTCCTCCCTGACCTCTGGGTCCCTTCCAGGCCTCCTAACTTGCCGGGAATGGCACCATTAACGAGTAACAGGGCCTCTTGCCTTCTGTGTGGGGCAGGAGGGGTAGTGTTGGAGGCTTTTAGATTGCCACCCCCCACCCCCCTTGCCAAGGGAGAGAATAAAAGAAACAGATGCTGTCAAAACGGTTTATTGGCTTGATTCATTAGGTTCAGCAGCTGCCACAAAGAAAACAGATTCCTAGAGAACTAGCCAGACAGCCCACTCTGTCAAGGGAGCCTGATGGGGAGGAAAGATAAGGCATGGCTTTTAAGGGATCATGCTTACCTTAACAGGGATTCCTTTTCAAATGTCAGTGAGTGAGTGAGTGAGTGAGTGAGTGAGTGTGTATGTGTGTGTATCTGTGTGTCTGTGTGTCTGTGTAGACAGGGAAGCGACAACACCACCAACACTAGTGGATAATGCCATGGTCAGTGCACTTTCCTTCTTTCCCAAAGCAGTGGCACCCCCAGGAACCCGGTGGCATTGTGACTAAACAGAGCCTCTCTGTGTCAGCCTCATTCATGCTCTGCAATTTAATGCCAGAGATAAGGGTCAGAAGCACACAGCACAAAGATTCTGGAAACAACTCAGACCTCACCCGCCCCAGCAGGTTTCCACCCCAGCCTGGGGTTACTGGGTTGAGGCATTCCGAGAGCAGGGTGAAAAGGTTCAAATGTCTAGTTTGGGATGCCAATTAAGTTCACTGGTCTGAATCATTCCTTTTTTCTTCTCTTCTCTTTATTCTCTATTTTTCCTTCTTTGAGCTCCTTGAATTCTTTTTGTTTTCTTTATTGAAGTCAATAAAGACTTATGAAATGCAACATGTTGCATCAAGCATCCCAGGCACCCACCACCCAGGCCAAGAAAGCTAAGTGGGTCCTGGGAAGGCCCTTCTGGGTCTCAGTCTCCCTTGTCCTGAGTACATCCCACTCTATCCTGATCTCAAAATTCTCCCGCATTCTTTGATCTTGTGTGGTTCTTCAGTCTCTCTAAGGGAACCGTATGGTTATGTGTGGCATTCCTTAAAGGTCCCTCAGATGTGCACAACCCTCATTGAATATCTTGGAAATGTCATTTGTGGATTGGGGCCAAGAATTTCGCATTTGAAATATATTATATTAATGCGTATGGTAGAAAATAGCAATTTAAAGATGTTAGTCTGAAGAGAATTTTATTTATATCTCTTTTGTTCATCAATTTGCTAGAGCAGGCCCAGTAATGTCTCCATTTAGAAACTTGTTGTTACTAAGTTTGGCATTGCCATGTGGGCAAGATACTCTCAGTAGCTTGCCTGGCTCTCCGAGGGGGGCAGAGAAATCAAACCCGGCTCAGCCGGGCTGGCTGTGCGCAAGGCAAATGCCCTACCACTGTGCTATCGCTCCAGCCCATGGCGAGCATATCTCTTTTGACTTTTTAAAAATAATTTGAGAAATGTGATTTATGATACTGCTCATGATAGGGTTTCATGCATAGGGTTTTCTAAGACCACACCCTCTGTTAGAGTATTTGCTTCCCTCTACCATTATCCCAGCATCCTAACCTGTCCACCCTACATCTTGGGTAAACTCAGTTCTGTAGACCAGTTCTACCTTACTATATGTCTTTATTTCCTACATATGAGAGAGATAATTCTATATCTGTCCCTCTCCTGACTAACTTCACTCAGCATGATGTCCTCTAGTTCCATCCATGTCACTTTAAAAAGCAGGATAATTCAACAAAACGCAAGAAGGTGTTTTTTGCATAATATCCTTGCGTAAATGTGGCGAAGCTCTGAAGGGGTTACCCAGGCAAAGACAACTATTTGGAAGCCTGTGTGAAGGTATTTGACTTGAACTCTGTTCCAGCAGGGGGGACTTCAAAGTCATTAAAACCAGCTTTCCAGATTTTCCTGATAAGTTTGTTATGTACACAAATCTCTGCTCCACCCCCACCTACTGAGTCCAAGTCACCAGAAGGTAGGCACAGTATGGGAATGATTGGCAAGAATCCCAGTGACTAAGGCAGAGGAGGCAACTAGGTCATACCGGGTCCCATGTCCTCAGGGCTGGTTCTAAGGGTGTAATCTGCCTTTGGTATCTGCACTTGGCATCAGACCCAGGATGAGGACCTGGCTTTTCTGGTTTCCAATTCAGCATCTTCTTTTGTGCCAGGGGAAGACAGCCCCTGAGCTGACTGTAGTTAGTCACTGCAAAGTAGGAGAGAAGGTTGACTGTTAACACAAATGATATTTGTAGAAGACTATGGGGAAAGGACCTTGAGCCTGACGCTGAAGAATGCAGAGTCCACAGAGGGCTGAATCAGAGACCATGTGCATGAAGGTTAAGAGCACAGATCTGGAGGGAAAGTGGGTGCACCTCTAGCCTCTCTGACCTTGACCATGGCAATGGGGAGCCTGTGGGGGTAATGGAGAGCTCAGCCGTTCAACTTCCTTCTTCTTTGTCCAGCTGGGGTAACTTCTAAGACAGGGGACAAGGCCTCAGAGAGACAAGCTTTTGTATTTACAAAAGAACCAAGTAATGAATGCAATTAATCTATCAGCAACATTTAATAAAATCCCTACCATGTTCAGTGCTGAGGGCTAGAAGTGGAAGGGTGGGAAGCACAGAGCCCTGTCCTTTCCTCAAAGGACTCACTGTCCTTCTGAGAAGAAAACAATCACTATGACACACAACAGTCTGCTTCTGATCTTGGTTCCTTCTTCCAGTGTGATGATTTTAAAGCAAGATAATTGCAGGTCAGCGAAAGACTTCAAGGGCTCGGAGTAAAATTTCAATAAGGGAATGGGGGAGGAGGCTATGCTATCGTTGTGGACCACTGATAGCCACTCAACTAGGAAGGGCTGACATCTGTCCTTGCCTTCCTTTCCACCTGATGAGAGAGAGAGAGAGAGAAAGAGAGAGATGAATGAAAGAGAACACCAAGATATGCCTTAGAAGGTGGAAGAAATAATAAAATACTCTGTGTGAGAGAGCAATAACAAGAGCAAGAGAGAGAGAGGAGTGAAAGAAAACACCAAGATATGTCATAGAAGGTGGAAGAAGTAATAAAATACTCTGTGTGAGAGAGAAATAGTGAGATCTAAAGAGAGAGAGAGAAGGAGGGAGGGGGAGAAAGAGAGAGAGTCCATCTTTAAGGCATCAAGCCATTTCTAGGTTTTTCTATGAAAAGAGCCACCATCACATTGAAATGGATCATCTCTGACCAAGATAGACTAATGTAAGTATTATGCATATAAGGAGAGTAGTTCTTTATTCCTCTGGAAAACAGTGACAATAGTACTATTTATGTCCTGGAAATAGACATCCCTACTAGGAATCTGGGAAAGAGTGGTAATTTCAGTAAAAAATACTTCCAATAGGATAATGAAGACACAATCTTTCAAAATGTTTGGTTCAGAAATAAAGATAAAAGATAAAGGATTGAGAATTTTTTGTTTATACATTTAATTTGAGTAACTTGTAAAACAATATTATACTCAGTTGTAATAGAGTACATTACTAGAGATATTAGATGAAAATAATAGTCGGAGTAAAGCCTTGAAAGGTGGAAAGAGATGGAATAGAGCATAGATGGAAGCATTAGATATGAGAAGGAAAGCATAGAAATTGGTGATAAATTGATTTTACTCCCTCATCATAACCAGTAACAATACACTGTATTCCGTGCATATTATTTGATGGATATCCTGCTAAGAACTCTTCAATCATTGTAATCTCATTTAACTCTCACAATTTAATGAAACAGGTATTTGGGCATTGCCCTATCTGCAGTTGAAAACACCCTTCACAGTCACATGGGTGTAAGCAATGTTACTGCCATTCAAACTGATGAGTCTGTCTGCAGATCACCCATGAGATAAGGGACAATGTCCAGGATGGATAAAATAGACAAATTTATGAAAAGCAAAGATACCAGAGATTGGATATCCTGAGGAACTTGAAGAAAAGGTGTGAATTTCAGAATGTGGGCAGACCAGAAGCACGTGTTGGTCATCATCTGGGAGCAGAAGATTGGAGTTTACAAGTGCCAAGGCAGAAAAATCTGAGGTGAGTTAGAATGTCTATCAAGGCCAAGTGTTGTTGGCTGAATTAGAGGAAAGATGGTGAGTGTTTAAGTAGCCAGGAGTCAAGCATCTATGACTCTGAGTTGCTAGTGCATGAAGTGTATCTAGATTTGCTTTATCCTTTTTCTCAGAGGGCTTGGACCCTGAAAATTCCAAGCAAAGGAAGCCACTAAAATGATCTAAAACTTCGAGTAAAGAGCAGGAAAAGAAATATGGGAAATGTCAAATTTTTTTTTACAAAAATGAGGACGGGAGAGATAGCTTAAGGAACTGAGTACATACAGTAGTCCTGGCCTCAATCCCTGTCACCAGTGTTTCTCTGAGCATCACTAAGAGGACAGAGGTGAGAATAGACTCCAAGCACTTCTGAGTGTGACAAGTCACACTACTCCACCCTCCAAATAATTTGAAGAAGATTATATAATGACTAAGAAGTCCACAGATCAAACCTGTAGGGCTAATACTGGTATATGGGTGAATGTTGAGTCTCTAATGAATGCTGATTTTTTACATGGGGATAAAAACGATGAATTGGAGGAAGATCTGGAAGGCAAAAAGAAATCTCCTGAATTCTGTATTTTTAGGAGTAGCTTCTTCCAAGTGATTTGCTGGTAAGTGGGTCTGTAGAAAAGAGCTAAGTTTTCTGAAATACTAAAATAGAAATGGAAATTTTCAAAAACATATTTAAGAAAAGAATTTTCTTTCTCCACCAATTTGTGGTAGATGATGATGCAATAATAATAGTTAATGGCCATTAAGAAACGTATAGCTCCTGGCCTCATGAATTTATAGGACAGTTTAAAGTATTAATTATTATTAATTATTAATTAATCAAGCTGATAATGGCCAAAAAGTTGTGATAAGAGGAATTTTTTTTTAAAAAAAGCATTCAAGTGTTCAGTATGACATTCTCTCTATAAACCATGAGAACCTAATCTGTCTTGACAGGAACAAGAAATTTCAGTGACAGAAGCAGGATTCACTACTTTGGATAGAAGAACACTCCAAAGTTTATAGATATGAGGTTAATATTTACATAAAAAGAGATATGAATGTTGAGGTTGAGAGTTTAGGGCAAGGGAGAGGAGGAACTTAATAGCATGCACATTGACCTATGGATAAGTGAACGTAATTGAAGGAGCTCATGTTCTGCTTGAGCAAGTGTAGAAGAAACGTGTGGCTCAAAGGGCATAGCTGGCTTCAAGTTTCTAGACAAGACTGGGGTCATGTGGCTTCAGTTTCTCTGCTGCTGAACTTCTTGACCTTCTGGAGGTCAGCAGGGGTTGAGACCTGAGTGGAGTCGCTGTCTTTGTCAAAGTACATATTCTCTCAGATGTACCTGTTTCTGTGGCTGGAGACTGTCTCCTGACTTTTTGTGTTAATCTGGAGTTCACACCTGTGCCCCATTTCCAGGAACCAAGGACAATGAATCAATTTATTGAAAGAAGTCAATATGATGGCTACACTTTAATATAACAAAAATGGTTATTTTACTTATATATTAGTAGGTTTTAAGTGTAGACAGCTTCCAAGGTGACCCAAGTAATCTTAGGTATCTTCTCTCAACACCCACCAGTCCCCTGGAATAACTTGTTTCTTAAAAGTAGACTATCGCACCATGGAGATACTATCACCCTTGGGATGGAATTACAGTGAATTGTGACTTCCCTCTTCTTAGTAAAATTTCTTGCTGACTTTGAAGAAGCAAGGTGGCAAAGTTGGAGAGGTCCAACGTGTGTGAGAGAGGATGGCCTCCAGCCCACAACAATGGGGACTGAGAGATTCACTTTTCTCAACACTTAACTAACTGCCAAAAAGCCACGCATGTAAAATCGGAAATAGATCCTTACTCAATTGAGTCTTCATAAAAGATCCAAGTCTGGCTGATATTTTGATTGAAAGCTCATGAAAGACTCAGAAATAAAGGACCCAATGAGTCATGTCTAAATTGAAGACCTACAGAATTTATGAGGTCACAAATGTGTGTTTCTTTTAACCCCTAAGTTTTCAGATGCTTTGCTAAACAACAGTAGATGACTAATACCATTAAGAATTTTAGTGCAGTCATTTTCTATAGGACTTTTCAGAGGAACTAGTAATTTTAGAGGTTGAGTTTAATAATATATATTATTTGTACCCTAAAGATTTTTGACCTGACATGCTATAACAGAAAGCATTCAATTTGGATGCCAGTATCCACTCACTTCCTTACAATACTGGGAATTTATCTATACTCCATGGAGTAAAATATTGATGGGAAATGATAACTTCTATTTTCAAGTTCTGAATGCCCCAATTCTTACTCTCACTTTCTCCTATACCAACATGTTCTAAGTTTCTCCCAATAGAATCTTCTGTGACATGATTTGAAACTGACAGAAGGGAAAGAGAGGTGAGTGAGAAGCTATTTATTATACTGGTTAACTTCTGATCAGATTGTGGCATCATGAGATTGTTTCTCAGCTTCATGTTTCTTGCTTCCCTCTATGGTTCTTTGGTGTTTGCATGCTCCACTCCTGGTCTCTAGTTAATTTAATTGCATGAACAGAAATGTCTTTAAATTATCTAGCTTCACTTTCTGTTGTCCTTTGAGAATCTTAAGTGTTACAGTTATCATGCGAGTCTGGCCAGTGAACATGTTACTCACTCGCTGCATGTTAGTAGTATCGTACTAAGTGACAAAGTTAGAGAAAATCTGAGGCATGCATCCAATAAACTGTTTTAGTGAGTTCTAACAGGGCTCAACCAAAGGCTTAACTTCCTTCTTCAGATGAGTGCAGTTATAACCTCTCAAGAATATCCCCATTGGCCCACTCAGTTGGAAATGGAAAAATGCAGTCAACCAAAATCTTTGGACAACAAAATCTCATACAACCGCTATGAGTAATCCTTTCACTGTTCTGATGGGTTGTTTGCGTCACAGTAGAACCCACTCATACCACTGCTGCAAGTTTCCCAAGAGATGTTCTCTAAAACCAGGAACAAGCAGACCTCAAGTTGGAAAGTAGACGTTTTGTTCAATGAGGGATGGGCTAGATGCACAACCTTGGTTTTAGGATCACATTCTCATAAAGGTTTTATTTCAGTTTTCCACGAAATTGTTGCAACCACCAACTTCCACAGTTCTGATATTTGACAGAAGAGATGCTGGATTCCCCTGCCAGAATCAAACTTGTTATTATTATTATTATTATTATTATTATTATTATTATTTGCTTTCTGTTGCTTGGACTCTCTTATTAATGGCATGAAATACATTTAAGTGTTTTCAAGTTGTGATTAACAGTCTGTATTGGTAATGAGAAAAAAGTGATCTACATTAAGTCCTACTTGTATTATTGATTAACTTTGAAGATTATTTTCACAATTACTTAACCAGTCCATTTAGTTTGGCATAATAAAGTTCCTGCCAACAAAAATGGCCCTGGAACATAGGCATGCTGTGGAGGGCTCAGCCAGACTCTCGTATCCATATTCCCCCAAAACAAACTCAGAAGACAGAGGAACCTGTGCCTAGATGGATACATTACATAAACAGACATAGTCAATTTGAATCAAATTTTCCTTATGGAGTTTAAATATCCATGGACTGAGTTTATGAGCTTTGAATAGGGTTTTTGAAGCCATAGAAATATGATTCTAGAATTGTATGGAATGATTTGGAAGTCAATTTCTTGTCTAGAATGTGACTTAGAAAAGGAAACGAGTCACAGAGATCATACTTTGTGTCCCCCAGACAGTCTGAATAGATTGCTTGTCTTCAGCTCAAGAAAATTCTTTAAAAGTTTTTAAATGAATTAAAAGAAATAAAGGAATTCAAAAAACTAAAATCTAAAGGTACAATAAATAAAAAAAATCTATACCTTTCAAGGTGGGTGTGTTAGAACAAAGCTCAGTTACTTTATTATTATCATTACTATTATCATTATTTTTATTATTAGGTTTTTGAGTCACATCCAGCTATACTGAGGACTTTCTCCGAGCTCTGTGCTTAGAGATCACTCCTAAGGAGCTCAAGGTACCATATGTGGTACTGGGATTGAACCATGTTAACCACACACAAGACAAAACAAATACTCTAACCTCTATACTTCCTACCTCCTAAACCCTATTTCTCCATTATTTTATTGGGAATGTGGATGGGCCACACCTGGTAGTACTCAGGACTTGCTTCTGACTCTGTACCAAGGGATTTCTCCTGGTGGTGCTCAGAGACTCGTATGTAGAACCCTGGTTGGCTGTGTACAAGAGAAGTTCCTTGGTCTTTGTAATATCTCTCCAACCTCCCCTAATTATTTTTTATTAAAATCATTTTTAAAGTTCCTTAGCTGTTTTTATTTTCCCTAATTTTCCCCATATGCCAGCAACTGTCACAATGTATCTTCTGTCTTTAAGTTTTTAAAAATTTCCTTCATTTCTAAATTCACAAAATCTATGTAAGATAAGTATGTTGAGACACTAAGCAAGATAAATATGGCACCATACTATATAAAGCAGATGGATGTTTCATAAAGCTAAGTATTGAGTGAAAAATAAATCTTGGATATGTTGGGAAAGCAGGGGTTTGCCATTTTGTATGAGGGTTTTGTAAAGACTCAGTAAAAAGTGGTTATTCAAGTTTTAGAGGGAGAAATATCGAGAGCATTTCGTGGAAGAATTCTTCATGAAGGTACAGAGGTGGAAATATGCCAAGAATGTCCACTAACAAAGGAGAAGCAAAACAGGAAGGGGAAAGCCAAGAATAATGCATTCTGGAAGTTAAAGTGAAAAATAGAACTTTCTTATGGAGAACTAATGCACGAACTCTGAAGTGTCATGACGAATTAAAAAAATTGAGGGATGAAGTTGGCTAATGAATGTAGAGATCAAAGACAGACAAATATGGGTGGAGTAAGAAGACATGGATCTGAGTAATGGGTAGAAGAATAGAAGGGTAGAAATTAGTTATGATAAAACACATGAGTCCAAAAAAATTTTGCTGCAATGGAAAGGAGAGAAATGAGACTAGCTTAAAGCAGGAGTGAAGTCAAGAAATTGAGAAATAAAATTCTATATTGGTGGATCAGCCTTCTAGGGAAGGAAAAAGAATGATATCAAAGAGAAGAAAGTCTACATGCAGCTGGAATAGTACCATTTTGAGAATGGATGAGATGTGGGTTCAATGGATGAGCTCTCCTTCCACAGAAGCAAAAGCAATGCATTCCCAGGAATTAGAGAAGGCTGATGGGCACAGATCTTAATTGGGAGATATGGCAGGGTCATTACCGAACTTTCCCACTTGATGGTTCTATTTTCCCAGGGGAATAGGACATTGACTTAAAGTATTAATAGAGGAGGAGGGCAAAGAGTTTGGCAAATTACTCACCACTCTGTTCATTTATGTATGGACTCTAGATTCTTTCATAAGACAATTGCAGATCTGAGCATTCAGGTACATAGACATGATGGCCTACAATGCTGAAAACATTTACTTTCTGTGTCAATAAAAATGTGCAGTGGTCCCTAACTTAGTGAATAGATAAATAATTAACATGAAAAATACTGTTTGGTTCCCTGACAACAAGAAAGATCCAGATGAAGTACTTAGATCATGAAGTTCAAGTGAAAGAGGACACTATACCAAGGAAGAGAGGCAGAATGAGAATTGAACAAAGAACTTGTTGGTCTTTACAAGGAAGTGCTTGTAAGGATTGATCATGGCATTTAAGGATATGGGGGGTTAGAAAAATGAAGACAGAGGGTGATAAGACAGGCAAAAGTTGGGTGTAGTTACTACAGAAGCTGACATTTTAATGGAATTTAGAACTAGGAATTAGACAGAAAATTAGGAGATAGTGGTTAGATAGTGGGAGGCCTGCAATTGAGACCTTGAAGGGGCTTATTCACAGTTAGAGGTTATTACAGTGTGGTAGACAAGAATAGTCAGGAGAAGAGAGAGTAGGAAGAGTATGGTAAACTAGTTCATTAGAGGACACAAAGACAAGCAACAGAGAGGCCCCATATTGAAAGAAATCATTTGAGGAAAAGGTTCTGAAACTTATCAAAATATTTATTTAAGGGGAGGAGTAATATGTCTCTTCAATATCCCACTAAAAATATTTTACAAATCCACCAAGAGATTATTTAACTATATAAAAGAACATTCTTATATGTGACTTTATTATTTAACTACAAACTGAACACTAAAGTCAACCTGTTAATTGGTACATTTCTTCACCAGTAGAAGAAAGCCTCAAAGATTATAGATGCATGACCATGTAGTACATTAACCAGTTTTTATATAACCTGATAATTCGACTTTTCCACTTAAAATGCTAATAAATGGTGATATCTTCAAAGTGCTCTTGAGGGGTTTGGGTGTCAGAAAAGACTCTTGAATATGCATGACCTGGGTTTGATTCCAGGTACCACCTAATATTTCTTCAGTCCTGTCTGGAGGGATCCCTGAGTACAGAGCCAGGAGTAATCCCTGAGCACTGCCAGGTATGACTACCAAACATGGGCCCAAAATAAAACAAATACTATTGGAATGAGCTGTGTCATCTTATTGATTACTACATTAATAAATCACTGAGTGTGTGTATATGTGTGTATGCATAACACCTGGCAGTGCTCAGGTCTGACTCCTGGCTTTGAACTCAGAGATCATGCCTGGCAGGTTCTGGTGGACCATGTAAAGTGAGAGGGATCAAACCCGGGTCAGCATGACTTTCCCAAAGTACTATGATTCAGCCATCAAACGATGAGTTTTGATCTGTTTATTGTCTATGTGATGAGTCTTAATGGTTGAAAAATGGGAGAACATTAATAACATTGCCAAAATTTTCAGGGGCTAGAAAAATAGTACCAGAGTAAAGGCACTTGCCTTGCATATGTCCAGCCATGGTTCTATCCCCAGTACTTTATAAAGCTCTCTGAGTACCTCCAGGAGTGAGCCCCGAGAATAGAACCAAGAGCATCGTCAGGTGTAGTCTCCAAATTAAAAATATCAATAAAAATAAAGCTGCCAACAAATTTAAAGGCAGTAATGGTATCAAGAATAAAAATAAGTTATTTAGAGAGCTTAAAATGAAGTCTTTGGCTGCCGGAGCCTTGGCTCCAGGACCAGCCACCACCATGCTGAGACAACTCTCCGCACACATGAAGGTACTGGCAGAGGGACAAAGTCACGCG
>JAOXYA010000016.1:6780672-6793723 GCA_028565675.1 Sorex palustris | reverse complement strand
TAGCCCTGAGATTTTAAAAAGTGCCACATTCAAGGCTCTTTCAGGGTCAGGAGAATGAGACCCATCATTGTTACTGGATTTTGGCATATTTAGTATGCCACGGGGAGTTTGCCAGAGTCTGCCATGTGGGCAGGATACTTTTGGTAGCCTGTCAGGTTCTCAAGAGTAAGAACTGGATAATAAGATGTCGCACGGCTGTGAACGGCTGCACACTTCTGGGAGCAGGGTTTTATAGTCTCTGGGTCTTGGCCGTTGATGGGATTACAAGGAGGCAGTTGGTGGGTATAACACCTACATACTGGAAGATGGGGATCTGGGTGGAGGAGGCCCCAGTCCCAATCCGAGCAGGCTTGGAGAACTATGCCCCTGGTCCTTCACACCTGCGTTTCTTGGCCAATTCCTTCATGTGTGAGGCTTGTCTGAACGTGTGGAGAGTGGTCTTAAGTGTGGCTGTGGCTGGAACTGGAGGTCTTCAACTGCCGGGGCTCTGCTCGGGGTGGGGAGGAAAACTCAACCTACCCTCCTCCAGGGGGCCCTGGTGAGGATGGCCAAGCGCAGAGGCAGGAGACTGTGCTGTTCTCTTCCGGGAGCAGGGTTTTATAGTCTCTGGGAGAAATCTTATATACTAAAGAGAGAAATGATAAGAATTGGAATATCATTTTCTGATTATTGTGTTATACTGGGTTTTAACATTGAAATATCATTAGCTGCTAACAACACCAAAACAGGAAAATATGAATGTTTTTAAACACACTATTACCTAAGGGATAAATCTTGCTAGTTACAGTAAACCTGAATCTGATAAAATTGCATTTATACACTAGTATAATATGCCATATACGTGTGTGTGTGTATATATGTATATATATACACACATGTACTAAAATAGTCGTAGAAGGCAGAAGTATATGGAAAGTAGTATATGGGAATAAAATGACCAAAATTCAGTCTGTGTAAAGTTTTTTAGGACAGATGATGTAATAATTACAAAGAAAAGAGATGGTGAGAGAATCTAGTTTCAAAAAGGTAAAAATAAATGACAGCATTTAGGCATATGAACTTGATTTGAAAAAACCCCATAAAGGTAAGAAAGTAATTGTTGTAATAATGTACTTCCAAGTAGGATAGGTTACACAGAGAGTTTCTGTGGTGACTGACATGGTTCTGTCTTTTGATCTGCAAAGTGATTCTACTTTCATTTAGTACTTAATTTCTTTATATGATTTTCTAGGTTTGCACCATTTTGAGATAACGCAGCCATTCCCTGCATTCCCTATTATAAGAGGAAAGACCTCTTTCCCCCACAGATTGCCTCCCCTCCCCTCACACAACATCCATTGTGGTACATTTGTTAGTATATATAAATTGACATTGGCACATTATCACCTAAAAGTCACATTAGAGTTCTTATTTGTTGGTGACATTCTGGTTTGGACAAATGCAAATGACGTGTATCTATCATTATATTATCATAGTGTTTTAATTGCCCTAAAAATACTCTATCATGTTCTGTTCCCCATCCCCACCTAACAAACCCCTAGAAACCATGAATCTTTTAGTCTCCACAGTCTTTTCTAGATTGTTGTATTGATGAAATCATAGAGTACGTTGCCTTTCCCATATTAGCTTCTTTCACATAATTTTGTGCATTCAGATTTTTTCCATGTCTTCTCGAGATTTGATAACATTTCTTTTTAGTACTGAATTTGTATTTGTGTGTGTGTGTGCTTTTGGTCCATATCTGGCAAATCTCTGCACTCAGAAATCACTCCTGGCAGTTCTCGGGGGGACCATATGGGAGGCTGGGAATGAAACCCAGGTTGGCTGTGTGCAAGGCAAGTGCCTTATCTGTTATACTATCTTTCCAGCCCTGATTTTGTATTTTATTTGTATTGTTTGCATTACATTTCATAATGAAAGTCAGAATCTTTTTAATAGGAAAGCAAATTGATTGGAATGGAGGCAGCTATTTTAGGATATAGTGAGATTTGAATAGCTGGTAGATTATCTAAAACTTGTTGACTGAGAATTTTATCAAATGATATCCTTATAAGATTTGACATATTCTGTTAATAGAGTTTATTAAAATTAGAATTTTATTAAAAAGGGCTGGATTGCTGAAAACTGCTTTCAAGGATATAAATCTGGCAATATAGATTTCAGTAAGAGATTGGGAAGCTAACCAGGAGAGCACATGTTGTGGTGAAGAGGATAAAGATTTGGATTTTGGATGATGCTTGGGAAAATAGATATAAAGTAATTCATTATATAACAGAAGAATAATCAGTAATACTTGGTGACAGAAGAAGTGTGGGAAAATAAAAGCATAGGAAATAAACATAGATTGCAATTTTTGAGGGCATATTTTTTATTAGGTAGGTACTGAGGAATTTTGGAAGATTAATTCTAGGTGATTATATACTAAAGTCGGATCTGGAATTTCTCCTTAAGTTTTATTTAGAATCCAAAAGGAATGGTTGCTAGGGATTCTACATTTCAAATGATTTATCTAAAAATGTATTCTGACAAGTAAGAAGTGCTCACAGTGGTAGTTTTTAGTAAATGCATTCGTGATTGGAAAAGAGATAAGAGGATAACTTTTAATCTTATGTCCTTTGAATTTCTGCTTGCATTACCTATCAGAAAATAATATTAAAAGATGCTTACATCTTCCTGATTCCACATGGAAATTCTTGTTTGGCATTCTTTTTAAGTATTCCAGACTGTTAAGAAAAGCATGTGATAAATATGTTCAATATGGTTTTTTTCACTTTGAAACATTTGAAACATCGTATTTTGCATTATATACTTACATGACATATGAATGTATTTGTGCATTTGAATACTATTTATATGTGTATTGTGGCCAGGGAGATAGTACAGCAGGTATGGAGCTTACCTTGTATGCAATCCACCCAGGGTTGATCCCCAGAATCAGTAATTCCTGAGTACAGAGCCAAGAGTAATCCCTGAGTATTGCCATGGATGACCCCAAAAGCAAAACCTAACCAAACCACAATATATGTGTGTATATTATGACTCAATGGTACATGAGTGTGTGGATCTGGTGTATCTATGTTTTTTTTAAGAAAGAAAAAAATGTAGCTGGAGTCTCAGGGATCCTGTTTCCCTTGCTTTTTATTCTTACTGTTGTGGGTTAGATCTTTCCCTCATTGATGGATGTCCTTGCTTCTCTTTTAGCTTTAGGGCCATTCAATGAAGGTGCTGGTATAGTTGTTTCTTCCTTGTCATTATTGAGGCTGAAGTGCACTGCATATCCATTGTTGTATCTGATACCTCTTTCCTTAACCTCCCCTGTGAAGTAGCAAGGGATTGTCCTGAATTACATGAGTCCATAACTTGTGTTTTGCTGTTCTTGAGAGGATACCGACTATGAAATCTGGTAACGGAATGGGAGTAGGTAGTGACATACAATGATAGATTTTTGATCTGTTTGCATTTTTGGGCCATACCTGGGAGTACTCAGGGTTTACTCCTAGTGAACTTAAGGATTCTGGGAATCGAGCAACCTTGGTCAGCCATATGCAAGGCAAGTAAGTGTCCTGGCCTCTGGATTATCTTTCTGACCCTTCCTAAAAAAAATTTTTTTTAAATAGTTTGTAATTAGTGTAAAAATTTAGGAAATACTAAGATGGGAATGTTTATTCTTTAAAGTCCTAGGGAAATTGGAAGAACTTTTTTGTTTTTCTCGTAAGAGACCTAGGAAAGAGAGACCAGGGTAAGAAACAAGAGATGACTGTAGTAGAAAGCTAAGTAACACTGTGTGTCTGGCAGCACCAGAGGTGGAATCGGGGCTTCGCCAAGAGGAAAGTGCCCCCCACGCGCCCCCCAGCCGCCAGGCACATCGCCCAGACAGCTGAGGCCATGGGCAGGGTGGGGGGCTGGGTGCCGGGGACATCTGAAGGGCGCTGGTGCAAATGGAATTGTCGGGTGCTTCCACCCCCCCCAACCAACCTCCCAGCAAGGCCGATGACTAGAAGCTAAAAATACCCTGAGAAAAACCCACCAGTGCAGGGTCTGGGTGTCTGCACTGGCACTGACTCAGGTCACGCGGGGGTGACGACAGCTGGCGCCCCGGCCCCACACCCCAAAGCAGAACTGGGAGGAAGAGCTTGTCGGTAGGGTCTGATCCAGCTCAGAACCTTGAGCCCCTAGCCACTGGGTGGCACATCTCTGTGCCTCAGTTTCTCCCTTTGCATAGTGGCTGGACTGGGGTGTGCGGGAAGCGGGTTCCAAGAGCCAATTGAGCACAGACCATAATTACCAAGAAAACCCACGCGCGCACACGTGACACACCCTCGTTAATCTCCACAGCACAAAGGTGCATGTGACACCGTGCGGGACTTCGGTGTCAATTTTCTCGTGCAAATCTACCGTTACTCAGAGGAAATGAAGACTTTCCTCAGGGTGGTGCTGGCGAGCCCCGATGCCCAGCGAGCGTGGGCGGCCTTCCCGGGCTGAGCCGCTGCGTTTCCGTGACCTCCCTTGGCCTCCGCTCTGGTCTCCCGAAGACCCTTTCCTTCTTTGTTTTCTTTATTTTGATTTGTTTTCTGGGTCCCACTGGGCGGTGCTCAGAGCTGACTCCTGACTCTGTGCTCAGGGATCCCTCCTGAGGAATCAAACCCAGGTCAGCCATGTGCAAAAGACACCCCCGCCCTGCCGGGTGAGGCGCCAGCCCCTTTCTTAGTACTCAAAAGACCTTCTCGGTTTGGGGGTGCTCTCCTGTCCCAGGGAGCACGTTTACCCCCAAGCACCACCAGGGAGGGCCCAAACAGTCTTGGAAGGTCAGTATTAGTGCTCCCCCATTTGTCAAGTGAGATCTCTGAGGTGGGGGCGGGCGGGGGCTTAACTCACTCTGCAGAACCTGGAGCAGCTGTCAATCACTGCACTGTTGCGGGAGTTCAGGGCCACAGAGAAAGCTCAATGGGCAGAGCGCAGGCTCTGCCCATGCCCAGCACCCAATAGTCCCCAAGCCCTGCCCAGAGTGAGCCCCAAACAACAGCAGCCCCCAAGGACCACCAGGTGCGGCCCCCAAATCAGACATGAAAAACCATCCGCGTAGGACAAAGGTGGGGGAGATTATCTTGCGGGTTGGCGGGGAGTGGTTGCCAACCACAATCAGAGCAGAACTGGGTATGGGGTTCGTGACGGGTAGGACGGAGGGTCGGGGATGGAGGTGGCGGGGACCACAAGGCGACACAGATTCATCACAAGAGAAGTCATTCAACTAAGAAAAAGGATCCGGGGGAGAAGAGTCTCAGCATGGTCTCTCTGCCACCCAGGCCCGGGACGGGTGACACCAGACACCACGTCGGAGCCAGACCCCCAGACAGGCACGTCCCTGCCCCCTACCGGGCACCAAAAACATGACTCATTCGCTCTGGCCTCCAAGAACACAGGGATGACATCCCAAAGGGGAAACTGAGGCCCAGAGCTGGTGTTTGCGTGGGTGGTGCGAGTGCCCCGCCCAAAGTCTGGCCAGCCCAGGCCAGGCAAAATGGCATTGCGCCGTCCCTGCTGGCAGCCCTCGCTGACGCCCGGGGCCCCTGACAGCCGAGATAGGGGCTATCAGCCGGTGACAGCATCCATCAGACACCCAGCTGGGGGCGGCCAGGGCCTTTCTTCTCTGGGACATGACTGACCTCTCTCCCTCCTTAACAGGGCATCTGGTGTCGCGCCAAGCTCGGATGGGCGGATGGAGGACGCACAGGACACGGCCCGTCCTGCCAGCCGGCACGTCCCCGCACTGACTCCGCATCAGGCTGACGAGCTGCTCCTGCCGCTGATGCAGTTTCTGCAGTTCTGTGAGGGGCTTCCTCTCTACCAACATGGTGCATGTTGGGGGCAGTACAGGGGAAGAAAGGAAACGAATGGGTCAGATGCCCCCAGCTGGAACCAGACCAAATCCTTAAATTACAAAAAATACACACACACACACACACACACACACACACACACACACACACACACACACCAGAAAACAAACAGGGCCTCAGGAGGAGGGAAGGGACGGGTATTGGAACATTGTATGACTGAAACCAAATCACAAACAACTTTGTAGCTGTGTATCTCAGAGTGATTCAATTTAAAAAAAAAAGAATTAAATTATGTGTCTGGCAGAAGCAAGGGCTGGGCCTCTGGAAAGGTCAGAGAGAGAGAGAGAGACAGAGACAGAGAGAGAGGGAGGGTGGGGGGCAGGGGCTGAGGGAGGGGGCTGGAATCCAGCGTGGACTCCGGGTTCGATCCTGGGCCGGGGAATGCAGGAAGACCCGACCCGGCCACTGGCGTCTGCAGTTCTGTTTCCGAGCCTGGCTCCGGTCCACAGCCGCCGACGGGAAGCTGGGCGAAGGCTCCGTGGGAATTCGGCACATTTTCTCTAAATACCAAAATTAGAACGTTATCGTTAGAAAAGGTTTCCAAGGGCTTTGGGATGTTTCCACGGCAGAGCCAGCCCGGTGCCAGAGGGCACAGGGAGTTGGCGGCTGGTGGTGGGGCCGCCCGGGGCGTGCTGGCATGGATGCCCTGGTCCCACCAGCGAGTCAAAGGCATTGCGTGGACACCTCGCAGGGGAGCTGACTCACGGGGTCCCAGGACTGATAAGACACGTTGGCAGGCTTCACCCCAAACCACAAGCACCGTCCTCACCTACCACCCCAGAGACCAGCTCTCACAGCGTCAGCGCTCCCGGGGCTGTCTGAGGTGCTCCCATCCTCAGGATGACCTGGTGAGGTGAGGGCTGCCATTACGCCCACTCTACAGATGAGGAAACTGAGGCTCAGATGGGGGAAAAGTCCTGCGCAGGTTCACACAGCTGGCTGGGGTCAAGCTTTACTTCGTCGTTCCCTGAGCCCTGGGCGGCCACACTCAGCCACCTCCAGGACACTCAAGGGCGAATTCTTTCTTCCAGGAAGTCTCTTCTCTTTCCTGGGAGCCAGAAAGTTCTGCCAGGATGTATCCAAATGAACGTTCCCTCCCTGCTCCTCCGCCTGACTTCCTGAATCCTTCCAATTCACAGACCTTTGTTATTGTTGTTGTTGTTTCTTCTTTCAGTGAACGGAAACCCCCGACTTCCCTCTTTGGGGGCTTACAGGGGCGGCCGGCCCTTGGTTGCGGCATCAGCGTGTGAGGTAAGCCAGGCCTCAAACTCACGGTCTTGTGCCAGAAGCAGGTGCCCGTCCACAGCTCTCCGGGACCAAAGGGAGGTTCCTCGTGTCCCCGCAGCCCTGACCTCTCTCTCGGGAAGGAGCAGTTCCTGCAGCTTTTCCCCGGGTGGCTCTGACATTCTGCACGTCCCGTGCCGGGCACCACTCATGGTTGCGGTGGCCCGCAGCTTTCCCGGGCAATTCATCTCCTTTCATTTCCAGTTCAAAAATCATGTCTTAAAGCTCCAGGAAGTCAGCTGGGGTTTCGCTTGAATTTCTCTACATGCTTTCTTTAGTTTTTGTTTTTGTTTTCTGACATAAATCAATACTTACTTGAGCTTAAGGGGGACGGGGGGGAGAAGAAAGAAAAGGGGGGACACAGGGGCCATCGCGATCGCTCAGGTATGCACGCAGCAGCCTCAGGTTCCATCACCAGTGCCAGAGGGTCCCTAAGCACCACGCGGGGGACCCCTGAGGACCAAGCCAGGAGAAGCTCCTAGACACTACTGCGCATGGCCCCAAACAAAAGAAAAATGCTGACAGTACTCTCCTCCACTTTCAGAATAGATTATCGTGCCTGGTTGCTGTCGAACACGGAGTCCGACCATTGTTGGGTGTGAGCTTTGTTATTTGTCACCCGAACAGTCCCCTGACCTGGTGAGGTCTGTCTGAGGACCAGCACACAGGGCGTCCAGCAGATGCTGATTAATGCCCTTTGCATTTGGGGCTCAAATCATTCCTGCTTCAAAACAGCACAGATCTCTAAGTTCTCCTTACGTTCTCCCTTCTCCTTCCTCCTTTTAAATTGTCAGTGGTGGGTTTTTATTTTTTATTTTTTTATTGCCACTCAATAAAATTGACTTTTTTTTTTGTATAGAGTTCCATGACTTTCCACGCATTTAGATTTCCTTGTTGTTTGAATGTGACTCTTCGCTGCCCTGCAGCCATCAGCAGCTCCCCTCTGCCTGTTTTCCTAGAAGGGGGTCCTGGCTCCAACCTCAGCCTCCCGTCTGGGGTCCCTGTCAGGTCCCACAGGGGAGAGGTGGCCCCGAGTCAAGATCAGAATTGCAGCTGTAAAGACCCCTGCGTCACGGAGCCCACCGATGCAGCCTCTGGGACAGCAGCAGGGCATTTATATTTTTGTAGGGGCCACACCCAGTGGCTTGGGCCCACCCAGGTTGCCCCACAGTGCTCGGCTTAGATCTGAGCACAGGTCATGCACCAATTGGAACGTTCTACGGCTGCAAAGAGCAAACAGCACCTGGGGCTGCTGAATGTTCTGGAAGTTCCTATTCTGACGGCTGTGCCTAGAATTCCCTCGGGCTCTGACTGACCCTGGGTGGCCAGTTCTTGTTCCTTCTGCTCCGTGGGACTGGGCTGTTCTTCCTGGACACAGCCGAAGGAGCTCCGGGGCTGGGCCTGAGGCTCCTGACAGGAAGACCTGAGCCCCCTCAACCCCCGGAAGCACACACTTGAGACACGCTCCCTCCAGATCCCAGTCATCCCAGGCTTCGTCCCCGAGCTTGGGGACACCCAACCCTGGTAAAATGGGAGCCCTCCTCTGCACCTGCACCCCTGGCCCGGCACCATTGTGGCTATTTGTACACTCAGGCCCCAGAAGACCCGACCATAGCCTCACCCGACACATGCACACACACACACAATCTCACTAGAGACAAACATCTCACCCAACACACACAATCTCACCAGAGACACACAGTCTCACCCGACACACACACAATCTCACCAGACACACATCTCACCCGACACACACACACACACTATCTCACCAGAGACACACAGTCTCACCCGACACACACACAATCTCACCTGACACACACAGTCTCACCCAATACACACAGCCTCACCTGATACACACAATCTCACCCAACACACATAAGCCTCAGGAGAGGCTTATATTAAATGAGATTGTCGGGTGAGACTGTGTGTGTTGGGTGAGACTGTGTGTGTCAGGTGAGGCTGTATGGATCAGGTGAGACTGTGTGTGTCATGGTGAGATTGCATGTATCAGGTGTGTGTCAGGTGAGACTGTGTGTCTCTGGTGAGATAGGGTGTAGTGTGTGTGTGTCAGGTGAGATGTGTGTATCGGGTGAGACTGTGTGTGAGGGAGCGATTATGGTCTCCACCTTTCAGATAAGGAGACTGTCGCCAGGAGAGGGGACTCAGAGACTAAGAGGGTCCCCGCTCTCCCTGGGGACAGGTCTCCTGCCAGCACCCCATCTTCAAAGACACGAAACCTTCCCAGACACGATCCCCACCCCACCTGCCTCCAGCGGGCCTATGCCCCCATCAGAACCCGAATCAAACGCCCCATCTGAACCTATCCATTCCCCCACCCCGTCCAAACCCTAATCAAATGCTTCCTCCCCCCTCAGCCGCTGAGGCCACAACAACCTTGCATGTGTCCATTTCCAGCTCCTGGCAACCAGCAGGGCTCCAAAACAAAAGTCTATGTGTGCTGATCAGCTCGAGAACCGTGTGCTCTTGGGTTGTCAGGGAGCCTTGAGTAAAAAAGCTTCTCCTGACCTGACTGTGGGCTTGTGCACAAATGCATGAGTGTGCATGCATTGTGCCTACGTGTGCATCTGTGTTTGTCCATGTGTGCATAAGGGTATGTGCATGAGAGTGCGTGTGTGTGCATGTGTGTCCATGTGTGCATGTGTACACGCATGTGTGTGCCCATGTGTGCATGTGTGTATGAGTGTGCATGCATCGTGCCCAAATATGCATGAGTGTATGCATGTGTGCATGTGTGCATCTGTGTGCATCTGTGTGTCCAGGTGTGCATAAGGGTGCGTGCATGTGCCTGTGCATGGGAGTGCATGTGTGTTCATGAGTGTATTCATGTGTGTGCCCTTGTGTGAACAAGTGTATGCATGTGTGTACATGAGTATGTGCACAAGAGTGTGAATGTGTGTGCCCATGTGTGTGTGAGTGTGTACATGCCTGTGTGTGCATGGCTGTGTGCTCACATGTGCATAAGGGTGTGTGCATGACTATACGTGAGTGTGTGTGCATGTATATGCATCCACAACTGCAAGAGGGGGTGTGGGTGCGGATAAGGTGCCTCTGTGTGTGTGTCTATGTATGTACACGTGTCTCTGCAAACATGGCTTGTGCAAATGTAGAGCTGGCTTGTGGGTGGGAGTGCAGGCTCTGCCTGGGAGACGCCCTGGCTTAACCCCCAGCTCCGGAATTTCCTCGGCACTGCGGGAGCGACCCCAGGGAAGGAGCAGGACCTAGCCCCAGCCATCAGCAGGCCTCCCTCCAAGGGTCTCTTGGTGCGGGTTTTGCATTCACAGTCACTCACCCACACGCCAAGGCTGGTGAGCCCACGAGTGTCTAGAGCCACAGATGTGGGGCCTGTGGACAGAAAGAAGAGTGGCAAGCCCCACTCAAACCTGCACTGTGCCGGGCCAGTGTGAATCAGTGAACTGCAGTCAGGGTGAGGTGGATGCTCTGGAGAAGAGCGAATGAACATGGGGGGAGTGGGTGGGGCTGGCGAGTGGAGGCTGAAGGTCCAGCTTTCCCTGGAGAGAGGCCGCTCAGCAAAGCCCTGCAGGAAGTGGGGGTGCAGCAGGGAGCCCTGTAGGTCTTCTGGGAAAGGTGCGGGTCATGAAGCAGTGCAAAGGTCCTGAGGCAGGCCCGGCCAGCTGGTGTCAGAGAAGCCTAAGCCACCTCTGCTGCTTTTCTTTTGCAAAGGCGACAGGCACAAGTGCCACCTGCCGGCCCCGGCTGCCGGTGATGGTGACCCGCTGCCCGCTTTAACCTTGACTGCCTCTGGCTCTCACGTGTCACAGGGAGAGCAGCCCTGACTTCAGAAGAACGGCATGGGCGGGCGCGGGGGGGGGGGGGGACAAGGTGGTGTCGCTCACCTAGTACTGCCAAAAGTGGTCATGGGGTTATTTTTAAACTCGGGGAGGAAGTATTTATTGTTCTGGGCCAGGAGACGGCCGGCAGGGGATCCTCTGGGGACAGCCGTGTCTTTGCCATGGTGAGTAGCCGGGGCCTGAGGGACTTGCACAGGGACGCCCCAGCAGCACCCCGATCGGCCACACGCCCCAGCAGCCGGGGCCTCAGCAGGCCCGAGTCGGCTTTTTCCGCCTTGTCCACTGACCCTGAAGGGATCAATGGCCCCTGGGGGCTTCAAATAGGATCGACCGTTTTTTAAGGATGAAGCCATGACTCCCCCTCCACTGAAAGCACTGGGGAAAGGGATCTTTTGGTTTTTCACCTTTTAAAATTGGAAATTTAGAATCTTTCTCCCTGTTGCTGGCTGGCCAGGCTGGGCGCCCCCCCGCCCCTTCCCCCCACCCACAGCAGGAACCCCCCACCTGGGGGTCGGGTGGGGAGCAGAGAGGAGCACGGATTCCGGGGGTCATGCCGCAGATTTCCACTGGCTGTGCCGTGTTGGGGGCCACACCTGGTGATGCTCAGGGCTTAGTCCTGGCTCTGAACTCAGGGATCACCCATGGCAGGGCGGGATTCACTGCGTGCCAGCACCCTCCTGCCCTCTGCCCCCTCCCCTCTGTGCCCCCTGCCCCCACAAACACTAGCAGCCCCCTGACAGATGCCGAACTCAGGGCACCCCGGGGGAGGGAAATGTGTGTCTGGGGGTGGGGAGGCTGGAGCCCGGGGGTCCTTCGTTTCCCGCCTGGATCCCCACCACCCACAATCCATTCTCCCTCTGGGCTCTACCCAGCTTTCCATAAAATGCCTCAGCAGGAAAGTGCTGGGTGGGCCCAGCACCCTGTCCGAGTCTGTAGGACGCTGCCCCAATGGCCGTCATCTCGTACCCAGGTCTAGGGTTGTTCCACACCCTTCTTCCCCTCCCACATCACCAAACACTTGTGATTTTGGGGGGGGGGGCGTGCGGCAAGGACTCATTTCACAAAAAAAGCCGCTGAGGTTCCCACCGCACTCACCGGGAGCTCCCAGTAGACCCCTGACACGCACCCCTACCTGCAGGCTCCGAAGAAGGCCAAGAAGAGGGCAGAGGGCGCCAACTCCAACGTCTTCTCCATGTTCGAGCAGACCCAGATCCAGGAATTCAAAGAGGTGGGTCTGGCTGCGCCCTGGTCCGGGACACCCCCACCTGGACCCGGCAGGAACCCTGGGCGACACGTCCTTCTCCTCCCAACTGGGTGCAGGTGGGAGCCCAGTAGACAGATCACTTTTCAGAACGTTCTGGAACAGGAGAGACGGTACGGGGCGGGGGGTGGGAGCACATCTGAGGTGGAGTCGACCCCAGGTCAATCCCCACATCTTGAGCACAGAGCGCTGCATGGCCGACCCCCCTTAGCGCTGCCTCCCAGGGGCTCTCTCCCTGGACCCTTCTCCCCACCCTGAGCAAGAGCTGAGCAGTACCCGCAGCCGCCTGCTGAGATATTTGCAGAAACAGAACTGCACCTACATGGCGGGCTCGGGGGAAGGTGACATCTGAGGCTACGGGGCCCTGGAGAGCAAACCCAGGCTGGCTGTGTGCAGCGGAGACTGCCTCACTCTCACTCACTGTGTTCCCCTGCCCCTCCGTGCATGGCCTTTTTTTTTTTTGAGTCACACTCCAGCAGTGCTCAGGGGTTACTCCTGGCTCTGCGCTCAGGAATCACTCAAGGCAGTGCTCGGGGGACCATATGGGACGCCGGGGATTGAACCTGTGTTGCGGCTGTGTGCAAAGCAAACACCCTCCCTGTGGTGCTATCGCTCCGGCCCTGAACACCTCACTTTTTTTTTTGCTTTTTGGGTCATGTCCAGCATTGCACAGGGTTACTCCTGGCTCATGCAACTCAGGAATTACTCCTGGCGGTGCTCGGGCGACCATATGGGATGCTGGGAATCGAACCCGGGTCGGCCGCGTGCAAGGCAAA
>JAOXYA010000016.1:6760201-6777588 GCA_028565675.1 Sorex palustris | reverse complement strand
CCCCGCCCTCCGCGCGCGCTGGCCCCGCCCCCGCCCCCGCGCCCTTCTGGCCCGCAAAGAAGTCCCGGCCGGGCCGCTGCACTCCCCGCGCGCATCCGTGCGCCGCCCGAGGCTGGCTAAGCAGTCGGCGGCCATTTTGTTCTTCTCGTGGTTCCAGTGGGGAGAGCAGGAGGAAGCAGGGTGCGGGGCGGCTGGGGGGGGTCCCGCCGCGGCTGCTGCCACCGCCGCCACCACCGCCTCAGTGCTCGTGGCGTGGGAGAGGAGGCGTGAGTCCCGGGCGCGAGCCGGCGGCGGCGGCGCCGCTGCGGGAGGGTCGGCGGGGGGAAGGCGATGGCGGATATCGACAAACTCAACATCGACAGCATCATCCAACGGCTGCTGGAAGGTGAGCGCCGAGGGTCCCCGCCGCCCCTCGCCCCCGCGCCGGCGGCTTGGGGGGGCCTCGCCTGCTGCCCGAGCAGCAGTTGGATGCGGGCGGGGGGCGGGGGAGGACCGCGCGCCGGGGGGGGACCCCGCTTGCGGCTGGCGGGAAGGGCCGTCGCCCGAGGCGGGTGGGGAGCTGCGGGGAAGCCCCCCGCCGCCGTCCCAGGCGCCCCTCTAAGTAAGTTTCCCGGGGCCTCGGCGAGCTCCCCGCGCCCTGCTGGACGCGGGTCTGAACTTGCAGCCGGCGGGTGGCTCCTTCCCTGTGCGCGGCGCTCCCGGGAGTGCCGAGAGGCGCTCAGCCCGGCGTCGGGCTTTCGGAGTGAGTTATTTATTTGATTAAAAAAATCGCAGCCCGCCCCCCGTCCCTTCCCGCGTGCGCACGCACAGTGCCTTGAACGCTCTCACCGACCTTGCGAGGTTAGGGCTGTTGTTTTGCTTCTTCTTTTTTTTTAATTTTTCTCCCCTTCCTCCTCCCCACCCCTCGCTTTACAGATTAAAGGTAAAAGGCCTTGAACCAAGGTCACGCGAGCTCGGAAACGCGCAGGAAGGAGAGGTGGCCGTGGTCACGCAGAGGTTAAGCTAGAACTGCAGTTTGGGGGTTGACCACCCCGTGGGGGGGAGGGGGAGACGACGCGGGAGGCGCCGGCAGTGGACGCCTCGAGATTGGGCGGGGGGATGGTTCTAGAGCCTGTGGACAGATGCGAACTTCCTTGGAAAATCGGGGACGGGATTCCTGTTCCGCTTCTTGTTTGGGCCACCGGAGGTTCGACTTGGCGAACTGCTTTCTGCCTTTTTCCTTTGCCCGCCGACGTTGTAGGAACTTGCCGCGGGGACCCCGGAGCCAGAGTGCGCTTTGGCTCGCTCCGGGAGGTTTGCGCGGCAGCCCTGCGCTTCTCTTGTGTTGGAAATTCTTGTGTTTCTCATGAGCTTGGGGTCACTGCAGCCCTCCTGGGAAGCTTTTGCCGGAGGTCAGCTCACTGCACTGCAACTTGGGGAACTTAGAGGGACAGTAAACCCGCTGGCACCTCCGGAGTTGACCCTCCTCCCCACTCCCCCAGACCCAGGCTGCAGCTTTATCTTAACCTTTGCGTGACCGTGGCACTCCTGTTGGGCGGGAAAGAAGGGAAATTGGGGCCAGAGGCGCGCTTGGTTAGTGACCTCCTTCAAGGAGCAGGCGATGTCCAGCATTTGCCTTGCTTAGCAGATGGTCTGATGGAACTCATGCAACATCTTGGTTTGCAAGAAGCGTTTTCGGGGGAAACTGGGCCATTGTCAGTGTCAGGCTAAGCCATGCTCTGCATAATTGGCCCCGCTTGCCTTAGTGAGCTCAGTGTGACCTCTGCCCTGCCCCCAGGAATGCGTCAGCCAGTTTAATACTAATTTGTAAGAGTTCATCTGCAGATAGCGACTTGTTTAGCCTTTTGGTGTAATATTAAACATGTTTTTTTCTGGTGTTAAAAAAAACAGTCTCTGGTCTGAAGATAATAAAGGAAGAACATACCGCAAGAAACAGTTTTCCCCCTCCCCCCAACACACACACACAACTTTATTTGCTGTCCAAAACTTAAAGGGCTGGAGCACTCGCTTTGCATTCAGGAGTCTGATTTTGGTCCCTAGCACTACCAGGTGTGCCCCCCCCCCCAAAAAAAAGCTAACCAAGAAATACAGCAACGACTTTTTAAATTAATGCAGTAGATCATTTTAATAATTAAAGTGTCTGGGTTTTTGTTTTGGGGACACCCCTGATAGTGCTCAGGGGTTACTTCTGGCTTTCCACTCAGGAATCACTCCTGGTGGGGATCGGGGAGCTATGTGGGATGCTGGGATCGAACCCCCGTTGGTCATATGCAAGACAAGCACCCTACCCACTGTACTACTGCTCTGCACCTGACCTCGGGGCGTGTCGCCGATAGAGTCAGTCTGTTCAGAGGTGGGGTCCTTGCTGAGCTGTGTGGGAACCTGCTCCCGTAGCGCACTGCTCCCGAGCCTGCAGTACCTCCTCGTTTGTAGTTGCAGGAGGCAGCTGGGCGGCTGTCATGGGGGTGGGTGCCAGCCTTAGGAGCTTGGGACTTGGTGGGGAGGTGCAGGTGCTGCCCCTGGCCAGGCGGGTTTCGGAGCCCGCTTGCAGTGGAAGCTGATGACTCAGTTCTGCCTTTGAAGCAGCAGTCTGGTAATGACTTGGTTCTTCTCTGCAGTAGCATGTGGCAGTGCCAGTTGGTCCACTTGATTTGAGAGTTACTGGTCCTGAAGCGGGGAAGTGAGATTACAGGGACTCGGCTTATTTAATTTGCCATCATGGCCATTAGTAGATCTTCAAAGTGGAAATGTGAAGGATAATGTCAATTACTTTTGTAGGTAAGGAAACTGGAAAGTTGAATTCAATAGGAGTAAGGTTAGATTCTCTCTGGAGGTGACAATTCTAGAATGAAATTTTTAGAGTCAGACCCTGGAGAGAAAGATTGGGGGAGTGCAGGGGGAAACCACCTGGTGGAGGAACCAGCCTTGAAACATTTTATGTTGACACACCTTGTCAGGAACAACTTTGTAACTGTATCCCATGGCTCAATAAATAAATTGAATCCAACCCTGAATCCAAAGCTGCATACTTCGATGCTTTATGGAGGGGCGTTTATGGTTCACCTGGAGCGGAAGTCACTGTGTCTGAGGAGAACAACTGCAAATGTAGGGTCGGGTGTGGCATCTGAATGGTGTCTTATCAAAATGGGTTGGAAAGTTAAACATTTTTCAGTAAATTGTCATTGCGTTGAAAGCAAAAGTAGTGTCTTTGCAGCTTTATCTTGTCTGCGTGGTAATGTTTGTGGCGTATAGTTTTTGTAGAGAACGCAGTCGTAGAGAATTTTGTGTCGGAAATGTTCGCCTTTTGTTTTGATTTATTTTCTAAAATCTGTCAAGTGTTAGATTATTGATTCTGTCACTGGAATGAATATGATGAGACATATTCGTACGATTCGCCTACTTGAATGGAATCATCTTAAAACAGCAAGATTTCTGTTAACTTATTTTTTATATTGGTAGTGTTACTCTTGGTTTCTCAAGCTTTATTATAGCTGGGCTGTGTGTGTGTTGCTTTGATATTACCAACTTTGAACAACAGAAAGTTGTTCCTTTATCGCTCCTAACTCATTCCACAGTACTTTCTTCTCTGTGGTCCTCACCTCTGCCTTGCGCCAGACTGGTCGAATCAGGTTCTAGTGAGGGAAAGCTGGCATCGCTAATTACCATCTTTCCAGGGTTTGTTGGTTTGTCTTTTGTGGACCTGCATGGAGTTTTTCACCCTGTGCTCTGCCTGTTCTGCGGGACAGTGTTGATAAGAAGGCCGCCACGCATTTTCCCCGAATCTGCCTTTCCGCCCCGCGAGAGGAACGCTTCAATGCTGAGCGCTTGCGTCAGTTTGTGGTGCCTGAGGACTATTTCTGTGTAATGTCTGGCACCTGGCTTTATGAGGCACGCCATCTGGAGAGTGGCATTCTTATTTGTTGGAATATTTTGGATTTCTTTGGCACTTGTCAAAATAATATGATCTCTTTGCTTGGGATTTCAGGTGCTGCCTGGGAAGGTCACAAAGCCCCTGCCATTGAGGCTCCCACCTAGGGTCTCCTCTGGGTCGTTGTCAGGGAGGGTTTTCATCTCTAGAGCTACGTTGTGAGCAGTGTCCTTTGCCACTAGCAGGTCCAGTAATAAGCCAGTCTTTAATGGTGACCAGGACACCATGGTGAGTGTTCAGGCTACTCGAGGAGTGTGCCCTAGTCTTGGGGTTTCCGGCAGCCTGCACTGCCCTGGTTTGTGGCATTTTCTGTGCCTTCCCACAAGAGTAATGGCTGCCACGCTGGGCCCAGCATCCAGCTGAGGGTCGCTGCGCCCTGGAGCTTCCTGGCGGGTGTGTCTTCGGATGTTTGAATCAGACTCATGGATAATCTAAACAGGACATTTTGTTTTCCTTAGTGCTTCCTGTTTCCTTTTCTACCTTGTGTCAGATCTTTTTTAGGGAGCAGTGATAGCCCAGTGGAGCTTGGTAATATGTCCTATAAACCGTCCTCTGGCCGGGACAAGCAGATTCTTGGTCGGGAGGGCGGCACATCCTCCTGGACATCCGAAGCGCCTCTGGGTCTGAGCCGGGAGCCTGGAGCGAGGCCCCGAACTCTCCTCCCAGCCGCAGAGAAGACGCTCCTTGTGTCAGGATTACTAGCACGGCACCCAGCGCTGGCGGGCAAAGGCCCACTCGGGTTTGCATTTGAAACTCTGAGGGCAGGGGGTAGGTTTCAGTGCTGTCCTCTGCTGTGCTGATTGTAGAATACTGGCTGAAGAGGCAGTGGGCCACCTCATGCTTTGCATGCAGGAGATCTGGGTTCAGGGGTTTGGTCCCCAAACACCCCCCCCCCAAAAGAAAAGGGCAGTATCTATAGTGTTCTTGAATTGCCAAAAACAGCTTTTGAAACTTTCTTTTAAGTTGCTGTACAATTTAAAGGAGACTAAATTTTCACAGCTGGTAAAGCATAATCCGAAAAAGGAGCCAGGTTCTCAGCAGCGCTGCGCTTGTGCCCTGCCTGAACCCTACACCCCGCACGTGATTTTAAAGCTCAGAAGCTTTCTTGCTTAGCGGACGTATGTAGTCTGATTTGGTCTGCTGAGATGCACGCTTCTGTAGAATGAGCAGGTTAATAGCGCATAGTGTGTCTATTGTTGCTACACCTGTGTCTTGGCCTCACACTGATCGTGGGCAGGCACACCTCAGAACAAGACCCCTTTGGCCCTGGTCCTCACAGACAGGTGGACCTGGGCAGTGAGCACAGTGTCCATGAGTGGTGGCCATGTGGGGAGAGCAGGGGGCAGCTGAGACTCGCAGGGGAAACAGTAACTCAGCGGGCTTCTCAAGGAGGAGCAGCTATTGGCCAGTTGGTAAATAAAAGCCAGCCTGAGTTTTTTCCAGAAAGAAAATTCTGTTAGCTCACCATGCTTTGCATTTCATTCATGACCGGGTTTCGTGCATATACCACACTGACCTGCTCACCTGCCACCGGAGTCCACTTGATTCCTTTTGTTTATTTTGCTTTGGGACAGGGGATGCTCAGAAGTGACTCCTGACTCTGCTCAGGCATCGGTCCTGGTTGGACTTGTGGAACCAACCATATACAGGGTCTTGGGTTGTAAGAGAGGCCACATGAAAGGCACTTGCTCCCTGTACTGTCTCTGGCACTGTGGGTTTAATTCTTGGAGCAAAGTATAAGGAGTTTTTTAAAATTCAAGACCATGTTGTCTTGTAAGCTCTCTCCTTTGGATCTAATGTAACACTCAGGAAAAACTGGATTTGTTCCACATTAGTCTTTAAATTGTTGTCATTGGTTTTGAGTAATCTCTATGCTTTCAGATGACGAAAGTAGAATAAAAAATCAACACAACGATGAACTGTCTAAACGTGGTGATGGGAAGCAATTTGCTTGGTAACCTTGGTCAGATCTGCTGGCCTTTGTGGCAGGCCTTTGACACAGGGTGGTGTTTGCGGGCACTCCCTGCTGCCCGCACCTGGCCAGCGCCCTCTGTCGTGTCTGGGGACCTGGCAGTCAGTCCTGTGCGCCGCATAGCACCCAAATGCTGACCACACCTTAAGGTCCACTGGGACTGGCCTGCTTGTTTCCCACACGTGACTCTGGGGAAGGTGGAAACCAAGTTTCTTGGAGCCCTTCTGAGTCGAGGGGCGGGGACTGGCGGGGTGCTTGCCTTTTCCATGGGGAGTTTCTGGAGTTTCCGCTTTGTGTTGGGAGAGAGATCACTGTGGCTGCCCTCCCAGACTCCTGATGCTGTCACCTGTGTCCATTTGGGGTCTTCCTCCGAGGGTCGACAGTCTTTACCTTCCAGCAGGGATCTTGGTTTGAATTGGAAAGGGGCCGCGAGTCTGTTGTTAGGCATTTGGGGTTCAGACAGTGAATTAACCTGAGGCTGCAGCACAAACTGCCTCCTCGCCCCTCTGCAGCCTCTCTCAGCAGTGCTCTCTTGGCTGTATGTGTTTGCTCCTTCCCGTTTGTCATCCTTTCTTGCTTATATTTCCTAATAGCAATACTAACATTCTTGCCCTTCTACACAGTGTTCCATTTTCACTTTAAACATGTCTCCCAAGAATGCAGGGTTTTGGGGGCTGGAGCAATGTCAGTTGGGAGGGCTTTCATCTTGCATGCCGCCAACCTGGGTTTGGTCCCCTGAACACTGCCAGGAGTGATTCCTGAGTGCAGAACCAGGAGTGACCCCTGAGCATCGCTAGGTGTGACCCAAAAAGCAAAAAACACACACCAGAGTTTGGGGCTTTTTGGGACAGTGAGACTTTGCCTGAGGTGATATTTCTAATTTTGCGGTGCCAAATATTGAACCAAGGCTTTCAGATATACACAGCCTTCCCTCCCTTTTCAAAATTGGTAGAAGTATTTTTTTTATCTGACATTGTGTTTCATATGTGGAGCTCATGATGGTAGTCTCATGCCTCACCTGTCACGGTAGATGTAGTTTACTAGGTGCCCACCCAGTGGGCCACTCACTCTGGCAAGACTCCGCCCCGTGGTGCTGTGCTCACCAGCACTGCAGGGGTGACTCCCCGAAACTGGACCATGGGGTGCAGGGGATTGAACTGGGTCTCCTGCATGCACAGCAGGTGCTCAGTCCAGTAGCTGGCCCAATAATTTCTCAGAAAAATTCTCAGATTTTTTTCTTGTAACTTTTAGTATCTAAAGTTAAGTAGTTATTGTAGAGTAGATTACTGTCAAGTTAAAACTGTTGCTTTTTGCTTGATGGTTTTGCTTTTTTCACAGAGCGCCCCTGAGCTGCACCTGGCCCGAGCACTGACCCCCACCCTGGCCTGGGTGGGGGAGTATCTCTGTGAGGGCCCCTCCCCAAAACAAAAGCTAAAGAAAACCCTGGCCCTTGACAAGCTGTTAGGTTTTACAATTGGATACAAAGTATTTTCCAAGCTCTCAGATTTTATGATTTGATACAAAGTCTCCAAAACCAAGATTTAGTTAGCAACATTGACTTAATCTGGTAGGTTTGGTAGGTTCCTGACAATTAGTCACCATAGAGGCTTACATTCTTGATTTAGTCCTGTCCTGTGTCTTGACTGAATTTTTAATTCAGAGAACGTCTACTTTTAGAATTCGTTTTTTATTTGGGGTGGTGGGGGGGCATGCCCTGTGATGCTCAAGGGTTACTCCTAGAGGTGCTTGGGGCCCATTTGGCTGTCAGTCTGTTGTAATAAACCCAAACCGTTTCCTCATTTCCTTCCGCCTGCCTATGTGGACCAGAGGTGCCCAGGTGCCCCTGGCTGCTGGGTGGCAGGCTGCGATGAGGGCACTTGGGTGGTGCCCGCCCACTTTGGGCTATGCTTGCTTTCTTGTCTAGGAAACCCTTGGCTTTATTCCTTTTCTCCAGTGCATGCCATCATCCTTGGAAGACAGGCCTGCTAATACAGGGGCAGGTAATTTCCAAGGCACCATCTGCAGTGAACTGACAATATGTTAATGAGATTTTTTTTTTTAACTGTGTAATTTGGGGGCAGAAGATAGTACAGCAGGGGGAAAACTTGCCTTGCAGGTGGCCAGCCTAACCCAGGTTCACTCCCACAGCACCCCAAATGATCCCTCGAGTCTTTCCAGGCGAGATCTCTGAGCACAAAATCAAGCACAAACCCTGAGCACTGCTGGGTATAGTCCCCAAACCCATTAAAAAAATGCTTTTCATAGATTAAATCAGGGCTCCTCAAGGAGATGACAGCCGTGCTCCTCTGGAGGATGCTTTTGGCATTTCTCATCTCCCTTCTGAAACAAGGCGTTCTTAGGGGCGTCTCGGTGATGCGGCAGCCTCTGAACTCGGCCTTACAGCTGCAGATCCGCTCCCAAGACTGCGAAAGCCTGTTGGGCCGGGGAGGGCGCGAGTGGGAGGCCTCTCTCCAGACCGACAGCCTCTGGGCCAAGTTACCTGAATAAGTAAATGAGCTGAAATTCTAAGTAGGTATTAAAACCTTTTTTGGGGGGGGGGGTGTCAGGGAGATCACTCAAAGATACGGAGCAAATGCTGTACACGCAGAAGGCCTGGGTTTGCTCCAGCATCCGTGTTCCCCTGAGCACTCCACCAGGAGTAAGCCCTGAACACTGTCGGGTGTGGTACCCCTTCTCCCCGAACACCAAATAAAAGCCCTTGTTACGTGTCTTGAAAAATTAAGCCAGATCGAAAGCTACTGTCCGTCTCTCATCCCCTGCAACTAGAACCTTTTGTCGGATACTTTTTTGGGGGGGGTGGGGGGGGTCACACCTGGTGATGCACAGGGGTTACTCCTGGCGGTGCTCAGGGGACCGTATGGGATGCTGGGAATCGAACTCAGGTCGGCGGCGTGCAAGGCAAGCACCCTACCCGCTGTGCTATCTCTCCAGCCCCTGTCGGATACTTTTTAATCTTCACCAGAAATCACCTTCTGAGTCATTTGACTAATGGAGTTTTCATCCCTTGCAGTGAGGGGGGCCAAGCCTGGGAAGAATGTCCAGCTTCAGGAGAGTGAAATCAGAGGACTGTGCCTGAAGTCCCGCGAGATCTTCCTCAGCCAGCCCATCCTACTTGAACTTGAAGCACCGCTCAAGATATGTGGTGAGTGGGACCCATTGAGCACACGAGCCAGGCCACTCCACAGCTCCTTATGACTTTAGAATAAATCTGCTAGTGGACTTGGTTTGTTTAGATAAACTTACAAATGCTCTAAAAAATTACTTTGTGGTGGGGCTAGAGTGATAGCACAGCGTTTGCCTTGCATGCGGCAGATCCGGGTATGATTCCCAGCATCCCATATGGTCCCCTGAGCACCGCCAGGAGTAACTCCTGAGTGCAGAGCCAGAAGTAACCCCTGTGCATTGCCAGGTGTGACCCAAAAATCAGTCAATCAGTAAAATTAATTTGTTACCAAAATTACTTTGTTACAGGAACACAAACAGGAGAAAGGATGAATGCAACAGTGTGGCGGTCTAAGAAAGGGTCCTCTCAGCAGGAATCAGGCTTTGCCCCAAAGAGAGCTTCTGCCCTTTTATAACTGTATGCAGGATAGATGCAGAAACCCTGTGTAGTCTCTAAACTTTGAGGGATGCTATTAATGTTCCAGCATATCTGGCGTTTTCTGGCAGGAGGAAATGAAACGCAGTCTCAGGGCAGGTGTGGGTCAGCCTTTGCTCAGTCAAGGGCGGCTGCTCGGCTGCTCGGCTGCTCGGCTGCTCGGCTGCTCGGCTGCCCGGCTGCCCTGCGGCCCTGCGGCCCTGCGGCCTGAATGGAAACCCCAGTTAGTTGGCAAGAAGCCTTTCTTTGGCATTTGAATACTTTCCACAAAATAAATTCTTAATTAGTAAGGTTTTGTGTGAGATTCTGGACATAGACACAGACTTAAATATTTTATTGTGCCCAATTAAACTAGACCTGGTGTCCGGCTGGGAACTAGTTGCTGTTAGGCCCTTGTGTTGTACGTTTAAGGGGCATCACCTGAAGCCTCATGTCTGGGCAGAGCTGTGCTAGCGAAGGCGCTAACAAAATCTTTGCTTCCAGGTGATATCCACGGGCAGTACTATGATTTGCTTCGACTTTTCGAGTATGGTGGTTTTCCTCCAGAAAGCAACTACCTGTTTCTTGGGGACTATGTGGACAGGGGGAAGCAGTCGCTGGAGACTATCTGCCTCTTACTGGCTTACAAAATCAAATATCCCGAGAATTTTTTTCTTCTCAGAGGGAACCATGAATGTGCCAGCATCAATAGGATTTATGGATTTTATGATGAATGTAAGTACTGTTCTGTATCTAAGGGAGAGGGCTTGAAGTTGGTGTGTGGTTTGGAGGTTAGACGCCAGTGTCGAATCTCATATTTTTTATGCCATTGACTTGTTGAGGCTCAGTGTTGGCATCCTTGGTGCCCTGCTTCTGAGCCTGGCCAGAGCGAGCGGTATGATGGGTGCTTGCTCTCAGGCTGGTCACTGAATGTTTGCAGATGCCTTACTTCTTGGTGCAGTTCTGGGTACTGGCGCAATTTAATGGCTTATTGAGATTCCCTTCTTCAAAACTTCTCTTTTAAAGTACAGTTCAATGATTTTTTGATAAATCTGTAAAACAGCCCAAGCCGGTACTGATCTGCTTTCTATGTATAGATGTTTGTAGACATTTCATGTGAATGGAACCTCGGAATATCTTGTTGTTTAAAATTTGTAGTGCTGGGGCATTTTAACTTTATGTTTTCCTTTTTTATGGCCCATTTTGAATTGGGTACTTGATAGTGCACTGGATAATTGACAGAAATAAGCCTTACTGCCTTGAAAATAATATGTTTGGCACAGGTTGTTGTGTTTTCGAAACAACTACATAAAGAAAAAGATTTGAATCCTTCTGTCTCCATTCTTAGTATTTCTGCAAGAAAAGGTTCCATCCGGGAAGAGGGTGGTTGTAGTTGGAGACTGGGAGAGCCCGACCAGGCCCCGCCTGGCATCTCAGGGAGGGTTCTCGGACCCTTCCTAACTAGCCCTGTTTAAGTGCGCCCCTAGGAAGGTCACAAGGACAGGCCTCTCTCCTGCTGCTGACTTGATCCCCCTTGGAGAAGTGAGGTGGGTGGGGTCACCAGGGAGAGGAATCTGTCTTCTGAACTGTGGCCAGGCCGAGAACCTAGCGAGACAGATGCTGGGCCCAGAAAAGGTTCTTTGGGGGACCAGAGATAGTGCCGTGGGTGGGGTACTTGCCTTGCATGTGGCCAAGAGTTTGGTCCCGGGCAGTGCAAAGGGTCCCTGAGCACCACCAAGAGGAATTGTTGAAGACCACAGTTGAGTGTTACTTGTTTTCATACTTTTTAGCCATCAAAACACATTTTGCCTCAAGACTCTTGCACTCTGAAGGTTCAGGCTTAGGTAACTTTTGTTAGTTTGCACACTTCTGTAAAAAGACCAGTGATGATGATGCTGGAATTTTAACTAAGTTAAATATAAATTAATTTAAACTTTGAGGTTTAGTTTTTAAGATGAAAACTACAGGTCCAGAGTGCTGGCTGGTCTCATGGCCCCGGCATATCGTTTGTTCCCTCATGCCCCGCCAGCTGTGATCCCTGAGCACAGACAGATGTGGCCTGAAAGCCAAAAATAAAATGGAAAATACACTCCCATGAACCATTATTCAGAGCCAAACTTCAGTAGGAAATGGAGACGGATATAAAGCATTTCTATAAATGAAGTTACCTGGGCCGCAGCGATAGCCCAGCATGGAGCTGACCGGGGTTCAATCCCTGGCATCCCATACGTTCCCCTAAACACTGCCAGGAGTAATTCTGAGTGCAGAGCCAGGAGTAGCCCCTGAACATTGCTGGGTGGGACCCCAAAAGTAAAATAAATGAATGAATAAAGTTGACTGGCCCTGTGGCTGGGGAGAGTCATTGCCTCCGCAGGGCCGCCCCTCTGGTCCCTGAGTGTGGCCCCAAAACCAAAAGAATCAGAAGATCCGGGTCTTGTTTCTTAGGTGATTGGAACTGGCGATGGTGACTGTGCACTAGTTACCTTCAGGTCCCTGTAGAAAGGACTTCTGTCAACCTTCTGATACCTTCTAATAGGGACAGGGAGAGCTCTCAGCTTCCAAGAAATACTAAGCAAGTGGCAGAAATAAGCTAAGCCGTGAGCTGTTTGTGTAGGACAGACCCCAGTTCTCTGCAGCAGGAAGGGCCAGATGTGTCGGATTTGTGCCCCTGTCCGGCCCCTGTGGTGACTGCCCAGTTACCAGCTCGCTTTGCTGCCGGGGGAGAGGGCAGGAGGCCAGGCACCCTGATACGAGGGCCATCCCAGTCCTTTCACAGGTCAATACTGGCAAGTTTGGCATGCAAGGCAAACGCCCTGCCCTGCACTGCTGTGCTATCGCTCCAGCCCCAGCCACTCCAATTCTTATGGAACTCTCACAGAAAAACTACTTTGTGTTCAAAACCCAATTCCCAAGCTTTCACAGGTATTGTGAAAGGACTGAGGGTCCCCCAAGCACCGCCAGGAGCGATTCCTGAGTGCAGAGCCAGGGGTAACCCCTGAGCATTATTATGTGTGACTCAAAAAGCAAAGAGAATCAGAATGGGCCAGAGCCATAGTACAGCACATAAGGCTTTGACCTTACATGCAGTCAACCCAGGTTCGATTCCTGGCATCACAGATGGTCCTCTGAGCCTGGACACGCGCTGACTCAGGAAAACAAGGGAACACTGGGCATTTGTGCATTGCTATCCTGGGGGACCAACAGGGGGCAGTATAGTTCCCTGTGGCTGTTGGGCCTCCTGTTTGCATAATTACAGCTGGAGAGTACCTGGGGCCCGGCAATCATTGAGCCATTGAGCATGATGGGTGCTAATCTGAGCCTTCCTCAGAAGGAAGAGGCTGCTTACTGCACATGTGTGAGTTGTTCATAATTCCTTTTTTTTATTTTAAGAAAGGAATAACTGGTTGTTTGAAAATGGACAAAACAGTAGATTCCAGAGCTGCTCTGCCAGGCAGTTTCTGTGTAATGGTGTTCCTCAATCTGCCGGGATTCCAGTTTCAGACTTCTGTGGGATTTTTAGATTTTAAAATTGTTCGTGAAGATAGAAATTGTTGTTGACAGATTGAGTGAGGCGAGAAGCATAGCTCTGCATCCGTCACGAGGGTCTGGACGGTAACCTGAGAGGTTGCCCAGTGGCGAAGCCCCTACCTAGCTGTAGAGGCTCACCCCATGTCGCTGCCAGGGACCCGGCGCTGCAAACTAGCTCAGCAGCTGTCTCTCAGCCTGGGCCCTGATTTTTAAAAGGAAAGGGTGAAGGGGTAGTGGACATGGCCCAGAGGGGTCGTGCACGTGCTCTATGGCGGGAACCCCAATTTGATCTCCAGCACCACGTGAGGGAGAGGGAGAGGCGAGCTCTCCTGAGATGGAATCTGCAGAACAATTTCTCGGTTTCTATTTTTAAAAAACCATCCTAAAATTTTACAGGCAAAAGAAGATACAACATTAAACTATGGAAAACTTTCACAGATTGCTTTAACTGTTTACCGATAGCCGCCATCGTGGACGAGAAGATATTCTGCTGTCATGGAGGTATGTGGCACGGGGTAAGGCAGTGTCTTCTTGTCTGGTGTGTTGCCACGGGGCCCCTTCGGCATGGTCGGGATCATTGGCTCGAAGCCTGGTACAAGCAGTGGGAAATTCTAGATGATGGATTTGATTGGAAAATAGAAGTGGGGTGGGAGAGAGTTCTGCAGGGAGGCGCTTGCTTTGCACACTGCCGGCCTGGGCTACGGGCCCCTGAGTGTCAGGTTAAGGCCATGCACCTCCGAGTGTACCCGCCACCGAAGAATTGGGGAAAGAAGGAAAGAGGAGCCGAGTTTTTTACATCTGAAATTAAACGACCATGAGATCCAGCACAGTGTGTTTGACTGAAGTCCTGACTTCCCGCGGGGACTCGGGCTCCGGCAGAGCTGAGCGTGTGGCGTTGGAAAGCACACGGTCCCTGTGTCAGCCTGGCTAGTCCCCATCTTCATGCTGGTCATTCAGAGTAGAAACGAAATCAAGTGTCTCTCGTTTTCATTGTCATTAATGGGGATGCACTCTGGGGATGGGACCGTTCCTGTCTGGAATTTGAATGTGTCGGGCTCTGTGTGTTGATCCAACTGTCTCTATCTGCTGTGACTGTCAGGTTTGTACGTGAATACGTTCCAACTGTTTTTCTAGTTGAGGATTTGCTGTTGCACCCGACGCTGGGGGTCGGGCAAGGTGGGAGCTGCACCCTGCAGTGCTGGGGGGACATTGGTGCCAAGGATTAAATCCAAGCTTCCTACGTGCAGAGCTTGTGTTGGGCCTTTTGTGTTGTCTGTGGCCCTGAGGGGTGAGGGGTGGGCCCTGCCCGAGGTTCTGGTGCCCGCTGAGCTGGCAGAACCTTGCCGAGTCTTTAGACCTTGATGTAACCTTTGGCTCTTAGAAACCAAGGAAATTAAGTAACGTTTTCTTTTTTAGAATGTGTTTTTTTTCTGCCCTTCTCCTAGGTTTATCACCAGATCTTCAATCTATGGAGCAGATACGGCGAATTATGCGACCAACTGATGTACCAGATCAAGGTCTTCTTTGTGATCTTTTGTGGTCTGACCCCGATAAAGATGTCTTAGGCTGGGGTGAAAATGACAGAGGAGTGTCCTTCACATTTGGTGCAGAAGTGGTTGCAAAATTTCTCCATAAGCATGATTTGGATCTTATATGTAGAGCCCATCAGGTATTGATTTTGAATTTTACATGTACACTTTAGAGCATGTGTGTGAGCAGATTCTCCTTGTTAGTTTGGTGGGTAGGTATTGCCGGTTCATACAGAATGTCTCTGAGTGACCTCAAGGCTGGCAGGCTCGGTGGGGAGTGGAAGTATGGTTTACTGGCCTAAAGCGTGCACCTATTTATACTGAAAACATTTTTCTCCAAGGTGGTTGAAGATGGGTATGAATTTTTTGCCAAGAGGCAGTTGGTCACTCTGTTTTCCGCACCCAATTATTGTGGAGAGTTTGACAATGCCGGCGCCATGATGAGTGTGGACGAGACGCTAATGTGCTCATTTCAGGTAACAAACGCCTTTCCTGTTGTTTCCATATGCTGATTGGATAGTTTTCAGGCTGTTTTGGTTTTCCCTGAGTGTTTGTCCAAGTTAATGAGTAGATCCCTTTTATTTAATTTAAGTAGATCCCTTTTAAAAGAAGACAGTTTTGGGGCTGGAGAGATAGCACAGCAGGTAGGGCATTTGCCTTGCACGCGGTCGACCCAGGTTCTATTCCCAGCATCCCATATGGTCCCCTGAGCACTGCCAGGAGTGATTCCTGAGTGCAGAGCCAGGAGTAACCCCTGTGCATTGCCAGATGTGACCCAAAAAAGAAAAGAGAGGGGGAAAAAAGACAGTTTTGCTGGAAAGTCCCTCAGTGTTGAATTTCTGTTTCCTCTTTGTTAAAATGGGTAAATACACAGATACCTTCTGTTTTCTTGGCTCCTTTACTACTGATCTGCTTGTGTCTGCAACACAGAAGCTGTGTGCACTGTGTGATAGCTTCTCTCTCCCTCTGTTTTCCTCCTGTCTGTAAAGCCTTCCTGATACACCGTGACATGTCTGGCCTTCACTGGCTACAATAGCATTATTTTCACATCTGCTCTAATCCTTTCCTCTTGATTTAGGATTAAACTTCCTTGGCTCCAAAGCGGCTCTGCCCTAAATTTAGCCACTAAAGACATGTGGCAACCATGAATAAGAGAATTAAAACTTCTGGAGCCAGAGGAATAGTAAAACGGGTAGAGTGTTTTCCTTGCCCACCTGGATTTGATCCCCATATGATTCCTGAGCACTGCCAGGAGTAGTTCCTGAGTGCAGAGCCAGGAGTAACCCCTGAGCCTCTCAGGTGTGGCCCAAAATCAAAGAGGGGCGGGACTTCTTTGGAGACTGAAGTAATAGTACAGTGAGTAGCACATTTGTCTTGCATTGCATGAGGCCAACCTGGCTTCGATCTCAAGTACCATGTATGGTCCCCTGAGCCCACCAGGAATGATCTCTTAGAAAAGAGCCAGGAGTAAGTTCCAAGAACCACCTGGTGTGAGCCAAAAACAAAAACTCCTTTTTAAAACATTTGGCCTGGGGCTGGAATGATAGCACAGCGGGGTAGGGCGTTTGCCTTGCACGCGGCCGACCCGGGTTCGATTTCCAGCATCCCACATGGTCCCCTGAGCACTGTCAGGAGTAATTCCTGAGTGCAAAGCCAGGAGTAACCCCTGAGCATCGCCGGATGTGACCCAAAAAGGAAAAAAAAATAATAAATAAAACATTTGGCCAGTTACTGGAGAGAATTTGCTCCCTGAGATTATGAGAGGGTGATTAGGGGCTGTGGGAATTGTAGCTTTAGAGAGCTTCCCGCCTCAGGTCGGGGGACAGCAAGAGGGGGTGAAAGGCAAGCCAGCTGTGAGCCCTGCGGTCCCCCAGACGGCACAGGCTGTGGCCACACCCCTTCTGCCACTAACAGGAGCGTTTCTCCTGCAGTGTTGGAAAGAGTAGCCTAAAGAGGCACTAAGGTGTCACTCAAAATTGTCTGTACAAAGGAAAGGAGTTTGCTCAAAGTTTATACTTGTACCTGTCCATAGCATTTATTACCCAGGTTCTGAGTCTGTTTATTTCATTTGCTAGAGAGTCTTTCAGAGTTTGGGGCAATTTTTAGATAGAAGCTTTTTTGCACAAAGTATTTGCATGAGATGTAAGGAATCTTAAGGTTTGGGGTTGCGTGCGTTTCCTAAAGTGCATTGCCTTTGCATCTTTGCAGATATTAAAGCCTGCAGAGAAAAAGAAACCGAATGCCACGAGACCTGTAACACCTCCACGGGGTATGATCACAAAGCAGGCCAAGAAATAGATGTCATTTGACACTGCCTAGCGGGGACTTGTAACATAGAGTGTATAACCTTCATTTTCAAAACTGTAATGTGCATTGGTCAGCTTGCTCAATAGTGTGTCTGTGGAGCGCGCCCACCCTTCCATTTTTGTCTTAATGAACCCATTTGCTGGTTGTAACAGCAAATGAAAGACTCTGCAATTCCACCAAGTATTTTGTTCTGTTTTTTAATTCTCGATTCCTTTTGCAAACAATTTTAATCATGGTGTTAATGCTGTACATCCCGGACAGTTATCCTTCCCGGGGGGTCGTTGTACAATTGATCTTTTTTTAATTCAGGAAAAAACCAACATAAATAATGTAAGAGCTCATTTTCTTTAGGACATAAACAGAGCCCTAGGGTGCTCGGTATATACATGTTATTGTCATATAATACATATCTGTTGATACAAGCCCTGTGGTAGAGCGTTTGCCTTGCGCGCAGCCAGCCTGGTCGAGCCAGGTTCGATTCCTCTGCCCCTCTCAGAGAGCCTGGCAAGCTACCGAGAGTATTCA
>JAOXYA010000016.1:6739558-6760101 GCA_028565675.1 Sorex palustris | reverse complement strand
AAGACCGCGTGGCTGCCCACCTACCAGATGGTCAGACTTCTTCGTCAAGATCATGAACGATCGGTTTGAGGCTCTTCGTGTTCCTACAACGAACAGACGCCATTGGGCTACACTGGCACGCGACAGGGACACATGGAGACATTACTGGCGCCTGCTCGAGCAAATCGAAGATTAACGGGAAGTTAAGTGATCAAGTGATCTTTTCAGGTGCTAAGTTTCCTGGGCTTCTAAGCATTTCTTAGACAACGCTCCAGTTTAGCCTGCACCTCCCACAAACTTCCTGGGGGAGCTTCCTGGGGGTGATACCTGTCACCTGCCCTGCCACCACCCTTGCCACTTCTCATCCGTAGAGTTAGTTGCATGGTCTGTGGACTCTCTGAGAAGAGTTTCATCAGCCACATTCACGTCCTAAGCATTTACTGGGTGCTCGTTAGATGCCACACACTGTTTGGGATTTTCGAGAAAAAGAAGCCCATGTAAATAGACCAAGTCCTTTGCTCTGGTGGAACTTAGATTTTTGTCAAGCAGGAAATCTACAAAGATCAAGATGAATCAGCCTTCTGTGCTCTGGGGGAAACCAGAGCACAGAAGTATAATTAAAAAATTATTTTAAATAATAAAATATTTTTATTTATTTAATTTATTTGGGCTGAAACGATAGCACAGTGGGTAGGGCGTCTGCCTTGCATGTGGCCGACCCGGGTTCGATTCCTCTGTCCCTCTCCGAGAGCCTGGCAAGCTACCGAGAGTATTCCACCTGCAAAGCCTGGCAAGCTCCCCATGACGTATTCAATATGCCAACAACAGTAACAACAAGTCTCACAATGGAGACGTTACTGGTGCCCGCTCAAGCAAATTGATGAACAACGGGAGGACAGTGCTACAGTGCAATGAATTATTTTATTTTACTTCTTTCATTCAATCACTGTGAGATAGACCTTACAGAGTTGTTCATGATTGGGTTTCAGCTGCACTGTGTTCCAACATCCATACCTCCACCAGTGTACATTTCCCAGCACCAGTGTCCCCAGGTTCCCTCCCATCACCCTCCACCCCCCACCCACTGCCTGCCTCTATGGCAGGAGCTTTTCTTCTCTCTCTCTTTCTGTCTCTGGGGCCTGTTTAGATGGCAACTCCGAGCAGACAATGCGGACAGATAATGCTCACCCTATGGTATCTAGCGTTTTCACTCATTATTATTTTTATTATTATAATTAAGTTTATTATTAATTTTATAAGTGCAATCATGTGTATTATTAGTACTGACACATGAAGAGCATTTGGTGGCCCTCAGGTGTCTCCAGCGTTACGGACCTTCAGGGGAGCTTATAAAGCCCTTGGTGGTTGGTCTTAAACATTTGGGGGCTTGGAGGCCACACCTGGTGGTGCTCAGAGGTGACTCCTGGCAGGGGGACCATGCCGAGCTGGGGGTTGAAGCTGGGTTGGCCTCAGGGGGCGGGAGCTTCCGAAACCCTAGACTGGTTGTTGTGTCACTCTGAAAACTTTCTTAGATTGCCAGAGAGCTCTTTTGCCCTACATGCCCTCTTTTTTTTTTTTTTTTTTGCTTTTTGGGTCACACCCGGCAATACACAGGGATTCCTCCTGGCTCTGCACTCAGGAATCACTTCTGGTGGTGCCCGGGGAGGGGCGGGGGACCATATGGGATGCTGAGAATGGATCTGGGTCGGCTGCGTGCAAGGCAAACACCCTAACTGTTGTGCTATTGCTCTAGCCCCAAAGCCCTCTTTCCAAGCTCAGCAGAAGCTTGTGAGCTCTCTGATTCCAGAACATTTTTCTCACCCCAGGAAGAAATCCTATGAGCTGCCACTGCCTCTGGCCACCAGTGGCCTTTCTGCCTCTGGGTTTGTGCCAACGTGTCCTGTGGAGAACTTGGGCTCTGTGGCTTTCTGGGACTGGCTTCCCTGAGGTTCGGGCCAATGTAAGCAGGGGCCATTCTTCCTTCTGTTTGCCATTCTAGGTGGGAAAGTGTTTTCCTCAACCCTTTCTCCTGCCCCCCAGGACCCGGGAAACTCAGAAGCCCTCTCAGGCCCTCCCTCTCCTCAGCCCTCTTACAAATGCCACTTCTCAGGGAAGGACCGTGTGACTTCTCCCCTGCAGTGGGACCCGTCTCTCCTCTCCATGCTCTTCCTTTATTTCAGCTCAGGGAGCTAATCTTACTTAATTTTAGCTACCTTCATGTCCATGACTGCTTTCAAGACAATACCTATTGTTATTTTTTTTTCTTTTTGGGTCACACCCGGCAATGTACAGGGGTTACTCCTGGCTCTGCACTCAGGAATTACTCCCGGTGGTGTTCAGGGGACCATATGGGATGCGGGGAATTGAACCCTGGGTCAACCGCGTGCAAGGCAAATGCCCTATCTGCTGTGCTATCGTTCTAGCCCCCTATATATATTTTTTTTTGGTTGGGGGAGAGGGCACACCTGGCAATGTTCAAGAATTACTCAGGAATTACCTCACTCAGGAATTACTGCACTTAGGAATTACTCCTGGCAGTGCTCAGGTGACCATAAGGGATGCCGGGGATCGAACCCAGGTGTGCTGGGTGCAAGGCAAGGATCTCACCTGCTGTATCGCTCCAGCTCAATACCTTTATCTTTCTTTTTTTCCCTTTTATCCTGCGCCTGGTGCCTCAGACGAAATGTAACTTATTTGTCTACCTGCCTGGCACTGGCACACCTCAGTGATTCTCCACTTGTCCCGCACCCCCCATGGGACATCAGACAATATCTGGGGGCAGTTTTTGGCTGTTCCATATGGGGGATAAGGTGGGCTGCCAGCATCTAGGCGACAGAGGCCTGGGATAGAGTTTGGCTCCCTCAGGCGCAGCAACCCCACATCTGTGCCCAAATGTCACTGTTGGTTCAAGGTAGGGCATCTTCGCCATAGAGCAATTAGTGCTCCTTCTAAATAGGTTAGCAATGAGAAATCAGAAGCCATCAGAGTAGCAGCCAAGCAGAAAACCTCACTAGGGAATTTGGGCCTGGTGTGTGTGTGTGTGTGTGTGTGTGTGTGTGTGTGTGTGTGTTTGTGCTGTTTATAGTCAGGGTGACTCTGGTGCAGAGCTTTTTCCTAACACCATCGTGGTGCGCTTGGAGCCCAGATGGTATTTTTACCACTTGTTTGCCTCGCCGAGAACTGACCTCCCGGGCACCCCTGGGGTGCTCAGAGTATGATTTTGTTAGGGACCTAAACTCTAGAGCTTTGATGTCCAACACAATGTTGAGAGGGAATTGCAGTCTAAGAGAGAGCAGGGCAAGTTGTGTTTTTCCCGAGTACCCTCTCCCAGCTTTCCCTAGGATGGGGAACCTTTCCAGAGCTGCCTCCGGGAATGAATGATTCAAGGAAATCTGAGGTCTTGTCTTCTCTCCTTTCTGAAAGAAGAGTGCCAGGAGCTTTGAGAAAGGGTTCTATTCACATCATGCTTCCGTGAGCACCTCATTATCTGGGAAACTCAAAGTTCCATATCATGTAACTGTGAAAACAGCCCGTCAGAACAGAGGTTATCGACTTGACTCACATCTTGCTCCATCCTGCTTACCCCATCCAACCGGTTCTTGTGAGCTCTATCGAAATGGCAGCCCCCGAAATGGAAGGTACAAGTACTTTGGAGGAAGTTGCAGAGGCAAAGGGTTGACAAGCTATTTTAAAAAGTGTGTCCTTAGGGGTAGAATTACCTGACAGCTTGCCTGGTAGTGATACGCGCGTGTGTGTTTGAAAGAACAACCTTCAGCACAGTGGCTTAGGTGGAAATGCCAAACAGAAGGTTCCTGAGGCTCCACTCCCTTCTCTGGTCTCTCTCCAATTCTCGAGGCCACGAAAACTAGCAAGCTGTTATCTGGAGTGCTTCTCTTTTATCCAGCAACTTAGCCTTTTGCTTCTTTGTTTCCTTCACATTTTTGACAAAATGCCACTCACTTTGAAGAAATGATTTGCTCAGTCCAATTTTGAGGAAAACCTTTGAGGATATACAGAGCAGCTGGCACCCTGTGAACCGCAGAATGTTGAATTATGACAGTAATTCGGGTCTTGGAATGATGCGTTGAGTGGGATCATTTGGAGAATGAGATGGGCACCCCCAGCGTGGACCAGCCTGCCTGAGAAACAGCAAGAGGATCATGTTCTGGATGAGATCTATTTATGTTTCAGTAATACTAAAAATGATTCCACATGGGATCACTTGCCTCAATCTTTCTGGTTCTCAGTCTTTCATTGCGAACCTCATTTATTAATCAAACATGCCTTCATTCCAACACATTATTTATTATTTCTATTCCGTTATTTCTTCTTTTGTTCAAACACTTAGGAACCCCCCTATTGTGTGCCAAGCATTGCAATGGCTTCTAATAATACAATGGCAAATGATCTTTGCCCTTAGGGAGCTTTGGAACCAGTGAAATATTTGTTCTTTCTTTCACTCATTTACTAAAGTATTTTCTGTTTGGAGATTCAACAGCAAAGAACACAGGACCCCCAGATACATAAAAACAAGAGCAAAGAAAAACATCACAACTAAAATAGTGTTACTGGAGCCCAGATTTCACTGAATGGAAGGTGCATGCAGGAGAGAGAATATATATACCCAGTAGGCAAGGTATGCAACTTCATCTTTATAGGCATCCAGCTATACAGACCAATTTATCATCCTGGGGCCGGAGCAATAGTACAGCGGGTAGGGCATTTACATTGCATGCAGCTGACTCGGGTTCGACACCCGGCATCTCATATGATCCCCCAAGCAGAGCCAGGAGTAACCCCTGAGCATCATCAGGTGTGACCTCCTCCCAAGAAAAGTAAAAAAATCCACCAAATTTATCATCCTTTTTTTGTATTATATTAGAAACTTATTCATTAGATTTACTTATTTTTCAACTTAAATTATTTTAGAAAGGGGTTATTTGTGATAGCCCAAACCTTGGACTGGTCACATGATGTCTTTGCCCAGGCAGGACTGAGCGCTTAAAAAATATGTAGGGGCTAGAGTGATAGTATAGCGAATAGGGCACGTGCCTTGCACAAAGCCAACTGGGTTTGATCCCGGGCACCACATAAGGTCCCTGGAGCCTGCCAAGAGTCATCGCTAAGTGAGCATCTCCGGGGGTGGCCCAGGGCTGCCTATTTGTAGCCAAAGACTGACCTTTGACCAGAGGAGACTGCAGCTGTGGAGAGAAGGGGCTTCATCTTGGCAACTCTTTGGTATTCCACGATTTCTCTGGTAGTCTAAGAGGTTGGAAGAAGATCAGGTCAAGAGAATGAAAGTTTGGGGTAAAGACATTTGGAGCCTGGATGGGTTTTTTTGCTTTTTGTATCACACCCAGTGATGCACAGGGGTTACTCCTGGCTCATTCACCCAGGAATTACTCCTGGCGGTGCTCTGGGGACCATATGGGATGCTGGGAATCGAACCCAGGTTCGTAGCGTGCAAGGGCAAATGTCCTACCCACTGCGCTATTGCTCCAGCCCTGAGACTGGATTTTTTTTTTTTACTCCCTATTTGGCAGAGTCAATCATCTGCAAAGTTTGAAGCAGTGTAAGACAGATCTATAGTGTCCTGCCTATGTCTCTCTTACTAACCTAACTCCATTTCACAACCTGTCCTACCCCCCTCCCCGCAAAAAATGATCTATTTCTCCAAATTTATGATTTTTCCGAACAGGTTTTTTTGCTATATAAAGTTGGGAGATGTCAGCTAATTTGTGTGCTTCAGTTTTTCAATAAAACTTCTTAGTAATATATTTAATGTATGTGAACGTATATCAAATATATATAATATGCTTTTATACGACCCAATCCCCTTCTCTTTCCATTTTTTCTTCAAACGGCTTGTTATTTAAAAACAATGCCCTTTAAAGATACAGGGAAGAAAACTCTCCAACCGTTCTGTGATCCTCGGCCGCTTAACCGAGATCCCCTGCCTGGGGAATTATCCTAGGTGCTGGAATGCTCGCGGAAGGAAAAGCGACTCCAGCGGCGGGACTACAATTCCCGGGAGACCGCGCGCCCGGGCCTCCGCGCATGCCCAATCTCGGGGCGCACCGAGGGCTCGGAGCCCGAAGGGGCGGGGCTTGGTCCGGAGCCTCGCGGCGTGGGCGGGGCCGGGGGCGGGGCCAGGGAGGGGGCGGCGCTGCCGGCGCAGCCCGGAACACGCTAGTGGAGCGGAAGATGGCGGCGGCAGCGGTGGCTGCAGCCGGGACCCCAGCCGGGCTCCAGCGGAGGAGCCGCAGGCTCTGACCTCGCTCTGGCTCCGGTGCGCGCGGTGGAGCGTGTGCGAGGCCCCGCGCGTCGGGCAGGGGCGGCGGCGGCCACTGCGCGCCGCCCTGAGGAGCGCGCCGGTGGCGGCGCGGCTGCGGCTGAGGAGAGAGCCGGCTCCGGGCCTCCGCGTTCTCCTGCTCTGCGCGCCCCCCGCCTCCTCGGGGGGGCGGCGGCGGCGATGTTCTCGGTGCTGTCGTACGGGCGGCTGGTGGCCCGCGCCGTGCTCGGCGGCCTCTCGCAGACCGACCCCCGGGCCGGCGGCGGCGGTGGCGGCGGCGGCGGCGGCGGCGACTACGGGCTGGTAACGGCCGGCTGCGGCTTCGGCAAGGACTTCCGTAAGGGCCTCCTGAAGAAGGGCGCGTGCTACGGGGACGACGCGTGCTTCGTGGCCCGGCACCGCTCGGCCGACGTGCTGGGTGAGTCCCCTCGCCCGGGTCCGCCTCCCGGGGACTCCCCGGCGCGGGGCTTCCCCGGCTCCCGGGCCGGCGCGGGCGCGGGCGCGGGCGCCCGCGAGCCAGCCCGTAGTAGCTCGCGCGCGGGGAGCGCTTACTATGTGCCCGGCGCCGCGCCAAGCGCTGCGAGCGGCGTTTTCCGCTCGGGCACCCCCCTGGAGGGGGAGTCGAGGAAACTGAGGCGCCGGGCGGCGGAGCCACGTGCTCAAGGTCACCCAGCCCGGGAATGTGACCCGTCGGTGCGCTCTTAGTCACTTGGCCGTGCCAGCCGCGGGCGACCTGCTCCCCTGCCCTTCCCTGCCCTGTCCCCCCCCCCCCCGCCCGCTCCCGCGCCACCTGCAGCCGCCTCCCCTAGCACCCGCTGCCGGGGGAGACGCCGGGGGGCGGGGGGGGATCCCCGCTCTCCCCGCGGGCTCGGGTGGGGGGTGCGGGATCGCTGAGCGCAGGGGCGCTCCTGAGCCCAGCCGCAGCCCCCCGCAGCCGCGCCGCATCCTTGGGGGCTCTCGGGGCTGGGGGAGGGGTGGAGGGGGGACTTGGAAGGGGCAGAAAATCCTTGCCCGGGGCATCCCCCCAGCCGAGCTCGCCCTCTCGAGGGCTCCCGGGGTGGGAGCCTCTCCTGGACCTCAAACAGACCGCGGGCGAGAAACTGAGCATCGGAGAAAAAGCCTCCCCCCCACCCCCCTTTCCCAGGCCACAGGTGCTTCCTAGGCCTATTCCTAGGCTGCACTTTGCGGGGTGCGGGAAGGGCTGGTCACGAGCCGGCAGAAACTTGGGCATCGTGGATGTGTCGGGAGGAAGTGTGCGTGCTGTAGAGCCCCGCTTTTTAATAAAGCACCTTCCTTTGAAGTGGAAGGACAGGCTGTCATTGAACTCAGGTTCAGATGTCGCCTCGGTTTCACTTCTCAAGTGGATTGAGTGTTTTGGTTACTTGAAATTTTATGTGCAGAGGCAAAGTTTTGGCATTGGAACAAATAGTCCTGTAATTTCTTTTTATGACAATAATTATTTTTTAATTTGATCTCAGGCTAACTGCCTATTATCTTTGCTTCTGCCGTTTGCAGAGTTTGTGAAGGTGGAACGGCAAAGGTGATTTTCAGTTTTCAGTTATGAGTTACTTAGATTAAGAAAGTCGTTTTAGGGGGCTGGAGAGATAGTAGGGCGCTTACCTTGCACGTGGCCACCAGGGTTCCATCTGAGGTACCCCATATGGCCCTTGAGCACTGCCAGGAGTAACTCCTGAGCATGAAGCATTGCTAGATGTGGCCCCCAAATAAACAACATCCTTTCAGTGTTTAGGCAACACTGTTGATTCTAATTTTGAGGACTACACATACTTCTTAGGTCAGTTGCAGATTGAAATAATACAAATTTACCTCCAAGTCAACTTGACCCTAACTTGGGATCTTTTGTTAAAGTGGCTGTCCATGGGCTGAATCGAAGTGGGTGGGGCACTTGCCTTGTACAACAATAGTGGACCGGGGTTTGATCCTCCATACTGCATCCAGTCCCCTGAATCCCAGAAGGAGTGATAAGCACTGAGCACCACTGGTTGTGGCCCCAAAAATCTCACAATGAAGCAAAACCTAATAAAGGTGACTGTCCTTTCTCATTACATTTAGAAGTGCTTCACTCAATGAGTTTGTCATCTTTGCTCTTTTTTCAAGTTGCTATCAGAGTGCAGTAGAATAGGGGATATTGAGCCACTGAAGAGTTTCTCTTGACAATATTTTTTGCAATCTTTTTGTGATCTCTGAGTGTAGAGCCAGGAGTAAGCCCTGAGCATCACTGGGTGTGGCACCAAAAAAAAAGCAAAAACAAAAAATTGAGATTGAATTGATGATTTTGGAATTTCATTGTGTCATAACCCTATATTGAGACTTCATTTGAATTTTTTGAAAGCTGCCTTAACTCTGTCATATTTATAAGCAAATGGGAGATTTTGAGCAAAACTATTCTGAAAAAAACTATGATTCCCCTGTCAAAAACCCAGCCCGCTTTGATGTTTGGCTTTGTCACTTGCTAACTCTGATCTGTGGTTTTAGGCAAGGTCCTCCTCATTTTTCTCATCGCAAGAATGAAAAGATTGGACTGCCTGAACCTCAAGAATCAAGTGCATTGGGCCAGAGAGATAATAGGGTGGGTAGGGCAGTTGCCTTGCTTGCAGCTGACTTTGGTTTGACTCGGCATCTCATATGGTCCCCCAGCACTGGCCAGAGCCAGAAACATCTCTGGGTATGCCCCCCCCCAAAAAAAAGCCCATCAGATCATGTTTTCTTTTTGTTTCAGAAAATGTCCATTGTTTGCACCTCCCAGAGGAGGTATCACATCCAGTCTATGTAGGCATCTTGAAATTTTTTCTGAAGTAGAAATTTCTTAATTCTTCTTAAGAATCTGGCACTAAACCAGATTCTTAATTTTTCTTGGTTCTGAGAATTTGTAACTGCCATAGGGTTTATTTCCTTCCCAAAATGTATTTAAGGCCTGAACATTGCTAGGTTTCACCCCCCTCCGCTCTCCCAATAAAAACTGCATGGAGACAAAATTTTGTGTAGGTTTTCAGGAATTCCCTTAAAGCCTACAGAAAATTTCACTGATCCCACACAGTCCACCCATGTATCACAAAGATGCAAGGTTAATGCCAGGCCCAACCAGGTGGCTGCTTATGCCGTCTCAGCATAGTCTTTGACCAGATGAAAGAGAAGGAGAGGGAGAGAAAAAGAGAGGGAGGGAGAAAGGACAGATTGTTTAGAACTCCTATTTTCAAGGCATATGACTTCTGTCATACTTATAGACCATCCTGTCTGCAGCAGGTCTGATCATCTTTTGCTGTTGGGAAGGTGTTGAGCCTCAGTGAGGCTTGAGTAACTGCCTTCTACCCTGGAAATTGGAGTTGTAGATGGAATTGCATAAAAGGCTGTGTTGAGGGGCCCCAAAATAGCTCAGATCAAAGAGCACATGCCTGGTACCTGGAGGACCCCCAAACACTTGCTGTATTGCTGGGCTCAAGCACTAATTCTTTATGCCCACACTGGGTGTGCCGTGCTGAATAATAGTGTTATATTAATCCAAGTGCTTTGAACTTTCTAGTTCTTTAGATAATTCATTTTCTTTGGGTTAACTGTTTATTGCTAAGCATCCATTCAACTCACAGTGATCTTCTAGCATTCCTTGACTGTTTGGAATGAAAGGTGCTTATTTTTGTGTAAGGAAGAAAACTGGGCACTAGGGACATAATAGCTAAGCAGATGAAGACTTGTTTTGCATGTGTGAGGCCCTAGGTTTGATCCCTGGCACCACCTCCCATCCCCTCCCAAAAAATGAAGTGAAAAACTTTCGTTTTTCTAAGAGTGATTTGTCATATTAGTCATGCAGTGACTAAAAAGTACTTTGTGCTAGACATTGTTTTTGTGGAGTCCCCATTGGATTTCATTTAGGAAAAACTAAATATGGTGGGTGTTAAAAGACCTAGGAACCACTCCTAAGCCCATGAAAATTGGCAAAGGTGCTTTCTCTTTATTAGGTTCAGCTGGAGTAAACCAGTACCAGCATGAGTTGTGTGTGTGCTTTTCATTTTCCTTCTTCCAGGTGGCTAATCTCGAGTTCAAGTTCTCCTGTTACTCTCTATGGCATGGATGCCCGGGGACGCAGAGCATGAAAGCAGCCTAGTATGTGCTTGACAGGCCTCCTGGAGCCCTAAGCTACTTAACGATAACTCAAAGACTGTTGAGAGTTGTGAGATTTAGAAACCTTGGAGTCAGGTTTTTTTTTTTTTTTAATTGATGAGAAAATTTACCTGCAAAGTGTCAAATACCTTCCCTAACATCTGTGCTAGGAGTAGTTGAGCTGGAATTCCGTTACACTACTGTTTTAAGTTTTCCTGACAAGATAGGTGAATTCAGAACCGGTCTGTCTTCTGGTACTGTTTGTCCTAATGCTTTTTTCCTGCTTAAGGGTGTGTATGAATGTGTGTGTTTTTACAACTTCTTTATTCCCTCTGTGTGACTCATAATTAAAATGTTACAAAAACTCCTCTGCATATTAAGCCACAGAAATAACTTTGAAAAGAAAAATAGTCTATGCGTTTAAAGCACAGTCTGCCATGTAAATTTTTTAATTTTACTTTTTTGTTTTGAGCCACCACCCTCTGGTGCTCAGGGGTTACTCCTGGCTCTATATTCAGGCATCACTATGGCAGACTTGAGGGACCATATGGGGTGCTGGAGATCAAACCTGAGTTGGCTGTGTGCAAGACAAGTGCCGTACCCGTTGTATTATCTCTCTAGCCTCTGCCATGTAAATTTACACCTCAGTATAGAGTTGTAAAGTAAAATAATTTTTAGAAAAAAAGTTCTTTTAAATAATGCGTCCACACCCAATGGTGCTCAGGCCAAGACTTGGTTCTTGGAGGTCATTAGATGTGTGTGAGGTTACATCAAGTAGTGCGCTTGGGAGGGAGGCCAGGAAGTCCCAGGATCAGACTCAGGACCTTATATATGATAAGCATATGCTCTACTGCTTGAGCCATATTTCTGACCCAAAACAGTGGGGTGATAAAACTTGGGTTTGATTTAATTTTAAATCTAAAAAAGAGATTCAGCAATTTCACATTCTAGTCTTTGCTTCGTGTTTTGATTTTTGCCCACACCTGGTGTTGGTGTTACGGGACACTCCTGGCAGTGCTTGCGGGATCATATGCGGTGCCGCAGATAGAGCACGCTGGAGTCAGCTGATGCAGGGCAGGCCCTTAGCCCCTGTATTATCTCTAGCCCCAATTTTGTGTACTACTTTATTGATCCGACTTTGACTCTGGTCAGAATTTTGAATGTATTTGTGATGTAATACCAACCTTGTTCCCACTTTTTGGCTATTGTGAATGGTGCTATGACATTCATGTGCAAACTTTTATGTGAACAGATATTTTCTGTTACTTTGGGTTTATATCTGGAAGTAGAGCTTGGGATTATCACCATAATACCAATCTTAAAGTTGTTGTTTTAAGGTATGTGGACTGTAGAAACAGTATCAAGTTTTAAAATTTATTTAGGAAGTATGACGATTAGGTTAATATTCTTTCCCAGTGCTGGGGATCAAGACCAGGACCTCACACATGCAAGACATGTACTCTCCACAGAGTCATATCCCAACACTTGTCATGATAATTTTAACTTATTTGATAGAACCTCTGTGTCTGAAAATGAATTTTTTTTTTTACCACATCTGATGGTGTTCAGGGGTTACTTCTGGTTTGGGTATGATTTCAAAGATTGCTCTTAAGCTCTTTGAACCATCTCTCTGGTCCGAGTGAGTTTTTCTTCCAACTAAGTAGTCACTTCAGTAGACTGCATATGCTCTAATTTCACTTTTCAAGAAGTGCTCTTTGGGGAACTGGAGAAGTAGTCCAGCAGGCATAGTGCTTACCTGGCATGCTGCTGGCCCAGGTTTGATTCCCAGAACCCCATGTGATCTCTCGAGCACCACCAGCAGTGATTATTATTATTATTTTTTTGCCTTTTTGGGTCACACCCAGCAATGCTCAGGGGTCACTCCTGGCTCTGCACTCAGGAGTTACTTCTGGCGGTACTTGGGGGACCATATGGGATGCCGGGGATCGAACCCGGGTCAGCAGCGTGGAAGGCAAACGCCCTACCTGCTGTGCTATCGCTCCAGTCCCCCAGGAGTGATTCTTGAGTGCAGAGCTAGGAGTAAATCCTGAACACTGCCAGGTGTGGCCCCCAAAGAAACAAACAAAAAACCTAAAAACAGGGCCACAGTGATAGTACAGTAGATACCGCATTTGCCTTGCACGTGGCCGACCCAGGTTCAATTCCTGGCATTCTGTATGGTTGGTTCCCCGAGCACCACCCGGAGTAATTTCTGAGTGCAGAGCCAGGAATAACCCCTAGCATTGCTAGGTGTGACCCAAAAAGCAAAACAAACAAACAACCCCCCCCAAAAAAACCCCAAAAATCGATCAAGTGAAAAATTCACAGATCAAGTGAAAAATTTAGTACATTCAGACGATTGTGTAGTCACCATCACTAACTAGTTCCAGAGCGTTTTCATGACCTCTAAAGAAAGTCCCTTTGCCATGTAAATTTTCCTCATTAGCTCCTCATTCAACCCCAGCAAAAGAAAGTAGGATTTGTTTCTATTGATTTGTCTATTCTGGACATTTCGTATGAATGGAATTATATTACATGGTCTTTTCTGTCTGAGTTTTAGCATAGTGTTTTTAAAGATTGCATACATTATAGCAAATATAAGTATTCTTTATTTTTGGGGGGTCACAGCCAGTGATGCTCAGGGGTTCCTCCTGGCTCTGCACTCAGGAATGACTCCTGGCGGTGGTCAGGGGACCATATGGGATGCCAGGGATAGAACCCAGGTTGGCTGCGTGCAAGGTAAACGCCCTCTCCACTGTGCTATCGCTCTGCCCGTGAGTATTCTTTTTGTGACTGAATAATATTCCACTGTATGAATTCACCACATTTTTCTTATTAATTGAGCATTGAATTGTTCCCACTTCCTGGCTATTGTGAATAGTGCTATCATATTTATGTATAAGCCTTTATGTGAACAGATATTTTCTGTTATCTTGGGTTTATATCTGGAAGTAGAATTTGGGGCTACAGCTCTTAATGGGAAGTATAATTTCCTTTCTCCATCCTTCCCTCTGTGCTCCGGGTTTACTCCTGATTCTATGTTCAGGGATCACTTCTGGCAGGCTCTGGAGACCATGTGGGGTATTAAGGATCGAACCCTGGTCAGCCACCTACAAGGCAAGCACTCACCTTCTGTACTATCTTGCTGGCCCCATAATTATTTTTATGTATTTGATTTTGTTAGCGGATATATTTTTATTCATTTGAAAAAATTTGAGGGGACATGGGGCCATACCCCATGTTGTTGGAGTTGGGGGTCACTCATGGTGATACACAGGAGTCCATCTGTGCTAGAGATTGAATACCCAGGGCTCCCACAAGTGAAAGCATGCACTGCCAACCTTTCAGGGACTCTGGGGTGGGGCACACCATTGAGGCACAGGGGCTGTTTCTGGCTCTGTGCTCAGTAGTGACCAGTGGCCGTGCTCAGGGGAGACCGCTTATGGCACTGGGGACTCAAACTGGGATCAGCCTCGTGCAAGGCAAGTGCTATACTGTGTCCTGACCCTCTGACCTGCTTCCAGTCCTCTGGGCCATCTCCCTTGTCTGAGACAAAGAATTTTGTTTGGGAGGGTGGCTGTTAGGTCACACCCACTGCTTGCTCAGGGGCTGCTCCTGGTCTGTGCTCAGGAGTGATCTCTAACAGTGCTCAGGGAACCGACCCTACGTGGTGCCAGAGATTCAAACCAGGGTTAAGGCTGCCATTGCCACGTGCAAGGCAAGCACCTTGCTCATGGACTCTTAGGCCATAAGGGAATATTTTCCAAATGGAAACAGTCCTACAGGTAAATTCTAGATCTGTCTGATTCAGTAGTTTATGTGCTTTCAGGAGGAAATTGTGGGGTGTACAGAAATGTGAGAAATAATACAGAGGGAAAGGCACTTGCCTGGCCTGTGCTTGACCCAGGTTCCATCCCCAGCATCACATACAGTCTTTTCCTTCCCCCTGTCTCTCCCAGCCCTGTTGGGAGTGATTCCTGAGTCAAGAGCTAGGAGTAAGCCCTGAGCACTGCCAGGTGTGGCCCCCAAACAAGCCCCAAACCAAGAAGCAGAACTAGAAGTCCGAGAAACAGTGGCTTTCAAGGAGCCATGACTTGGCTGCCTGCCTTTCCTGTGCTCTTCTCTCTGTGACACAGGAGATTGCAGGGTGGATGGTTTGAGGAAATTGCTGTTTTTAAATTCCTAGTCCCAGATTTTTTTCCCCTCATCTTGCTATATAGATATTGTAAGAAACTTCTTATAAAGTGCATTTTAAGAGTAATTTCTACAACAGACTTTTTTTGAAGCAAAATTTTATTTAAGAAGTAGGAGAAAGAGAGGAGGAAATCTCATAAATTTAGTAGACGAAAGAAGTGACATACCTCAGGTTGAGATGCATGTGATTCCAAAGTGGAATCTGCCTCATATTCTCAAAAATAATTGCAGGGATTTAGGCCACACCCATTGTTGCCTGGGTTTACCCCTGACTACTTGGGGATAGCTCCTAGGGGTCATAATGCAAGGTAAGCACCTCAGTCCCTGTGCTCTCTCTCCAGCCATTTTCCCCTCAGGTTTTATATTTTCAGGAGCTACTTTTCCTTTTTAAAAGTCTCATTTGCATTCTCCAGCTTAGTTATTAAATTTTTTAAATTTAATTAGAAAACTGTGGCTTGCAGTTACAGATGGGGCTGAAGCCATAGCACAGCGGTAGGGCGTTGGCCTTACAAGCGGTCAACATGGCCGACCCGAGTTCGATTCCTCCGCCCCTCTTGGAGAGCCCGGCAAGCTACCGAGAATATCTCACCCGCATGGCAGAGCCTGGCAAGCTACCCGTGATGTATTCGATATGCCAAACACAGTAACAACAAGTCTCACAATGGAGACGTTAGTGGGCCCGCTCGAGAAAATCAATTAGCAACGGGAGGACAGTGACAGTGATATATATGTGGATCAATAGACAGACAGACAGACAGACACATATATATATAATGATTTTGATAGTGGTTTGGATTTTCTTCTACTCCTTTCCCATTCTGTCCCTGTCCCTTCTTCCACCATGTCTTTCTCCCTCCTTCCACCCTATCCCTGTTGTAGGGGTGAATATATGGGGTTTTTTTTTATCACTAATTGGTACAAATTTCCCAAACTCAATTGTTTCATTCATGAGGTAGGTAGCCTTCTTGTCTGAAAGCACAAAGAATAAGCATTTCAATCCAGTGGTTTGGAAACGCACATAAAGTTGTGAGCAGCCTGGGAGAGGAGGGAGGGAGCTCTTAGTCTGTGGCTTCGTCTGACCTGGGTCTGGTCGTGCGGTCGGGCCCCCACACCAGCATCTGCGTGTCTGCGTCAGGTGTTGGGCTCTCTGATACCAGCCAGTTCCACGTCCGTCTTTAATGGTTTAGGGGAGCAAGGGGGGAGCATTGGGATCACTCCCAGCGGTGCTCAGGGGCTCCTCCCAGCTCCGTGCTTGGGGGCTGCTCCCGCCATGTGCTCAGCTGACAGAGCTCTCTCTCTGGCTCCCGTTCGTCTTCCATGGAGGAGCTCTGAATACAGAAATGTTCAGCCTGACACAGTAAGTGCGTGATGGCTGGTCACTGGGGCCAACGCGCAGCGGCTTTCCCTGGGTTGTGGCGAGGTTAAAAGCACTGAAGTCTGAAGGCGCGCTGGCTCTCCGCACCACGCCCTCTCTTCTCTCCCATCCTGTGTGTGATATTTATCCTCTTCTGTGCTTGTCTGCATTTGTTTTCTGTGGTTTACTGTTTGGCTTCCTCTCTGGAGGGCAGCTGCCGTGTCCCCCACGGCTCCGGGCTGTCCGGCAGAGTGCTTGGCAGAGCACTTTCTCAGTCCGTATCTCTGCAGGCAAATGTGAGTGAAGGGCTAATGTGTTTTTAAGACTATGCTTCGGGTGTTGGGGAGGGATTAGCATAGGGATAATGGTGTAGGCAAAAGGAAGACTCCAGTGGAGGGTGTAGTGCTGGAATATGTTATGCATGAATCCCTATCATTAACAGTATTGTCAACCACAGTGTCTAAAATTTAACAATTAAAAGTGAGTCTTGTTTCTAGGGCTGGAGAGATGGGAGGGATGGAATTAAAGCACTTGCCCTGCAGGTCCTCAACCTCTAGCTGGCACCAAATAAGGTACCCTGAGTGCTGCCTGGATTGAACCTTGAGAACCACTGGGTGTCTCCCTCCCCCTGCCAATGACCCTCTTTATTGATACTCGGGGTAATTTATCTATTGCTAAAAGTAGGAGTGAAAGTTCCCAACTATTATTGTAACCTACTCAAAAGGTGGGGTGCCTATATTTTTACAATGTTTGTATACCCTTTATTAGTTTATAATTAGTTATTAGTCTTCATTTTCAATTTTTAGTTTAACTTCTATTCTCTTTTATATCTGCAGCTGTGTGTAGGGTTTTTTGTGTGTTTTGGTGTGTGGTTGGGCCACACATGGCAATGGTTGGGGGCTACTTATAGCTCTGTGTTCAGGGTTCACTCAGAGTGGTGCTTAAGGGACCACGTGGTACAGTGGATGGAACTCTGGCCTCCAGCCTGCCAACCATGTACCAGCCCAGTGAGCTTTCTCTTTACCCTCTATCATATTCTTTTGAATTTCTATAGAGGAATAGCCATCACCTGTCTTCTTTGAACAGGGCCAGAGATCTGTAACTAGACTAAAAGGATTATTTCATGAACATCTCCATTCTCCAACCTGAAAAGAAAAAAATGGCTTGAAGTAAAAGTAATTCCTGGGGCATGCTTTGGGCTTTCTATCTGGATTTGTGGATCCTCAATTGCAGTTCCTTCATCCTCAATAAATATGCTTTGTCTTTTAAATGAAATTTTAGGTAACAGTCACATAATTGTGAAAAACACGCTTAAGTCATTTACCCTACTCTAACCACTGTGGCACTCACCCATACTTTGTCAACACTACAAACATAGTCGTCAATTATTGTATTGATACAAATCTTTCCTTAAAGTCGCAACACTGTCACGGATGTTGTAAAAATTACATACAGAGAGACATCATAGGAATTACTTTTACTTCAAAGCAATGATTTCTTTTCAGCATTTTTGTTAAAAACAAAGCCTCACAGGACGACAACTTGGGTTGAATCCTCTTAAGACTGATTTCCAAGGCGGGAGAGGTAGCTCCACAGCCTGAGGACTTGCCTGCTTGCCCAGGGTTTGATCCCAGACAAAGCAAAAAGATCCCCGGAGCATCGCTGGGAGTGCCTTGGAGCAGCTTCTGAGCTTGCGTGCTGGGTGGGGCACAAGAATAAACAACGTATCTATTCCCCGCACACAGAAACAATTTACCCAGTAGTTGAATTGGCCATGGTTTATTCTGCGAAATAGCTGAGGTAGCAGCACGGACCGACCGGACTGTCCTTGGTGCTCCTTCCCGGCTTCGGGGACCCTTTGGGGCCGTCTGGACCCAGGCCGGAACCCAGGCCGGAACCGTAGAGCGGAGACACCAGTTTCCGGCGGGCTCCTTTGAAAGCGGACCAGCTTGGGGGGCCGGGAAGCATGCGAGGGCCGGAGCCCGGGCCTGGACCTACCATGGAGGGGGACGTGCTGGACACCCTGGAGGCGCTGGGGTATAAGGGACCACTGCTAGAAGAGCAAGCCCTTAGCAAGGCAGCAGAGGGTGGACTATCATCACCTGAATTTTCAGAACTCTGTGTTTGGTTAGGCTCTCAGATAAAATCATTGTGCAACTTGGAAGAAAGTATCACTTCAGCTGGAAGAGATGATCTAGAGAGCTTCCAACTTGAAATAAGTGGTTTTTTAAAAGAAATGGCATGTCCCTATTCTGTGCTCATTTCAGGAGAAATTAAAGACCGTTTGAAAAAGAAGGATGATTGTTTGAAACTTCTTTGTAAGTAGCTTTGAATATTTAAATGCTTGTGTTTGATCTAGTTTGTTGTTTTTACTTTATTTATTTATTTTTTGCTTTCTGGGTCACTCCCAGTGATACTTAGGGCTTACTCCTGGCTCTGCACTCAGGAATTACTCCTGGCAGTGCTTGGAGGACCATATGGGATGCCCGGGATCAACTCAGAATGGCCATGTGCAAGGCAAATGCCCTACCAGCTGTACTATCACTCCGGCCCTTAGTTTGTTACTTGAAGTTTTTTGTATATTAAAAAGATTTTAATATTGGACTTAAAATATGAAGTCTACCCATAAATAAATGTAGCATAAGTTCTAATACATCATCTAACATTTCTGGCCTTTTTGATTTATCTGGAATACTCTGTGCTTGTGGTTTAGTTGTTGGGGATGGTGACACACCCAGCTGCCTTCAGGGTTTACTCCTGACTCTACTCAAGGAACATTCCTGGAGGTACTCAGGGGACCTTATGTAGTGCCAGGGATAGAAGCAGGTCAGCCAGGTGCATGGCAAGCATCTTAATCCCTGTACTATATCTCTGGCCCTTATCTTGGAATTTATAACTAAGTTAAAGTTGGTGTGCTCCAACATCCTGTTTAATCTTAAAGCTCTGGAAAATAGCCTTTTGATAACTTTTACTAAATTTTGTCTTTAGGAAGATTCCTTGAAAGTTGGCTCAGTTATTTATTGGCTCAACTTCTAATGTTTTTGAAACTACTCTAGGCACTTGGAATATAGTGGCTTTTTAAAGAAGTGACTAGTTGAATACTAATGCGTGTAGTTTATTTTTAAATAAACTGAGTGTTTAAAGATAAACTGAGTATTTAAATAAATGAAATGAGTTTAGTTGGCTGAATTTGCAATAGCAATTACCAGTATGCAAAGAGTTAACATAAATATTAGATGATCTTTATTTGGTCCCCCTTTTTTTTTCATTGACTCACTGTCAGATACACAGTTATAAAGCTGATCATGCTCAGTTTTATAATGACAGTTTCAGTTATACAATGACACCCATCCTTCACCAGTGTACATTTTCTATTAATTTATTTGGTCCCTTTGTAAGTCTGTTGAATTTCATGCAGTTTTAAAAACTCAACAGATAAAGCATTTGAAAGATTTTTGTTTTGTTTTGTTTTGGGGTCACACCAAGCATTGGCTCTGCTCTCAGAGATCGCTCCTGGTGGGCTCAAGGGACCATATGGGATACCGAGACTCAAACCCAGGTCAGCTGCGTGCAAGGCAGGCATCCTATCTGCTGCTCTGACCCTTGATTTTTTTTGTTGCTGTTTGGTGTGCTGAGGAAATTACACCTGGCATTGCTTTGGGGACTATATGGGGTACCAGAGATTCAACCTGGTTCGGCTACATGGTAGGCAGTTGCCCTACCTGCTGTATTGTCTCTCTGCTTCCGGAAAGATTTTACAACAAGATCCTGTGAGGGCCAGGGAGATAGTTCAAAGGGCTAAAAGGAGTCTCAGAATTTGATCCTCAACATTGCATTATCCTCCAAGCTCTGAACCAGGAATAGAACATACCCTGTTAAACAAAGGTACGTTCCTATGATATAACTCAGAGACTCGAGTTAGTGTCAGTAATGCTTATTCCATTAGAGCAGTCATTGTGTAGGTGTGTATATTTAACTATTGGTGGTAATAGGCATGTTAAACTTTTCCATTACTTTGTTGGATAAAATTTTGTGTGTCCATCCCATTTTTTAGTTTCCCCATATTTCTCTCAGTGCAGAGTCATTGATTGAATTTCATACAAAAATAAAAGTATACCATTTTCACCTACCAAGTTAGCAAGTATGTGATATAAACATATATGGTATAGAACAAGTTTGTGGGAGTATTTATTCTCACATGCTGTGAGTCAGTTAGACTGCGATGGGAGAATAACTGTTACAAACTTTTAGAAGAGTAGATTTTCATCTTCAAAAGTAAAATTCACCTATTGGGTCAGAGACATCGCTCAATTAGACTGAGCACTTGCCCTGCATTTTGGAGACCTGGATTTTGTTCACTGACACCATATGGTCCCCTGAACACTGAACCAGGAGTAAGCATTGAACACTGCGAGGTGTTGCCCCCAAGCCAAAAATAAATTAAACTCACCTGCCTTTTTACTTTACAGTTCTATAACTAGGAATGCAAACTTATTTCCCTAAATATGTAAAGATATATGAAAAAGATGGTTTTTATTAAGGTAAAGGTAAAGGTAAAGGCCCTCCCGTTGATCATCGATTTGCTCGAGCGGGCCCAGTAACGTCTCC
>JAOXYA010000016.1:6707662-6721285 GCA_028565675.1 Sorex palustris | reverse complement strand
ACTGGAGCCAGAGGGCAGTGACGAGGTTGCTTACCGTACCATGTACATGTTATTACTATATTTCAATGCATCATGCTTGTAACAGGCATTTCATTTATAATAAGAATGAGTTATTCATTTGTAAGCTGTTCAGTAATTTATCTACTATTCCTAAATTGGCATAATGTTAGATATCTATTTTGAATCACCTTTTAATTACATGTCAGAATGCCTTAACTACCCTAACTTGACAAAACAATTCTTTGGTAGAAATGGGGGTTGGGGGGGGCTTTAAATAATGAGAACCCATCGTGCTGTGATAAAACACGGAAACGTGAGTGGTGAGTGGCGGGTATTTATTTTGCACAACTATTGCAGTCTCTGTGTTTTAAGTAAAGAAAGTTGCATCCAGAAGGGGCTTGTCGGAATACATTTATACTTGGCTGACGACTCTAGTTCTCTCGTGGTTTTGATAATTTCTGGTCAGAGGTATTTATATAGCCTTATGATCTGGATATATTTTGCATTAATTTTCCAATGCCTACACTTAATCCTAGTAAGAGCTGTACAGGTTCGGTCGCTGGCTTTCTCTGCTCTCATTTAACCAATCAGATACAATCTTTGTAAAGCTAGATTCACATGACCGTGAGTGGTGGTGGTTCATACACTTGCTTAATCGATGTAGCCTTTGGAGAAAAGATTGTGAGACACTGACCGTGTGTCCAGCGGAATTGAAAATAGCGGCACAAGAATTACATTTTACAGTGGGACTGACTTGGGGCCTGGTCTGTAGATTAGTGACACAATTTGTTTTTCTCTCTGTTCTTTTTACCTTGCCCTTTTTTGTTATGCACTTCATTTAGGGTTGCTGGGAGTCCTCTAGAGTGCTGCTTAACAGGCGACTCCCCTTCACTCTCTGCTAAAGGCCTGTTGGACCTATCCTGGAATGTTCCAGGTCACAAGACCCAAGTTTCTATGTGTTGTGATTGAGGTATCACTTGGTGGGTCTGATTCTGACCTTGATGTGTGTGTCAGTTATATTGTAAGTGAAACAGTATAAAAGCATACACATCGCCTCATGTAATGGACTTTTTATAACAAAAGAGAGAATTTGGATTTCTAATTTACAAATGGCAAATTATCCCTCTCTGGATGCACCAAAGACCAGTAAAGTTGATAGCTTTTCCATCTATATTTATAAAGCAATACTGTACTATAAAAATTAATATTTTTATCACATGCTTGAAATTTTTATTTTGTTCTGTTTTAAAATGTGCACTCTAAACATATCAGAACCTTATTTCTTCCTGTGAATTTAAGCTGCCTGCGCACAAAAAAAATATTTACGGAATGAAAATAGAGTCGAGTCCATAGGGTCTTAAACATGGAAAGACGAAGTGAAGTGGGAGGTAGGGTATTTGAATTACTGTACTTGCTTGACATGGTTGATGGGTACTAAATGTCAAAAAATCCATTCCAGGGATGTGTGTCTGAGGGTTGTGCTGTGTCTGGATTAAAAACTAGATTTCCAGCTTTGCCTGGTGGAAGAGAGCCCTGTTATGCAGGATAGAACAGGTAGCTGTCAGCACCACCGACCTATCACATCAAGCACCATGACAGGAATTGTGGGAATTTACTGAGTCAGTTTTGAGTTTTGGAGATTGTAAACAAGATTGGGTAGAACTGTGAATGTTTGTACTTTTTAAGAAGTTTGTGGATCCTTGTCACCTTACACCAGCTCTTATTGGTAGAAGCTACATGCGGCATCCAGTTTTCTTGAAACCCACACTTTTACATTTAACAAATTTTACAATACGAAAAAAATTGCTTGTTAAACTGAAAATACAAAGCAGAAAACATTTTGATTCTATTTATTTTTTTAAAAGTTTAAGTTCTATGCAGAATTGATGAACTCATCAACTAAAGGTCAACAGTGTCCAAGTCAAAATTTTAACTGTTAGCAGGTAGTTTGTGGCAAAGATGGCTGAAAATAATGAAGCAAATTTAAATTTGTTTATACTAATGAGCTGCTTTTTTCTGTTGAGACTATCATTTGTCTTACCCAAGAGGCAATGACCTGAATTGGATGTCTGAATATAACTTATGCAGGAATAGTTCTGTAAATACATTTAAATAAACTGTAAAGATATTTAATAAATATAGTATTTATACTAATCTGTGCGTATACTCCTTAATTTGAATAGTGACTAAATAAAATGGAGGCCCTTGGTAGAGTTTGTTGTTCTGTCAAGCCTCTGAATCCAGTAGGGACTCTGCACTTTGTCTTTTACGAGTTTTATTTGGAGACAGTGTGGGTGGAAAGTTAGGGGACACACCTGGCGTTGCTTGGAGGCTATTTGGGGCCCTGCTTGGTGGTTGCTTCAGGTAGTGAAAAGGTTTTGCACCTTCTAAACGGTATGGAATGAAGCCCAAAATCCCCTGGTGTTTTCCACATTCAGCACTCTATCCAAATTCTAAAGGTAAAGGTAAAGGCCCTCCCGTTGATCATTGATTTGCTTGAGCGGGCCCAGTAACGTCTCCATTGGAGACTTTGTTGTTACTGTGTCTGGCATATCAAATTCTAAAATCCAAATTCTGTGTCATTTCAGTGTGAATGACATACTGATGAGTGATAACCCTGCTTTAAATGCTCTGATGTGTCCCGACCTAAATCCCCACCTCGACCTAAATCCCCGCTGCCTATTCTGTATGTGAACTGGGAGCGTTGCCCACAGCACACGCTCTGTATAATGTTCACGGTGGACTGATTTGTTAGCAATATGTAAAATTCAGTGTTCTCACCAGTGTAAGCTTAAGATAGGTCAGTCTTTAGCCAGTAGTGTAACAGCACTTCTTGAAATTATGTGGGCTTTACCAGTTTCCACAAAAAAACTTGGTGAAAGCCCATTTTCATTCACTGTGGAACATTTTGGGATGAGCTTGAATTTTTATTAGGTTATTGTGGGTAGGTATGACTCATTACTGAGCTATAAGAGCCAAATTCATTCTCGGTTTGGCCAGGACTCTTCCAAGTTCTCAAGCTTGTTTATGAATTCCTCACAAAACCTTAAGAACAATTGCCAGTTAACATTTTCTTATGATTAAAAAGACCTAATAAAATGTTACAGTAGTTCTTCAGGTAATAGCAGTACACAAGTTTTAGGGGAGGTGAGACATATAAGATATTACATAATAATGTTTTAATGCTAGTTTGTTTTTCATGTGTGCAGGTAAGCTAATTCTCCAGTGGGGCACACCCAGCAGTGCTCAGGGCTTCCTTCTGGCTCTGTGCTCAAGGATCACTCTAGGCAGGCTTGGGGACCATTCGAGGTCTGGGGGTTGAGGCTCCCCCTTCCCCCTTGCATGGAAGGCAAATGCTCTCCCTGCTCTGCTGTTGCTCCAGCCCCAGGACACTTAATTTTTAAAAGACAACACTTCATCCACTCCAGACCCAGGTTACCTTGGCGATGGAGATCGCTGTGCCATCTGATGGTACAGAAATAACTTTTGGGCATAGCTTTCATTAAATTCTTAATCACTTGCAAATTTTTAAAAAATACTGTCTGAAAATCAGGATAATTCAGAGGCTATGCAATAAAAATTTATGACCTATAGAAACTGGAGAGATAGTACATCACCAGCCCTGGTGTGAGCTGCCTCTCAGCTTATATATGGTCCTCTAAGAACCGCTAGGGATGATCCCTGAACACCACAAGGTACTGCCTTGAGAGAAAAAAGAAAAGTTTAGCATATAAAATCACTTCAAATTAAGAGAGATAGCCTTATTCTTATATTTGATTTTTGTAAAAGACTTATTTTTCAAATTTTACAGAAGGCAGTGAAAAAAGGTCATGGTATTACATGACAGTCCATACCTTTTTACTGTGTCCGAAAGCACCAAAATGTTTGTAATCAAATACAAAAAGATACCTGACTAACAACTAAGTCACAAAACATATCAATGCTCTCCAGACTGGCAAAGAAAATGCATTAAGTTCTAGTGATGGTGTCCATTGGCTTAAAGGAGTCTACTGAATTTTCTCTGTGCACAGGAAATGCTTTTGCCTCCCAAGTAGTCTAATGGGTTTAAAGCAGATTATGTGTACTTGACAGGCAGCCACTACTAGGTATGTTTACTGTACAAAATGGATAAAGATGTGAAAACCGAGGTCTGGGGAGATGTGCCCGAAGGCACTTGCTCATGTCCTTCACCAGTTTGCATCCCTTGAGCAACTGCCAGGAGTAATTCTGAGTGCAGAGCCAGGAGTAATCCCTGAGCACTGCCGGGTATGATCGCCAAACCAAAACCAAAACAAAACAAAAAAAATGCAGAAGCCTAGGGCTGGAGCGATAGGACAGTGGGTAGGGCACTTGCTTTGCATGCAGCAAACCTGGCTTCTATCCCCAACACCCTCTATGGTCACCTGAGCACAGCCAGATGTCGATTACTTCCCCACAAAAACAATTTGTCTACTCTCCTTGTTACTATCCTTCAAATAGTGAGAGTACCAAAGTACTTTCCTGGCATTTGCATGGTTACAGGGACTCCTCCAGTGTGACTTGGCACTCACCAGTTGCTCTAGCTTCACTTTGCCATTGTTTCCCACCCAACTGGCCATTTTGCGGTTCAAACCATCATACTCTAGGGGACCTGAGAGATAATACTGCAGGTAAGGTGCTTAGAATATATAATACTCTGACAGTTGAATTTTTGCATCTCCTTTTTTTTTATATATTACCGCAGATTGACTTTTATTGATTATTTTTGACAATTCCATATTTCATCCCTTTAAGTTTTGTACATCTCCTTTTCAAAGTAGTATACATACCATAAATTTTTTTTTATTTTTTTGCGGGGGGGAGGGGTGGTCTTTTGGGCTCACACCCAGCGATGTTCAGGGGTTATTCCTGGCTCTGCATTCAGGAATTACTCCTGGCAGTACTCGGGGGGATTATATGGGATACTGGGGATTGAACCTGGGTCCGTGCGTGCAAGGCAAACACCCTACCCATTGTACTACTGCTCAGGCCCCCCCATAGACCTTTGTTTTGGGGCCACACCTGGTCATGCATTACACCTGGCTCTCTGCTCATCAGAATTACTCCTGATGAGCTAGTGGAGACCATGAGTTGCTGGGGCTCAATCCTGGATCTGCTGTAAGGCAAGCGCCCTACCCTTTATCTCTCCAGCCTCTCTTAGTAAATCAAGAGATTTCACTTTAGAATTTTGTAATAATACTACTAGGGATTGGGGGGGGGGTGGGAGGGCTGGGTTTGGGATCAAAGGACTGAAGCAGAGTATTTGCATGGGGAGGTCTGGGTATAAATTCTGGCACCGCATGGTCCCCTGAGCACCACAGGGAACTGTCCCCAAGCACTGAGCCAAGCTGGGAATAGCCCCTGACTGTGCTGGGTGTGGCCCAAAAGTGAACAACAATAACAAAAAAGGCTTGAGCTAGTGGAAATACATTGCTTGTTTTGGGACAGAATGACTCAGTATTACAAAGTCAGTTTTCTCAATAGAAATTTAAGAAAATCCCAATTATAAAAATTGTAAACTAGGGTCACGTTGGGCCTTATACAAGTGAGACCCTAGATTTAATTACGGGTGTAGCAAAAAGAAAAAGATTTCTAATTAAAAACAAAAATAAAACTTTCTGTCGGGGGTTGTGATCCCTGGGCCTCCCGCATGCAAAGGATGTGCTCCAGTTCACTGAGCTCTCTGCCAGCCATGCTTTCTGGAGCAAGATGTTTGATTAAAATACAAGTGAAAAGAAAACATTCAGAACGGGGATGGGGGAGAGGCAGACAAAATCTGCAAAGGGGTCCTGGAATTCTAACTACCAAACCTTGAATCTGACACAGTGCAAAATATGGTGTTGATACATTTAGAGACAACAGGTGAGTCAAACAGAGGGGGAAAATTTTAGAAATAGACCCAAATGCATACAGAAGCTTGTTTTTGATGTAGAAATATCTCATCACTAGGGCAAAGGTGGTCATTTTGAAAAAGAAAAAGGTATTTCCTCACTTAATCATACACAAAAAACTCCAAATGATTGAGCCTATAAATTTAAAGCCATAAAATCAGTTTTAAGAAGGAAACATGGGACACTGGTTCATTCCTCTTCTTCGGCCTCCACATAGGCAAGGATTTTTAATATTTGGAGGGGCTGCAGGTTGGGACCACACCCAGCAGCGCTCAGGGGTCACTCCTGGTGGTGTTCAGGAGACACCAGATGCAGTGCCCAGGACTGAAGTCAGTTGTTGTGAAACAAGCGCCTTATACGCTGTACTGTTTTCGACCAGACAATTCTTTTGTTTTGGGCCCAAACTCAACAGTGTTGCTCAGAAATCACTCGTGGTGGGCTTGGAGGATCAGATGGAGTGCCAGAGATCGAACCCAGGTTGCCCATGGCAGGGCAATCACCCTACCCACTGTACTATCAGTTTGACCTGATAAGTGAGAATCTATTGAGAATAAGCTCAGGGCCATGAGGAAAAGGTGCACAGGAGAGTGAGCTGATCTTGGCGGACACCCTTCTGTAGTTTGCACTTTCAGTGCAGCTAATGGTTCAGCACTCAAAGAAAACAAGGCTGTGGGGAGATCACAATGGAAAACAAGCCAATAAAGCTTGCAGATGGTTAACATAACTACCGAAATATGAATGAGGGAAGAATAACTTGCCTAATCTAGGGAAATAGCATTTTAAATATTTGTCTTATGGCTAAAGACAAAATGATTCTTGTAAATACCATGCCTATAGTTAGCAGATGTTTTTCCAGCAGTCTGGGTTAAGCAACTCCGAAACAATGTGTTCTAGGATAGAGCAATCAATATTGTAGATAGAAGAGCCAAATTTGTCCATGTCAGACAGGGAGTTTATAAACAAGAAAGGGGTGGGGGGCCGCCACGGACCCTGTGGTGCTGGGTTGTAATTGGAGGTGTCAGTATGAATTCGTGCACTTTTATAAACAAGATATAAAATGGACCAGTCGGTGTGTATCTGTCATAATGCAGGTATTTTCTAGCTTTGCTGCCGGGAGTCTTGAAGCAATGGAATCCATGTGACAGCGCACACCTAGCCCCGAGAAGTCCGTTCCTCTGTGCCATCTCCAGTGAAAGGAACTAGGGCTCATGGCGCAACTGGCAGATGCCAGGGCTGGAGCGAGAGAAACACAAGTAAACACAGAACACTCTGAATTTTTTCAGATATATTTATTCTTTCAATGTCTAATTCTAACTCATCTCATATTTCCAAACCAATAATAATAGCAATAGCAGAACAAGCTTAAAGCTCCAGAAGGTAAGGAAGAATTTAAAAATGTTGGGGATTTGCCAGAGGCCCCAAACTGAAGAGGGAGGTTCCCAGTGGCCAGATCCCAAGCAATAGGATAGCAAAAATCAATGGATTAGTTTCCAGAGTGGGCAATGCTGCCCCCTGGGGGCACTAGGATGCTGGTGCGGTGGTAGCTGAGAGCAGTGGGGCCACTTCCTACTTATTCACTGAAAGAAGGTAGACTTCCAGGGGGCCACTGAACAACTCTTTTTCTGAAAAAAGGAATAGTAGGTCAGATAAGTGTGGGGCTCTCTGGATTACAATCTACAGAACATAATAGTCAAGAGTGCCGTGTTTCAGGTAACAATAGGAGACAAGGGGAAACATTTCCTCAAATAAGAAGAGCAAGTTAGTAATCAAGAATTTCAGGATCAGAGTGATAGTACAGTGGGTAGAGTGCTTGCCTTACAATGCCCAGAATTCCATATGGTTCCCTGTATGAGCCAGGAGTAAGTACTGAACACTGCTGAGTGTGACACCCACCTCCGGGGGGGGAAAATTTAATTTCCTTGAATAAAAATAAAAGAGGGTCAGAGAGGCTGTACAGGTTCTTGCCTTATAAGGCGCGTGCCTTTTATATGGCTGACCCCAACAGTATCCCCAGAACTGTATGCAATTCCCCGAAAGCCACCAGGAGTGATCCCTGAGCACAGAGCCAGAAGATTGAAATTTTCACTTTATAGGCAAGCTAGTAATTAATAAACGAAAATTGCCCTAGTACTGGGCACATACAAACTATTCAGGGGCTGGAGAGATAGCACAGCGGGGAGGGCGTTTGCCTTGCACGCGGCCGACCCGGGTTTGATTCCCAGCATGCCATATGGTCCCCTGAGCACCGCCAGGAGTAACTTCTGAGTGCAGAGCCAGGAGTAACCCCTGTGTATCTCCAGGTGTGACCCAAAAAGCAAAAAAAAAAAAAAAAACTATTCAATAAACAGACATAAAACAACAATAAGTGGAGTATACTAATTGTACTGCCCAAAAGCCTTCAATACAACATGAAATAGCATTGTAGCATTGTCATCCCGTTGTTCATCGATTTGCTCGAGCAGGCACCAGTAACGTCTCCATTGTGAGACTTGTTACTGTTTTTGGCATATCAAATACTTCATGGGTAGCTTGCCAGGCTTTGCCGTCGGGCGAGATACTCTTGGTAGCTTGCCGGGCTCTCCAAGAGGGGCGATGGAATCGAACCCAGCTCGGCCGGGTTTGCTGCACGCAAGGCAAACACCCTACCGCTGTGCTATCGCTCCAGCCCCTATTTCTTCTTTTAAGTGTCTAATTCTAACCAAGCAGCTTATGTTTCCACACCAGTGATAACAATAACAGCAAAACAAACATGAATAAAACATAAACATGTAAAATTGGGACTATTATTATTTGAGATACTTCAGCTTCTAATGCCATGTTTATTCTTCAATAAATAAGGTTTGACACAACAGCATTCTGTGAAGCTTATCATCCACTTAGTAGAACACTAGCAACAGAATACTGCAACTGGGATTCTACTTCCAAGGAATTTGTAATGCTTCTTGGGGTAAGAGTCACATTTGTACTGCTACAGATAAAGTATTTTCTAGCCAAAAAAAAAAAAATTAAGTAAACTTATTTCAGAAGTATTTGACAGTAAGTATTCAAAAGTAAGTATATACTAAGAAAATATAATCTACTCTTAAGAACAAGTGGCCCGCTGTGCAATTTAATTATTTTGATTAGACATGCTGTAAATTAGTCTTTTCTCCCTCTAAGACTGGCTTTACCGCTGCTCTATAAAAAGACCAAAAAGATTAAATTCCAGGATAGCGGTGGTGCTGGTGCAGGCCCAGGGAGGTAATGGGGCACCGGGGGACAGGTGGGGACCGTTGGCTATGCACGGCCTTGCCTGGGCCTTCCTTTTATTTACCTTGCAGGGACTCTGAGGCCCCAGCTCATCCGCGCCTTCCCGTACCTCGCTGCCGTCTTCATCTGCTCTCTCTCTCTCAGGGCTGCCGCCATGTTCCGATGTAGAGAGATTTGTGAGTGTCTCACTAGGATAAAGCCTTTTGCGTGACACTTGTCTTGAGATATTCTCAGGGGCTTTTCCGCTGACATTTTTGCCAGCCTTTGAATTTGAGCATATCAGATCTGACCTGAGGTATTAATAGAGATTAAATATCTATGCCTGCTTTTAAATATATCAAAAAATATGGTTTATTTGGAGGTACAGATCTAGCCAACAGAAAACTAAACACTAAAGCCATAAAATTGGCAATTAATAGAGTGCTATTAATTGGCCATTTAAACCCTTCAGTATCATTTTATACTCTATGAATATACACTAATTTGAAGTATTCTTTTCTTCATCCACTCTGAAATTCAATTAAGTTTTTTGTTAAATATTTTCGATATCAACCACATTAACTGTGAAAGGTAAATAATATACCCCTCCTAAGGATGACCACATCCTGTGACTATTTTATCTTACATAGCAGGGGAGACTTTGAAGATATAATTATGGGGGAAGATTATTCTTGTTATCTAGGTGTATTCAATGTAATAACAAGATCCTCAGTGTAGGGTGATAGAAAAAGGTCAGAAGGTAATGTGGCTTTGGAAAGTTAATCAACAAGATACATTTCTGACTTTGAATATGCATGCTCTACAAATGTGAACAATTTCTAAAAATTGGTCGAGACAAAAAATGAATTCTCTCTTCAAGATTCCAGATTGAAATATAGTCTTGATGAATTCTTAAACTTGTCCCAGTAATACCTGTGTCAGACATCTTCCTCACACATAGAAAAGAAAATCAAGTTTTGTTGTATGACACCAATTTGGGATTGGTTCTAAAACAAATTAAAAGCTTATACATAAACTTATATCAACAAGGAGTTGACTTTTTGAGGTTGCTTTTTCACTTTAGACTACTAAATTCATTATAATTTTTGTAATTGAAACTATTTAAAAGGATAGCAAAACAGATCCCTGGATTTTCCTACTTTGTATGGTGAGACAAAATGGATATACTTGATTTTCTTTTCATTTATTCATAATGTTTTGTACATTTTCTCTTCTAAATCTGAGTTTAATAACACCTGGGCCTCTTCAGAGAATAGGTTGAGTTACTACATTCACCAAAAGCTATGTGCTTAAATATTTCAAAATACTCACTGGGCTATTCTTTTTAAACATACCATTAAAAGCAAATATTACATTTTCTAAATTCTTCAGCTAGATCATTAACTTTTAAAAATCTTTTATCTTTTAACATACAAATCAAACATTTTCATATCATTGTATTTGGTTTTTTGTTTGAGCATATTTCTAAAATGCAACCAGCAATTTTTATTGAAATTTAAGTACAACTTGCATCTGTTCTTAAATCCCAGAAAGGTTACTGTTGTGTATTTAGAGGTTTTTTTGTGTTTATTTGGTAAACACTTTGCTTTATAATAAAAAAAATGAGAATCAAGCCATGCATTCATTTTTTTATTGAATCACTGTGAGATATAGTAACAAAGCTTTCATGTTTGAATTTCAGTCATACAATAATTGAACATCCATTCTCCACCAGTGCACATCTTCCACTACCAATGTCCCCAGTATCCTCCCTCTATCCCACACCTCCCCCTGCCTTATGGCAGACCTCCTCCATACTCTCTTTTGCATTGCTTGTTATGAATAGCATAAGATGTTGCGCGGTCATAAGAGATGCTGCACCTTCCTGAAATTCTAAAATTTTAGATAATTAGGGTCTGCATCCAGCTGCTCGGTTTGGAGATTTATTTTGTATGTCATTGAATCATGGCCTTTAAGGTGCTTAAGTAGCAGCCAGAGGCAGTTTGCGGGCATGACCTACAGGGTCCCATGGTGATGGCATATCTGCTATCCCTTAAGGCCTTGAGTTTGCCATCACTGAACCCAAGGTATCTGCACTTCTCATTGGGTTCTGGACGTTGGCGGCTGCCAGGGTTGTTGAGGGTGGCAGGTGTTTTTTTCCACCTCTAATCCTTTGGAACATCATCAAAGAGACATAAGAAAAGAGCATGAGAACTCAGTATTAAGACCAAATATCAGAACTAGATATCTAGGCTAAGCGGGCGTGGGGCAGGGTTTGTGTCACACAAACCAGTGCAAACAGGTTACTTCAGGATCTGTACTCAGGGAACAGTGGTGTTTGCAGGACTTATGTATGATGCCAGGAATCAAACCAGGGTTGGTCTCATACACGGCAAGCACTGTTACCCCTTACTCTGTGCCTTAAACTAGAGATTTATCTAGTTGTGACTCAGACCACATCACTCTCACCACTGGAGCATTCCATAAGATTTTTTTGAGGAATAAGACAAGATTGTGATATCTAGATCAGATAAAGACAAGCCTATGGTACAGAGTAATCACACCACAAGTCAGCTACAGTTAGTAGATCCCATACCATTCATAGCCCAGCAAAAGCAATGAACAAGCACCAGAATTGAAAATATGTGTAAGCATCATGAGCTGTAACTGCAACCCCAGGTGAGCAAAATGTATAAGGACAAGTAAGGGAGCATAAACCTCGGTGAGCTCTGCAACACAGTGCATGAGCAATGCCAAATAATATGCAACAATAGGCAACCAATGCAGAGAAAAGAGCAGTCACCAGAGTCAGAGAAGTATACGACTCCTTATTATTGAAAGAACATCCACATTAATCAAGGGAAGGGGAGAGGAAATAGCCAAAATAATAATCACAGCAATAATAACATAATCAAATTAAAAGGCGCAGCGACAATAACAATGATAACACAGAAAGGCACAGAGTTTGTTTGCAAGCTGGTAAACTAGTAGAGAATGAAGAAAATGGCAGACTGGTCTGGAGAAAAAGTACAAAAGTAAGGCATTTGTCTTGAATACAATGGACCCCAGTTCAATCTCCAGCACCATATATGGTCTCCTAGACAACATAAGGAGTGATCCTTGAGCACAGAGCCAAGAGTGACCACTGAGCACTTCTGAGTGTAGTCCCAAAACACAATCGGATAAACAGAAAGTGGCAGACCATTTCAAATTGATAATGGGAGGAATTAATAAATGATGGGATTGCATAAGAAGCTTGTCTTAGAAGTCACTGATAGAACAGATCTTCACTTCCACCGGCCAGAACGTTTAAAGAGTATACAGTGATTTTAACTTGTTTTAATCCTATTTCCAGATCAGTAGGTCTCAGTAGTATATCACTGGCTCAAAAGCATATCCTTAGAATAAAATAACTCCCGCTGTGAGAAGACTGGCAGAGAGTAGAGTTAAAGATGAAGTGGGAACCTGTGAGTTATAAGGAGCCTCTAACTCCTGGGGCCTGCTCTCAGGTTAATGGACAGTAATATCCTTCCAGTGACCTCACTACAAAATTTTCTTTTCTGCACTCTGTGCTAATATTATAGCTCTTATATTATCTTCAAATCTCTTTTAACATCACTGTCTACACCTGAAAAGTAAATTGTACCCTTAGGAATTCATTAAGGAAATATCTAAAATGTAGAAGTTAGAAAGATTTGTCTTCCTAAAATTTAACATCTAGAAGAAACAGCCATTAAAGAAAAATAATGATGTTCATAAATTTTCTAAATATGAATTATCAATTATTCTAGAAGTACCTGGTAGGCAACCCATAAATTGCTCACAATGAACCAAAAAATTTCACTTGAATCATTTTTGGTCTAAATACACTGTCTTCTGGCCATAGAGACACTTAAGAAGATAAAGGTCTTCCCTTGCATGCAGCTGAGTTTGGTCCCTGGCACCCAATAATCTCCAGAACATCTCAAGGATTAACCCCTAAGCACAGACAGGAATAAATCTTGAGTGTGGAAAAGTGTGACCCAAAAACCAAAAATATAAATTAAACACATAATTTTCATTTTTTTTCTTATTTTTTAATTTAATTTTTTATTAAATCACTGTGAGATAGTATTACAAAGCTGTTTATGATTGGATTTCAGTCATTCAATGTTCCAGTACCCATCCCTTCACCAGTGTAATTTCTCACTTTCAAAGTTACACCATGTTTCACAGTTATAAATAAAACTATTCTCTCTTTTCTTAAGTTGGGAAATTCAGAGATGACATGAGACTTGTCCTTTCACACACACACACACACACACACACACACACACACATTTCACACACACATATATTTACTGCCATAACTCATCACTTTTTACCATGGGATTTTTTCAGTAAAGCACTATATATATATATATTATATATAAAGGTAAAGGTAAAGGTAAAGGTCCTCCCGTTGATCATCGATTTGCTCGAGCGGGCCCAGTAACATCTCCATTGG
>JAOXYA010000016.1:6687452-6699130 GCA_028565675.1 Sorex palustris | reverse complement strand
CACAGTAACAACAAAGTCTCCAACGGAGACGTTACTGGGCCCGCTCGAGCAAATCGACGATCAACGGGAGGGCCTCTCTGGGCCTCTCTGACTCAGACACATAGAACTTCCTCCCGCTATTTCCCTCTTGGTTAAGAGGGAAAGTTGCCTTATCCCCCCACTTTCATTCCTGTTCTAATAAAAGCCAACTTCTCCGCTTGGGAGTGGGTTCTCCTCTCTTCCTGCCTTCCCAATCTTCAATAACGTCACAAATGTAGCTCAATTACAAAAAATTGGGGCCAGAGCAACAGTATAGCGGATAGGGCGTTTGCCTTGCACACAGCTGACCCGAGTTTGATCCCCGGCATCCCATATGGTCTCCCCAGCACTGCCAGGAGTAATTCCTGAGTACAGAGCCAGGAGTAACCCCTGGGCATTGTTGGGTGTGACCCAAAAAGTAAATATATATATATATATATGTATATATATATATATGAAGCCTTGCTTGCAGGAGACCTGAGTTCAATCCCCAGCCCTGCAAAAATTAAAATTAGGGGAAAAAAAAAATCTCACTGGAGTAGTGGTAAGGCACTTGAGTATGCTTACACCTGAGCCCAGAGTCAGGAATAACCCTGAACACAGTCAGGGTTAATTAATTAATTAAAATTAATTAATTTCAAACCAAAATTAATTAATTTCTCTCCTAAAACTAAACTTCCTCTGTGGCACCTTCATTTTCTTCTTCTCTACATGATCTTTCCCATTACCATTCAAACAAACACTATAAACTGTTCATGTTGTTCAAAGCCTCCCATGATCTCATCTATGAAATCTCCCAAACACATTATCCCATTTCCCATTTTGTTGTTTCCCTTCACAGGAAACAGTACATCTGAAAAATTATTTCTTTCTTAAAGAAGAATACAAAAGAATGGGGAGCTAAGAACATGGTATTTGAGCAGAAGCCAGAATGCAGTGAAAGGAGCATAAGGGAGTAATGAAGGCCCAGGGGGGGTCTTTCTAAGCAGAGGAACTGGAAGGACTAAAGCAGAAGTTGAAAGATGCACTTAGGGGCTGGAGTGATAGCACAGCAGGTAGAGCGTTTGTCTTGCACGTGGCCAACCCGGGTTCGATTCCCAGCATCCCATATGGTTCCCTGAGCACTGCCAGGAGTAATTCCTGAGTGCAGAGCCAGGACTAACTACTGTGCATCGACAGATGTGACCCTAGGGGGGAAAAAAAAAGAAAAGAAAGATGTGCTGCTTGATTTGAAGTCCAAAGATCTGTAAGAGAACTTTAGACATAGATATGGAGTGGGCAAGGGGAAAGCAGTAGGTAGTAAAATTAAGGGAGAGGCAAGAGTCAGATCCAAAGGCGACAATCAAGATCCAAATTTCATTCACAGTGTAGTACAGAGCCTAAGAGTCCTGTGAGGAATGGATGGGAAATGATTAGCCTGCATCCTTTTCATGAAGCGCTCTGCCATGTGCAGAGTAAACTAAGCAGGTAGGGGTTTTGGAAGAAAGTCAGGAAGCTACTGTAGTGACCCCAAGCTAAAGAGGATGAAGCCTAAGTGAATGAAATGACCTATTTGAAGATAAAGCTAAGTTTGACAGACCCAGAGAGATAGTACAGCAGGTAAGGTGCTTGTTTTGCCTGCAGCCAACCTAAGTTTGATCCTTGGCATCACATATGGTCCCCTGATCACCTCCAGGATTGATTCCTGAGTGCAGAGCCAGGAGTAACCCCTGAGCATCATATAGTCTGACCCCAAAATTAAGACTATGGTTTTATTTCTTTTTTTGGGGGGGGTCACACCCAGGGATGCTCAGGGGTTACTCCTGGCTTTGCACTCAGGAGTGACTCCTGGCAGTGCTCGGAGGACCATATGGGATGCTGGGAATCGAACCCGGGTGGGCCACATGCAAGGCAAATGCCCTACCCACAGTGCTATCGCTCCAGCCCCGATCTGCACTTTTTTTAAAGAACATTTGTATTACTAGAGGGCCCTCCCCGGCGGTGCTCAGGGCTTACTCTTGGCTCAGTGCTCATCGATCACTCCTGGCAGTGAGGATAATAGGGTGTGTCCCGGATTGAACCCCTTCCACCCCGGTGAAAGGCAAGCGCCCCGCTCGTGGGCCCCCTAGACGCCCGAGACATGTGTTCCTTGCAGCACTGCAGTTCACAACAAGCCGGAATCTGGAAACACACTGAGTATCCGAAAGTGAGATGCTGTGGGCCAGGTACTCAACAAAATCCTACGGGGCGATAAGATGAAATCATGTGATTGGCAGCTATGACCTAGAGGGACCTGGAGGGTATCATGCTTCGTGGAACGGATGTCAGTGGGCCCCAGGGTGGCTCAAGTAAAGTGGGGAGAAAGACGTCCACTTTCTCCCCATCTGCCTCTGCCTCCCCGGACCCAGTTCCTGGGTTCTTGTCTCGCCTCACAGGAAAGAGTTTCAGGACTAGACGAGCAAGGAAGGAAAACAGATTTGATTTGGAGGGTTTTTTTGAAGGTGGGGAGGGAGAGAGGGAGAGAGGGAGAACCCTGACTTCTCAAGGGCACAGAGAGCCTCTACACACGTCCATCCCAGCATTAGACACCAAAGCGTGAAAACACACGTGTCAAGAGGGGAGATGCAGCTCCTGGGCTTGGGCAGCCTGTGCACACCCTTCCTTGTTCAAGGTGGCCTTTGTAGGGTTTCTCCCACCTGCCCTCACCTGGGGCTTCCACCTAGATCAAAGTCTGTTGCTAAGGAGTTTGTGGGGGGAGAGGTTTGGGAGTGGTGCTGGTCGTCCTGAAAATTCCTTTCCTGGTCTTTTGTTCCTGCCGGAGCTTCTTGGGTCTGTGGCTGTATGGATAGGTGAGGGTCTTTCCAGGCCTTCGTGCCTGTTTTTCCTGTTTTCTGTCAGGTGGGCTTTTGCCTTTGCCTAGGGATGGGGCCTTCCCTCTCCTGCCTACACCAAAATGAATCAGGAGGATGACACAGGGTGATCTGCTCATGTTTAGGATATAAAGAAACATCGGACGGGAATAATGATTGCCAAAGGCAACAGAAAATGAGACCCGCTCTTCAGTGGGAAGCTTTTCATGAGGGAGAGAAGGGGCAGTGGACAGCGGACAGCGTGGGGTATGCTGCCGGGTGGTAATGCACGAGATCCTACCATTAATGGTTTTGTAAGCCATGGAGATTTAAAAAAAGAAAAAAGGACAATGGTACCAACAACAGGGAAAACGTTAAAAAGCGTTAGAGGCCAGATGCAAAAGATGATTGGTATATTGTTTGGCTTTACGGAGAAGAAATTCTGGAAAAGGCAAAATGATAGGGGCTGGAGCAATAGCACAGCAGCTAGGGCGTTTGCCTTGCACGCGGCCGACCCGGGTTCGAATCCCAGCATTCCATAGGGTCCCCTGAGCACTGCCAGGGGTAATTCCTGAGTGCAGAGCCAGGAGGAACCCCTGAGCATCGCCTGGTGTGACCCAAAAAGCAAAAAAAAAAAAAAAAAAGAAAGCAAAATGATCAAGACAAAGAGACATTGGTAGTTATGGGGGACAGTAGGAGGGTGCAACTTGGAGGAACTTTGTGGGTTCTGTAGAACTTTTAGGCCCTGTGTGCGCTGGGGATGTTAGTCAAACTGCAGACTGGACAGTGAAAAGGTTGAAAGCAAAGCCCGGCTCCACGGAGGGGGTCAGCGCAAAACATGCGGAGCGAATATAGAATTGACTGTGAGTCTCGAGCATGCAACCACTTGTCATACGTTCTCAGCTTTACAAAAAAACCTTAACTGGGGTGGAAGGGGGGTCAAGTAGCGGGGGGGGGCACACCCTGGGATTCTGGGGATGGAGATGGGGGACAGGCCCCCCACTGCTAGGATCCATGTGGTGCCAGGGGCCAGGGACGGTGCCCGCCCCGCGCTCTTGCACTCGCCTCCTCCAGCCCTCAGGGCCAGGGTTGTGCTGCTCCTCGCTGGACAGGTGAAGGGCGTGGAGCAGAGCCAGGTGAAGTGGCCCGCCGGAGTCCCACAGCTCAGCGGAGGAGACGGGCATGAGAGCCCTCCGTGCAGGCGGGGCTGCTTCTCTCTGCAGGACCCGAGGGAAGCCCCCCGAGGGCTTCTCTCCCTAGCAGGACCTGAGGCAGCGCCCAGCTCCCAGACTAAGGAACGGAGGAGGGTCCACTGCCACGAGGGAGGGGGCCGCCTGCGATGCTGGAGGGCGCCGGCAGGTGGCGCCCGGGGCTGCCCGCCGCTGGATGCCCGTTTGCAGAATTGGCCTCAGGGGCCCTGTCCTGCACCCCACGTGCTCCGGCTCTTGCTCCCCGTCCGCGTTCCCGGCGCTGGGGGAAAAGCTTGTTTGGGCCACTTTGGGCCGTAGTCACCATCCATGGCGGTGGGATATAAGTCGGGGGAGGAGGTCGCTCCTGAAAATCCCGGCCCACGGGCAAAGTGGAGAAGAGAGCGTGGATTTCGCATGCATCTGCACGAGGAGCCCCCAGCGGAGCTTGGAACCGGCCCCCACTGTGACTCGGTTCCATCTCCCGAGGGGGGCTCTCCCCACCCCAGCTTGACACGGTCTGAGCCCCTCCATAAATAAATAAATAAGAACACAGAGCCAGGTAGGTGGAGAGAGAGTTCAGCGGGTCCGACGCTTGCCTGGCACGTGGCCATCCTAGGCTGGATCCTGGGGGTCTTGTAAAGCCCCCAAGTCCACCAGGAATAAGCCCTGAGTGGATAATAACCTCCTGGTGTGGCCCCCAAACAAAGCAAGCAGCTGGACCCTAGGTAGCCAGGTGTAGGCTTTTGGGTTTTGCAAGCTGGCCCTCTGGTCCTGATACCTAGCCAGGGCCGGGGAGCGTGAGGGTCCTTCCGGCCTTGAGGTCTTCACCTCCTTCCTCGGAGGTGCTTGGCAAAGAGGAAACTTACAGTGGGCAGTGGGGGGTGTCCGGGTGGGACCCTTTGGTGGGCAGGTTTTGTACTGATCCAGCTAATCTCTCCGCCCCAGCCTGGCTCCCAGTCGCGGCCTCGTGGAGACCAGATGGACAGGTTCCTGAAAAAGAGGACTCCGTCGGACCCTTTGGGAACGAGGGTGTGGGAAGAGGTGGCGGAAGACCAGGAGCGCGGCAGGAAAAGGCCCAGGAGAGCAGGTCCCGGGGCTGGGGGCGACTTGGCAGCCCCCCACTGGCAGCGAATCCGAGCGGAGGGCCTGGACTGTGATTACACGCTCCTGTTTGGCAAAGCGGAGGCGGATGAGATTTTCCAGGAGCTGGAGAAGGAAGTGGAATATTTCACAGGTGAGCGGAGGAGGGCAGGGCCTCGGGGAGAGGTGCCGTTCAGGTCCTGCGGTCCCGGGGTGACCCTGGTCACCTCCAGCGATGCTCAGGGGATCGTGTGGACGCGCGAGGTGTGAGGCATACACCTTGACCCCCATCCAACACCTGGCGCCCGAGCCTGGGTATTTCAGCGGTGCCTGAAGTGGGGCGCCATTGATTACTGTAGATCCGCTGAAAAATTCACCCACCTTCTCTGGACTCAGCACTATGAACGGTGTGGGGGCTCAAACTCTGAAGCCCACCTACCAGTCAGCACCTGTCCAGTGCCGGCTGATTCGTGGTCTGGCACTGAAGGAGGGTACAGGGTCTAGCAGGGGGTTGACTCCAAGCAGGTGAGGTGCAGAGGTGCAGCTTGGGTCTCAGGAAGGTGTGTTTTTTTTGTTTGGTCACACTCGGCGATGCACAGGGGTTCCTGCTGGCTCTGCGCTCAGGAATTATTCCTGGCGGTGCTCGGGGGACCATATAGGATGCTGAGGATCAAGCCCGAAATGCCCTACCTGCTGGGCTATTGCTCCAGTCCCCTTGGGAAGGTTGTAAGGTTCTTGTGAGACCGCAGGTTTGCTCAACAGCGAGTGACCAGGTAGCTCCTCCGCCTGGAGGTCCTCGGCGCCACCAAGTCTAGTGTCCAAGGAGCCGCCCTCCAAATGAGGCTGCAAGATGCTGGAAGCCCAGCAGGTCCCGGGAGACACTCCCCCCCACCGTCTCGTGGAGCCCCACACCCTAAGTCTCCTCGCTCAGCAAGTCACCCCAGCAGCTGACTCCATCGTGCTCACAGTCCAGGCTCTTTGACCCACCCTGACTATACTTCAGGCAATCAGGATGTAGGACTGTGAAGAAGAAACTGAGGGCCGGAGAGAGAACTCAGTGGGCAGAGCTCGTGCTGTGCACAGTCCCTGGGGACCTCTGGAAGAAACCCCCAAAGTGTGTCGCCGGGAGAAGTCCGGGGCACTGCCAGGTGTTGGCCAGACACGAGGGAGAAATGCAGAGATTGGGCTAAGGCCTGTTTTTCTAAATGACAAGAACCGCAGCCGGGTGCCAGGACTGTAACTCAGAGGGAGCCCCAAGGGCAGGGCCTGGCAGGGGGCGTGGGAGGGGCAGGGATCACCGTGAGAATGTGGGGTCTCGGTGGCTGCCGAGGGGTGCTGGGTCAGGGGTTAGGGGGGGTCCCCTTTGGCCCCCTCTGCCTCTCAGGGGCTCTGGGGTGCCAGCGGGCCCCCTCCGCGAGCCTTCTGAGCCGTCCTGTGTCTGCCCAGGTGCTCTGGCCAGAGTGCAGGTGTTCGGGAAGTGGCACACGGTGCCCAGGAAGCAGGCGACCTACGGGGACGAGGGGCTGACCTACACGTTCTCCGGCCTGACTCTGTCGCCCCGGCCCTGGCTCCCTGTTCTCGAGCGTGTCCGGGCTCGGGTCTCTGCGGTGACAGGGCAGACCTTCAACTTTGTGCTGGTCAACAGGTGAGCCCCCTTTCCCCTGCCAGCCGACCGGGTGTCCGTCACATTGCCCGAAGGGGACAAAGTTGTGGGGTCTGGGGTGTTTGGTTCCTTGGTAAAGAAAAACAAAGCTTGGGGCTGGAGCACCTACCACAGCGGGGAGGGCGTTTGCCTTGCACATGGCCGACCCGAGTTCGATTCCCAGCATTCCAGATGGTCCCCCGAGCACTGCCAGGAGTGATTCCTGAGTGCAGAGCCAGGAGGAACCCCTGTGCATCGCCAGGTGTGACCAAAAAGCAAAACAAACAAACAACAACAAAAAGATGCAACTTAGATGTCAGGCACGGGCGAGCCCAGGGGCCCCCACTTCAAAGCAGGGCTTCTCCAGAGCAGGACTCGGGGGTGGGAGGGGTCAGCACGGTCAGCACATTCGATTATGGGAGCCCCATTGCCCTGACAGAACGCAGAGCTTCGAGGAATGTTGGTGGGGGTGGGAGGGGGCATCTGAGCTGACCATTAGCTGGAGGAGGAGGAGACCAACCGCCCACATGGCAGGGAAGCAGAGGGGGAGGAGAGGGACACGGGGTGAGTCCAGGAGTGAGCAGCGGCCAGTGTTTCTCAACTGGGCGCCCACTGTGGGCTGCAGGATAGTCCAGAGGTAAAAACTGGGTTGGAGAGACAGTCCACTGGGTAGGGCACCTGCCTTGTATGCGGCCGACTCAGGTTCAATCCCCGGCATCCCATAGGGATGCCTGGGGTAACTCCTGAGCGCAGAGCCAGGGAGAAATCCCCGAGCATCTCCAGGTGTGGCCGAAAAACAAAAAAATTAAGAAACTGGGTCAGTGGGGGCCCACAGGGAGGCCGGAGGCAGCCAGGGTCAGAGAAGGGCTGAGAAACACGGGCTGAGCTGCAGGGAGAAACTGCTGGTGAGATCAGCTTTCCAGAGGCAAGCCCGAGAGCGGGGCTCCTCCGTCAGACTGGCTCCTCCCGGGCCCCCCAGAGTGCCTCTGGCCTCGAGGGGCGCCACTGCTCAAGGAAGAGGAGGCGGCAGAGGAGGCTCAGCCCACCATCTCTCCGCAGGTACAGGGACGGCTGCGACCACATCGGTGAGCACCGGGATGATGAGCGGGAGCTGGACCCCAGGAGCTCAATCGCCTCCGTGTCCTTCGGGGCCTGCCGGGACTTCGTCTTCCGCCACGGGCAGTCCCGAGGGAAGAAGCCCGCCCAGAGGCTGGCCGCGGTCAGGCTGCCGCTGGCCCACGGGAGTCTGCTCATGATGAACCCCCCGACCAACACGCACTGGTATCACAGTCTTCCCGTCCGCAAAAAGGTGCTGGCCCCACGGGTCAATCTGACGTTCCGTAAAATCCTGATCGCTAAAAAGTAAGATATAAAGAAAAAAAAAAGGAAAAATTGTTGTTTTGGGCCCTTCCTGGCTACGCTCAGGGCTTACCCCAGGCTCTGCGCTCAGGGGTCACACCTGGGATCTGGGGGACCCGGGATCGAGCCTGGATCAGCCGTAAGCAAGGGAGACACACCTTACCCAGACCACTCTGGCCCTCATCAGCTCTGTTCTCTTCCCCGTTTCTTCTCAGTCGGAAGACCGGTGGGCTTTCCTTTTGGAAAGGGGGCAGAAGTCTGGGCCAGCAGGCTGGGGCTCCCGAGAGCACAGAACCTGCCAAGGCGACGTCACAAGAAACTGCCAGTTGACGCTTTCCTAACAAAACGATGCTTTTATTGCCAGTTACACAGCAGGTACAAAAGGGACCTTTCGCAGATATGTCAGTGAGCGGTTTTGAGGACATAAACTCCTACTTTAGCTTAAGTTTTGTCTCCCTACCCCCCCGTAAAGCTACTCTGTAAATAACTTAGAAATAAAGATTATTTGGTTGCTACTTAATGCCTAATAATTTACAAAAACAAAAACAAGAACGAGGAAGTCGGCTCTAGGGAAGGTGAAGGGACTTCAGGCAGATATTCACATTTACACCCTCGCCTCTGACCTCTGACCTCTGACTCCAGACCTGCTTCCAGGCAGGGCACCAGCCTTTCCTGACAGCAGCTTTCAGTGAGGGCACGGTGCCAGGGCACTGATCGCTTCAAGCGACCGCTTGGCCAGGCAGCTCGGGGTTCACACCACTGGGGGGTTGGACAGATGCATCAGATGGGGCAGCACGCGGTGGAGGGGGGCTTGTTTTAGTGTCAGCGCGGGGTCGGCCACGGCATCTGGGATGGGACATCGGCACTGACCGGCACCCGGTCCAGGCCGGGATGCTCAGGCCTGCAGAGCTGACCCTTCAGAGCTACTGAACGAGACAGAGGGTGGTGTCCTTGGGATAGGCTGGCCCCGCCAGGGTCCGTCCCCAAGGCCTCGCTCTCACCAGGAGAGGCACAGAGCCGCAGCCTGGCCCCAGGAGACCTTTGGGATTCGTCTGATTCCAAATCTCAGCTCGGAAGAGGCCTCTGAATTTGGTATCTATTTTTTTAAGGACTGAAAGTCTTTAAACAAACAAAAACACCTAGCTGCAATGTCACCCAAGTTGCTTCAGCCCCGAGCTGTGTTATGAGACAGGGCAAGGCGCGGGAACGCCCAGTGGGCCCGAGTGGGTGGCAGCAGGCCCGCGGGGGACACATTCGACCTGAAAGGGTGCATCCCAGTCAGTTGGCGGTGACGTGCTTTTAGAAGAAAGTGGGCAGGGCTGGACCCATGTGCTCATCAGCTCTGAGGTGCAGAGATACTTCAGCCCTGGGGTTGGCCAGCGCCCGCCCTTCCTTCCTTCCTTCCCGGCCCGGCTCTCCAACCAGAAAGGAAGACAGGCTGCCCATAACCATAACCATAACCTCGGGCTTTTGCGTAAGAGGAGCTCCCAGATGCCGTCTGGTTCCAGTTCCCCCAACCCAGAACTGGATCTCAGTGCCGTGTACAGAGGATAAAAGCAAACGGGTTTCCAAATCACCGATAAAGCAGCAACAGCTTCTCCCCCGCCCACCACCCCCCGCCCCCCCGCGGTGGGTTTGACTGATGAGACTTCACTAGGTACAAATGATGGAGAGTTAGAAAACAGACGTACAAAAGGGGCGGGGGGAGAGGTCTCGAGGCGTCTTGCTGGCCGGCCAGTGGCTTGGGAGGAAGGGAGCGTCTCCAGGACCGTCCGCCGAGAGATTCCCAGGGTGGGTGGGGTTGGTTGCTACTCAAGCCACGGAGAGCAGAAGGCACTTTTTCTTCTCGATTGTGGCCTTGGATCATTTCGCTAACTCAAAGACTTTTTTCTTTTTCTTTTTTTTAAGTGGGTCTGTTTTATTAAAAAATAAAAGATCTAGGCGGAAATAATCAGAGGAAGTGGACGCAGCCAGTTTCCCTCGGAGAACACCAGACACGCTCAGCTTAGAAAAACGCGGCTTCCAGAGTCCGATCTCTTTTTAATGACCTGGCTCAGGTGGGTAGAAAGACAGGCTTGCTGCTTCCCTGCTTCTCATCACGGGCCGACCGTTGCTGTCCGGGGCGTGCCGGCAGGCCTGTGCCAGGGAGCCTGACGGGGGGATAGAGTCGGGGCCACGGGCCTCCACGTGGGCCTGCTCTGGGAAGGACCCCGGGGAAGCGGCTGGCGTGCCCACACCCCTACAGCTGGGCTTCGCCTTCTGCCCGGCCAGTCTGGTCAGCTCGGCATCCCCCCGGGGCCGGGGCCGAGTCATTCTTCTGACTTGTACTCCCGGCTCTGGGGCTGCAGCCTGGAGAGCACGCGCTCGTAGAACAGCAGGTAGGCGCTGGACGACAGGACCTCCTGCAGGCTGGCCTTGCGGACGGTGTCGTCTGAGACCCACAGCCACTGGCTGCTGGTGGCCAGGGGGTTCTTGGCCGATGGCGGGGACCGTCGGTAGGTCACGAAGTGGCCCGAGTGCATGTCTCCATGGTGGACGACCACTGCCATCAGCCGGAAGAGGTACGTGGAGGAGCTAAATGGTCGGGGACAAATGCCGGGGGTTTTATATGGACAAGGGAAGCGTCCCGGCCAAGCCCACAGCCCAAGCCTGTCCGTTCAGCAGTGCACCAGTACAAAGGTGCACCAGGTGCCTACAGACCCCTGCAAGCATCAGCTGCATGCCTGTGTTTACTGGCGTGTGTACACGTGTGTGCGCACACACGCACACACACACACACACACACACGCACACACACAAACTCTGCAGAGCAGAAGGCTTGAAAGGTTTAAAGGATTTTTAGGGGGTATGCCCAGGTGGGAAAGTATTTTGGAGGTGGGGCTGCACCCTGCAGTGTTCTGAGTTTACTCCTGGCCCTGCACTCAGGGATCACTACTGGCGGGCCCAGGGGACCACAAGGGATAGCGGGAATCGAGCTGAGGTTAGCCACGTGCAGAGCAAGCACCCTGTCTGCTGCACTATTGCCTGGCCTCTCAAACTTTTTTCTGTATGTCTGATGCATATAATCGTACTTATTACATAGCAAACAAATACAGATATTTCAACATCATGTATTGGGGGGGCGCTTAGGCCACACCCACCAGTGTTCAGGGCTTACTCCTGGCTCTATGCTCAGTGCTCACCCCGGCAGAGCTCAGAGAACCGTATGTGGTGCCTAGGGTTGAGCCGGGTGTGTGTGGGTGAGCTAGGGCACACCTGGCAATGCTCAGGGGGGTATTTCTGGCTTAACACTTGCAGGTTGCTCCAGACGTGGCCAGGGAACCACGTGGTGCTGAAGCTCCAACTCGGGTCTCCTGCGTGCGAAGCATGTGCTCAGACCACTGAGCTATCTTCCTGGCCCCTAGTCCTTCATTTTTAAGTGATTTCCATTTTGGACATGAAAAGGGAGTGCACAGTGAAATTTCACCTTAAAATGAAAGGGGGAGCGGGGCTGGAGAGATAGCACAGCGGGTAGGGCGTTTGCCTTGCACGCGGCCAACCCGGGTTCGATTCCCAGCATCC
>JAOXYA010000016.1:6666978-6687352 GCA_028565675.1 Sorex palustris | reverse complement strand
CGCTGCGGCAGGGCATTCCCCCCTGATCTCTCTCTCTTCTTTTGGGTACCGTGTTCTGCAAGTGAGGCATTGAGTGTCAGCCCCACTTTGACCCCCAGCACTGCTTATGGTCCCCCAGGCCCCAGGAGTGATCCCTGACCACGTCTGGAGTCACCCATGCCCCACTCCTCTCCCCCCAAATCTCTGCTTACTGTGTTTTCCTTTATCTGCCTCCCCCATGTTGAGAGGAAGCCTGTCCTGAACCCTCTGGGAACCCTGAGTGCCAGGCTTCACCCCGATTCCAGCAGGCCCTCCACTAGGGGGTGGTAACGGCCTTCTCAGAGCTCACATTGTTTTTGTCAGTGTGGTTTGGTGCTTGAGGTCACTTTTTCCATGAGAGATACTAAAGGAATTTTTATGATTGAGCCTCTCCTGAGTGTGAAGACCCAGTGAGCACCACACATTGCTAGCCCCCTCAATCCCTGCAGGGGGGTGTCCTCCAGCCCCCCTGCACCTGAGGCACCTTGTGCCCTCCAAAGAGGAAGGAGCTTCCTGGGACATTGAGCAGCTCTTTGTGACAATACTGCGTCATCTGCGCTTCCCAGGGCAGAGCCACGGTTATGACTGTGGCTTTGCATGTCTGGTTCCTTCCCGTCCTCTTTGCTCGCTCAGAAATGGTTCATTTTTCTCTAACACTGTGTTTTTTGTTTTTTTGTTTTTAAATATCCAATTAAGAGTTGTCACAGGAAGTTTGGAGATAATGTCAGTTTAAAGAAGAAAATAGGAGATTCCACTTTCACAGAACCAGACATCATGGTTATGTCACCACTGTTACATTTTGGTATATTCCTTTGTCCTTTTTATGTATTTATTTATTTTTTCTTTCGAAGGGAAGGGGCTTATGGAGCACACTTGGCTGTGCTCAGGGCTTATTCCCAGCTCTGTCCTCAGACATGCCTCCTGACAGTACCAGGGGGACCAAATGTATGATCGGGGACCGAACCCAGATCAGCCATGTCCGTACCCCCATGCCCTCTTTCCAGCTCCTTCCCCTTCTTTTTTTCAACATACAGCTTCCCAACCAATAAGTGAAAAGAAATAAACATGCAGTATATCTTTGGGGACAGACTTCTGACAGTGTTCAGGAAAGCATGTGGGGTGCTGAGGATCAAACCTACATGGGCCACATGCAAGGCCAGCACCCTCCCCATGAGACTCCCATCCTGCGTGCAGTGTGTTTGTACAGTTCATATTTTGCTTCAAATGTTATGTGTTTTCATTAAACGCCCTCAAAAAGTTTGATCTTAATGGTTTCATCATTTGGATCCATCTCTTGGTTTTGGAACCAACCACATCGGGCAGTGCTGGGGGGGGGTGGAGGGAAGGGGACCATTCGGTGCCAGAACCAAGCTTCCCATATGCAAAATACGGCCAGGCCAGAAACCAGAGAAGAGTGTGAAGATATTGCCAGAATATCTCCCAGAAACAAAAGGTGATTGATGTCCCTTGTGAGGAGTCTGAGCCTGAAAGCATCTTCCTGAGCGGCAGCTCGGAGCTCACTGCCGCTCGGGCCAGGAGCCCACTTGAGCGGGACCCGGGCAGGGAAGAGTTTGCAGGGGGAGCCTAGTCAGTTTCCCAAGGTCAGCCTGGGCCTGGCCCCTCCTTCGACGCTGGGTTGCAGTTTCTGTTCTCTAAGGCCGAGGGCCCTGGACTCAGGCGGCCCGCTCAGGGCAGGGTACCTGGGGGATCCCACAGCAGCAGAGGCTGAGATTTGACACTCACAGAGGTCTGTGTGATCTGTCCCCTAGGGCTCTGAATGGAATGCGTCCAATCTGGAGGAACTGCAGGGCTCAGGGTGAGTCTGCTCCCCGTGTCTTCCCCTGTCTTCCAGGCAGCCTTAGGAACCCCATCCTACCCCTCGGGCCACCCAGCTGAGGGACGAAGCTAAACCCAGACAGCGTTGCACATCTGCTGAGTAACTCCCAGGTCTGAGCATCCTTCTGGGTTTCCTGTGATCCCAGGTGTCAGGAAGAATGATTCTGAGTCACACTTCAGCGGTACAGGTCACGGTCCCCTCCCGTTGCCCCCACTGCCCTGCTGAGCTGCCAAGAGTGTCCACAGTTTCTGTTCCTGGTTCTGGAACAGAGCCTGGTTCAGAGCACTCCTGGTTCTGGCGGCGGGCCTGCAGGGAGTTTGCCACTCAGTCCTCCAGACTGGCCAGAAACACCTGACCGCCTTGCTTAGCCTGAGAAAGGTTTAGTGGCAGGAACTGGGCTGGCAGATGTTTAGATCTAGACCTTCCAGAACAGATGTCTGGACATTTTTGCTTTTAAATAACACAGCCGCAAAAATCGCTGTTCAGTGGGTCTGACCTAGTGACGTTCTTGAATTACTGCGTTTGAAACTCAAGACTAAACAAGTCTTAAAATACATCTTTGGAACCACTGGTTAAGGTGCGTTCTCGCAATGAAAAAATACTCTTAAAATATAAGGTGATAACTGTCTCATGCTTTCTCTCTTGTTGGGAATAATTTTTTCAAGTAGTTTTGAAAAGCGCTTATAAGTATTCTCTTCTGAACTCTACTGGAGATGTTTTCTTACCCCTAATGTTTTGGTCCTCCAGGAATATATTAAGTTTAGAAAACTTGAGAGCTTGGGATAGTTGGCCCTCTCAGTATTTATTTATAGCCTGCCTTGCTTCATCAAGGGTTTAAGGAAATTCCCAAGGATATAAATAGTGAACAGTTAGATTCTGTTTTGTTATTATATAGGCGTAGATTTTAAGCCTCTACATATAGCAGTTACGAATTTTGAAACTTCAAGAGATTTTGAAAATTCACTTAAGTGATGTGTATATCTACTCTCCAGGGTTGATATTATAGAACAGTGCTGAGTTTTCAAGTTTTTCCTATTTAAAGGTATTCACATACGTATACATCTATAACACTGTCATTGTGTAGAGGACTTTTAGAAAAACATCTCAAAAAATTCTATTTGAGAAAAATGGAAAGTCCCACCGTAAACATCTGTCCTTTATTAATGTGTATTTTCAGGTTTTTTTCTCTATGCAGTTTTTAGTTACTTTATTTTAGATATTTTCTCATTCAGATTCTTCAAATTTGTTCTTTTCTTTTTTCTTTTTTAAAATCTCATTGCAGTGTTGATTACATTTTAAATGTCACTAGAGAGATTGATAATTTTTTCCCGGGTCTGTTCGCCTACCATAACATCCGCGTGTATGATGAAGAAACAACAGACCTTCTTGCCCACTGGAACGAGGCATACCACTTCATCAACAAAGCCAAGTAAGCGTGAGCAGGGGCGGGGCGGGGGGAGCAGTGTGGAGGGACAGAGGTCCCTGGGGACCGTGGTGGCCCGGCTTAGACCCAGCACCACGAGGGCAGAGCTGTTGCTCTCCTGGGTGGGGGGCCCGAATGAGCTCTTTGAGTGTGACTGTCTGACCCCAGCTTCGTGCTCTGCACTCATTCCAGACCAGGGTCGGACCCCAAGAGGCTGTTGGGGCTCCTGGCCTGTAGAGAGGTGCTAAGCCAAGGGGCGGTCATCAGTGGTGGCCTCCCCAGGGGCATCTGCCCTCTTCACCCACAAGAGCCGCTTTCCTGCCGGAGTGCAGTGGGGCTGGTTGCTGGCTCCCACGCACTCATCCTCATCCTGTTCTCTCTTTCTGATGTTCACACAAGGGGGCGGGGGTGCAGAGAAGGGGGCCAGTCTTCCGTTTGGTTTCAGTTGGGGAGGTGGGGGTGGTTTGCACGCAGCGATGCTAAGGGATCACTCCTGGCAGTGCTCGGGGAACCCTGTGGGAGGCTGGGGATCGAACCCAGGTTGGTCACGTGCGAGGCAAACACCTTTCTATCTGTGCTGTCACTCCGGCCCGGAAAGGGTCCAGCTTTCAGCGTGGGCGAGGGGTGGGAAGTGAGCCTGCTCCTGGCTGCTTCGGGCGTGACTGTGCGCTGGAAGCCGCTGCCCGGGCAGATACGGGCAGGGACGGCCTCCAGGTGCCGCCCCTTCCTGCCCTCCCTCCTCTTCCCCAGAGGGCCAATGTGCCCTTCCAGGGCCTCTGCCCAGCCTTGCTCTCCCTGCCCCATACCCGCTGGGCCTCTGGGCCGGGTGCAGCTCCTCCGCCCTGCTGTCGCTGGGGTCTCCTTTCCTGGGCACCTCGGCACTAGAGGTTGGGTGACCCTGTTACTTTCCCTCCGGGAGCCCCGTGGCCAGCTCTGCTGCGGGAGAGCCCCGGGGCCTCCACAACCGCCCTTTGTGCTGTCTGGGTGCTTCCTGCATGGGGGTCTTGTTCTCCTCGCCTGCCCTGGCATCGTTTGTGCCCAAGGACAGCTCCAGGGTCACTAACCGATGCTGCCGAGGAGTTTTCCTGGAGCGAGGGCAGGGCTGTACAACGACCCGCCTCACTAGCCAAGAGCCTGAGGGTGAGGCTCTTCAGGCAGGTTGCACCATTGTTGTTTACTCTTGTTGTTTGGGGGTGGGCTCTGGGGACCATCTGGGCTTCTGAGGATCGAACCCAGGTGTGTGGCAGGCAAGGCAAACACCTGCCCGCTGTGCTGTCTCCCCGCCCCACAGGAGGAACCATTCCAAGTGCCTGGTCCATTGCAAGATGGGGGTGAGCCGCTCGGCCTCCACGGTCATCGCCTACGCCATGAAGGAGTTCGGCTGGCCTCTGGAGAAGGCCTACAGCTACGTGAAGCAGAAGCGCAGCATCACGCGGCCCAACGCCGGCTTCATGAGGCAGCTGTCGGAGTATGAGGGCATCCTGGATGCCAGGTGGGCGCCGCTGGACAGGAGGGTGGGCTGGACAGGGGCATGGTAGCAGCCTCCAAGGCGCAGTCTCTCTCCTCTCTTCTGTTTGTCTCTGTCTGTGTCTCTGTCTGTGTCTTTGTCTCTCTGTCTCTGTCTCTGTCTCTCTCTCTCTCATGTCTCCCTCTCTCCTCTCTCCTCTCTCTCTTTCTCCTCTCTCTCTTTTCTGTTTCTCCCACCCCCCCCTTCCCGCCCCACCTCAGGAGCTGTGTTGATTTTGTTGGCGCACACACATAAAGCTAGTATGCCCCTGTGGGGCCAGAGACATAGCACAGTGGGGGGGTACTTGCCTTGGATGCAGCTGACCCAGGCTCCATCCCCGGTTTCCCATATGGTCCTCCCGAGCCCCGCTGGGAATGGCCCCTGAGCACTGATGGGTGTAGCTCACAAACAAAAATGAATAAAGTCGTTACACTCCCAGAGGGCGTGGTGCCAGACTTCTAATCCCAGGTGTGGCCTGAACACACGAATGTCTGTCTCCTGGTCTCCTGTGCTTTGTGTGGTGCTGAGGGCCCGCTGCGGATGCAGAGGGAGACCCAGAAGCTGGGCACCCTGCGAGCCTCCACCTTCACGTTCACTCCCACCTGACAGCATCATCGAGAGGTGGACAGGCACGTCCTGGCAGCTCAGCCCTGTGGGTGCTTGGCGGGAAGTGGCACACAGCAACTTTTTGTTCACTTACCATGGTGTGGGTAGGGGGTGTGTTTGGCCACCCCCCGCAGTCGCCAGACACCCTTCCCAGCTGGAGCTCAGGGCCCACTCCTGGCGATAGGGATCGAATCACCATCAGCCCCAAGCAAGGCCAGTGCCTTACCCCCTGTCTTCTCTCTCCAGCCCTGGCAGCTGCTTGGTGAATTTCAGCAGGGCCTCCCAAGCAGTGCCTGGGTCATGCTTTGCTGGGGACTGAACTTGGGGCCTCACGCATTCCCCGCGTGTGCTTTTGTCCTTCGAATAGCTCCCTGGCCTCTCTAGCTGCTGTTCAAATCGAAAGGCCGAGCTGTACCCTCTCTGACCTAAACGAACATTTCCACTTTGCTGAGACTGTTCCAGCATGGCGCAGGGCTCTGCCTGTCTCCTGGCCGCACGGGGGTACACCTTGTGCAGCCGTGGGGAGGGGTCTGCGTGGAGGACACGCGACTCCAGGGCCGGGCTCACGGCTGAGGCGGAGGCTCCCCCCACTGCCCCCCCCCCCCGTCTGCACTTGCTTTCCCGTAGCTGCCACATCATCACTTCACATGGCAGGAAGTCCTTGAAGGCTTCTCCCGGGTGCCAGGCGGCTCAGGTCCTCGCACCATCTCAGGGCAATGAATAGAGGGAGGCCTGGTGGCCCCCAACCCAACCCTAGTCCTGCGACTGTGCCTTGCAGGCTCACTCTGCCCCAATGCCCAATGACCCTCCTCTGCCTTCCTCCCCCAGCAAGCAACGGCACAACAAGCTGTGGCGCCCACAGCCCGAGCACTGCCCCCAGCTGCCCGGGGACGGCCCCGCGGGGCCTGGACACGCAGGCCCCGGGACCCTGGACAGCGCCCTGGAACCACCGCGGCTGCTCTGCTTGGACGCTGCCCCCCAGCCCAGGCTCCCCGGAGCGGCCAGTCACCCCTGCTGTTTCCGACGGCTCTCGGACCCCCTCCCGTGCTCCCCAGACGAGGAGCAAGGCAGTGCCATCCCACTGGCCCGTCTGGAGAGGGACACAGCATGGGAGGACGCGGCCAAGGTGCCTCGGCAGGCCAGACATCCCCAGCAGGGGCCCAGCTCCTCTGACCGGGACGTGAAGAGGAGACTCGAGTTCGGGAGCCCCAAAGCCCAGAGAGGCTCCTTACCCCTGGCGGAGGAGATGGAGCGGGAGGAGGCTCCGGGAGCCGGGAAGTGGCGCTGGGCCCCCGCTCCACCTGACCCCAGCTTGCTTGACCGGGAGAACCTCAATAACAACAACAGCAAGAGGAGCTGCCCGGAGGACTTCGAGGTAGATGTCTGGGGATGGCGGGGGTGGGGGGCAGCACACCCCACTCTGCTGTCGTGTCTCTCTGCCCCCTCATGTAGCCCCACCTGCTGCGACCAGTGGGTTTATTTCCAAGTGCTGTCTTGTGAGATACAGGGGAATGTCAGGACACTGGGACTGGGATCACCCCAACACACGCGCACACACACACCCACATGCACACATGTGCACACACTTGGCACACACACAGGCACACACACACAAACACCACGTGCACCATGTTCCTATTCCAGGAAGGCCTGCCAGCCACACTCCTCACCTAACACTCAGGACACCCCCACTGGAGAAAGAGCACAGTGGGGAGGGCACTGGCTTCCCATGTGACTGACTTGGATTCCATCCCTGGCACCCTCTATGGTCCCCTCCGTCTGTCAGGAGTGATCCCTGAGTGCAGAAACAGGAGGAAGTCCTGAGCATCCCTGGATATTGCCTAAGAACCCAAAAGAAATATTTTTTAAAACAACCCCCCCATACCCCTCACCCTGCTTGTGCACCCCCACAGCCAGCCGGCCCACCTCCCTGGCCCTGCGCTTTCCCTCACACCCGGGGTTGTCTTGAAACAAAGCCCAGATCCGTGGTCTTCTTCTCACATGCCTTGGGAGGTGACAGGGCTGTTTGTGGTTTGGTGGCGATTCCTCAGGGTTATCGGTTATCCCTATGTGACCCCAGAGTGAAGCCTGAACCCCAGGGCCCTGAGCACTACCCTGTTCACAACAGGCTCTTGCCGGCCCCAGACCTGCTCAGAAAATCGTCCCTCTCCAGCCCCAACCTTTTCCTTCTCCTGGAGGCTGGTTTCCGGGGGGCTCTGGTGAGCGGCCCCAGCTCTGCTGCTGCCACACAGACCCCCAACAGGGAGGGGAGCTTCCTTCCCCGTGCCCCATGCCCGTACCCCAACTCTCAGAGCTGTCACTCCATCTGAGGTGTGCAGCAGTGGGGAGGGGGTCGCAGGGGTCAGAGGAGCCGGGACGAGGAGCTGGCACAGAGATGCCCTGAGCCCCTGGGTAGGCGCCCCTCCTCCCTCAGTGCCCACAGTTGTCTGCAAGTCCTAAGGAAGTCTTTCCTCGGGGGGGATGAGGGCACCCCCTCTCTGACCCAGCATTTCTCACTCCTGTCCCTCCAGTGGGCGAGGGGCACTCCCCAAACAGGAGCATTGATGCAGAGGTCTTGGGCCTGCCACCAGCCGTGGCCTATGCACGCCTCCTGTCATGCCACATGCACCGTCAGGGTGCGGGAGACAGCAGCTCGGTGCAAGGAACACTGAGTGCCTCAGAACTTTCTGGGCCCTGAGCTCGAGCCATACCACCAGGTGCCAGCCCCAGGGATCCAGATTTGTGGGAGATCGTGTGTGTGTGTGTGTGTGTGTGTGTGTGTGTGTGTGTGTGTGTGTCGTTCACACCACTCCCACACCCCGTGCACACATGTATATACAGATGCATGACCACGGGCCCCTGACCCCTCAGGAAGTCCTGCACTGGCCACTGGCTGCTTTCCTCGGGATTTCAGTCAGCCACACCGGAGGGCATTAATCCCTGACGGGGTGGGGGGCTGGGGACACACCCCTCGCTGGGCGGGAGGAGCTCAGTGCATCAGCCCTTTGCCCCGAACATTGTCTAAATCTAGGCAAGGATTCTCACGGCCAGACACCTCTGAGCCGGAAGGTGGCGACTCTGAATTCCCTCGCTGCTGCTCTGGGCTGGTCCCTGCCCTCCGTCATCCTGGTGCCTGCTGGAGGTGGTCCAGAGGGACCTAGAGAGAGGTGCGGGGCGTTGGCTTAGACCTTGAGTGACCAGAAGCTATAGTCATTTTCCTCAGAAAAGACTGAAAACATGTTCCTTCTTTCGGGGTGGGGGGTTATGGAGGGGTTGGAGGTGGCAGGGAGGGAATTGCTTTTAGGGCCACGCCTGGCAATGTTGAGGGCTTACTCCCAGCTCTGTGCTCAGGGGGGGATTGGGAAACTATTTGGGGTGCTGGGGATCAAACCCAAGTTGACCACATGGAAGGTCAGCCCCCTCCCCGCTGTCCTGTCGTGCCGGCTTCTTGTTTTCGATTAAACTCCCTCCAGCCCGGCTCCTTCGCGGTGTGCACCCCTCTGGGTCTGTGACTCTGTGCTACACTGTCACCCCGTTGCTCCCTCGTTTGTCCTGGCCGCCACTGGATGGCTCTTTGGGGCCGTGTCAGCTTGTGCCAGGCTGGAAGCAGCGGGTGGGGCCCGGTCTGCCTTCGAGCCACAAGCGCCGTCTTTGTGGAAAGGGGCAGTAACGTGGCAGTAACTTCCCGAAAGGCAGAGTGGCCTCGCATGCTTGTAGCACTTCTCTCTTTTCTCCTGTCACATTTGGGGCAGAGCTCAGGGGAGGGCCGTGCGGGGCGGCTGGCAGAGGGGGAGAGATCAGGGAGCGGCAGGGGCCCCCTCCTGCCCACACTGGCCCTGCGGCTGAGCCTCTCAAGTCTTCCATCTCCTGTGGTGGGGGCGGGCCGGGGCGGGGGCTCCTCTCTGGAGTCCTCCCCGGTGGCAGCCGCTGGGGCTCATTCTTGTGTGCTCTCTGTGTTCTTGTCCCTTTCAGCACGACGCTATTTTTGGGATCCTTCACAAAGTAAAGCCTTCCTACAAGTCCTGCGCAGAATGCATGTACCCAGCCGCCAGCCGAGCCCCTGAGGCCTCAGGGGAGCAGGGCCAGAACCCTGGGGCCCCCGCCATCTGCACGCAGCCCACCTTCCTGCCTCACCTCACATCGTCACCCATGGCTCCCACGGCCAGCAGGTCCCCACCACTGGGCTCCCCCGAAATGCCCCCGCTGCTCCCTGCGGACTCATGGAGACCGGGTGTGGGCGGGGCCGGGGCCACCCTGGAGCTCCCGGTCACTGCTGGCCTTTCGGAACCTTCCAGAGACTCCCAGAAAGTCTTGCCCAAGTGCACCCTTACCAAGAGCCCTCCCGGTCTGGAAGCGGCGAAGGAGGATGCGTCTCCCAGGAGGGACCCGAAGCCCGCCAAGGACCTGCGGCTGCTGTTCCGGAAGGAGGCGGAGAAGCCAAGTGCCAGCAGCTACCTGATGCAGCACCAGGAGTCCATCATCCAGCTGCAGAAGGCCGGCTTGGTCCGCAAGCACACCAAAGAGCTGGAGAGGCTGCAGGGCATCCCCGCGGAGCCTGGCGCCCGCAGGGACAGCAGGCTGGGCGCCAGCATCCCCGAGGAGGACGCGGCGGCGGAGGACCCGGCTCTGCCCGACGTTGACGAGGGCGAGGCAGTGGGGCCTGGCCCGGCCCTCGCCGAGGGCACCTCCCTGAAGAGCCCCCCTCTGCAGCTCTGCCGCCTGGACCACAGCAGCCACTTCTCCCGAGACTTCCTGAAGACCGTCTGCTACACGCCCACCTCGTCCTCGCTGAGCTCCAACCTGACGCGGAGCTCCAGCAGCGACAGCCTGCATAGCGTGCGCGGCCGGCCCGGGCTGGTGAAGCAGCGCGCGCAGGAGATCGAGACGCGCCTGCGGCTGGCCGGCCTCACCGTCTCCTCCCCGCTCAAGCGCTCGCACTCCCTCGCCAAGCTCGGGAGCCTCAACTTCTCCACCGAGGACCTGTCCAGCGAGGCCGACGCGTCCACCCTGGCCGACTCCCAGGATGCCACGCTCGTCCGCTGTCCCTTCCCCCACGGGCCCCTGGCCACCCCCGCCACAACGCCGGCAGGGAAAGTTGACAAGTCCAGAAACTTGCACAGTCCCCCTTCACAGGCGAGCGAAAGCTGACCCGCAGCCCCCCACGTCCATTCCACCCGGGGTCCCTGTGGACCCTCACATCAGGATGTCTCTCACCCCCGTACCTCGGGGCTGCTCTCCTGACAGCCTGCTTCTTGCCAGAGAGAAGAGGAGGAGGAGCAGGAGCGAGACTCTGCAGCACGGAGCCGGAGACCACGTGGAGACCATGCGGCCGTCCCACTTCCACACCCACCATGTGAGTTGTCGAGAAGAGTGCTCACCAGTGGGCACAGGGGCCAGAAGCGCCCCCTCACTCTGGGCAAGAAAGCAGTGGCACCGTGTCCTCTGCTCGGGGGCGCAAGGACAGTGCAGCCCATGTGCACATGCATGCGCGCGCGAGCGCGCGCGCACACACACACACACACGTGTGCGCTCTCCCAGACAATAGAAGTCCTACCTCTGCTCTTGCCATGTGTTTATTTTTTTCTTCACGAACAGTAATGACCAAGGCGCATTCCAGGGAATAATGCTGTCAGAAAAGGCTTTTCCAAAAACAATTTTGGGGGGGTCAGACCCCCAAAAAGTGTTAAGACTTTAAGCTGCCCGACCACTGGAGTCCTGTGTGGAAATGTGACACTGGGCGCCACCAGCTCTGTGCTGCTCGAGGCCAGTGCTGTGAGTCTTTGCCCATCCATCTGTCCACTTGCCCACTCATTCATCCATCTGTCTGCCTGTTTGTCCATCTCACCATCTGTTCGCCTACCATCCGTCCATCCATCTGTCCATCCATCGGACCATCCAAGGTGTGCAGGCAAGCCCTGTGTCTGTGCCTCGCACCCGGTTGGTGGGAGAACATGAGGCCTGTGCTCAGTCGTAGCTAATGGGAGGTTTGCGTCACAGCCCATTTGGTTGGCCAAGGCAGGCGGGGAGAGAGCATACGGTTAGGGCGTCAACGGTTGTCAGTTCACTGGGTTGGGGTCCTGCCAGGCGTGTGTCCCCCAGCTTCTGGGCAGGGGGAGGAGGCCTCTTCCCAGGCCAACTTTCGGGCCCCTTGCAGCAGCCGCAGCGGGAGAAATGCACTGTGGGAGCCTCCCGGTGTTCACTGTCATCCCTTCCTGTGCCGGGAGCCCCGCCTCCTGCTCCTCCCCGGTTCTGCCAGGCCCCTCAGGACAGGTCTGTGGGCCGCATCCGTGACGCGGGCAGGGCCTCCCCGTTTCTGTCGTCAGCAGGACCGGAGGGTAAAGGCTCTGGGTGAAAGACGCCACTCGGTTTCACTCCCAGCTTGGCGTGGTTTCTGCGTTGAGAAGGGACATAAAACTGCCCCTGGGCCTCCTGTTGAGGGAACCCTCCTGTGGGGAGGACCCCCCCCACACACACACACCCTCACTCTGCTCTCTAGGAAGTGGTGGTCCACGGCTCAGCCGGAGGGAAGCACTGCAGAGACACGCGGTCTTCTCCAGGACCTCGTGCTTTTTCAAATATTCGTTATTTTACTTTCCAGAAACCTGTTTTCCTGCCACCGCTGACTGAAGTCCCCTTAAAAGGTGTGGGTCCACTTATTCCTGAAACCTCAGGCAGGTTACCCTGCTGCCTCGGCCAACACAAGCGGTGCCCCAGAAACGGATCCCAAGTAGTTTCTGCCTATCAGATGTCACGCGGTGGAGCCCTTCGTAGGTCCAGGAGGGCTTTTAAGGTTTGGTGGCCATAGGCCCCTGCTGGGAAGGCGACAGATATTTGAAAACGGGCGTCCAGAGAGCGTTGGGTCTCCTTGGCCCAGTGCAGGGTGGAAGGAGGCCCTGCCGTGGACCGCCTTCCTCCGTGGCTCCCACACAGTTGGCACGTCAGCCAGAAAGCTTCTGACTCTGAGGAGAGGAAACAGGCTCTCCCCCGAGACCGTGGCCCATGAAAAATGGCAGTTTGATGTTGCCGCTGCCACCCGAACCGGTGCCAGCTTGACAATGAGTCTTCTGTTCCGCAGCCTGCCAGGCTCCTGCACCTGAGGCCCTGGGGAAAGGCCATGATGGGGGGCTCGTGCAGGGGCGAGAGCCCCTCCTGAGCCCAGCACGGTCCTAGTGCAGGGGCTTCTGCTGGTGTCCTGTGCCGCCTGCCTTCCCCTTCCCCCACTGGCAGTCTGTGGGACAGAGGGGCTGCTGGGCAGGGGGCTGCGGTGAACAGAGGGCTTCAGGTGGTTTGGGGCTGCTGGGCAGAGTTGGGGGGGCCAGTCAGGCAGGGGGAGAAGAGCACTGCTCCCCTGTCTGCCCTGTGGCTCGTCCCAATGTCGGTGACTCCCTAGGGCTCACCCTGGCCAGCGGGCCTGACCCCCCCACCCCGCTCCACTCCTGTCCACTCCAGCCAGGGAGCATTTCAGGCCCTTCTGAAGCCTGTCCCCACCCCCAGGCATGCACACCCACTCCTCATGGGCGAGCCAGGGTTGCCAGAGACCAAGCCTCTGTAGGACCAGCCAGTTCTGTCCCCCACTCTGCCACACCCGAAAGGCCAATGACCCCCCCCCCGTCCCCCTGCTCCCCGGATCACTTTGTGGGAAGCTGTGCTGCTTCATTTAGTCCTGATCACAGAGGTGGGGGGGGGGGGTTGGGGCCAGGATACGTCACAGCCAGCCCTCCCCCTGCCCCCTGCCCCCTCGCAGACCTGATCTGCCCAGGAGACCCAGGAGACAGGTGCTGTCACCCCCACCACCCTGGGTCTGGCCAGTCACCTGTGCCGCTACTGAGAGTGTGTGCATCTGTGCACGCTGCTAATCAGACCACCCCGGCATCACTCCCGCGGGCACGTCTCCCCCTCCCCACCTCCCTACACGGTCCTGTTCTACAATTGAGTGCCTTAATACTAGTTTACAAATACTGTGTATTTATGGGAAACCAGGAAGCTCGCCCCTCCTGTGATTGCACCTGTCACCTTGTCGGCAGAGGAGGCTGTGGGAGCCTAGCCTGGGCCACCCCAGATGCGCGCGCGCGCGTGTGTGTGTACGTGCTCCCCCACTGTGCAGTGGGCTCTGCAGGTCCCCAGCCAGTGGGGCCGTGGCTGGGTGTGCCACTGAGGTCCGTGCAGTGAGGTGGCACAGGCTGGCGGGGAGAGGAGAGGACCAAGTCTCGCTGGCCAGCAGAGGGTGGCTCTGTCCTGGCACTCCCTCCCCCATCACGTTATTATACTCTCTCATTAACAGGGACTCTATTTCCACCCAGGCCACCCTGTCCCCCTCTCCTGTCGGTGTCCTGAGCTCTTGGACACAAAATCCAGGTCCAGCCGCTCCCACCTCCCCACCCCGAGAGGAGCAGAAAACTGCCCATGGGTTCTAGTCAGTGAGTTCTGTCGGGTGTTTTTTTTTTCAATTATTATTATTGTTTCCCTTTTTTATATATTTAAAAGGCAGTATCTTTTATACTGTGAATTTGCAGTAGGAGATGCATAATGCACTTTTTTTTTTTACTTCTGTTTGGTGTGTACTGTACATAGTCTGTGTGCTTCTTGTGATGAAAATAAACTTTTTCTGTATAAAAAAGTTGATGGCCTGTAAGCTTATGAAAAAAGACAACGGCGTCTTCGGCCCTGGCTCAGGGCTGTGGGGCATCACTGTGGTCCCCGCGGCCAGTCTCTGCAGATCTCCAAGTGTGCTGAGCCAGAGGGACCCACAGTTACACCCAGGGTGACCTTCCACACTGGCGGGCCAGCTGTTGACAACTGCTGTGTTAAGTGCCCCGCTGAAACCTGGCCGGGTTAGACCCGCCTGCACCCCTGCCCCCCAGACCATTCCAGAGAGCACGGTGGGAGAAATCAGTCAAGGCAGCCACAGCTCAAAGCTGGCTGCGGGGAGGAGCCAGGGGACAGCAGGGAGGGCCCTTGCCTTGCATGTGGTGGTTCCGGCTCCATCCCCAGCACCCTTTGGATCCCCGCGCCCTGCCAGGAGCGATTCCTGAGTGCAGGGCCAGGAATAAGCTCTGAGCACCACTGGGTGTAGCCCCAAAACAAGACAAAAATCCCAGCAGATGGGGCCCAGGGCTCCACCGGAAGGAAACTAGTGGGAAGCGAAGGGGCCTCGGTCCGTTGAGTTGGACCCAAGAAAGAACCGACGCTAGAACCTGCCGGTTGGCTCCAGGCGCCCCAAGGTAGAGCGGGGACCTGACCTCTCAGGGCGTAAGTAAAATTCTCCCTTTGCCTGCGGGTGACCAGGGTTTTATTCCCAACACGACAGAGTCCCCGGAGTCCCAGAAACGCTCACCTCTCCCAGACACGGGCCTCCTCCCTCCTGGTTTCCTCAGGGAGACAGAACATGGGGCGCAGGGAGAGCACCCCCATCCCACTGCCCCCCCCTGGGTGGGATTTGGGTGCGGTGTTTTGTTCTCATACCCACGCAGAAACTGTCATAGAGGTGGGCTCCGAAGAACATCCCAGCACCCACCTCGGGCACGGGGGCCAGTGGAGGTGAACTACTAGAACTGCCGGGGTGAGGACCCCCAGAAGCAGCCCATCTCTGCAGGCTGAAGGCCCCTCACGGCCGCTCCTGGACTCCAGGCAGAACCCGGGAGCCGGGCCCGGCACTCGGTGTATTCCCACTGGATCCCCTGGGAACGCTGAGGGCCAAGTTTAGAAGCTTTCGGGCTCAAACTGTGATGCAATCATGTCTGGTTGCAGCCACATTCCACACGCACTTCCCAGGGGCGACGCCCACATCACCCCACCGGAACCTGAGCGTTCCCCAGCCGTGCCGGGGAGCCTTGACTCGGGCTGCAGGGATGCCTGTTAGCCCAGCTCGTCCTCAGAGCAACCAGTACTGGTGCGGCACAGCCTTGCCAGGGACGCCCAGTGGGTACGGGTTTTCTTTGCCGAGGCTCCGGGGGGGGGGCGGGGGGCCGGCTCCTGCCCGAGGCCCAGCCAGACTGGGTTGGGCTTCAGGAGTCCCGACAGGAGTCGGAAGTCAGGACACCCTGCTCGTCGGCTAGAGGAGAGGGCGGGGACCGGAGAGCTGGGAGCCGGGTCCGATTCCCCACCCCCAGAGTCCCTGAGTCCCTCTAGGTGTGGGTCCGAGCACACCAGGATCATCAGGAACTGGGGGGTAAACCTGGCCCCTGTGTGCTCCTCGCTGGCTCATGCCAGGTCCCCTGAAGCGTGGATGTGCCTGCACCAGGGAGCACTTTCATGACGGGGTAAGGGAAATGAGCACTGTGTGAAGAGCACTAGGCAATACCCCCTCCCCTTTGGGGTCCTGGACTCACACAGTGGTGCTCAAGGATCACTCCGGACACGTTTCCAGGGACCCTGTGTGGTGCTGTGGATCAAACGTGGGCCAGCTGGGGCCAGAGGCGTAGCACAGCAGGTCGAACACTTGCCTTGCACACGGCTTTGATCCCTGGCGTCCCAGAGGGTTCCACAAACACACCTCCTGAGTACAGAACCAGGAGTGATCCCTGAGCATTCCTGGGTGTGGCTCCCCAAAAACAAACCAAAAAGTGGGTCACCCCCCTGCAGGATAAGCGTCTTCACCCCCTACCATCTCTGCCCGTTGCCACCCCAAACGTGTCTATCATCTGCCTCGCACCTGGCAGACCAGGGTTCGATCCCTCACACCCCCTAGGGCCTCCCGAGCACCGCCAGGAGTAGTTCCTGAGTGCAAAGCCAGGAATATGCCCTGAGCATCTCCGGGTGTGACCCAGATAAACACAGCTCAGGTGCCGGCTCAAAGGAGCCCTGGGTGAGTGGTTCCCGCTGACTGTGGGGAAGGGCAGAGGGAGCAGGCCAGCTGACCGGCCTCGGGCACACACACGCCCTCCTTCCCTCCCCGGACCCCACAGCGGACAAACCCCGGCTCGGCCTGTCCCGGATACAAGCACCGCTTGTCCCGGACCTGGCCCCGAGCTGGTCTCCCAGCGAGCCTGCGGGGAGGGGAGAGCGTGGGCCACGGGGAGCGTGGGCTTGTCCCCGCCGCGAGCCAGAGGCACATCCTGTCCTGGCGTTGCCATGGCACAGCCAAACATCTGCCACAACAGAGCCGGGCAGGCGGCGGGCAGCGGGCAGTGGATGGATTAGGGCCGGGCCAGCGGAGCCCGGGTGGAGGGGGCTCTCGTCCAAGCAAGACGAGAACTGGGGGGCCGGAGCAATAGCACGGGGAGGAGGGTGTTTGCCTCGTATGCGGCCCACCCGGGTTCGATCCCTGACATCCCATAGGGTGGTCCCCTGAGCACCGCCAGGAGCGATTCCTGAGTGCAGAGCCAGGAGGAACCCCTGAGCGTTCCCGGTTGCGACCCAAATAGAAAAAAGAAAAAAAAATGCAAGACAAGAACTGGACAATGATGTAGGACACTGTGACTGACCCTCCCCTCCGCCCCACCCCCAGCCCAGCCACGTGGATGGCACCCGCGCGTGCTCACAGCCTGCTGCAGGCCTATGTGACTTAAAAAATAAATAAATAGAAAATGCCAATATGAGTAACTTTGTAAATCTTGGTGCTTTCACAAAATAAATGAAGGTGGAAAAAAAAAAGTTCCCAGGGGCGGGGCCAGAGCGATCGTACAGTGGGGAGGGCATTTGCCTTGCACGCAGGACAACCTGGGTTCGATCCCGGCACTTTCTATGGCCGCCCAGCATGGCCAGGAGTGGGTGCAGGGCCAGGAGCAAGCCTTGGGTGTGGCCCCAAAGTAATGACGACAAAAAATTCCTAGGCCTGGGGCTAAAAGGCATGCATTGCCCGACTGAGCCCCCCAACCCCCAAGTCTCTCTGGAGCCCCTCGAGGGTCCCTGGCCCTGCATCCTTGGTCCCTCTCACTGAACTGTCAGCCCTGGCCAGTTGAACAGAGCCCTGAACAGTGCTCCCTGGTTCCTCTGAGCAGCAACTGAGGCCCCTCACCTCTCCACCAAATGCATGAAGCTTCCTGGGTGATGAGCATGGAACGGGGGCGAAACCTCCGCCTTGCTATTGAGACGGGATGGAACAAACCACCTGGGCCCGAGAGACAGCCCGGGTTCTCGCCCCTCTTAGCACCACCAGGGGTCACTCCTGAGCACAGAGCCAGGACTAGCCCCGGAGCACCTGGGACTGGGACTCCCCCAAACTGCCCCCACTCCACCAAGCGCGCACACGCACACACGCACACACACACACACACACACACACACACACACTCACTGCCGTGGTCACTGAGCATGTTATAGCCGAAAAATACCGAGGGACCCCAGGACCTCCTGAGCTCCCCGGGAGCCCCTCCCTAAGCCCACCCTCCAAAAAGAGGAAGACAAGGAAGGAAAAGAAACACCATCTGTTGTGATCCACATGGTGATGACCCTAGTGATGTGTCTTTATGTTTGTTGGTTTTTGGTCACACCCCGGAGTACTCAGGGCTTCCTTCTGGCTCAGTGCTCAGGGGTCACTTCCTGGAGAGCTCAGAGGACCATATATGGTGCCAGGGATGGAAAAGGCTTGTACTGTCTCCTCCTAGCTGCGCCATCTCCCCAGCCCGTGGCGATGTTTCCTGAACCGCCTGGGACCTGCAGGTCTCATGACCAGCACCTTCCCAGGGAAGAGACTCAGAATGAGTGATTCCTCCACTAGCCAGAGGCAGACAAAATTCCAGAGTCCACCCCGAGCCAGCTTGCTCCCCAAGCAGCAGAGAAAGCTATTTAATCTGAGCACCCCAGGGGCAAACTCAAGACCATGAGTCCCCCGAGGGGCTGGGTTGGGTTTATTGTGACTGCCCCATACCTGATAACCGTAGTTGCTCAAGTCAGGCCACTTGCTGACGGTGTAACCTTGGTCCCACTGCCTTACCTCTCTGAGCTTCTTTCCCTCTCTGCAGAATGGGGAGTGTGGTCTGCAGGAGAGTGGGAGGTGACCCATAATGACTGCACTTACTAGCTGCTCAGCCAACAGCAGAGTCAGGCCTGACATCAGGCTGTGTGAGTCCAGTACCAGCTGTGGGGGCCGGAAAGATAGTACAGTGGGTAGGGCTCTTACCTTGCTCACAGCAAACTTGGGTTTGATCCTTGGCACCCTTTACGGCCTCTGAGTCCGCCAGGTAGGATCCCTCAGCTCAGAGCTGGTGGCTCTGAACACTGCCTGTGGCCTCCCCTCCAAAGTTCTGTTTAGGGGCTGGAGCCATAGTCCAGCGGGATTTGCCTAGCACGCAGCCGACCCGAGTTCAATCTCTGACATCCTATATGGCCCCTCGAGCCCTGCTAGGAGTAATTCCTGAGTGCAAAGCCAGGAGTAACCCTCAGGGTTGCCAAGGACAGAACCCGGGTCTGCTGTGTGCAAGGCCAGTGGCCTCCTGCAGACACCCCGTCCAGCCCCAAAGACTTCCTGTCTGGGCCCCACAAAACCTCCCACCCTCCCCACCCCTGGTGGCTTACCCCAAGTCTGCCGGGAAGGGGGGATTCCAGCCACCCCCCAGTGCTCAGGGACAGGATCAGGGCTCACCCCAGAGCCCCCACCTTGCTTAGCTGAGGCCCTGGCTGCCCTCCCCAGCCCCGTGGAAAACCACACAAGCCAAGGCCCACAAACATGGTTGGCGCCGTTTGAGCAGGAGACAGCGCAGCTCACGGGAGCAGAGTTCGTCCCCTCTGCCCCCACGCGGCTGGAGTCTGCGGCCCGGTCCTCACTCTCACTGCCGGAAGCTGTCTCACAGCTGGGCCCCTGGGCCGTGGCCAGGCTCCCAGAGGGACGGCAGAGCCTACAAAATGTGGGTCGGTGCCATCACTGGCTCCCTCTGCCGCTGCCAGTCCCCCAGGCAGCCACGTACAGCCGTGGGAGGGGGCTGGAGTGATAGCTCAGAGGGGAGGGTGTTTGCCTTCCTTGTGGCTGACCCGGGTTCGATTCCCAGCATCCCATAGGGTCCTCTGAGCACCGCCAGGAGTAATTCCTGAGTGCAGAGCCAGGAGTAACCCCTGTGTATCGCCAGGTGTGACTCAAAAAGCCAAATAATAATAATCCACTGTCCTCCCGTTGTTCATCAGTTTGCTCGAGTGGGCACCAGTAACATCTCCATTGTGAGACTTGTTGTTACTGTGTTTGGCATATTGAATACGTCACAGATAGCTTGCCAGGCTCTGCCATGCAGGGGGATACTCTCAGTAGCTTGCCAGGCTCTCCAAGAGGGACAGAGGAATCAAACCCTGGTCAGCTGCATGCAAGGCAAATGCCCTACCCGCTGTACTATCACTCCACCAATAATAATGATGGTCATGGTCACAGTCCTCCCGTTATTCATCGATTTGCTCTAGCGGGCCCAGTAACGTCACCATTGTGAGACGCGTTGTTACTGTGTTTATCCCCTACTGAGCTACTGAGAGTATCCCCCTGCATGGCAGAGCCTGGCAAGCTATCTGTGGCGTATTCAATATGGCAAAGCCTGGCAAGCTCCCTGTGATGTGTTCACTATGCCAGGCTTTGCCATGCGCGTGAGATACTCTCGGTAGATTGCCAGGCTCTCCAAGAGGGGCAAAGGAATTGAACCCAGCTCGACCGGGCTGGCTGCACGCAAGGCAAATGCCCTACCGCAATAATAATAATAGTAATAATAGTAATAATAATTTAAAATAATAAATAAAATGCAGGTGCTGGGCGTCACCCCCCTAAGACTCTGATTTGGTCAGATTGTTTATTTAGGAGGACCAGGCCTTTTTCTGCCTTTTCACCTGGCACCCCACAGCATTTTAAGGTTAGGGGTCCCTGGACCATTCTTTTGAGGAAGAACTTGTTTCAAGGGTGCTTTTCCCCTGAGTCTGAAAAGTCATCATTCCCCTAAGCCTCTACCCCAAGAATTCCCAGAGCCCAGGAGGAGTGAAATAAAGAGAAGGAAGTTTGGGGCTGGAGCAATAGCACAGCGGGTAGGGCGTTTGCCTTGCACGCGGCCAACCCGGGTTCAATTCCCAGCATCCC
>JAOXYA010000016.1:6649037-6661006 GCA_028565675.1 Sorex palustris | reverse complement strand
CATATGGTCCCCTGAGCACCGCCAGGAGCAATTCCTGAGTGCATGAGCCAGGAGTAACCCCTGAGCATCGCCGGGTGAGACCCAAAAAGCAAAAAAAAAAGTATTTACGGACTGCTATAAAAAACTTGGGGGGAGGGAGGGAGTTCACACCCAGAAGTACTCAGGGGTTTCTCTTGGCAGATTCACGGGACCACATGGGATGCCAGGAATCGAACCCAGGTTGGACACATGCAAGGTAAATGCCCTAACCACAGTGCTATGGCTGTGGCCCCAGGATAGAACTTTTTTAATTCGGCACCTGGCCCAGGATATTGGCTGAAGGAGTTCTGTACCCAAGATGGCTTAAAAACATTTTGAAAGGGAAAGTTGGGAGAATTTACTTCTCTAATATATGTTTCACATCTTTTCCTTAAAAAGGGCATGCTGAAATCACCTCGAAAAGTCCTCCTTTAATCCTCAACAGTGCAACTCCTCCATCCCTTCACCAGCATTTTAATATTTCAAGTTGAATATTAAATGTTGTCTCCCACCAGTAAAGTAACTTTGTCCCATGGGATCTTTCTCCCACTGATGTCTCCAAATCTGTGATCAGGTTCTCCAGTTCCTTTCTGCATGTCCTAATGCCGTCCCATCAGTGACAGCCATGTGTGTTGTTCTGTCTCCTGTGAACCCAACACGGATGTGTATTTCTGGTCCCAGATCCTGAGGGATGAGTTAACTGGACTTTACCTATACATGTGTGCCGCAGGCGTCCCAAACGCAGACCTTCACTTGCTCAACATCATGCTGCTAAGTACATATGCACTTGACACTGTCATTTGGGCTCACGGTTAAATCACACTGTTCCCAACTATTTCATCATCTGTTTTACTCTTTGGTGGGATCATACCACTGTGTTCCTAGCAGAATTACTTCTCTTATTGGTATTCTTTTGTGTTAAAACTTAATGAGAAGTTTCTTTGGTTTGGTTTTGGTTTTAGGGCCACACCGAGCAGTACTCAGAGATTACTCTTGGCTCTGCACTCAGGAATCACTCCTGGTGGTGCGCAGGGCAACCCTATGGGATGCCGGGAATCACACCCATATTGGCTGTGTGCAAGGCAAGAGCCCTACCTGCTATACTCCTCTCTGGCTCCAAAACATAATGAGAAGTTCTAATTAAAAGCTGCGCAGAGTCTTAATTGTCTTAATTTCCTTCACAAGAGGGAAAAACTTAATTTGCAGCCCGACAGTCAAAAATATTCCCATCTCCTTGTGTTGTGTGGCAGGTAAAGGTAGCAGGGATGTTGGGTCATGCAGAGAGCTTACTCAGGGATCACTCCTGGCAGTGCTCTGGGCACTGTTATGCCTTGTTGGGGACTGGCCACATGCAATACAAATTAATTCCTAGACTGTCTATTCCCCAAGTCTCTGGTCTTTCTCTATACTTGTCCTGTTTCCCAAGGTCTCTAACTTATTCAGTATTCCAGTATTCTACAAGTATGAGAAAGTACGTATTTCAAGTTAAAGCTACTCTAAATGGCAAACAACGATAAATTTATTGGCTAAATATGAAAACACTGAGCATGAAAGTAAAATTAGACACCCCAAAGTTGAATAACATTCAGGAACAGACTGGTTAAAAGTGAACCTTCTCGGGGCCAGAGCCAGAGTATAGCAGGTAGGACGCTTGCCTTGCACACATCAGAACCAGGCTGGATCCCTGGTACCCCATAATGTCCTGAGCCACTCCTTCAGGCTTGACCTGTAAACCATCTGCTCTCCTTTATCCTACAACTTCACTGCTCAGTGGAGCCAAGATGCAGAAAGACTGGTTTGTTTTCCTGACAAAATCATCTTTTGGAGCCGGTGTGATAATTCATGTCGGAGGCATGGTAAGGCACATGCCATCCACAGAACCGACAAGGCACTTATAATGTGATTGCACAGAGCCAGGAGTCAGTCCTGAGGACCGCTGGGTATGGCCCAAAAACGAAAGAAAAAAAGGAAAAAAGGAGGTATACTTCCAAAGGGGCTTGAGTCACTTTTCTGAAAAAGGGGACGGTCGGTTAAGTAAAGCCAAAACCTCTGCTCTACAACTTCGATTTCTTCAAGTCCTAGAATTCTTAGGCAAGAGCCTATTGTAAAGTGTATAGCACGACAATATGCCACCAGACACCTTCCAGTAATGCCACCTTTGGGCATTATATTGATGAACCTAGGACACGTGAGAGAGGTTTTGATAAACTTCTTCTTGGCCCTGTTCTTTCCTGACATTTAACTCACTGGTTCAATCAACGGGCACATATTGGACGCCTTCAAGAGGAAAAACGGGACGGGAGCTCAACAGGAAATGAGGACCGGGGTGCATGCCCCCATCCTCACAAACCTGGGGCCGGAGACGCTCAACAGGCTGGTGCATGTTCCCCAGTCAGGAGGCCACGTGGGCCCCCTCACTGAATCAGGAGTAGCCCCCAAGCACAGGGGGTGACACCCCCACCCAAGGAAGCAATCACATTTTACAACTACACAATCTATTAGCGATGAATCAACTCATCAGACTAACTGTTGGAGCATCACGGAGTTGTGCCCAGGGGCTACTCCTGGCTCGGTGCTCAGGGGTCACTCCTGGTGGCTTGTGGAAAAATGCCATGCTGGGACAGGACCCCAGGTCCTTGTACACAAACTGTGCATGCCAGTCCCCTGAGCTATCTGTGGCCCCTGAGCGAGTATCTGACATGCACTCAGGAGGCCCAGAGCCCGGGGTCCCTCTTGGCAATCCTGGACCAAACTGGCCAGCAGTTCGATGCAAAGCTCAGCTCCCACAACTGCCTGGCGCTGTTCAGGCCCCTTGAGGGATGTACCTGCATATGAGGGATCGTGTGGTCCCGGGGAATGGAGCCAGGACTGCCCCCACGGAAGGGAGCTCCTTCGGCCTGTATCAGCTTCCTCCTCTCCGCCCTCGGCATTCCGTATGTGGTGGCCATTCTCCATTCAAACACCAAAAATGCCTCTTTATCTTTTAACTTTATTTGGCAAAGCAGCACTGCATAAACTGTTCAGGAACTAGGACACAGCTTACACAGCATGTTAAAAGTCATGTACAGAATCAGCAGCAAATTGGAGAACAGGAGGGAAAAAAAAAATACTGAGCTACCGGTGTCTATAATTTTTAAACAGAGGAAGGGAGAACCGTGACAGTTCTGTCCCTTTGAACAGCGGAGTGTTTCAAGGGACATCACCTGTCATCTAAAGATTTAATATTTACAAACGCTTAGTTTGAGGGTAAGAAAGAGGCTGATTGTATCTACAACATGCTAGTCTATCTAATACCACATCAAAAGCTTTAAAAAGAAAGCTCATCTCTATTTTCTTAGTAGCATCTAGAGATATCCACATCCAAGAAATCTGAACTTGTGAATAGTGGTGTTAGGTGGTGCACGAACGCAATCTGATTAAGTTCACGCCCGAACATTAAGTGTCTAAGAAAAAGCCGCGCCTCAAAATCAATTCACAAGCCTGTGTCTCCATTTTTGCAGAACCCCTTCTCTGAACATTTGAAAGTAAAATGTGGGCGTGTTAAAGAATACACAAATCTAAATTTTTGCCTCTTTCTACCAAGGTGGCTTCCGTGCCTCTTTGAAGAATTAGAAACTCTACAAAACCACACATTTTCATGCTGAAAATAACAGTGTAACGAAAAGTCCAAAACAAGCTGTGATGCTGTTGGTTTTCGAAAAGCTCTGAGGACTGAGATGAACAATCCACTGTAATATTAGATACTGGTCAAGCTGATGTTGCTTTTACAGTTCGTCCCTGGGGGAGGGAAGAGAGAGAAATACATAAGCAGGAGTTAGAGAACTACAACATTGGCTTTCTAACAGTTTAGATCTCAAGATTCCTTCACTCAAAACAGGCTGATTCCCCAAGCGCTGGAAAAAAAAAAAAAAAAAGCAAACCTTCCCAAGTCAAAGCCAAAATGGAAACCAGCCGTTTCCTCTTTCACCTTGGTGCAGAGCTATGAAGCTGAAGGGCCTGAGTTCTTTACTGTTTCGTTGTGAAGAAAGCTCTCTCTTCCTTCACAGCTAAAGACCTTATAACCTCTCCATCTAGGATCTTGTTAAATTATGCATGGTAAAAATGACAACCTGAATATGTAGAATTGAAATCATTTATAGTCACATTTATAAAAATTGGACCAAAAATAAATAAATAAATAAATAAACCCCAAAACAACCTTCCCCCTTTTGCTCAGTGTGCTGGGCTTTTTGTGGAGAAAACTGCATCATCTGTGACTTCACAGGGGAGCTTTCTCAACTCCAAAACAAACCATCATGAGTACTGTGCCAGTGAAAGGAAGGAACAAAAGTACAATCCAAAGGAAATGGTTGGTCTATAAATTATACCTTAGTGATGCTGTTAAAAAAATGGGGCTGGGAGTGGCCAGAGCAACAGGGCCATGGTTAAGGCTCTTGCCTTGCTTTCAACCATCCCAAGTTCCATCTCCACACTCCATAGGACCCCCAGTCAGCACCGCCAGGAGCGATCTCTGAGCACCGAGCCGGATATGGCTGAGGAAGGGGAGTCGGCTAAAATAACAAAAACCAAAAACCAAACAAACAAAACAAAACCCTAAAATCTCTAGTGATAATATTCTGAGTGACGAAAAAATTATATTCAACACTCAAGCTCTTTAAGGGTTTTAAAAAACGTTTTGTGTGCAACTTAAATGAGTCAGGGAAAAAAATATTCTGTATATAGGTGCTTAGATATATTATAAGAGAGTTGAGGGGACTGAGAAGGGACTTCCAAGGGCTGAGTGCATGCGTCGCACACCGGAGACTCATTTTCAATTCCTGATATTGAGTGGTCCCTGTAGCGCTACTAGGACTGACCCCTGAGCAGAGAGATCCTGAGCAATGCCAGGTATGGAATCCCCACCGAAAAGAGGGAACGGGAAGGTCAATGTAGAAAAATATTAACAACTGGTCACTCCAGTGGAAGAGGCTCAGAAACTCTTGTGTACCATTTTTGTAACTTGTTCGTAATAAGATCAAGTTATTTAAGAGACTGTTAAATAATTTTGCCGAATAGGTATCTATTTACAGGAGAGATAACAGAACTAAAATGTCCTGGTTAATTGTACATTAAGAGATTTGCCAGATGGAGGTGGAGCACACGGGTAGGGCATTTGCCTTGTACGTGGCCGACCCAGGTTCGATCCCCGGCATCCCATATGATTCCCCAGCACCGCCAGAAATAATTCCTGAGTGAAGAGTCAGGAGTAACCCCCTGAGCATCACTGGGTATGACCCAAAAAGAAAAAAAATAAAGATATTTGCAGGATGAACTGCTTTTATCATACAAACTGAATTTTGTATGTGTAAGAAAAGTTGTTAAATTTTTGGCTGTGGTTTGGGGTCCACACCTGACTGTGCTCAAAGTTTTCTCCTGGCTCTGAGCTCAAAGATCACTTCTGGCATGGCTCAGGGGACCACATAAGGCACTGAGTTTCAAACTTGGGTTTGGTGGTATGCAAGGTAAGGACCTTACCTGCTGTACTAGATCTCCAAGAAAGTGTTTTTAAAAATAACACTCCCACAATGCCCACAGTACAATACTGTATTATCTGTTAAAGCATCAGCTTATTCCTCTTCAGTATATTTTTCCAAATAACAGGACTATAACTATCAAAGAGTTTTGTTTTTGTTTTTGTGGTTCTAGAGACTAAATCCAGGCCTAACACATGCAAGGCAAATGCTCTGTCACTGAGCTACATCCCAGCCAGTCTTCTAGAACAACTTCTATTTTAAATCAGGAAAGCATTAAAACATTTCACCTGCAAAGGGTTTGCTTGCAAGTGTTCCGATCATAAATTCAATTCTCCTGTGCTTTCGAAAATCAACTGAAGATACAACTGGATTTTTATATATTAACCACATTCACCTGTTCCTAGGCATTACAGATATCGTAAGCAAAACTTAATGCCCCATCGACAGTATATATAAATATGTATAATATCCTCTCCATTTAAAAAAAGAAAAACTTTTTAAAGAAAAAATTAAGAACTCTCAATAAACTGGTGATAGGGGAACATACCTCAACATAATAAAGGCCATAAACAAGCCCCAGCTAACATCACGCTCAACGGTGAAAAGCTGAAAGCTTTTCCTGTAAGAGCAGGAGCATCGGAGGGATACTCATATACGTCAGTTGTATTCAACATAGTACTTGAAGTCCTAGCCAAAATAATTAGGCAAGATAAAAAAAAGATGAAAGGCATCAAAATCGGAAAGGAAGGAATAAAACTCTTTTTTGCAGATAACATAAAATATAAATATGTATATTTTAAAAAAAAACTCAAAAGACCAGCAAAAAACTTAGAACTAGCAAATTCAGTCAAGTTGTGAAATACAGTCAATACACAAAAATCTATTTTGTTTCTATACACTAATGATAAACTATTAGATAAAAACTTTAAGACCCATTTAGAATTTCATAAAAAATAATACCTAAAAATAAATATGACCAAGGAGGAATAAGATCGGTATACCAGAAAACTTAAGCTACTGATAAAATAAATTGAAGAAATTAACAACTTGAAAACTTTTATGTGATCACAGATCAGAACTAATATTGTTAAAATAGCCATACTACCCAAAGTAATTTACTAACTGAATGCAACCTTATCAAGATTCCAAAGGTGTTTTTAACAAAACTGGAGCAAACCCAAAATGTACATAGAACCGCAAAGGAACTTGGAAGAAAAAGAAAGCTAGAGGCATCACATACTTCCTGATAGCAAACTGCAGTGACCAGAATAGCATGGTATTATCATAAAAACAAACATGCAGGCCAACGGAACAGAACAGATATCCAGAAACTCACTCACATGCACATGCCGATCAATTAAGGAGCCAGGAAAATGCAATAGGGAAAGGGCGTTCAATAAGTGACACTCAGAAAACTGGTCAATCCTATACAAAAAAATGAACGAAACTTGGGCCCCGAGAGACAGCAGGTAGGGCCTTGCATATGGCCTACGCTGGCTGTCAGGAATAATGCTGTTAAAAACATAGACACACACACACATGCACACACTGTGCCACACTTAAAAGGAAAAGAAGTTTATAAGCCAGGGAGATGGCTCAAAGTGCTGAAAGCATGTATTTTGTATGTGGGACCTCCAGGTGTGAAAACCACTGACAGTACGGTCCCCGGAGCACTACTAGGGATGGCCAAGAGTTAAAGAAGAAAGAGAACAGGGGCCAGACAGACACGTCAAGTAAGACACTTGTATACTGCTGACCCGGGTCCAATTCCCAGTACCCCATCAGATCCCTGATAATCGCCAAACGTGATCACCGAGTACAGAGCCAGGGGTAAGCCCTGAGCACAGTCAGGTATAGCCCACTCTCCCTAACACCCCCCCCCCCAAAAAAAGTATACGGTACAGAGGGACAATCCAAAGATCCTCTGGGTGTTCTGTATGTGAGTGGCATGGGTCCAACTCCCGGCACCACACGGTACCCTGAACCCTGAGAACTGAGCCAGAGTAGCACTGCTGTGTAGGACTCAAACCTTCACCCCACAACAGTAAGTTTACAGAGCTGAATACCAACACTCATCATGCAAAGAGTAAGCAAATTTACTACCTGTGCATGAATAACCTTGTAACAGCCTAATCCTCAAAATCGTATCACTTTCAAGTTAGTTACCTCATATTGTTTTAAATTCTATGTAACTATACCTTTCTTTATATCAATTTATGCAGATTATTTTTTCTATGTAACTTGACCTTTATATCAATTTATGCAGATTATTTACAATTAAAAATAGTCCTGAATCTCTAGCTCAGTTTTTTTTTTTTTTTTTGCTTTTCAGATCACACCTGGCGATGCACAGGGGTCACTCCTGGCTCTTGCACTCAGTAATCACTCCTGGCGGTGCTCAGGGGACCACATGGGATGCTGGGAATCGAACTCGGGTCGGCCGCATGCAAGGCAAATGCCCTACCCACTGTGCTATCTCTCCAGCCCCATCTAGCTAAGTGTTTTTAAATGTCAATTTTATATCTAGAGACATTCACTAGAGTAATAACTGTACGTATTATTTTAGTATATAAAAAGAAATAATGCACTACAGGAAAACAACAATTGTCAGGATCAAATGGGCACCCTATGACCTATCTTGTCAATTGAAGAAATGTCCAAGGGGCTGAGTGGTAGTATAGCAGGTAGGGCACTTGCCTTGCACTCGGTCAAACCGGGTTTGATTCCTGTCATCCCACAGAGTCCCAGCAGGAACAATCAATCCCTAAGAACAGAGCCAGGAGGAAACCCGGACCACAGCTGGGTATGACCCAAACATGCGAACAGTACTGAGGGAGTCCCTTGGATTGGACCCAGGGCCTCACATAGGCCAGGCAAGGGCTCTGCCATTCAACTACATCCACCGTCCTCAACTTGTTTCAAAGAAATGTTGTGCTCCAGGTTTGATGTCAAAGAAAACAACTATAACCACATTAGAAAAATAAAAATGCAATGCCTAAGAAGATATACCAGAAACGAACAATCTGAATTTATTTAAAAGTAAAACTTTTTTGAACAAATAGTTAAATTCGCCCCCATTTTTACAAACATCCATCCTAAAGGTGTCTTTCCTCTTTCCAAAAAAAAAAAAAAAATACAACTGAGGTTGATTAAACTCACAAATACTATTTTACTTATAACAAAGTAATTTTTAAATAAGTCAGTACCTTAGTCAAATAAATTCTAAAACAAGGACATAGTAAAGTCTATCTTATTTTCACATTTAATTCCAAGGAATCTTGGCTAATGTACTCATATTTATTGCTCTCACTCTTCCCTCTAGAGGGACTGGGCTGGGGCAGGGAGCATCGGAAGCGGGGAGATCTTGGCTTCCAACGAAACGTTCTGATATTACACTGAAACATCATCAAAGAACAGGCGCGTTCACGGATGAGCCATGCTGTGCTGGGGACTGCTGCATGCTGGCCCTTTGGGGGGTTTGTGAGACCTGGGCACTCAGCAGGGAGCTACGGAATCCTCTGCCTCCCCAGGAACTTGGCTAACGTACCTTAAAACTTGGGGGGGCCAGGAAGAGGCTCCAAGCACTAGAGGACATGCTTAAAGCATCAGGAACCAGGTTCCATTCCCGGCACATGGGGGACCTCTGAGCACCATTAGGGGGTACAGCCCACTATGGCCCCGCCAAAAAAAAAAAATATTTTTTAACAGAATAGATGATTCCTTCTAAAACAATAGCTGGATGTCCAACAGGCTCAGGTTACACATCTCTGAATTGGACTGAGAGGAAGTGTCTTCGTGGGAATTCTGACACCTTCAAAACCTAGGTCCAGAGGATCTTTCCCTTTCTTGGGGTTGGAGAGAACGTACAGCAGGCAGGGCACATGCCCAGCACGTGGCCAACCTGAGTCTGAGCCCCAGCAAGGCCATACGGTCCCCTGAGCATCGCGGGGTGTGGCCCAAGAACAAAAAAAATAAATAAATAAAAAGAGTATCACTGTTCCCTCTCTTCCTTAACAGCCCAGTGGAGAATGAGGGTCGGAAAAGGGTCTTCCTTTCAGACCAAAGCCGTTGTTCCCACGGCCATACAGCAACTAGAAAACTGATTTTTTAACGACAGAAAGTGGCTCACATTACATGGTCCTTAAGGCAGCACTAAACTGGCCGAACTATCTTAAACCAAGAACAAGTGTGCCAAGTCTCACTCCCCGTCCCCAAAGACATGAGTTAAACCAAAAGAAGGGCAGACCATGCAAACTTCTTCTGCATTTTTAATGTAGTCGGTTTCTGATGTTAAATGGAGTGGCGTGAAGGTGACAACCGAAAGCGCAGCTCTCGCAGTGCAATGCCTTAAAATCCACACCCTTTCACCTTGCGCGTGTGGAGGAAGAAAGAGCAGAAGGTAAAATCACTTCCACCTGGACCACTGCTTCTCTTTGTCTGTTAAAGGCACGTATATCACTCCCATCAGCGGTTTCATTTTGACGCTGCCATCTTGGAACTTGTCATACTGCTCCAACATTTGGTTGCCACCGGCCGGGCCCACGGGCAGTATCAATCTTCCACCAGGCTTTAATTGGTCTATCAGCTAAAAGAGAAAGAGAAATATATGCACATCGAAGTAGCAGGTTGCATGTCAAGAGTTATTTCCATCACGCGAAACAACTTCCAAGTGCCCGCGGGCAGAAGCAGAAGTGTATTTAGTGCAAGCGTACTTTGTTGAACGTACCACTTCATTACCCACTCGTCACTTCCCTATCAATGTCCCCGATTAACCGTGAGGGTCAGCGTCCTATCTGTCCGTCACTGGGCACCTAGCATCTGATGGAGAACCTGGCCTGTCGGCAGGGCGCGCTGATCGCCTTGCACAGAGCTATCCCCCGGGAGAAGCCAAAAGCAAAGCAGAAAATTCCTGCTGCCCACGCCTTTATTTCAAGCTCCGGGGGTGTAAGAGGAAGAGGAGGCAGAGGAAAGTGCAGAAAGACAACAAAGCAGCCTGACCCTACCAGGGCAGGAGCTGGGGACTCACTGAGTCCAAGAGAGGTGGCCCTGGGCTGTGACTGGATTTAGCATTCCAGCACCAGGGCCAAGGAAGGAGACTCACATCCCTGTCGATAACATGGTTAAACTATCTTTTGACCTGAACGAAGCCTTCCAGCTCACCGTGATCTGGGTAGTCAGTAAGTCTAATTTTTCCCATTTTCGTTTTACCAAAGTACCGCTTCTAATTACTCTGAGCTCTTTTTTTTCCCCTAAAAGTCAATGTTTATAGTGAAAAACAGCAGTCTTCCGCCACCCCAATCTTGCTCCCTGAGTCCAATCTTCTGTTCGTTTAAAGGTCCCACCCGGGGGGCTTGGGGGCTTAGGGGCTTATGTTCGGAGGGACGTGCAGTACCGGAGACCCCCTCAGCCGGAGCACGCCCTCACACACCAACTCTCTAGGACCCAAACGCAATCGCTGGCCATCACGTTCACTGCCTCTTCCTACCCTCCACTGCCTCTGTCACACGTGGGACTGCACATCTGACTCCGATGCTCACACTCTTGGTTGCACGACACCAGATACCACCCCCTGTTGGGGTTCAGGATCTCCGTGGCCGTGCCACTGGACACAGCACCTCCCCACTGCGGGCTCACGCCTGCAAGGCACCCTCTAGGTCACCCAACCCCGTGTGCGATTTTTTATTCTATTTCTAAAACACGTCTGTTATTTTAAAATTTAATCAACATCAAACATGGGATGAGTTTTAGATATACATGATTATTTGATACAACGTTATTAAAATAAAAACCAAACACCTGTCATCAGGGCTGAGTTGGCATCCAAACTTTATCAACACAATTATTTAGGGGATTTTTATGATCTAATCTGTTACCATGCCCTCCAGTTCACTTTAAGTAAAACAGCTTTACGTAGAGAAACGTAAGGAGAGTCCAGGAAAGAGGAGAGTCGCAGGTCAGGCTACGGGCAGAGACTAGGAGCCACTTTCTGCTCTGTCATTCCCAATTCTATGCTAGCTGCCCTGCCTGCTGTCCTCTGTGTGTTCTGCCCCTCCCCTAAGGCAGTCATGCTTGATTAAAACCGTTTGCTGTGAGTCTGTGTCTGTGTGACGTGAACCAGGTTCTATAATTGTTGCGCTTTCCTGGAGGGGAGCATAGGGGACCGGGGTCCTACCGGCAGGGCGTGGGCACTGTGTGCTCTGCCCGCAGGAGAACCCACCTTCCCCGTGCAGGGCACATGTGCTGGCCCTTGGAGTAACTCCCCTGCCCAATTTTCTTAAAATTATCAAAAATCCAGGGGCTGGAGCGATAGCACAGCGGATACGGCATTTGCCTTGCACATGGCCGACCCAGGGTCGATTCGCAGCATCCCATATGGTCCCCTGAGCACCTCCAGGAGTAACTCCTGAGTGCAGAGCCAGGAGTAACCCCTGTGCATTG
>JAOXYA010000016.1:6476986-6490682 GCA_028565675.1 Sorex palustris | reverse complement strand
TAGTCCAGCGGTCGTCTTTAAATCTCATTACGTGACCAGCCCATCTGATTTTTGACATCTTGGCAAACGAGACAGCGACCCTGATTCTTGATCGTCGACAGATGTCGGAACTCCAAATTTTTTCTCTCATTTGAGTTGAAACGTGATATTCCAAGCATAGTTCTTTCAATTCCTCTTTGGGAGAACATGTTAGTAATTTCTTTTTTTTTTCTTTGCTTTTTTGGGGGCACACCTGGCGATGCTCGGGGGTTCCTCCTGGCTTTGCACTCAGGAATTACTCCTGGCGGTCCTGGTGGTGCTTAGGGGGACCGTATGGTATGCTGGGAATCAAACCCAGGTTGGCTGCATGCAAGGCAAATGCCCTACCCACTGTATTATCACTCCAATCCCTACTAATCTCTTATACATGGGCTTAATGGTCCCAGGGTAAGATACAACAATCTTCACACACCTTCTCCTAAGGAAATCTTTTCTGATCATTTTTAGTGAATTATTCATAACAAGCAGTACAAAATAAATTAATTAGGGCTTGCTGTGGGGGCAGGTTTGGGTGGTGATTGGGAAAATTTGAAGCAATGGTGGTGGGAAAGTGTAATGGTGGTGAGCCGGTGTTGGAATATTAAACATAATCATTGTGAACAAGTCTATCAAAATAAAAATTAAAAAAGAAAATTTGAAAAACCCAAAGCAATAGGCTTTGCATGCAGGAGGCCAGGAGTAGTCCTGGAGCAATGAGCCAGGAGTATGTGTGCCACAAGAGAGGAAAAAAAGAGGTAATGAGAATCTAATAGTAGCATTAAAGACTCCATGTCAAAAATGAGCTCATCCCAACGAGGTCATTAATTCCGTGAAATCAAAGCCAACTTTTGGGAAATGTCTTCTCTCCACTGTGAAACACCTGACATTACGGTGAATGTCAGAAATTCAGTGAAAACGTTTGACACTAAAGATTAAATTCTGTTTTCTCAATGACAGTACTGCCCAAACTTTGGCGAAACCCAATATTCTTTGAGAAGGTGAGACGCCTACAGAGTCGAGGGTGGCTGGGAATTGGATGTGACATCAAGGTCACACTCACGTCCAAACCTTGGCCACGATGTCCAGCCACTGACAGGAGCGGCAGCCAAACCCTGACCTACACAGAGGAACCAGATGTCACCGCTGTGGGACAAAGCTGTGCTCACACTTGAATAGAACCCTCTGGCTTGGAAGTACGTGCCCTTCTTTTTTTTTTCTTTTTGGGTCACACCCAGCAATGCACTGGGATTCCTTCTGGCTCTACACTCAGGAATCACTCCTGGTGGTCCATATATTTGACAAAGTATAGAAATCAAATAGCTGCCATGTTAGCACTGCCCTTTTGCATGCCATAGATTTATTGACATTTACTAAATATAAAAAATTTGAAACTGTGAATGCTTAGTATGCATTATGATGAAAAACCTAATATCACTTCCCTGAAGATTATATGAGAATATTTTTACCAGGTTAAATTCACTAATTGAATTTCAGATTGGACTATAAATTAAACAAGTTTTGTATTTAATTTTAAAACAAAGACACAAGATGGAGTCACTTATGCTAATTAAGTTGTATCTATAAATTACATTGTTCTTACATGCATACCCCAATACAAATTTTAAATGGATTCAAGTCATACTTGAACTCTTGAAGTAACAAATGACTTTCACAACTCATGAAGGTGATTACTAACACAAATATCACTGTAGTAGTCTTACAGCTGAAATGAGAAGGCAAAAAGGTTTTTGTTTTTTGTTGTTGTTTTTTTACTTTTTTAAATTTTATTGATTCACCATGAAATATAGTTACAAACTTTTATGCTTGAGTTACAATCACACAATGATCAAACAGTCATCCCTTCACCAGTGTACATTCCCACCACCAATATTCCCAGTATACACCCTCATTTCCCACCTTCATGGCAGACAATATTCGACATATTCTCTCTCTGCTTTTGGGCATTATGGTTTGCAATGCAGATACTGAGAGGTTATCATGTTTGGTCCTTTATCTACTTTTGGCACACACCTCCCATCCCGACTGATTCCTCCAACCATCATTTTCTTAGTGATCCCTTTGTTTCAGCTGCCTTCTCCCCACCCCCTCATAAGGCAGGCTTCCAACTATGGAGCTTTCTTCCTAACTCTTTTATCTACTGTCCTTGGGTGTCGGTCTCATGTTATGTTATTTTATATACCACAAATAAGTACAGTCCTTCTATATCTGTTCCTCTCTTTCTGACTCATTTCATTTAGCATGATACTCTCCATGTCTATCCATTCATAAGGAAATTTCATGACTTTATCTCTCCTAACAACTGCATAGTATTCCATTGTATAGATGTACCAAAGTTTCTTTAACTTGTCATCTGTTCTAGGGCACTTGGGTTGTTTCCAGATTTTGGCTATTGTGAACAGTGCTGCAATGAACATATAGGCACAGATGTCATTTGTACTGTGTTTTTTTTCACCCTCAGGATATATTTCCAAAAGTGGTATTGCAAGGTGATATGGAAGCTCAATTCCTAGTTTTTGAAGTATTGTTCATATTGTTTTTCCAAAAGGCTGGACCAGTCGGCATTCTTACCAACAGTGAAGGAGTGTCCCATTTTCCCCATATCCATGCCAGCACTGGTTGTTTTTGTTATTTTGAATGTATGCCAGTCTCTGTGGCGTGAGATGTTATCTCATTGTGTTTTGATTTGCATCTCTCTGATGGCTAGCAATGTGGAGCATTTTTCATATGCCTTTTTGGCCATTTGAATTTATTTTTTGAGGAAACTTCTGCTCATTTCTTCTCCCCATTGTTTGATGGGGTTGGAGGTATTTTTCTTATATAATTCTACTATTGTCTTGTATATTCTGGATATTAATCCCTTATCACATGGGTGTTGGGTAAATATTCTTTCCCATTCTGTGGGGTCTCTCTGTATTTTGGTCACTGTTTCTTTTGAAGTACAGAAGCTTCTTAGTTTGATGTAGTCCCATTTGTTTATGTTTGTTTCCTCTTGCTTGGTCAGTGGTGTTTCATCCTTAAAGATGCATTTAGCTTCAATGTCATGGAGGATTCTGCATACATTTTACTCTATGTACCTTATGGGTTCAGGTTTGATATTGAGGTCTTTAATCCACTTTGATCTGACTTTTGGATCACCTGCTGTTTATCTTTCTGCTTCTGACTTACTTTGCTTAGCGTTACCACCTCCAATAATATTCACATAGCAAAAGAAAATATTTCATATATTTACAGTGTAGTAGTCATTGTATATATATATACACATACAGATACACATATATCTTCACACACACATATATATATTCTTCAGTCACTCATCTGTCATTGGGTACTGTAAATATTGCTAGTTTTTGGCTATTGTAAATAGTTTTTGGCTATTGTAAATAGTGCTGCAATGGACATTTTATATATATGCATATACATATATAAAAATATTTTTATCTTATAACACACATGACATAGTTATATATCATAAAATACAAGTATATCCTTTTGTGTTCTTTAAATGATTCCTTGAAATGAACTTATTAGATTACATGGTACTTCACTTTTATTTTTTTGAGACTCCACCATACTGTTTGCTGTCAAGGATGAATCACTTTGCATTCCCACTAACAAATGAGTTTCATTTTCCCATTTTTCAACACATGCTTCTGTAGAACCTCAAGGCCAAGGCAACGGGTTGGGAGACAGGAAAGAAAGCCTATGATTAAGAACAAGGAATCCTAGCTCTGTGTCTGTATCTACAGATGGCATGAATATTGCCTAGCTCATAGAGTTATTTGGAGAATTCAATAAAACAATATGTGAAAGACTCGCCTTGGTGTCTGTTCCATGGTGGGAGGGGTCAGTGATGTACACGAGGCAGGCCCTGTGCCAGGAACCAGTAACGTGTCTGTAAGCCGTGCAAGTCACCATCTCACATAACTTACATCTGTACGGGATAGGTTAAGGGTACAATGACATGAATAATGGCATGGGAATGGGTACAGGGGCATGGAAGGAAGAGACACTTCAATGGAGCCTGGCAGAGTGGGTGGTGGAGAGGCAGAAGGAAAGACTACAAAATTCAGGAGCTGGAAATTGACCACAACTTTGTGGCCGGGGGACTTAATGAGTAGTTTAGAGAAAGCAGAACTCTTGCATTTTCTGTTTTGTTTTAGCCTTTTTGGTCAATGAGAATAATTTAAAGACCAGAAAGGTTTAAATAATGCAAAAGGGAAGTCAGAAGAGCGCCTAGTTCCTTAAATCAGAGCAAGGCGATGGGTTCCTGATTTTGCTTCCTTGAATAGTTTCAGGTCCAAATTCATGGCCCGTTCCAGAACACCTTCTGGGGATTTCTCTGGTACTTGAACTCTTATTTTGAAATGTTGTGATCAAGCACACTCTTAAGAACGTCCAATTAGTGGTTTTCTAAATAAATAGCTGTGTGACCATGGTGCAAATTAAGTAGATCGAGGAAATCAGCCAGGGAGATCTGAGTTTACATTTGCAGGAAGACAGTATCCTAGAAGAAGGCCATTGGGCATTGGGCACCATTGAACTGAATTTTTATTTAATGAAGATATTGTTTTGTAAAAAGTGATTGTTGTGTAATTTTATTTTCCCAGTAAACTTTAGTATGAAAATTTTAAAGCTTGAAGGCATAGGAAGAAGGGGTGGCTATATAAGGACATTGTTTCAGCATCGTCTGAAGAGACACCTACATGGAAACCATCTCCTGTGTTTGGGAAGAATAAACCATGAATGGTGTGATGTGCTGAAGGACCATCATAAAAAGAAGTCATAGGGTTATTTAAGCTAGAAAAGGAAGCTTCAAAGAGAAGTGTACTTATTGACTTCTTACTAAATCACTTACAGAATTGCTTCTGTACCTTAAAATTTAATTTTCAAATGCACAAGAGAACTTTAATGAGAGAGCTCAGAAAGAAGAAACAAGGTAAAATCTCAAGGTGATTTCTTTCACTATTTTTAATGTCATTATCTTTTATCTTAAGTATAATCTTTTATAATTTGTAAATCATAAAGTTAAAGCATAACATTATGCTAAAGTCATAACTACAAGTTTTGTGAAAATATTACAAATTTATAATATAGGCGTGATGGAAGAACGAAGCTATATTTAAGGTGATTCTTTGCGAGGGGGAAAAATGCTCTCCTTTTTTATGAATCTCTGGGAAAATGAGAGAATTTTCTCTGCTGGTCTTCGGGTACTCAGGACTGTGATATGCCAGGGTAATATTAGCTCTGTTTCAGAAGCCAACCTCCTCTCTATTTAATCACCCTTTGGTTTCTAAAAGTTGGATATTTAAGCTCTTATTGACATCAAATGCCATGCACTTCTACTACTTTACAAAACCCAAAAATGTTACTTCCCATCTGTCTGGCAAACACTTAGTGTGGTAAAGGGTGTGGACCATGAAGCTGGAATGTCTGGTTTCATGCTACCGCATGGCAGCAACTGAACTTGGCAAGTTCCTCATCTTCCTTGCCTGAGGAAATAGGGAGAATCCTGATATTTACATACATGGTCACCATGAGAATGAAGAAAGTTAACATATTGCTCAAAATGCTTCAAAAAATTGCTTCTCATGTATGGTCATGGAGACTACTTACCATGGTTATCATCCATTTTTTCATGCCAGTTTCTACCAAATCATCTCTAGGATGCCAATTTCTTGTTCCCTCTCTCTCTCTCTTGTTCCTTGGGAAGACTGAAAAGTGTTTGGAGTACAATTCCAAATCTTCACATAATTTTCTCTATTAAATTGTTTCCCCTCTCTCTCGACTCTTGGAATTTGAAGGATTTGACGTCAGGAATTAAGTCACCTACCTCTTTGATTCGTCACCATTTGTCCAGAGTGGAGGCATGATGGAGGGATAAAACCATCCCTGACATCCTTTCTAAGTTAGGCTGTTTTCAAATAATCCAGAAAGCTGTAGTGTTTGTGTTTGCATTTTGGTTTACCTGTGAGTAGGGTGTGAGCTATTTAATTTAGATCTTTCTTTAAATCAGTCATGTGCAGACTTAAATTTTGGGCTTCTTAATTTATGGAGTTAAGAAGTGTCTATTTTTCATAGGAGACTGCACTCATTTGTGGAATAGAAATTAAGAAAATTGGAGACTAACACCCAAGAATAGTAGAGATTAGGACCAGGAGGATTGCTTCATGGCTTGGAAGCCGGCCTCACATGCTGGGGGAAAAGGCAGCTCAGATAGAGCAGGGACCACCAAGTAAAGGATGCTTAGAGGACCTGCTCAGAATGAGAGGTGTGTACCAAAAGTAGACTACAGACCAAACATGATGGCCAATTAATACCTGCATTGCAGACCACAACATCCTAAAGGAGAAAGAGAGTAAAAGGGAACTCGCCCACCACGGAGGTGGGGAATTGGAGGGGGAGTGGGAAATGTGGTGGGAGGGATACTGGGAACATTGGTGGTGGAGAATGGGCACAGGTGGAGGGATGGGTATTCGATCATTGTACGACTGAAATGTAAGCACAAAAGTTGTAAGTCTTTAACTGTATCTCATGGTGATTCATTAAAAAATAAAAAATTAATTTAAAAAAGTGTCTGTTTTTTAGCTGCCCACTAGAGGATTTCGAACCTGACTTTATTTTATTTTTTGTCAAACTGGATGAATGGGAGAATTAGGAGAGATAAAGTGTAGAGGTAACTCCTTTCAGAAGGCCCTAAAGATAGTGACCAGAATTTCACATTAAAAAATTTTTTTAAATTGAATCACTGTGAGATAGTCCCTTACAAAACTATTCATGATTAGGTTTCAGTCATAGAATGTTCTAACACCCATCCCTCCACAAGTGCACTTTACTCAGCACCAATGTTCCCAGTTGCCTCCCCCTGCCCTCCCTCCCCAAGTCACTCCCCCAAAACTTCACATTTTAAATTTCATTATGTAAGAAAAAAGGAACTAACTCCTTAAGTGAAGAAACTCCAGTTGCCTTACATGGTCAACATTCAATTTCATTTTTTCCCCCATTAATCCCCCCTGTACATCCCCCCTCCCCCACCTTTGGTGGGATACTGAAGTGAAAATGATTAAGAAAGGCATGATACTTAAAGGGACCTGTGAGAGGAACTCTGTTAGGAGGAGTTCCATTTCAAAGAACAGCCTTCTATTGGAACAGGGTAATTTTTCTTAGTTTTACCGAGAAAATGATGGTAAGTCAATAAATTCACCTACAGGGTTGCAGGGATTCCACTTTTGGGCACTAACCCCTGAAATACAAAATACTAATTTGAAAAGATAAATGCGCATATATGCACATTCATTGCAATGCTTAGTATAGTAAGCCGGGATATGAGAGCACCTAAATGGTCAATAACAGGTAATTGGATAAAGAGGTCACGGTATATTCAGGCAATGGAATACTACATAGCAGTAAGAGATGATGAAAACATGCAGTTTGCTGCAACTGGAATGAAACTAGAGGGTGTCAGATTGAGGGAAATAAGCCAGAGGGAGGACAAGCACCACATACGCATGCTCATCTGTTGTGGGCAGGGAAAGAAAACATTGGAATAGGGAATATCAATTGCTAATGAACTTTGGGCACCAGAGTGCAAACTGAGAACACTAGATTATGGAGAGGGGGACCCAGGGCATGCGTGTGGGGGTCTTGGGGACTTTGGTGGAGGTGAGATAACTATATACACCAAGACCATACATGTCAACACTGTATTTGTTTTTGTTCTTTTTATGGGGACACATTTAATGGTGTTCAGAGCTTACTCTCCTGACTATGTGCTGCTCAGGGCTCACTCTTAGTGGTGCTCAGGGGACCATATGTGATGACAGGTATTGACACAGAGTCAGTTCATGCAAGACAAGCACCTTACCTGCTATTCTATTTCTCCAGCCCCAACATTTTTTTAAACGCACAAGCTAAGCTATAATAAATTAAAAAAAATGAAAACCATCCATATTCCATTTAAAGATAAAAACATTTTATTAGTGAATCACTATGGGGTACAGTTACAAACTTATGAACTTTCATGTTCGCATTACCCATCCCACCACAGGTGCCCATTCTCCTCCACCAATGTTCCCAGCATCCCTCCCACCACCCCCACCCCATCCCATCCCTCACCACCACATCCTGCCTCAGTGGCAGGGTATTCCCTTTCATTCTCTTTCCTTTTGGGTGTTGTGGTTTACAATAGAGGCATTGAGCAGCCACCATGTTCGGTCTATAGTCTACTTTCCGCATGCATCTTTCAACCCAAATGGGTCCTCCCAACATCCTTTATTTGGTATTCCCTTCTCTATTTGAGCTGTTTTAAAGATAAAAATATTTCATGATTTATTAAATGGGCTCAGAGGACGTGTCTCCTTTGTTTTAGGTTTTGGAGGAGGGGAAGGGTTTGCAGAGACCTATTTCTATTTCTTAACACACAGTTACTAGATATATCAATCTGTTATAAATAAGCATGATATGTCCTTCAACATTAGTCATTCCTTCTGACTAGTCTCCTTGATATGTGAAAATAAGATTACTTGAAAACCTGTCCTAGATTTTAAAGCTGACCCAAATAGATTGATTAGCAAAATATTTTTATGTCACTATATCTCTTAACACAACAGCATTCATGTCTGGAGAGCGTGTTAGTCTGGAAAGCCTGCCCCAAACCAGATCTATTTATTTAAATAGGGACGGGCAACTACGTTGGCAGCTGTTCAGCTGGTCATGCTCTCATGGTTGAACACAGATAATAATAATAATTTGGGGTGCTCACAAGCAGATTTCTGAAAGGAGAGGAATTAGCTCCTGTGTTGACATAATGAATCAGCAGGGAACTATTTCAGATGCTGAGACCAGCAGTACACAGAACTGATTTCTTTTCTCCTTAGAGTTTTGAACCCATGTGGAGATCCTAATGGAATTTCAGATTCAGGTTCTAATTTCTGGGAATTCCAGTGGATAATGAGGTGATGAAAAGGCAGGGTTCCCAGGGCCAGTGTTTATGGAGCACTTTCTGACTCAATGCAGTAGGTAAGGCACCTGGAGGAAGAGTTAGACTCACTTTGTCTTCCGTGCCTGTGGTGTTGGTGAGCACCGTGGGGGAATTTTCTGGTCACCTTTATCCATGCAAGAAAGCCAGAACGGGAAACTGCCTTGGGTTCACTGGAGATTGCCCAGACAAAAGCAAGCCCCTTGAGAAAAGTGTTGCTTATTTCCTATCTTCAGTCAGTCAGCCCCATATCTTTGGGGACTCTCTGATTTTTGAGGGAATGTTACCTGAGGAAAGGTCTCCTTTTGGGACTTCTGAGGAAATGATTAAAATAGCCTATTTTCTTTCATTGGGAAAATCATGTTTTTTATTTTACTGAGGAGGTACTTTATATACTTTATAATAACATCTGCATGACTATGGGCTTAATATCTCTCCCAAATTCATATGCTGAAGCCTTAACTCCAACTGTGAAGGTATTTGGGGGGTGTTAAGGAGAATAAGAGGTTTTGATGAGGTCACAAAAGTGGCCCTCCATGGTGGGGGAAAGACATTACAACACTCATTTTTTTCCCAAGTGAGAACAATGCATGCAGGCTGCTGCTTGCAGGCCTCCATATGTGTGAGAAATAATGTTTATTGTTAAACCACCTCGTCTATGGTATTTGGCAATAGTTGCCCATCTGACTAAGACCATAAGTAATAGAAACAGAATAGGTTCATTTCAATTTCAAAATGTTGAAAGGTGAGTCTACACAGATGCTTATTTCTAGTGATGTACCCCTAACCCTTGATACATTTATAATGCTTTGTTAGTGACTGCAATAAGAAAATTTGATGAAGAAAAAATATTTTGATTGACATTAGATTCTTGTGACCAAGGGCAATATTTGAGATACTTCAAACTGACCAAGGGCAATATTTAAGATACCTCAAAGTGTATTTCTGTGGAGAAAAAAATTAGTCAAACTTTATAAAGATGAGTATTGGGTCCATTAAATTAATATCAAGGAGAGAAAGTTCTAGAAAGGAATTTTTAAACTACTATAAAATTTAGCCTAGTTCCCACATCCCTATTATTTAAAAACACTTTGTTCAACACTTTCAAAGGCAAGTTATCCATTATATCAAGATTTTTCCATAGTTCTTTACATAGAAAGTGAGGCAAATGACTTAAGACCAATGGGGCTTGAAGGGGAGGTTGAATTGGAAATGATCAGAAGTCTAGGGAAGAGTCAGAGGTCAGGATGCGGAAAGACTCCAGGAGCTGCCTTTACAGTCCAGAGAGGAACAAAGTCAACTTCCCGTCAAGTTCTTTTATTTCCAGTCCTTCCTGCTTCTCATTCATAGGTGACACACATTCATAGGTGTTCAGAAAAAAAAAAACAAACAAGAATTCAGATTCTTTTTTTTTTTGGGTCACACCCGGCGATTCTCAGGAGTTACTCCTGGTTCTGCGCTCAGAAATTACCCCTGGCGGTGCTCAGGGGACCGTATGGGATGCTAGGAATCGAACCCGGGTCGGCCACGTGCAAAGCAAACACCCTACCCACTGTGCTATTGCTCCAGCCCCGCTCCTGCACAGTCCTGCTTTCTGACTTGATCTATACTAGAAATTACAATTCAGTTTGTAAAAGAACTCCAGAGCGCATGAGTGAGTTTTGGTCAATCTTGCTTGGGAAACTTTTAAAGACAACAGTTAGCCTGGATTTCCTACTGAAGGTAATCTTGACTGAACTGTAGCTCTTTATATGCAGTGTTGAAACAATGGCTTGCAAATAGATTGATTCCCAGGCAGATTTTAAAGAAGAGCACTAGCCCTGGGGAATTAGGGAACCACTCTCAACATATCCTCTATCCTTTTTACCTTCTTAGAAGCTTCGAGTCACTGTGGGAATTAGGACTTCAACAATTACATTTTGGGAGGAATACACACAGTTCAAACTTGGTATTGTAATGAAATGTGCAGCACCATATCTGTTAAAGTATAGCTATCTCATTTTATGATACACTTAAAACACTTTTAAAAAAATGTTAGTCAAGAGGTAATAAGCAAACTCAAGGGATATTATCTGTTAAATTTGTTTATTATCTTAAAACCTGTTCATTGTCTTGTATGTAAGTAATACCACCATAGAATACAAGTCACTGTCACTGTCACTGTCTTCCCATTGTTCATCGATTTTCTCCAGCGGGGCCCAGTAACATCTCCATTGTGAGAGTCATTGTTACTGTGTTTGGCATATCGAATACATCACGGGGAGCTTGCCAGGCTTTGCCCTGTGGGCAAGATACTCTTGGTAGCTTACCAGGCTCTCCGAGAGGGGCAGAGGAATCTAACTTGGGTTGGCCATGTTGGCTGCGTGCAAGGTAAATGCCCTACCTGCTGTGCTATTGCTCCAGCCCACCATAGAATATAGATAACAGAAAGAGTAGAAAACTAAATATGATGTTCCTTTGGGTCTTTTATGCCAACAAGGCTAATAATGATGCTGTTATTAATCGAAAAATAACTTAGTAATAGAAACCCTCTATTTTATACCACTTCACAGGTTATAATGCATTTGGACCTACCTGATATCATTTCCACCAGAATCCCAGAACATTGCCATCTCTGTCTCTTGAATGCTGGAAGGATTTCCGCAGAGAGGAGGCAAAGAGGGCAGTGATCCTGTGGATTTAGAGAGTATCTCCTCTTTTCCTCTGCCGGGAAGACTCTTGTTACTCCTGCAGAGAACTAGATAGACTGATTCTCTGATAGAAGAGACAGTAAGGGAGTCCCTTCTGTCTCAGCTACCTTTTCTCTAAATCCTATAGGATCCCAACACCAGCAGGTTTCATGGATAAAGCCCTGAGCTAAGGCTTTAAAGTTCCCCAGAGACTTTCCACAAGGAAGCTATTAAAATAAATGATAAGGAACAAACAGCAGAAAAAGCAGAATCTGCCTGGCCTTTCTAGGCCTGAAGCTCTTTCAATTCCAGGGAGATCTGGAGATATATATCAATATACATTAATCAACTTTTGTTGAGCTGTAAGTTAAGGTCACAAAAGATTGTTTTCATTTGGGGGCTACTTCTAGCCCTGTTGCTAAGGATACAATTTCTTGCCTCTGTTTAGAAAAGTCTGTCAATAGTCTATGTTTTCCTCAAGGGTTTTTTCTTGGCCTCATTGTTGCTTAGGCTGTCCCCTGGGGAGGGAAGGAGATACCTGTCTTGTTCCACATCTCCCCAGGGACTTGCTCAGTGCCGACCCATAACAAGTGCTCAATAAGTACTTCTGGAACACTTGTTCTCACACTTTGTAATTCTGGGCCTTAAGGGGGTAATCAGGTACCACACAGAGGAGAAAATTGCTTCTTGGTATCACCAAACACAGGAGAATCAAACACAAAACCTGTAAAGGCAACTTGAATGAAACACAGGGTGAGATTTTTGGCCCAGTTCATGAGTCATTATTTATAAGTGAAAAGTCCCAACGATATGTCAATAGCATTCCCATATACCCTCCTGATGGAAAGTCTAGGATATTGGCAAGGACCTCACGTGCCCTTAGTACCTTTAGATCCTCTCATACTAAATTTGTCCAAGACATTTTTTGGTCAGTGCTGTTGGGCTGGAGTGATAACACAGTGGTAGGGCATTTGCCTTGTATGCAGCCAGCTCGGCCGAGCCGGGTTTGATTCTTCCACCCATCTCAGAGATCCTGGCAAGTTACCAAGAGTATCTCATCTGCATGGCAAAGCCTGGCAAACTACCCGTGATGTATTCAATATGCCAAACACAGTAACAAAAAGTCTCACAATGGAGATGTTACTGGGCCCACTCTAGCAAATCTATTAACAACAGGAGGACAGTGCTATAGTGCTGTTGTGACTAGAGTTCTGGCCTGGTTTCCTGGATCAGTTGCTGGTGCAGGTGACCTCATCCCATAATCCTAATAAGCTCTGACCAGGGAAACTCCGGGGGATGAGGCTTAGAGTAAGTCTAGGTACAGTGTGATCTTGGGCTTGTCTATGAAGCGATCGTGTGACAATTGTGTTGATAACAGTCAGACAGGCTGGTTTCACTGGAAATACAATTGCCCCTTGTGGGATAGCTCCGGTGATCCCCGTCTAAGAGTCACTTGTGTTTTAGACAGAGAAGTGAGTTCCTAGCTGGAGAGCTGTTGGCAAGGCACTGACATTTCACAATCAGTAGAGCTAATCCCTTGTCGAAGTTGCAGAGAGTTTCTAAGGCTATCTTCCCTTCCAAACTGGTCTTCTAAGTAAGATAAAGGTAAATTTGGGGCTAAGATTAGATACCCTCTCAGCTTGCAAAGTGTGGTGGTTTTGAACACGAATGCTAAAGCAGCGAAAGGCAAGTCAATCTTGGCTGAACCGGCTGTGATGTGGCTAAGGAGAGATATTGCCTCTGAACTGGAAAACTGGCTGTGTTCACAAACCTACTAGGTAGCAACACCATCTTTTTTTTTAAATTGCATCACTGTGAGATACAGTTACAAAAATTTCATGTGTGAGTTTCAATTATATAATGATTGAACTCTCATCCCTCCATCAATGGATATTTTCCACCACCAATGTCCCCAGTATTCCTCACCACTCCCCAATCCCACCCTTCCCCCTGCCTCTATGGCAGACAATTTCCCCCATACTCTTTTTCTACTTTTGGGCATTGTGGTTTGCAA
>JAOXYA010000016.1:6461012-6471554 GCA_028565675.1 Sorex palustris | reverse complement strand
TTAATCCTGGTAGTGCTCAGGGGACCATGTGGGATGCTGGGAATCGAACCCAGGTCGGCCGCATGCAAGGCAAACGCGTTCCAGGCCCAGGTGACTTTATAGTTGCATTTATGTGCAATAGATCCCACTATAAGAGGATTAAGAGCAGGGGCTGGGCAGTGACCTGTTCTGGGCCAAAGATAGGAGGGAGGGGGGTGTTTTGCTGCTTGTGGGGCTGGTGATGAGTGAGGTGGGGGTGGGGGAAATGACCTCCCTGGAGATACTTCCTGGATATATAGCGAGGTTTCTAATGATGGAGAAGCCGTGGAAGATGTTGAGAAGAACAAGACAGCTGTGGTTGCAGGATGAATGAGAGTCTGTCCCTGAGCCTCATGGTTCTAGTCATGATGCTTTGTGATAGAAAAGCCCCATTGCTCTCTCCTGCTGGTGAGTCACGGTCCCATTCCTTCCATTGTTGCTTATTTTTCTCTTATCACTAATGCAGTAAATCTTCACACAGCAGGTCCCTCTCCTGTAAAAGGTGTGGAGATGAATCCTGCTAGCCCAGGGTTGATGGACCTTCCTGTGGAGCTACTTCCTATGGACTGGGGCTTTCAGTGGTTACTTCCTGTTGGTCTTGAAGCCCTGGCTCCTGTGTATTTCAGCCCAGAGCATGGAGGAAGAAGTACAGCCACATTTCTTACAAGAGGCAAATAGGCATGACATTCGCCTCTGAAGTTTGTTCTGATCCATGACGCTTTCCCCAAGCCTCATTTTCCTCATCTGTTAAATGGGACTCTATTCCATTGCCTTAATAAAATTAATCAATAGAAGGCATGGAGCCTCAGGCATGGTGCAAAGTGAGAGCTCAATTAAACAAAATCAGTTCACTTACCCTATTATTTGTTCAATATATGCACCCTTATCAATACCCCCATCCCCACCTCGCCACTCTATTCCAGTCACAAACCTAGTTCCATCTCTTGAGTTGCTTCTAAGCTTCTAATCCCACCTCATGTCAAAGTGTCCAGGTCCTTTCAGAGGTCAGCCATTCATTCCACCTTCATCCACCCTCACCTGTTATTTCTAAACCTAGTGTACATTTATCCCCTCAAGCTCCTCTTCATCCTACCACACTTTATGTTTCCAATTCTGTGTTGTTCCCAGTAGCATTTGGGCCATTTCTTTCTTCCCCTTACATTTGTGTTTTCAGTTATCCTGATAGTGTCAGTGAATTTGTAGAAGAGTCTGTTCTTCTGTATGTGGAATCCTGGTCCAGAAAGTCATGGCCAGCCCCCTGACAAACTATGAATGCCAGACTTCATGTCTCATCTTCATTTCCAATGTCTGGGCATAGCAGCTGGAGCAAGAAGTGCAAACATCCTCCACATCTTCAGATACTTGCACTTGAAGCAAGGACCAGAGACAATAGTCTAGGTTGCTCCTGAATTTACCACAAGGAGAATTTTACACTGTGTTGAAAAACAAGTTGAATTGTAATTGTTTGGACACAAACACTCTACTTAGCTTAATTGATATTTCCCCCCCCAGAGAAATAATATTCATTTATGTGTGAATTAGATAGCAATTGCTTTTTCAGATTATCAGCATCACAGAGAAAATATATTGACAGCATATTCAGCTTACTTTGAGTATCATCCTCAAATCAAATTTGAAATTTAATTTGGAGGAAAATGAGGGAAAAAAATCCCTCGCAAAGAAGTTATTCAGTGAACTGTTAATTACCTACAGCTGTGGTATTTACAGAATGCTGTTTAATTGCATTAGTATATAACTGTAAAAGCACGTCTGTTTTCTTACTGCCTTTCCCAGCGTTTTTTGGTAGAACAGAAAACAAAAGTCGTTGGTATTAAAGTGATGACTGTTCAAGCTCACAAAGCATGCAATTAATCATCTGCTCCATTGCCCTTTTCACATATGTAATAAAAGGGAGGCATTGTCTACCTTTCCTCTCCTTTAACTCAAACGCTGATGTAAATGTTGAGAAGTACAAGGTCTGAAGAAAGGTAATGCTCAGACCCAGTTCAATGTGGCAGCCTAGGATTTGAATGGCAGTGTCGTGAAGGGAGAGAATGAAGCTTTGATTTCTCGTGCAAAGTGGGCCTGCAGCAGAGCAGACTTGGAAGTAGCCCGGACAGAGCTCTTGTAGAGCTCCCTTGGGCTGCAAATACACAAAAGGCATCAGGGATTCGAGAAACCTGTGTTTGGTTCTCCTAAGATGCACAAATAACTGAAAATGAAGGGGAAGTTCCTTGGGAAAAGCCCCTGCCTTCCATGCGTGAGGTTAGTGAGGGCATGAATTGGACCCTCCTTGCCCAGTGACTCTAGTTTTTTTTGGAATCACAGCAAAGTATGTGATCTCCAGTATCCCCAAATCAAGTGTGTATAAGCACTGATCATTCGGATAACAGTGCCAGCAGTAACAACAAAAAGAAAAGGGGACTGCATTGATGCAAAGTTAACAATCCAAAGAAAATCCATGTGGCCTGAGAAAACCATCTGATAAAATTCCCTCACCTTGGTTGTGAAAGATGAGTGTGTCCAAGGTGGGTTCAAATTCCTAGAGGTGCAGGCCTGCCAGTGTGCGCAGCTACTTGTCCTTCAGGCCTTGCAGGGCAGAGCAAGTCTTAGAGGCCAGTTTGCTTGTGTGCTGGTGAGAAGCCCAAGTCAGACCAATGTGCAGATCTCCCTGTGCATTATGGATTAGAGCCGCCGACTAGCTTATCACTCAAGGAAGTGCAGTCAGTCATCACATGGATCAGTGAGCTTTGCTCTGATCCCTAGTTAACTTGGTAAATTTATTTTTAAACTCTCTCTATATAAAAATCTTGGGGGAGGAACACTTGGTAGTGCTCAGGGACAACTTCTGGAACAGTGCTTAGGTGGTGCTCCAAGTATTATTCAGGGGGCCATGTGATGTCTGGGATTAGACCTGGGCCTGCGGTGTGCAAGACACGTGATCCAGCCCATTGAAATAACTTTCTGATCCCAGGAAATGTCTATTTTTGACAGAAGTTGGGTCAGAGGCCAATTTATTAAGTCTCTATGGTAGAACAACTCAAGACTGCCTGATGAGTAAGGGGAAAGTTAGCAACTGAGACGTTTTTATTCACTTTTGGTGCCCCCAAGGGGGGGAGGAGTTAATCATTTCAGAAGGGATTCCTAGCTCTCTTTATCATGATACACTGTCTGAATATTGAATATGTGAGTGATGCATTGGTGAGTGATTTGAAATGCTTGTGTCATAGTGGAGTCCCAATGGTACCCACTTGACTATAAACAGTAAATTTCAACAAATACTCATCCTCAAGAATCACAATAAATACACGGAAATCTCTTGCTTTGTTAAATGTGATCACTTTCATCCAGTATGTTTTTGTCCTGAAGAGTAGGGAGGCCAACTGGGGTTTCATTATACAAATTCCAGGCAGCCTAACATGGCCTTTTGGACATTTGGCTAAATTCCGTAATTCTCATGTCGTACCCACTTCAGGAGATGTGTCCCAACATAGCTCCAGAACTTAGCACTAGCCACATCATAAGCAATTTTTTTTTTTTGGTGAAGCAAGACTGTTTTTATTGAAACTTATTTAGAAAGATGTGAGGGGAGAGGAAGAGAGAAGTATGTGTTTAAGAGAGAACACAGGCTTCTCCAGAGTGGAGACAGGCAAGCAGAGAAACACAGAGATAAGCCAGCAAGATACGTGTTCAAGGGGGATCACAGGATGGAAGAGGAAGCCATCCTGAGCAGCTCTGACTGGGGAAATTCAAAACTCACATCCAAGCAATAACCCAATCCCTAAAGGAACCAGCCAACCCACCTAGGGCCCACCTTAGTTTACATGCTGAGGGCTTAAGAGCGTTGTCTGCACAGCCAGTGTTGGAGTCGGCATGGCATTCTGAGTCCCCAAGGGTGCCAACAAGATGACAGAGCCTGGGAAACTTGGGAGGGTTCAGATCAGAGTCTTGATGAACCTCTCTGCATGAAGGAGGCAGGTTTAATTGTCCAGAGCACCCTGCTTTGTCCCCAAATTCCTGCTCCTCTGGAAAGTCACCATGCCAGGCTTCCTTTCTTTGCCCTGCTGACTCTGTTCAGGCTCCAGTTTCCTTGGTGGAATGAAGCCCGTGCCACACTGATGTGACTCCCGCGGCCCCGGCAACCAAACAACACCTCTGTGTGCTTCCCGGGAGGACAGGGAGGGCCAGGGTGCTGCCCCAGGCTCCCCTCGTAACAAGGTGCTCTGAGTATAAAAATAAATATATCTCTCTATATAATAACATATGCCCATACATGTATCTTTATGTACGTGCGTCCACTCCACACATGTGCACACACCTTCCTTTAACTTCACTGGACTGTCTACATCAGGCACACATTTGCTTTGGTAGCAAGAGCACTCCGTCGGCTCAGATTTTACCTGGCACCAGTGACAATTTCATCCTTGCCCTTGTGTTTGGTTTCTGGCGTGGTGGATTCTTTTTCCTCCCCTGTTGGTTTTGGCATCTTTCCGTGTTTGCTTCTTTTGTCGGACTCCTGACTCCCCTGACTTGTCCTTCACAAGCTCCTGTGTCAGTTCTGAAGGCCTGGCAGGCTTGCTTGCTCTGTGGATTATGTTCAGAAACTCATGGTATTTCATTCTTTGAAAGGTCCCCAGGTACTTGCCTTTCTCCTTTTATCTTATTACGAGTGTCTGCCTTTATGACTCTTTTCTACTTGCTCCTTTGCCCTTGGTTTCAGCCTCTCAAACTGGAAAAGAACAGGTTACTTCTGTTTGGGGCTCCCTCTGTCTTCTCTCCAGGGCTTCTCTCAGCATTTGTGTCAATTCTCTGAAAACACACACACACACACACACACACACACACACACACACACTCTCTCTCTCTCTCTCTCCTCTGTCTTGCTTAACTAATTGGTCATGGCTACAAGCCGAATTTCTGTGGTTCTCAGAGGCCTGTATGATTGAATGGACACTTTGGGACTCTTAAACTGAGCACATTTAAAAGGTTGATTTAGAGCGAGCTTTGACAAAGGACCTTTTAATTATTATTATTATTATTATTATTATTATTATTTCGCGCTTTACTTTGCTAGCATATGCTGTTGGAGCCCAGCAGAGGCTGGTTCCAAATTGTTAGGGGGCCAAGCCATTAGGTGTTCCTGCTTACTCTGCAAATATAATAGGCTTATCACATAGAACTCTGTCTCCAGCTGGTTTAAAATGTAGGTGGTGCCAGTGGGTAGCAGCTGTTACAAGCTGGGGAGTCAGGAGACAGTGGGGACATTTTATGGCATGAAGAGGTCAGAGTTAACGTGTCCATACAGTTGAATGCACGCATCCCTTCTTCCACCCTGGAGGTGGAGGGGATCTGAAGGGCAAAGCTGCTTGTTGGGGACCACTAAGCCTTGCCAGCCAGATTCCAGACAAGTCCAGCACTGGCTTCCCACATGTGGGACCCAAACACTTGGTTACATTGCAAATAATGAATAATTCATCCATTTGTAATTTCAATAGTCACGGTGATGCATAATTCAAGTGAAAAGTTGTTATTCTAAATGCAGGGGAAATGGATTCATTTCAGTGACTCAGTTTTTTTTTACTTTATTATTTTCCTTAAGTCAAGGTTAGAACAGCTTCTATTTTTGCAGCTGTTTTTTTTTCTGAATTGGGGCTGGGTTTAAGAGCCATAGCACTGATCAGATAGGGCACTGTTTACAGTTGGATTATTTCCCTCAAAAAACCAAAAGAAAAAAATCCAAAACAAAACAAAACCCACAGTCACAAATTGGCCTTTTTCATCCCAAGAAAGGAGGTTGGCTTACATGTACTATTTGTCCTTTCTCAATAATCATAGTTGCCGTGGACTTCAACTATTAGTGAATTAAAAACAACTTCTATTATGAAGAGGCCCAACCACACACAAAAATAAAGAAAAAGGTATTATTATACCTTTTGGGGTGGTAGTACAGCACAAAAGGCACTTACCTTGCACGTGAACATCCTGGGTTCAATGCATATAGTCTGAATCCCACCAGGAGTGATCCCTGAGCGGAGAGCCAGGAATAAGCTTAGAGCACCACCAGGTGTGACCCCCCCCCACACACACAGAAAGAAAGAAAATGGCATTGTGAGTATACATGCATGTGAGACCAAAGAAAATGTATACTGAAGACGTCCCCTCTCATTCCATCATTTTAGAAAGCAAACTCCACTTTTTCCAGAAGCATGCCATGAGTCTCTGCCAGAGCCCATCAGCAAGTGGGCAGCACTCCTGCTTCTAGACTTTTAGGAAGGACAGTACACAGGGCCCGAGGAGAGCCAAGGTCTAGAAAAGACTCCTTGTTGGTGACATGCTCTGTGGACAGTTAGAATTTCATGGAAGTGGAGAGCAATGGCAACCTGGCCTCACCCCCAGTGACATCACTGAGGAAACCAATCCCTTGAAGGAATGCCCTCAAGTGCCTCCTCTTCCCTCTGCCCCGGCAATGGCTGGCATCATGAGAATTTGCCTTGTCTGCTTGTTGCTGGTAACCTGACCCTCGGTCTCTCTGAGCCCATATCAAATGTGTTACATCTCTCCCCCTGCCTATGGCTGGGACATCAAGGAGCCAGAGTTTTCACAAGCAGGCTGGCTGCACAGGGTTTTTATATTTCCACTATCAGGTCAACCCTGAAAGTTTTGGTAAAGGAGGGTCAATGTTTCTTGGGGCTCTGGAAGGTGTCATTTAAAATAAAAGGACCCGGAGGTGTAGTATTTAGTGAGGTTCAGGAAGGGCTCAGAATATAGTCTCCTGATACTGCTGTGAGTGATACTCTCACAGTGTGGAGAGGTGAGGAGTAGCTCCTGAGCACCACCAGGTATGGCCCAAACGACCCCCGAGGCTTGGGGTATAACACATTAGGTTTGAACAGCATTTACCTGGGAAAGACTGCAAATATTATTTCATTGTAAGACGGCAAATGACCTTAGTAAGGTTGTGTGAGCACCAGAGGGCAGCCATCTGAACAGGGAGGGCTGGCACATTTGCAGGGCAGAAAGGACTATTCACATGACATCTGGGACTCAAATGTGGACAAATATGCTCAAGGACTGGTATAGCCACAGTGTTGGAGTCACCGAGGAATGAAGGCAAATGGGCCTTCTGGTTCCCTTTGCAGGCTCCTTTGGGGTTCACAAATGAGCCCACAACTAGCCCTAGGTAGGAGTATCTCCTGTGTCTTCCAGGTAAAGGACAGGCAGGTCACTGGCTCAGAAGTCCATCCTCGTGCCCGATCAAATGGTCATCTGACTTCCTATTGGAGATTGGAGTTGGCCGGAAGACTCAATTCTCTTGTCTTCTTGTACGTATCCCTGCATTGATTCGTAGCTCGCACTCTCAGGGCTATTGCTCTTGGTGATTTTATCAACTGCTTGGGTTCTTTGGAAGCTGATCTGTTTGGCTCTGGTGGCGCAGGGAGAAAAGGCCTCCACAGGGCTCCTGTCCTCTTTGCTTCAGCAGCTACCCTGGGCCTCGTGCCTGCTGATCCTCCTTGAACTTTGAGTGCTTTGATCTTGGATGCTTAGCTGTTACTATTCTGCTGCTTGAATTCTCCTTGTTTTTGGAATACTTGAAATGCTATGTTCCATTTTCTCCTAATTCTTGAGCCATGGGACTACCTAACACCAAAATAGACTTCGCATTTACAAGTTCCAGCAGGGAGAATGCCATCCTTCTTCTTTTTTTTTTTGATTGCCTAGTGATTTTAATAGTAAGTGAAGTTTATTTGAGGAAATGGATCAAGCCCTTTCAACAACAATAACAACAAAATTGTGGCCTCTGGGATGAGCTATCGGACAAATGAGATTGTCATTACTGCTCTCTCAAGAAAAGAGAAGACTGAAAGGAAATCCTTCTAAGTACCTGCCGACTCAAGATGTTTGCCCTGTGTCTTGCTCTACATGGTAAACTGTGGTTTGTGTTAAAACATTTGGTGCTCCATATGGAATCTGGAAGATTCTGAAACACTCTCCTTAAGCATCGAGTCCCATTTTTTTCATTAATAGAGGTGAAATTTTTTTCTTTCCTGTTTTCTAGGGTGCAAATTTGGCTTGGTTATGGTAAACCTTTAAAGACAGAATGAAGTGGAAAACCCAGAAGTGACTTCTTAGGTTATTTCTACTCTGTCAAAAGATTTGCCTACTTTTACCCATACTTACACATTTTTGCCTTTCCATTGTTTTAGTATGTGTATTAAACAACAAGACAGAGTCTGTGGTTGGTTGTTCTGTTTTACTATTAACATATGTAGCGCCTTGAGATTATAAATACATTTCAGCTAAAAATTCCAGCTTTTAAGACAAGTCATCATAGCAGTGATAAGCCATTGATCAAATTCCAGAATGAGACCAACTAACCTCAACATCCTGTGTCTCTCCAAGGAGTGAAAAATGGCCAGAAGGCATTGTATGTTATCAATTACACTGACACTTTCTCAAAAATTATGTGTGTCAGAGAAAACACCTTAATTCCTGTGTCAGCCCTCCTTCTGCTTCTCAGGAGTCTGCCTGAACTCCCACATGAAAGTATGCAGGGCAGTGCAATTGTGGTGTCAGACTGTCCACGATTTCCAAAGGCAAAGCAAAGAATATGCTTACCTAGCCATCTTAAGACAAGTTCCTTCCTGTTGCTCTTTTGTTCTTTGAATCATTTGGGTTCTTCCTTGCCCCTTCTGGCATGGTGTGCTGGCTCACTTCCCTGGACGGCCACCAGACTCTGGCAGGATGACTGTTTGCTTCTTACTGAGAACCACAGTAAGGGGGTGCCCTAAGGTCCATCCACCCTAGGATTGCCAAGAGCAAAAGGAGAACAGGCTCCATCATGGCAGAGGTCATGACCCAAGAGCCATCGAGTTCGGGTCAGCTTTGACAGCAGGCTTGGCAAGACTCATTGGGAAAAATGCATGCCATTTGACTGGATCCAGAAAAGATTTCTTGGTGTTCCAGAGGACAGCATTAATGAATTTTTGTTATAAATAGGGAAAATCCCCTCCAAAAAAAAAAGGGAAGATGTTGGCCCTCTTCCAAAATGGTTGGGTGACCATATTGTAAGATAATACTTAAATGCAATTAGCTCCTTGTACTATTCAAAGTGTGTGCCAGAAATACATGATTACATCCCATTCATTATCACCTTTCCCAGATCATGGGCCGTTAGGAGCATCATTTTCTTCCAAGGTCAGCTGTAGTTACTGCTTTGAGAACTGTCTAGGTATATTTAACTTTGGGGCTAGGTCCAACATGCCACTTTTAAAAGATGATCGTATTGTTTTTCCTGCTTTCCATTTCTGAAAAGGCAAGGCTTTGGCCAGTGGTTACCCGACATGTCTGGCTGCAAATAGGTTACTAGGAGCCAGACAATGTGGTGCCTAATTTCAACATTCACTTAAGTAAAATTATTTATGACAGTCTCTACAGGTTTTTTTCTTTTCTTTCCTTAAAGGGGGAAATGTGTGGTCTTAGCTCGCTTGAAGGGTATTTGTAGGCAGTGTCAACTATTGATGCTTTGAAAGTATAGTCTTGACAGCTTAAACTAGGCCCGGTTACATTAAAAATGGAGAGACAGCTCAATTTTGTTCTCCAATAATGCTAATAGCTTATGTTAATAGCTTAACTTTTTTTTTTTTACACACAGCTGAAACAACATCAGCATAACTCTTTAAAATGATAAAGACAATTATTTCTGGATGAGGCATTTGATTACCGAAGTCACAGAAAACTTGGATAATTTGGATTTATAAGTTAAGGTAATTGTCGTGTCTGCTACCCAAGTGCATGTGGTAACTGGAAATTGAATATGGATAAATTAGGATGGGACAGAGAATCTGAAGCAAATGTTATAAAGCAGTCAAACAGTCAATATCAAGAAACATAGGCATTAGGGATGGGCGAGATAGTAGAGGGGTAAGGTTACTTGTCTCTCATGTGGTAGACCTCACTTTGATTCCCAGCACTGCCAGCAGTGATCCCTGAGCACTGAGCCAGGAATAATTTCTGAGCACCAATGGGTGCCACAAAACCCAAAGACAAGAAAAAGCTAAGACAAGAAGAGAAAGGAAAGCCTTCATATGTGACAGCTAACAGAGTTTCTAGAACTATTACGTGGCAGAGCTGGGAGGGTCTTCAGATGTCAGTTGCTTTAGTTTCCCTTTCTTGCGACAGCTTTTGCAAACTAGAACAACAGAAGGTTAATGAAAGAAATGAGCTTTTTTTTTTTTAAGATATTAGGGTTTTTTTATTTTATTTTTTTAAATTTTTATTAGTGAAATACCATGAGGTACAGTTGTGGACTTACAAGTTTTTGTGCTTGGGTTTCAGTTATACAATGATCGAGTACCGATCCCTCCACAAGTGCCCATTCTCCACCACCAATGGTCACAGTATCCCTCTCCCCTCCCCCATTCCATCCCGCCTCTGTGGCAGGGCATTTCCTTTTGTTCTCTTTCTCCTTTTGGGTGTTGTGGTTTGCAAAAGAGGCATTGAGTGGCAATCATGTTTGGTCTATAG
>JAOXYA010000016.1:6389017-6399318 GCA_028565675.1 Sorex palustris | reverse complement strand
GCTTGCTTGCTTGCTTGCTTGCTTGCTTTCTTTCTTTCTTTCTTTCTTTCTTTCTTTCTTTCTTTCTTTCTTTCTTCCTTCCTTGGTTACACCTGGCGATGCACAGGGGTTAATCCTGGCTCTTCACTTAGGAATTACCCCTGGTGGTGCTCAGGGAACCATATGGGATTTTGGGAATTGAACCCGGGTCAACCGCGTGCAAGGCAAATGCCCTACCCACAGTGCTGTCACTCCAGCCCCAACATTGCTTTCTTGAGAGGGGCATTCATTTATTTGTGTGTAGTTATTTGGTTTCACTTGCACCCTTGTGCCTTGAAACACATCTAAGGCAACCATGTAAGTTTGGGTATTTACAGATATGGGTAAACTATAAAGTCTCTCTCTGTCTCTCTCTCTCTCTCTCTCTCTCTGCTTTCTGGGTCACACCCAGCTATGCTCAGGGATTCCTTCTGGCTCTGCACTCAGGAATTACTCCTGGTGGTGCTGGGAGGACCGTATGGGACGCCAGGAATTGAACCTGGGTCAGCTGCGTGCAAGGTAAATGCCCTACGTGCTGTACTATCTCTCTGGCCCTAAACCATAAAATTTCAATCTCTTTCCTGTGCTGGTGGGTGTGAGTTGTTCTTCACTGGGTTGGTCCAAGGGGATCAGTTTCCTGCAACGGTGTCAAGGGAAGGACCTACTGGTGACATCATAGTTCTAGATGGAAAGCAGAAAGAAGCAGTTAGGTCACAAGATAAAAGGGAGACAGTTCTTTAAAGGAGATGCAGTTTGGGAAAGGGGCAGAAAGAAATAAGGGTGCAGAAGATGACTTCTCTTAATGAAAAAATTTCCCTTGTCTGGGCTTGCCAAGTCATAAAGACAAAATTGAATCAAATAGTTTAGACAAAAGGATTTTCCACCACACTTCCTAGATACATAGTGAAACATATTTTTTCATTCGAACAATTCAGTGATTGTTGCTTCTGTGTTCATTGTTATGAAAAGGAGGCCCCCATCCGAATAGCATATCAACTTTATATAAGCTACCAAGGTTTTTGATCTCTTACAGGGAAAATGTCTATCCAAATGAAAAATATTATCATTGCTACTTTATTACTTTCGAATTCAGCTGAAACTTCACATTGAGGCCAAGGGGACATCTCACAGACATTGCTTTGATCTGCACATTATTTATTTCCATATCAGCATGAGTGTTTTTCTCAGGGAATTTCTAGTTTCTGGCAGAGGGATTCTTTGGCAGTGCAAATGCTGTGTCAGAGACTGGGGACCTGGGATTTGCCATTTCAACATGTCCATCTACCTTTGAAGGCTTAAAAACCATCCAAAGGAGGGTTGGAGTGGAAAAGAGTTATTCTTTTTCCCTTCCTACCTCTGAGTCCAATTACCTAATAAAGATTCATCATTCTTTTTGTCCGAGGAGCTCTGTGACCTAATTTTGCTCTTTGCCTTATTGCAGATATCACAATCCATTTTTATGCATTCAGCTTCCTAATGAAATCCACATGTCTTAAATCAATAAAGCTATTGTTTAGCTTCCTCTCTTTTTCTCTAGGGCCTTTTGCCCAGTCTATTTTGTTTTCGTATTTGTTTGTAGGAAATACAACTCTTAATTTAGACTGTCCGTCATCCCACATTTTTGGGGGGGAGGTTCTTACCTTTTCTTTTAATAATAATCAATTTGTTGGTGTGAGGCGGTTGGTGCCTGGTTCTTTTTCTAACAGGTGAGTCTAAAGGAAATTGTGTTCATGCTGGTTTTCCTTTTCATTAATTGCTTTACATAGGCTAGCAAGTTAATAATGGAATATGCAAAATCTTTTGTGCAATCTCTTTGTATAGAATTTCAGAGCTCTCTGTGCAAACTTCAGAAACCCAGCTTCTATGGCTTGACAGTATTATCATATTTCCTCAGAACCCCCATTCCTCCACTCAGGAGCAAAGCATTACTTGGCTAGTCTTCAGAGAATTTTATATTCTTGAGCTATCCCTCTTCACTCAGCCCCCAACCCACCATTGCAAAGCCTCTTGTTAATGACTTTCTCTTCTGAATGAACTGTAAATCCATGAAAATTGTCTGATGAATGACTGGGCTACTTTTGCAAAGAACATTTTACTTATTGGAAAATTCAGGACTTAAAAAAAAACTTACCCACAAATTCCAGAGACAGTACTGAAGTTGATAGAAAAGAGATGGGTTGACACTTCGCAATGAAATTTAAGGAAGACTTAAGGCTGAGATGTGACCTGAAAAGGAATTATCCTTCCCTCTCCCCTCCCCCCCAGGTTTAAGAAGTAGATAAGCCAGGTCAGACTTATGACCAGCATGAGATTAAGACTGATTCAGTCCAAACCCAAATGATGAATGCTCTCAGGATGCAATTCAGCAGGAACAAGGCCCTGATAAGAGTCTGAATAAAGACCACCAGAATTCAAAGTCCTTGACATTGCCCTGGCAAAGGATACTTATCCTCACAGAAAACTCCAGGCCAATGAGGATTAAATAATGTCTATATATTTAGCTTCCCTGGCAACTCTCTGTGAATTCAATTCTGGAATTTTCCACATACATCCCAGATCAAGGTGTGTGATTTTTCTTCTGGTGCTTTATGGGAAAATATCTGTCTGCCTTGTCTGTCTATCTGTATGTCTTCTCTCTTCTTTCTCTCTTTGTGTGTGTCTGTCTGACTCCTCCCCCCCCCCTTTATCTTCTCTGAAAATTCTTTTCTTTAGTGAAATACAGAGTCTAACCCCAGTGCAGGTTGAGACCAATATCTTTTGTTGAGATGAGAACATCATCTGAGAACCTTGCCTCAGCCTGAGGGCCATGGCTTCCTGAAAACCTGGTGGCTAGCACCAGCTCCCACAGCACACTGTTCATGTGGCCCTCAAGTGTTGCTTAATATCTGCCTTAATGAGGCTGGCAGGAGTTAATGTCTAGCGTGGCCAGGAGTGTGTGCAGACTGACTTTTACCACCTCTATGTCCCTGGGCACTCACCTCACCAACAGTACCACAGAGTGGTTTCTTCTTGAGTCATTCTCTCCTACTTTCCTCATAAATTCTTTGATTTTATGTTTTTTATATTTTCGGCCAGACCTGGTGGTGCTCAGGGATCCCTCCTAGCAGAGTTTGGTGGACCGTGAGGTGCTGAGAGTCAAACTTAGGGTCTGCCACATGTAAGGCAAATGCCTTAAATCCTGTATCATCTCTCTGGTCCCCAAAGTGTGAAGTTTTGTGGGAGGGAAGTTAAACCATAGTACTCAGGTTTACTCCTGGCTCCTTGTTCAGGGATCACACCCAGGGATGCTCAAGGTGCTCAAAGATCACTTCCAGTGGTACTTGGGGACCCTGTATGATGCCAGGGATCAAAACTGAGTCAGCTGCTATATCCACTGTATTATTTCTCTGTCAGTACTTCCCATATACTGTAAGGTCTTCTTCATTTCATCTCTGATTTTCAGAGGAATCAGGCAGAGACTAAAAAGCAGAGTCTCCTGTGACTCATCTAGGACTATTTCCACTTTTATCTCTCTGTGTTAATACAGCCTAAAGTAGGTTGCATTAGCAAGTAGGCACTTGAGGTGAAGGAGAAGGAGAAGGAGAAAGAGAAAGAGAAGGAGAGGGAGAAGGAGAAGGAGGAAAAGGAGGAGAATGAGGAGGAGAAGAGGAGGAGAAAATGAGGCGGAGGAGAGGCATGCTTCATTTAATATTGATGTCTGATCATTTTATTCACCCAGTTCCCTGGACTAGAAATGTTAGATGCCAAATGGTGCATGTTAATGCTCAATGGTATGTTTTAATGCTCATTGTTATGGTTCTATAGTTATGAGGGAAAGTGAAGAAGAGAGAGCACATAATCTACATTGGATATTTTAAATCTGGTTTACAGTAGCTCTAACAAGACACAAAACAGAAATAGTCAAGGACATGGATAAGTAAGAAATAAACACAAGACTTTGAATAAGTAACACTAGTGCTTTCTTTCTCTCTATATATTTTATCTCTCTCTCACTCACACACACACACACAGACAGATGGCAGAAAATGGAGCAAGGGAGTAGTGTGGCAAATAGGCAGACAGGTAGTGTGGCAAAAATGAGTGAAGTCTGAGCCACAAAAAGCAGCAAGCAGTACACTTCAACAATTGAGCAGTTGAATTCAGATGTCAGTGAGAAGGCATGCGTTCAGAGGATGCAACAAGAGGAAAAGATGAGATAAAGTGGCAGGACTGTGAGCTACAAGCAGTCAGCGAAAGGCCAGTAACCAGAGACCTGTGAGAGGCTAACACAGACAGAAGAGCAAGCAGCCTGAGCATTTAAGTGGGCTGTTTGGGGGCCCTGTTCCAGATGCAGAGGTTTCTGTTTCTGGGGATGCTACAGTTCCTATATCTACAAGAACTAAAATTAAGAAGCTATTGAATTGAACTCATCTCGTGGGCTGTGTGCTGATCTTATACACATACCACAAGGATCCAGAAGTTAGCCAGTGTCCACTGTAACATTATTTTGTTTTCATGTTTCGTGATCTTCCTCCCCTTTTTGTGGATTCCTGCTCGTTCCTCTTGTTGATTGTGAATATCTGACCAGTCATGCCTACTCTTCCATATAGTGGTCTTTTTCTACAGTTTATTTAAACTGCATCCTTAGAGTGAATTTTATTCTGTATCTGAAGACTTTTTGTTATCACTCCTGGACTTCATGTATGAAGGTGAACTTGGAATTAGATCTCCACTTTACCACATACAGCTAAATAGCCAATTAAAAAACAAAACTCAAACCCACTCACTATTGTTTTATTTGCATCTTTCTAAGAACAAATAGTTGAAAAGAAAGCAATCCGCTGAACAGAACACCATTGTTTTGTGTTGTTTTTTTTTCCCCTCCACAGAAATGCTATCAACTTTCAGGATAATTTGGTATCCTTGGAGAAGAGAGAAAGAATCTTGCTTGATTTGTTGGGATCAAGAGTATTTTCCAACTCCCTTTCCATCTTCTATATTCTCCTCCAGATTCTTTATTCTTATAGAACATAAGATAGATATACTCTTAAATATCTAGAATTACTTTTCAGCCACTTCTATGAACTCTACAAACAATCTCAAGTACTGTAGATATTCAGTTGCTTGTGGAGGATATATTTTGTCTCATCAAGATAATTTTCTTAAGTTCGCAAAAGGAGAACAAAATAGGTACAAGGACCAGGGAGATGGTTCAAAGGGTTCTTCCTAATGTTTTATATATGCACCTCTGGGAGTAGACAGCACTGAACACACACACACACACACACACACACACACACACACACACACCACTACACCACTGAAAAGCTCTTGGCTTATTTGGTGTATCCTATCAATGGGGAAATAAAGCACGTTTGAGAAGTGTGAGTTTACTGGTAAAGGGTCCCAGGCCTTCTGCCTTTGGATTGTGTCAAGGTCCTTGAATTGGTTGGGGTAAGACTAAAGAGAGCTCTTAAAAGATTCTACTCCCTGAAGCCTCCATTCCCATAATAGCACTCAATACCCACTGCAAGTCAAGATCCCAACACTCTCTTCTCTTCACATAGTTGTTCATTCTTACCTCAATCAGGAATTAACCCGAGCAAAACAAAGGGGTATTCTTGGAAATAAAATGGTTCCAAATATTAATATCTAGAACCCCACTGAAATGAGGTTGGAGACTAAATAGTGCCCACACACTAACTAACAAATCACAGGACTCAGCATGCCCTTGCTTCTCCCACTCTTTCCCCTTCTGAAACAGAGTGAGAGAGAGTTCCTAGAGATGTTATCTAAGAGGTTGTTAGACTTGAATACCAGCAAGTACATGTGATTCTCCCCATGAATGCACTAACAAGTCTTCCCTCTGTTCTGTTTTGTTTCCTAATACATCTTGTTTGTTGTCAAAATACTCATCACTTTTGTTGGAGGTCAACAGCATCAAGGAATGAAGAAGGGATGTTGAACTGGGCTGTGTGTGACCTGGTCATGCCCTCAGCTGTGATTTACTGATTGAGCATTCCTGCGATGATGACTGATATGCCTGAGTTGTTCGTGGATTTGAGATGCCTTTAAAGATAACAGACTGTGGGAAAGCATGTGCCTTGAATGTGTGAGGCCCTGGGTCGATCCCTGGTAGAAGAAAAGAAAAGAAAAGAAAAGAAAAGAAAAGAAAAGAAAAGAAAAGAAAAGAAAAAGAAAAAGCCCAGGTTGTATGCTAGGACAGATGCAGGCAGCAAAAGCAAGGAGTAGCCACTATAATTTTGGCTCTTTAATTCTAACTTCTTCTACCAGAGGAGGAAAAGGTCATGAGTCTTTGTCGTTCAAAACTCACAGGAACAGAAAAGTGAAGCTTCTTGATACAATTACAGTAATCATTTGGGAAGGCTTCTCAGGTCAGCTCAGTTTGCAGTATGAGCTTCAGAAAGGGGATGAAGAAGTTTGCTTTTATGCCCAATAAACAGGGGGATGCAACAGTCTATGCATATATTTAGGGGTTTTTCAGGGACAATCATTTGTATGTTTGAGAGGGCGTATGTTGGAGCGATAGCACAGCGGTAGGGCATTTGCCTTGCATGCAGCTGGCCAGGCCTGTCTGAGTTCTATTCCTTCGCCCCTCTTGGAGAGCCCGGCAAGCTACCGAGAGTATCTCATCCACATGGCAGAGCCTGGCAGACTACCTGTGATGTATTCGATATGCCAAACACAGTAACAACAAGTCTCACAATGATGGATACCTTACTGGGCCCACTCAAGCAAATCAATGAATAACGGGAGGACAGTGCTACAGTGCTATGTTGCTGAGAAGGCACAGGAAAGAAACATATAGGACATAGACATGAGACGGCTCAGAAACATCCTCAGGGGCAGGTTTTTGTAGCTTCATAATGAGGAAGCAGGTTCAGGACACCATGCAGTCTCCAGGACCATTTCTGTCCATGGAGGGGTCTGGTGTCCTTCTTAGTACACTTAGTACAAGATTTTTGTAAGGATCTGTCTTGGCCAATCAAAATCAAAAGAATGAAACCATGTGACTGCTGGAGGGTTGTTTTTTTTTTGGTTTGTTTGTTTTGCTTTTTTGTTGTTGTTGTTTTGTTTTAAAGTAAAAGCATTTGGGGAAGATGGTCAGTCCATGCCTCTCCTCCCCCCATCCTCCACCTCGTGCTTTCTCTGTCCAACATTTTTTGCCTGTCAGGATGTTGGCTCTTGTATCTCAGCTAAATCCTGTCTGTGCTGTCTGATCCACTTTATTTCCTCTCTGCTGCCTGCCCTCAGTGGAAACAGAAAACAGCTGGTGACTGTTTTCCACACAACAAAGGTTTCTGGCTTCTGACGCGATTGGTGAAAAAGGTAACTGGCTACAACAACCACTGCCCAGGACAGAACTTTTTGGGGGAGAGGCCCTGGCTTGGAGGGGCCAGGGACGGTCTTGCACTTCAGAGAAGCCAGGGGCACCACCATGCACCAGTTTAATGTCATTGCCATGTGTGTGTGACAAATCCTGTGTTTAACTTGGGAACACTTCAGAAGGTTCTCGTTGTTCCGCATTTCATCTCAGATCCTGCCACCAAAGACCGGCATGTGAACCCGGGGAACATTCTCCACAGCCTCTCAGACTTCCCGAGGGCAGCCAACAAAGTAGCCGCGGTGGCAGACATGGACAGTGTCACCATTGTCGAAAAGTCGTCTTGATGCATTTATTACAGAGGGGGACTTGGCAGGGTGTTGACACAGGAAACTGCAGGACCCACGCTCAGAGCAGCCTCGTGCAGAGGCTTCCGGGTTTCCTGGAGCACAAATGCTTCTCAGGCTGAGAGCGATGGCAGGCAGAGCTCACAAACGGATTCAGAACGCTCGCTCTCCAGCGGTCACAGTACCAGTCTGTGCCCAGACACTCCTGCAAGACTCCCCCCTCCCCCTGACACCCCCAACCAAATGTCTGCTTCTAAACTTATGATCTTGAAATAGGATTCTTTTTTTTTTCCCAGATGACTTTGCACAGTATTAACTCATTTAATCTTTGGTTTGCGGGAATATGCCTGGCAGTGCTCAGAGGCTACTCCTGACTCTATGCTGGGTCTTTGCTCCCTGCAGTGCTCAGAGGACCCTGGTGGTGCAGAGAATAGAACTGGGGTCTCCTGAATACTGTGTGCGTGCTCCACACCATTGAGCTATCTCTTGGACCCTTGAGGCTGTTTCTCATCTTACAAGTTTTTCTATCTTCTGCTCTCTGAGAGCTATGGGATGACATGCCAGAGACAAAGTTTGACAGGACACAGGTCCAGAGGGCTCACAAGCAGGCACTGCCATTAGCGTCACCATGTAGAGAAGTGAACAGAAACACAGAAAGATCATCGCGTTATCCAGAGGCAGAACTTCAGCTGCTGCTTGATGATGTGGCATCACCAGAGCCAGAGCTTTTGAGCTGAATGTTTGAACACATCTCTGATAGGCCGGTTCCTGGATGATGAGTCATTTGATCTATCAGCTTTCATGTGAAGAAGAGACAGGATGTGGTGTGGAGAGTCTTAGGAAGTCCTGCAAAGAAACGTTTGGTGTCTAGTGGATGGCTTTAGGCACCACAAGGATCTCCTGAGGGCAGCTGCTTCTAGGCCTGGGGAAGACACTTGGGTGAAGTTTAAGGGGTGTGACGCTGTACTTTCTCTGCTATGTCCATTCTCCTGCATGAAGCCAAAGGGAGACGTCAGGTATTAGTGGCTTCTGAGAATAAATCTATCATCATTTCCCTTGGACCTTCTCTCTCCATCTTTCCATCTTGGTGATGTCAAGATTAAGAGGGTGAGGATGAAGGTACGGGGAGAGATTTGATGTCAGTAATCTTCCATTGGACCCTTTGCTTTGATCTTTTTCTTTCTTCTGCATTCAGAAGACAAGTGTTACCCCCCATCTTGGGCTATTTTTTTTAAGTTATATGAGTTTTTATTTGAAAATTTTGAGAAAGGGAAGGGAGAGAGAAAAAAGAGAAAACATGCTCAAGAGAGAATGGAGAACTACTCCAGAGTGGAGCGAGTGCTCCACTATTAAAGTATGAAAGAACACATCTCAAGAGGGGACATGCAGGTGACACACGCTTGTAGGAACCATGCACACCTGGCCTTCCCCCCCCCTTAACCTCACTTTGTTTTTTTATATTCCACACACTTGCAATATCATTCAATATTTGTCATTTTCCTCTGACTTAGTAAATTTAGTATGTTTCATCCCATCCCAGTTTCATCTCTTTTTTTTTTTTGTGGGGGGTCATATACGGTGATGCACAGGGCTTACTCCTGGCTCTGCACTCAGGGATTACTCCTGACAGTACTTGGGGTACCATATGGGATGCTGGGAATTGAACCCGGGTTGTCGGCATGCAAGGCAAACGCCCTTTCCACTGTGTCATTTCTTCAGCTCCACTTTCATCCATGTTATCCTGAAAAGCAAATATTTTGTGTTATCGAGGTCAGAATGGTTGTAGAGTAGGTCGGATGCTTGCCTTGCATGGAGCTGAGCAGATTTGATGCTGGCATCCCATATGATCCCCTGAGTCCTACCAGGAATAATCCTTGGGCACAGAGGTAGGAGTAAGGCCTGATCACAGGTGAGTGTGGCCCCTAGACAAAACAAACAAAAACCCCAAAAGCTGGGAAAAAATCACTTTGCTTTTTCTTAAAGCCTAGTAGTATTCTGTACTGAATATTTACTGCCTCTTTATCTTTCCACCTGTTGTGGACAACTAAGGTTGTATATAAAAAAAAAAGATATATACACATCTTTTGTTTGTTTGCTTTGGGGGCAAACCCAAGTGATACTCAAGAGTTCCTCCTGGCTGTGCACTCAGGAATTACTCCTGACGGTGCTTGGAGGGACCATATGGGGTGCTAGGAATGGAATTTAAGATTAGCCACATGCTTAGGAAGTGCCCTATGGTAGTCATGTTTTTTTTTTAAGTTTTTGAGAAGACTTCTTATCACAGAGGCTGGACCCTTTCACATTCCTAGCGAGAGTGAAAGAAGGTTCTGTTTCTTCACAACCGCCAGTACTTCTGGTTTCAGGCCTTTGTGATAGAAGCCAGACTTGGTGGTATGTGATCACATCTCATTGTAGTTTTGCTTCCATTTCTCTGATTCGAAGTGATACTGAGCATTTTTTTCACATGCCATTTGACTGTATATATGTCTTCTTTGAAGAAGTGTCTGTTTAGAAAATAGCAAAACAGGAACTAAAGCTTGATAAGACCCTCACCTGGCTCCAGCAACAGACCCAAAGAAGCTCCTCTAGGAACAAAAGGCCAGGAAAGGAAT
>JAOXYA010000016.1:6341862-6359528 GCA_028565675.1 Sorex palustris | reverse complement strand
ATATTTATTGAGGTGCTGGGACTTATAATACTGTTCATTATGCTTTTCTTGCACACATCATTCCAATACCACACCCACCACTGAGAGCCTGCTTTTCTCCACTAGTGCCTCAAGGGCCCCTCCCAGCCAAATTCTTCCTCTCATAATAGCTCAGTTCTACTGACAAAATCTCCAGTGACTCTGCCACTCGTTGTTTGCTTTCTGTTTCTTTATATCCCACAGCCGAGAGAGGTATTTTCTATTTGCTTATAGGTGCACCTCACTGGCATCTATACACATAATATAAATAGAGCTGAACTCCTGAAATGCCACAAAATTGTAGGTCAGTGCTAAGTTGACAAAGAAAATGTTATTTAAAAGTTAATAACTGTAAAATAAAATAGGAAAAAAATCAGGAGCAGTTCACCCCACCAGAGGTGTAACTCATGAGCAGAAAGATGTTGAGGAGTTTCAGTTTAGTTGCATTTCTGTACTTTGTTTTCCTAATAAGGGTGGCATTGGAAACACTACTGGTTATCCTTTTGTCCTCACCTGATGCCATATTTTGAGCATCACCTATGTCATCCAGTGTTTCTGAAGGCATGATGTTCACCCTGTGACGAGGTACATGGATGTGCCAACACTGAGCCATTCCTAGATGTTTAGAAACTTAAGTCTCTTTTATCATGCAATAGGAAGATAAACTGTGAAGCGTACCTTTATACTTTTTATGTGCTTGTCTGATATTTTTCTCTCTGGAATAAGGATGGTTGGCTGGTCTATGGTTAGGGACATTTTTCCCCTCATTAAGAAAAAATGCTTTGATTTAATAAACTATCCCTTAAACGTATCTAGTTCAATGAGTTTTGGCATCACATAGATAACTATATGTGAAATCACTGCCACAATCAAGATAAAAGCTATTCCTAGCATTCACCCCGCCCCCCGGAACATTCTGGAACCCTTCATGTTTAATGTGTGCTATCAAATTACTTAAAACTTAATATTCAATTTCTTGGGGTCTCACTTGTACCACTCTCTCCTCCCCCAGAAGTCTTTTAAAGGAACACTTCTCTCTCTTCTTCCCAACCAAGGAATACTTGGATTGCTTTGTGGCGATATGTTTAACAGACAATAACAATTTGAAATTGAAACAAGTTGAAAAGATAGTCTCATTGTCTTGTGCATTTCCCAACTTTTCAGTGAGGGAGGGCTTATTTTTAAATACATGTATTGGCCACTATTTTTTCTCTATTTTTTTTCTGCTGGTATTTTTCTTATGAATTTATAAAACTACATATTAATGATAAACTATGATTCTATTGTTTCAGATATTTTTGCCAATTTTCATGTGTCTTAAATATGCTGACCGTGACACTTTATTAAGTATATACATTTATTCTCTTTGTATTATATGTATATAATTTATTGCTTTTATGCTGAGTAAGCCCTTAGCAAGCCCCAGCACCAGAAAAATAGTCTCCTAAGTTTTCTTCTATATCTTTTGTTTTCATTTAAGAAATGAACTCTTTAGACCATCTGGAACTTATTAAAGCCCATAGTATAACATGAGACCCTATTTTTTTTTCCTCTAGACGTTAAGTCAACTGTTTTACACCTTCACTGATTCTTTCTCCTCGACCATACAACACAGTGCGTCTTATCCTGGCATCTACTTCTATTCCATTGACTTGTCTGTCTAAGCTTGTGCTTTACCTCGTTATATAAAACCCAGGAGCTTTCTAATATTTTAGAATCTTGTAAAACCAATCTCCTCTTTAAAATGTATCACTGGTCATCTCCCATGTTTAATTTTCCAGATGAGCAGGAGAATCCCTGTAAATTAAAGTCTTTAGATGCTAATCTGAGAAAAACAGCATTTCCCCCACATTTCCCAGGCTCAGGCCAGAAACTCGAATTGTCCTCTTGTTCTGCACTAAGGTGCTGGGGGGGTCCCCTCAGTTAAATATAGTGTCCCCCTTCCCTTCAAGGAGAAATTTTGAGATCTCTCGAAAGCTAGAACTACTGATGAGAAATTCAGAGCTCTATGAAGGCAGACTACTAAAGTCTGGTCAAGGAGTGAGATGTCAGAAATTTGCAAGCAGTTTTCCATTTTCAAGTGGTCCATAAATTATAAAATGTGTTTTTCTCACCTTTCTGGTAAGCCTAAGTGTTAAAATCCAGTTATAGTATGTTTTAAAAAAATGATAATCCCAGTACCATTCTGTCCAGTCCTTGATTTATCTTAATATTCAGCCACCTGAGGCTGACTCAGTGGTAAAGCTTTTGCCTTATAGGTATGAGAGGCTAAGAGTTCAATTCTTGGCACTGCCACATGTTGTCCAGTGGAACTCGGATGGCACTGCTGTTTGTGATCCCTGGTGCTACTACAAGGTGTTTGCAATCGTGTGTGTGTGTGTGTGTGTGTGTGTGCGCGCGCGCGCGAGCATATGACTCCTGGTGATAGTGAAGTTAGCAACCAAAAGTGTAAACACCACAGCTAAGCATGTGATCGCAATAACAAACAAGAAAAGGAAGATGGGGGGTAACCCTCAGTTTTAAACTGGTATTTGCAATTACTACTAGAAAATGCCCAAATATTAAGCCTATTTCCACCCCCACTTACTTTACTTACTCTATGCCATAGATATATTGAAACAAAGCCTGGCTTCAATTTGTAGCGGAGAGAGTGTATATGCATTTTTACTCTTAGTTTAGATTAAAAATAAACTAGAAAAGCAAGTGGGAGAGTGTCCCCCGGATGTGGTCAGCAGCTGCCGGAGACCTCAACATTTGCATCTGGAAACAACTCTGCTATTGACTTCAAAGGTGACTTTCCAAACAACGAAGAAGGAAAGCAACTCCTCCTCGGTTCCACAGACTCTCCCCAAAAGCCAGGCTGTCCAGATAAGTGGGCACCAATGAGGCAGTTCTGTTACCGCAAGAAAAGCTGCAGCTGCAGTGGCTCCCGCTACGGCCAACTGCACCAGGGAATGCCAATGCTGGAACCCCAATGGACCACTGAGGCAACTAGGCTTTGGAACGCTTGTGTGTCTGTCTCCTTTGAAAGTCAAAGGTGGGACTTGCTTCTGAAGTGACCTGATCCTGGCCACCATTATGCTCAGCAGCCTTGGTGAGGATGGGTAAATGAGAGTGGATTAAATCCAGCTACACTGGCTCCCATGCTTCTTGTTGTGACCTGTGTACCATATTACTTTCTCAAGTCAGGTCAGAACAAGTAAACCTATTAACGGAAGTCTGGGGTAGAATCACCACTGACTTCCTAAGCCTGTCAAGAGTTAGATGAAGTGAAGGAGGCCCAGTTAATCCCAGAGTCTGCTTGATGAACTGAACCTTGGTAGGTAATGTGGGTTTGAGACCAAGCTACAACACTATAGTTTGTGGCCTGCACAATACCACCAAAAAGACGATATCAATGCTATTTTTGTTAACCTTCTTTGATAGGGCTGAAGCTACTGGTATTCACCAGTAGATTCTGTCCACCCAATACAGCCCTTGGCTCCATAGATAGGGTTGCAATGAGGCACTTCTGGCCTAAGAGCATTCTAAATGCACGAGCATTCTGGATATAAGAGGGAAATACCTTCCCAATACTGTTGGACATTTCTTGACATTGGCCTGTAAGAAACAAGAGATCTTAAGAGACACATATCTGCCACCCAGTGATGTGGCATCTGAGCTCTTTATGGAGAGATGAGAAATTTCCATCATGCTTTCCAACAGATTTATTGGGGTGGGTAGGTGGGGGTAGTTTCTCTTTAGTTAGACTTGAAGGGACTTCCCAATGTGGGTGACTGGCAAAATCCTGGGACCAGAGTTGACCTATTTCCTTTGACATTGTTCAGACATGAAAGTCACCAGGTGATTAAAGTCAGAGGGGCAGCCTGTGTCTTCCGTAACCCTGGGTTTTCTCTTGGAGGTTTTTGTCGATTTTAAGCAGAGCTTTCCAAGCACAGGAGAGATCTCTGGTTGTAAGCAATGGTGACACTGCACCCAAATTTTGGGGTCTCCCAGGCTGTCCCTTGATGCCTCACTGGGTGGAGAATGCCTTAGGGACCATCCTAGGCACAAGGCAGCACATCTCAAGGAGTACCTGAACCTAGCAGGGTGAATCAGCACTAAGCTATGCCTCCAGACATGTATGCCCCACTGTACTGAGTGTGCGGGCCAGATAAGACCCTTCCCCAGACAGTACAGGGAGGGAGGGCATTTGCCTTGTATGTGGCTGACTTGGGTTCGATCCCCGGCATTCCATATGAGTACCTGAGTACCGCCAAAAGTCATTCCTGAGTGCAGAGCCAGGAGTAACCCCTGAGCCTAACCGGATATGACACAAAAAGTCAAAAACAAACAAAAAGTCAAAACCCTCCCCATGCGCTGAAGATAAGGAATCTTCTAAATAGGAATCTGCTAAAATAGGGCTAACTAAACAAGAAGGAAAATTTGTTGCCAGTTTTAGACACCACTTCCATGAGTCCACCAGGAGTAGTCCCTGAGCACAGAGCTAGGAGCAAGCCTTGAGTATTTCTAGGAATGGCTCCCAAACAAAAACAAAAAGAAAAAAATAAATGTATGTAAAAATAAGGAACATAAAAGCACTCCTTAAATGATACCATACTATTCAAAAAAGAAAAAAAAAGTTCTTTAAAACATCCAAAGCCAATATTCTTTAATAGTCAGAAAAATCTGCCCTGACACCCCGATTTTCTCAAAAGCCTTTGCTCTGAGACTCAACCTTTACATTCCAAAATCTCTTGGAGTCCGAGAAGAGCACTGGATTTAGTTCCACCCCCAGCAAAGGGCAGCAGATGCCAGCTCGCAGAGTTTGCACTCTCCCTTGAGGTGGCATGGATTATTCCAGTCATGGAGGCTCAGTGTGGGGTTAGTCGTTTCCATTTTGTAAAACAAAACCAAACCAAACAGGAAGCCTTCCAGGCTGGCATTCTGGCCTGTTTTCTGTTGGGCGGATTCCTCTTTGTGCTTTCCTGTCCCCAATTAATCTGATATCAGAAGCATGTGTTACTGGAAGCCAGCCTGGCTCTTTGTGTTCAAAGCAGGAGACCACTGAGCATACGATACGGAAAACTTGAACAAGAGCTGGCACTTTCTGAGGAAGCTCTGCAGAGAGCACCACCACCTTCCGATGGGCCCTGGGGTTCTCCTCTCGGTGGAAGGAAGTGCAGGAACCTCAAGCATGCAGCAGCCATGTTATACGCCCTCATGGTTGAGTGAGATGGCATCAGTCTGTCTGTCTGACGACGCAGATGTCTGCACCTTTAGGTGTGGTTATCTGCAGAACCTTGTCCCCCCACCCTTGGCACGTTTCTTTGAAAAAAAAAAAGCAAAATGCAGAAATGTACAGATAGAAATGTTTCTACAGGGGCTGGAGTGATAGTACAGCGGGTAGGGCATTTGCCTTGCACGTGGCCGACCTGGGTTTAATTCCCGACATCCCATATGGTCCCCTGAGCACTGCCAGGAGTAATACCTGAGTGCAAAAGTCAGGAGTAACCCCTCTGCATCGCTGGGTGTGACCCAAAAAGCCAAAAGAAAAGAAAGAAAGAAATGTTTCTACAGAGACAGCACCTCATGTAGATACAGTGATTCCTCACCAAGGAAAAGAGGGAGTGAAGGAAAAGGCAGCACTTATCCACAACACCATCACTGAGGCTCCAGTGAAGCTACCGGATGTCAATGGATACTGACAAGACTGTTTTCTTCTCGAAGGGAAGAGCCTGGACATCTTCAGAGATGATGCCAATGTTGCTTCAGGATTAGGAATGAGCAGGAATCTCAGGCTGCTCAGAGGCAACTATTTAGCAGAACCCTCAGGACATTGATTTAAGTTTTATGAGGATTTAAGTTACAGTTTTTGACGCTGGACTATTAAAATCCACTCGTCGGCCAAAAAATGTATTTGGGATTCAACATTTTCGTGTGGAAAATGTCTTCAAAGTGACGTACTCTCGTCACTGAAAGGCGGTGAAACTCTATTTTAACAATATGATGGGGCGCATTTTCAACCAAAGCAATGTTAATAATGATACGGTCCAAGATGAGGACTAATAACATGTGTGGTTTTGCATCTACTTATAGACTCTCTGGGAGTTATGTGGTCTTTCTTGATAGCTGTGAGGGCTGATTGTGGGCTGGTCAAAGTAAGCTAATCTTCTGCAGTCAATGCCAGGAACCAAGGCACAAGCCGTATTCTACTTAGGTCAACAATATCCTATGCTATAATACAGAGATCCAGAAGCATGGCAGAGCCAAAGCTCACCCTGAACAAACACAAGACTTCATTGCCATTGCAGTGTCAGCTTTAGATTCTGGCTCTATAGGAGGAGGCTGAACTTAATGCACTGAGCCATTTCTTCTGACTAAGTGCCAGCTCCATCACTCTGCCAGTCACTCTCCACACACCAACTTGTCTGTGTCGAAGATCATGTCCAGGGGGCTGGCTCTTCTGTGGTAGGGTTTCTGGTCCAGCTGGAAGGGTATGCCAGCCCCAGGCAAGCTCCTTCAGAGACCAGTTCTTGGAAAGGGAGGGAGGGGCTGAGCTGACATACCAGCAGAAGTGCTTGCTTTGCTGGGTGTTGGGAGCAACGATGAAAATCTGAAAATGCAGTTTTTTTTTTTTTATACAAAGCATATCGTGGTGGGATCAATGACAGAGTCCCTTAAAACCACTTGGAATCTTCCAGGTTAAGAATTTTTGGGCCTGGGGATATGGCTAATGGTAGAGCATATGCCTCAACTCACAGGGATGAGGCCCTGGTTCAATACCCAACACAAGAGAAACAACAATAACAAAAAGACAAAGTCCCCCTTAAACTAGTGATGTGTTGCTGTTTTGAGACTTAAGCTTATACATCTTCAATGTGTGTGTATAGCCAAAGTACCTATGCTATTTGGCTATTCCAAGGATTAAATAAGGAAGTCCACACAAACTACCAAAATCAACAGATACTTTCACTATGAACTCAATATTAATTCAGTGCTCATGAGGTTCAAAGCACTATTTTCCCCTGTCACTATTATAGTCATTATTATTAGAAATTTGGACCAGGAGAAATCATGCTAGCTTCAGTGGCGATTGCCTTTTTGTTTCGAGAATGATCTATTAGGGCTCTGAAGAAGAAAGCTATATATAGGACAGCTACATTGCAGGAGGGAGAGGGCCTGGCACTATGAGCTCTGAGTATTATGAAGCCACCTGTAGGTGTGCGGACATGTTACAGGTACTCTGAGGGGCTGGAGGCAGAGAGGAGGCACGGAAGATCTATCTAGAAGGATGGAAGAAGATGCCAGTGGGAAACTTCATTTCCTGTCAGTAGGGAGAGCCATTCTCATACAGGGCCAGCATGCTGGAGAAAAGACTTGCGTCCTCAGTCCTAGGAGAGCACAAACATCGAAAAGGTATTTAAAGCATGGCCCAGACATTTCACAAGGACCAAGTCATCACAGTGAAAGATTTCATGCCTAAAGGTTTGGTACACTGAAGACCTTGGAAAGAGGAGGAGTTGCGTCTTGAGGAGCAGGGGCCAAGGGACAGAAGGCAGGAATATCTTGGCTTGAGGGCTATTCTTGACTCTGAAACTCACGATATCTATCAGATCCTGTAGCCCAAATCATCCAGCTCAATGCCCACCTGTATGGGTCTTTCCTTTCTGCTCTCCTGCACAATTTTCTAGGACTGGAGGGAAGAGAAAGCTTGCTTAGGTACTGTTGAACTAGCACTCCCCTGGAGGGCAGTACAGAGGTCAGCAGTGGTGAGCAAGGAAAGAAGGAGAGACTCAGCCAATCACAACCCAGGCTGATGCTTAAAAGTGTGGTCTGGTCCACAGGGAGTGTGGCATCAAAGTATGTTCAGGAACTTTCTTTTCCAGAATCCACCTGATAAGAAAGTAAAAATGTGCTTGGCTTGAATTTTACTGAGTAAGGTGGTTTTCCTCTCTATCAGACACCTGCCCAGACTTCCAGGAAAACAGCACAAACTACAGATACTAGAAGAAAATGCAGGTTTGTTTCCAGACCACGCAATAAGGCAATTGTAATACAGTCAGTCCCAAGAATTTAAAAAATTTTCTAATGTGTATAAAACTTATGTTTATATTATATGCAGTCAAGAACATGCCTATGAACATTATATTAAAAACTACACACGTCCAGCAAAGCATAACTTATCACTAAAAACAACTAGCCATCATGTGAGCCTTTAGCTAAGCTGAAATCTCACTAATCTGAGAAACACACTAACTGCAAGGGACAATAAAGCGAAGCACAATGAAAACGTTCTCTGTCTCTAAGCAGGAGTATCATGCATGGTCCATTCAATGGAGAGAGAAGGTCTCTACTTCAGAGTACCAGTAACCTGGCTAAGAAAATGTACCCAGATCCTGAAGATAACTTCAGGCAAAGAGGAGGCCTTCGGATTTGTGGCCAGGAAGCTTCTGAGTTCTAAGAAAGCTTTCAGCCTAGTAGGAACACATTTGACACAAAAGTTGTGTAGAAACCCACCAAGCTCAATGATTCAAATAACCACACAGAAGGCTCAACTAGCACTAAGTATCTCAGTAAATCCTGAGGCAATGACTGTTGTGGAATATAACAATCACTGTCACTGTCACTGTCACTGTCACTGTCACTGTTCTCCTGTTGTTCATCGATTTGCTTGAGTGGGCCCAGTAATGTCTCCATCGTGAGACTTGTTGTAACTGTGTTTGGATATCGAATACGTCATGGAGAGCTTGTCAGGCTGTGCTGTGCGGGCAAGATACTCTCGGTAGCTTTCCGGGCTCTATGAGAGGGGTGGAGGAATGGAATTCGGGTTGGCCATGTTGGCTGCGTGCAAGGCAAACGCCCTACCCACTGTGCTATCGCTCCAGCCCATATAACAATCAATCATCACAAAGGAGTTCATTGATCTATTTCTGATAATTCTACTTGTTATTTTGTTGTAATAAGCAATATGTGTAAGCAATATACATAAGCAATATGTAAAAGCAACTTTGTTGTAATAAGCATTTTGTTGTAATAAGCAATAAGAAGTAAGACTGTTATGTACCTGCTGAAGAAACAGGTTTTGGGGGAGGGAAACTGAGGACGCTGGTAGAGGGAAGGTTGCACCAGTTGGGGCAGTGGTGCTGGAACAATGTATGCCTGAAACAACCCTATTATGAACAAGATTGTAAAGTATGGTGCTTTTTTTAAAAAAATATTCTTCCACAAAGCTAAGTGTTGTTGGAACTCAAGAGAAATGGCACCACCACTGAGAGGGCTAAGTGCCTGGCAACAGACTGGAGCACAGGACAAATAAGACAAATAAGACAATGCTTATCTGCTAGGCTAGGCAGATGTCTAAACGAAAAATTACAAACACCACACATGAAAAATTGGGCAATGAAGACATCTGTTGAGAATTAAAGTTTTATGATGAGGGTTCTGGAGCAATAGTACAGGGGTTAAGAACTTTTATTTATATAAGTTATATTTCAGCATAGTGGCCAGTGTTTTCAATTCTGAGCAGTACGTGATCCTGCAAGCACGAGCAAGAATAGCCCTAAAGGGGGCTGGAGTGATAGTTCAGTAGGGAGGGCATTTGCCTTGCATGCAGTAGACCTGGGTTTGATTCCCAGCATCCCATATGGTCCCCCATGCACCACCAGGAGTAATTTTTTAGTGCAGAGCCAGGAGTAATGCCTGAAGTATTGCTGGGCGTGATCCAAAAAAAAAAAAAAAAGAATATCCCTAGAGGCTTGGGAACACATCAAGGTGTAGACTCTTGGAGACCCTGAGCCCTAATAGGGGGTCCAAGTAATCCCTGGCACCAGAGGGCCAGAGCAGCACTGTATCCTTGGTGCCTAGCATTGAACTGACCCTGAGAGGAACCCTGGGTATCCTAAGCACTGCTGGGAAGATTCCTCCCTCCCCCCCCCATATTCTATAATGAAATTAGAAGTATCCAAACTGCACAACAATTCTATGATGATATTGTATAATAGACTAAGTTGATGATGTTTTGTATCAATGCTCTACCCAGCAACACAACCCTGTTCCAGCTCACGTCTGAATTATTCTAAATGGAAAAGACAACTGTGGCAAAATGGACCATACTTCAAGAGCCTCCAGGGCCAGAGATGGCAGAAACAGAAGACCTGCTCACCCAGGAAGGTTCTTCCAGGAATCTGTCACAAAGGTGCTTAGTGAATCCTGATGGGCTTTGTGTGGTTTTCTTCTGATAACTCGGCCACAAAGGGGCACAGCAGAAAGACAGTAACCATGGCGACTCTCACCTAGGACGCTCATCAGGGGCAACTTCTCCCAAAAGATGCTGCCTCCAGTTCATGCAAAATGACTGAGGTCAAGGTGGAGCAAGTCCGACCAAGGGCACCTCCATTTCTGCTTTCCTTACCACTCAATCATTGCTCTTACAGTCTGCATTGCTTTATTCCCAATCTCAAAAGGCCCTGTAGGAAGCCCACAAGGTCTGAAACCAGCCAGATCTACTTCACACGAGCTGGAAGATCTAGACCAGGCTCCTCAGACTGACCAGGTGTATTTAATTATTTTTTTTTCCTCTGCAAAAGGGCTTCCTGACAGCAAGCTGGTTGTCCACTGGGATGATCGGGATCATCTGGATAGGCAGGACAATCTAGATGGTGGCTCTCTGGGGCACACGAGAATCACAGTGAAGTCAGGCAGGAGAGGGGGATGATGCAAGAATAAATATCCCTGACAAGTCCAATTATACCTTGGGTTCTTTTTGTTAATTTCCCTTCCAATTTTTTTTTTTTTTTTTTTTTTGCTTTTTGGGTCACACCTGGCAATGCTCAGGGGTTAGTCCTGGCTCTGCATTCAGGAGTTACTCAGGAGACCATATGGGATGCTGAGAATTGAACCCGGTTCATCCGCGTGCAAGGCAAACACCCTACCCACTGTGCTATCGCTCTAGCCCCCAATTTATTCTTAAGCCTATTGTGCATGTGAGTGTGTGTGTGTGTGTGTGTGTGTGTGTACTTATACTATTTCACTAGGGTCTTACAAAGTCACTCATTTCCCTTCGCCCACAAAGAGGGGTTGCTGGCAGCAGGAGTCAGGGCTCCTGGTGGGTCCAGGCTCTATGATTTGCTTGCTGCTCTACACACGGGCAGTTCCTACCACCACCGAATCTCCAGCTCTTCCTCTAGGGGGAAGGAAAAAAAGTCTTCTACCCTTCAAAGTTTCCCAGCACTAAGACAAAAATACTGTAATTCTGTTGAAAACAAGAGATTGTGAGTCTCTCAGCTCAGAAGGGTGCATGTCCAAGAAAGAATTCAAGCATCATCGGCACATTCTCCCTCCCCAGGCTGGGAGGAGACTCCTTCCCGCCCTTTTCTAACTTCTGCTGGTTGTCAACCATCCTTGGCATCCCTGCGCTTGTGGCAGCCTAATTCCAACCACAGGCCTTCCCCCACCAGACCTCCGAAGCTCTCTCCGTCCCTGGATGCCAGTCATCGGGTTATGGGCCCGCCCTGATCCAGTATGAGCTCATCCCAGTGTGATTCTGTCTGCAAGACCCAACTTCCAAAAAAGGCCATGTTCATAAATACAGGAGTTACCACGTTATCAAAGTTCCAACCTAGCATGTAGTTTTGGTGGAGGGGGGGGCAGTAGGGGCAGAATTCAACATATAACATTCCCTGAAAGAGCTGGTGGGGGGGGGGAGGTGTGAGCCAATGTAAGTCTCAGGTACTTTGTTAACTATCAGTGTCAGGTCCACTATGGGCCCATCTTCAGCCCATCCTGACTCTTACAGTCTGCAGAGCTCTGGCTTCGAGAATGGAAGCAAAAAAACATCTGGATGAATCCCAAGCCCTCTTGGGTCTCAGTGGTCTTATGCACGGGCCAGCCTGGTGCTCACTGCTTCAGAGGTCTGCAGGGGTGCCGGAGCAGGCAAAAGGTAGGACCACTGACCTCTGTGCTTCTCAGCTGATGTTTGGGGGTGGGGAAAGTTGGAAGATGACCCCTGGTTCTGTGCTCCTCATGCTGCCAGTGCTCACACCAGGCTCTGCCATGAGGGAGGCAGAATCTTCCCTGGCCCCAGTTCTCAGATAATCTTGTTCCCCCCTTGCCTCCGCCCGAGAGTCCATTTCCAGAGATACTTTGGCAAATGACCGCACAGATGAGTTTGTAGAGAAAGGTTCACAGCCCGCCCAACACCCATCCAGGCTCCCCGAGTCTTCCTCTCCACTTTTGCATGTTCTTATCCCAGGGCTGCAGCAAGCCGCTCTCCTGTGGTTTTGGAGAAGTGGGGTGTGGCTATACCTGGATCCTGAAACCCCCCTTCCCCCCCTCCCCTTCCAGGCACACTCCTCAGCTCTCAGGCTTCAGGGAAGACCTGGGTCATGGATTGCCAGGTGCCAGTGACACTCAGCAGGGCGTGCCTGCCATGGACCAGGGAAAACCAACACAAGTGCAGCCACTGAGTCACAGGGTTGCCTTCGAGTTGGTTTTTGCCCGGACTGACTTCCTTTCCAGCCTGGGTTCTGAGAGCCGCCCCGGAGGGTTTTTTCCCCGGCCATCCCAGCAGTCTCCACACCGCGGCGCATATGGAAAGCATCAGACCTATGATTTGGAAAGGGCCAGGCCATGGCGGGCTGGAATTTCAGAGCTGGCTTTTGTTTGCATTCGTCATGAAACATTGGTTATAGGAACTGCCGCTACCGCGGCCCCGGCAGCTGCTGGGAAAGAGGCCCCGGGACGGCGGCTCGTTGGTGGGGACGGTTGCTGACTGACAGCTCGCCGGCACTGCTGTTTCTGCAGGCCCGAAGGGCTGTGCTGCCACACAGCGAGAGGACAGAGAGGCAGGTGGAGGGGCGACTGAGGGCCCTGACCAGGAGCCTTCCTTCCCCGTCTCCTCCTCTACTTTCTTGCCCACAAAGAGCTCTGAAGAGGGTGTGGGTCTGTCTAGTGGGTCGTTCTGAAAACGGGAGCTGGAGCATCATCAAAACAATGACCGTTGGTCAAGGTCCACTTCCTTGAAGGTGTCCTGCTTTCTGATGGTTTGTCTTGCCTTTGAAAGCTCCCCTGCACTAATATCTCCCAGTTGGGTGTTCTGGTATCCTAACTTGCAACCAGAGAGATGGATCTCCCCGGAAAGAAATGGGTTGGTGGGTCTCGCTATGAGCTGTGAACCGGAAACTGGGGAGAGTCCTAAGTTGGGGGTAGTTGGGTGTACTAGGCGGTGGATCCATCTTCTCCTTTGTTCCTTTGGCCATTTTTAATGGACTGGGAGATAGAAGAAGGGCTCCTTCAGGATTGGATATCCACTACCATGCGGTCCCCTGAGCCTCGCTGGCTGTAGCCCTGGGAGACCCGAGCACCCCTGGGTGTCACTCTGGTGGTCCCCAGCACCATTGTGGTGGTGCAGGTATTTCTGACCCCACAGGTTCTGAGCATCCTGAGGTCTTTGCATCAAACCATGAGCCCGGTTGGCCAAGAATAGTGGGTGCCCCTTCCCCCATATAAAATGACGATCAGGGAGAATCACTTTAGAAGAAATTGGTCGGGTCACCAAATGGGGAAGGGGTGGTGATGAGCAGAAAAGCATCTTCACCAGCTGTCGAGGGACAAAAGGGCTTGGGGGTGTAACTGATGTATCCAAGAGGGGCGTGGGGTGGTCCATGTAAGGGCTGCAAGATTCCCTGCACAGCTTCCCCCTCACAGCGAGAAAAGGAGACAAAGCCCAGGTACCCGGATGGAAAAGCTGGGCGCAAGGCTGGCAGCCCGGGTCAAGCGGAGGGTTCCCAAGCCCCTCAGCCTTCCCCACCCACCACCACTCTCCAGGGGCACACACATCGCTTCGAGCAGACAGCTGAAGCCTCATCTCCCGAGATCCCCAAAGAGGCTCCAGACTGTGTGCCAACACCGAGGTGAGCAGAGGGAGTGGGGCCCCAAGTAAGAGCAATTCAGGGGAAAGATGCCCTACACACACACACACACACACACACACACACACACCACACGCCACATCTATATTCACACACACACACATGCACATGCACACAATCACATACACAAACACTTGTGTGTGCATGCACACACACATGCACACACAACACATACACATATTTGTTCACATGCCACACACCACATTCACACACATGCACACAAACACATACACAAGCACTTGTGTGTGAGTACACACACACACACACACATACACAGCACATACATTTGTACACATGCATGCATGTACACACACACCCCCACATTCACACACACGCATGTGCACACAAACACACAAACACTTGTGTGTGCATGCACACACAACAGATATACACACACACACCATTCCCACTCCAGCAGCTACTTCCCTAACCAACTCACCCCGCCAGCCTCCAAGTGTCTGCTTGGAGAATTCCTCAGTGGAGAACAAACTCCAGGAAACAGACCTACAATCCTGAACAAATGTTTTTCTTTCCCCAGTAAAACTTCTAGTTGGTCAGCTTCCACGGACCCCACAAAGCCAGGGAGCTCATAGTGACTCACTCTGAGATAAAACTCTCCCTAACCTCCCCAGAGGGACTCCTTCAGACTGGAGAGGCCCTAACTAACAGTGAAAAGCGACCTTCATCAAACAGAGGCAATGCAAAAAATGGATGCAAACTTTTTTTAAAAAAAATCTCTAATCTTCAGAGACTTAAGGTTGCAGTCAATGAATAAGAACAAAATATTATGTGAAAGAAGGCTTATTGTTTTAAGAAAGAGAATATTCAACAGCATAATAAGAATTCAAATAGAGAAACTCATGGGATCAAAGACAAAAAGGTGGAAATTAAGGGAGGACAGCAAGGAGAGACATAAAAAGGGGACTTAGGGCTCCAACTCTTCCAGAAATGAGATGAAAAGTTGCTGGATGAAGAGATGAGATAAATAGAAGAATTCCCAGACATGGAAGAGATGAGTTTTAATGATCCCAAAATGATCTTCTGAGAACTTGGCACCCAGCTATAAAGTTTCACAAGAGGAAAAAGGGAAGCCCAGGAGAGAGACAGAGGGAGGGTGAGAATGTCAGAGACAACAAAGTGGGAAATGGAATGCATGAAGGAAGAAATCTGAGCCCAGACAAACGAGCAAATGACAGGGAGCGTCTCAGACACTCAGTGACTCAGAGAAGTCACCACCTCCCAAGTACCTTTGAAAACTTGGGATTGTCTTTGAACAGTGTGAGTCATTCAGTCAAGAAACAGGACTCAGAGGATCCAAGACCCAGGGACCCAGCATGCAAACATGCCAGAGAGACATTGCAAAAGGGCTGCGAGCAACCAGCCCGGTGCCGAAGAAGGTGAGAGCTCTGGGTGGGAAAGAGGAAAGGGTCTTCAGGGCAGAGTGGGGAGAGAGAGGGGTAGGGGGTAGGAAGAGACAGAACTGCTAGACTTTTCTCATAAAAATACTGAAAATAATTTTTATTTTTTTTTGCTTTTCGGGTCATACCTGGCGATGCACAGGGGTTACTTCCAGCTCATGCACTCAGGAATTATTCCTGGCAGTACTTGGGGGACCATATGGGATGCTGGGAATCGAACTCGGGTCGGCCGCGTGCAAGGCAAACACCCTCCCCGCTGTGCTATCTCTCCAGCCCTAATACTGAAAAGAATTGAATATTGATACAAAGATCCAAGAATGCATGAACGTGTTATTTGTACAAATAAATCCATCAAGGCAGTAATAAATTTTAGGAAAAACAATCAACTGTGAAATGGAATATAAAATGACAGCATATTACTTGGATTGGGCTGGAGCAATAGCACAGCGGGTAGGCGTTTGCCTTGCACGCTGCTGACCCGGGTTCAATTCCCCCGTCTCTCTAGGAGAGCCCGACAAGCTTCTGAGGGTATTGCACCCGCATGGCAGAGGCCGGCAAACTACCCATGGCACATTTGATATGCCAAAAACAGTAACAAAAAGTCTCACAATGGAGACGTTACTGGTGCCTTCTCGAGCAAAGCGATGAACAACGGGAGGACAGTGACAGTGACTAATTGGATCAGCAGTGAATAAAAGCATCCTTACAATTTTGGACACAGGAACTATATATCTTAATGTGGGTCATTTAAAGAAGATGGGATGTGGGGAGGAGGTAGAAGTAAAGACAGTGACAACTAATGTTACAACTAAATTAAATCTAAAAGTAGCAGCCTACACAGAAATATTGAAACTTTCAGAAGAACCATCCGTACTGAGAGCATTTGCCTCTGCATAATCAGACTTTAGGGTGGGAGAGTTGGAACTGTTACTTCTCAGATGTTCTTTTGTACTATTTGGTTGTTAAATTATATGCACACATTAATAAGTAACTTATAGTAAAAATCCAGAGTGATGAAATTCTAAGAACACCTCCAGCAGTGTTGGCTATAAAGCAATGGAAGAATCTAGAAGCATATGGCAAAAAATGATATTTTTTCATGAGAATATCTGAAACTCTCTTTCAACAAGAATGTTCCAGTTCTCATCAGTGGGAACTATGCTGGTTTTCTCTGTGGGTTTCTAGACAATTTGCTTAATTTAGCTCAGTAGAAAACACACACATGTACACCACCAACAACAACCACCACTCCAACAAAACTCAGCAATGTTCTGGGCACAGATATCTTTGTACTTTTTACGTGTTTCTTCCTCAATTCATACCACTGGCAAGAAGTGAAAAGCTAGGATGTCCTACATCTGAGTTATTTTTTCAAAAAAGGCACAGACCAGGGAACGGCGTTTTCATTTGAAAAAGATTTAGCTGAACACAAATAGAAGTTTCCTTTGTAAAATGTTGAGTCATGCAAAATGGGTCAGAATTGTACTTCAGCCTAGCTGGGGGTATACTTTGGGTGCCAAGAATGTCAGCGAAACAAGACCCTGGGCTAAGGAAACAGAAATTCTGTCTAATGCTCTTTCCATACCACTGCAATAATCTCCTGAGAGGAAAAGACCTTGGTGGTTCATACTTTAAACAGGAAGTTCACAGGGTAACTTATCAATCAATAAATCTATGTAGGTATGTCCATCCATCCATCCATCCATCCATCCATCCATCCATCCATCCATCCAATCACCCATCTATCTCTGCCTGCCTGTCCATACATCCTTTTATTTTCAAGGCAGAGGATAAAACCCAGGGTTTCACACATGCAAGGCACAACAATCTACTACCATATCCCATTCCTGTCCCCTAGAAAGGTCAACAGCCCATCGGGGGTCAGGTCTTTGCTCAAGCTTTGGAACCGTTTCAGCTCTGCCAAGTTACCAAGGAAAGCCCCAGAGCTGACATTTTGGTGACTAATTCCACCCCTTAGTAACACTCTTACTCCACGCAAAGCAGGTTACGGCCAAGTCCCACGAGAAACTTATCCAAGCAACAGAGATGAAGTTCAAAAGCAGGAGAAATTTACCTCCAGACTCACAAGAATGCTGATACGGCCACCCAACGCAGCCAGCATTTCCCTGGGGGAAATGAATCACAGAGAGAAAACTGGGACCACAACCCCCAACCAACCCCCACGCCTTGCTCTGGGGGCATCTCTGGGGCTCTCCAGATCATGAGGGTGGGGACTCAAGAGATGTTCCCCTGGGAGTGTGGTGCCGGAGGAGGCGTGGGCAATGAGTCGGAGGGGGCGGGGGGGACGGGAGTCAGAAGG
>JAOXYA010000016.1:6331490-6341762 GCA_028565675.1 Sorex palustris | reverse complement strand
GGACAAATGGAGACGTTACTGGCGCCCGCTCGAGCAAATCGACGACTAACGGGAAGTTAAGTGATTAAGTGATGTATGCATGCACAAAAGACGAAGCCAATAGGAGAGAGGATGCGGAATTATGGGAATCTTTCTTCGAAGAGCCTGGCCCAAAGACCAGAGTTATTATGCTGGCTTAGCAGGAAAGTGATCAGAACAAAGATCTTCAAATCCTCAAATTGCTTTTTTTTTTTGGTTTTTGGTCACAATTGGCAATACTAAGGGGTTACTCCTGGCTCTGCATTCAGGAATTACTCCTGGCGGTGCTTGGGAGACCATATGGGATGCTGGGAATCGAACCTGGGTTGGCCGCGTGCAAGGCAAACAGCCTACCCGCTGTGCTATGGCTCCAGCCCCCTCAAATTGCCTTTTTCTGAAAGGAGAAAGGAAGCCCTAGTCTCAAAACCCACCTCTGTCGGGTCGATGCTGCTTCTGACTCTTCATACCCCATTTCCTGCTAAAGGAGACGCACTTGCAGGGCGGATCTGGTGTTCCTTCATGCCCCTGGGTGCAGGCTCGTGGCATTGCCTGAGGGGGGGTTGGGGGGTCCAAACACGAGCCAGCTGCCTGCCTCAAGCCAGTCACAGGCAGTAGCAGGGTCGCCCGGGGTGCAGGTGTGAGGGTTCCCATCAGAGACCAGCTTCCTAGTGCGTGTGTGTGTTGTGTGTGTCTGTGTGTGTGTCTGTGTGTATGTGTGTGTGTGTGTGTGTGTGATATTAATCTCTGCCCAGGATCCAGGTGCACAGGCATGCTGGCTGGGGCCGCGACAGGTGCAAAACAAGCTTCCCACCTGCTCTGCCTTTCTACAAGGCCTCTCCTAAGTCGGGAACCACAGACAGGCAGGGAGACTAGAGAGAACCAGACAGAGTCCAGCAGTGGCCTCTCAGGCTAGAAAAAAATAATGAAAAAAGCAAACGACGAATTCTGGGAAGCAATTATACCCGGGCCACTGCACTCAACCCTGGCAATCACTTCCCTGTACCCTGCCTCTGGTGGGTAGCACTGCACTGTAGCACTGTCCTCCCTTGTTCATGGATTTGCTCGAGCGGGCATAAGTAACAACTCCATTGTGAGACTTGTTGTTACTCTGTTTTTGGCATATCGAATACGCCACGGGGAGCTTGCCAGGCTCTGCTGTGTAGGTGGGATACTCTCGGTAGCTTGCCGGGTTCTCTGAGAGGGGCGGAGGAATTGAACCTGGATCGGCCGCATGCAAGGTAAACGCCCTATCTGCTGTGCTATTGCTCCAGCCCACCTCAGGTGGGTGGAACAAAAAAACTGCATGCTCCCCCACCTCTTCTTTGCCGGGATCTGGAACCTCAGAGCTTGCATGTCAGGGGACACGTTTCCCTCACCAGCTGTGTACAAAGCTGCTCACCGGTTCCTCCAAAACGTGCTCAGGCCAAAGCCAAGGGGAGGAGCTGCCAATTCCATGCTCCAGAGGGAGAGACGGAACCACAGCCACACTCTGCTGGGAGCAGAGTCACAGCCACGGAAGCCTGATGGCAAGGCATGCTGTGTTCGAACCGGGCACGCGGGATTTGCAAGGCCACAGTCTCGCCTGTTGAATCAACCCGGGGGGAACTTTCCCCAATGAACCCAAGAGGTGATTTTACACCTTGACGTGCTTGACCCTGTTTTGGAGAGATAATGTAGGGGCCTGCCTGCAGACCAAGTTACCTGGGTCTTTGTAAATCCCGAGCACACCCTTGAAGTAATGAGGTAAAAATCTTTCCAGTAAAAGCAGCACATCTTCCAGCTCCTCCAGAATGCCCACAAGCAGGAAGTTTTCGTTGACGTTCAGCTTGGCTCTTTCAAGCGCCCACTCACCAGGCTCCCTGGATGGAGAGAGATAGATAGATGATGTGTCAATCAAAGACTCGTAACACGGCAGCCATGCACACTGAAAGCTTGGTGCTTTTCCCCTCCCTTCCCCCTCACTTGAACTGATCTTTCTTCCATCTGGGGGACGTTCCCTGCTGCTGGGGCCTCCACACTCCTGTCCCTTCTCACCTGGGTGAGGGCCCAGCCCACAGCCTTGAACCTGATGCATCTGCCTTGGCACGTGTTGAGAGAATACCCAGGGCATAGGTGCTCTCAGCAAAGACCAGCTTCCTGGGGGCACTGGTAACTGCCCAGGATGCGGTGCATGCACTGAACATATGTGAGGCATGTGCTGAAACAAACACTGATGAAGACGTAATTTGATGGAGTTTTCAGGTGGTCTCCCTTGGGGCTGGCGATGCAGGGACCGATCCCTGGAATTGCTCACCCTGCTGTGAGGGCTGGATAGTTTAAAGTTTAGGGCACTGTGGTGAGGAGCTGATGGTTCCAGCCATGTTCAGAGGACACTGCAGGGCCAGGGAGCAAATTCAGGGAGGGCGTCATGCATGCCAGGCGTGATAGGAGTGATAGGACAGCAGATAGGATGTTTGCTTTGTGCACAGCTGACCTGGGTTCAATCCCCGCCACCCATATGGTCCCCTGAGCCCTCCAAGAGTGATTCCTGAGTGCAGAGCTAGGAGTAAGCCCTGAGCATTGCTGGGTGTGACCCCCCCAAACAAAAACAAAGCTAATAAAATAAAAAAAACAATTTTGAAAAGATTAAAGCATGCAACTTACTAACACAATTCTATTGAAAGTATTTCTGTAGAAATGAAAACTAATGTCATGTCATATCTACACATCAGTTTATTATTTTAAAGAATTTAAAGACTTTAAAGGGCCAGAGAGGTACTATTGAGTTAAGGCGTGTGCCTTGCATGTGATCAAACCCAGTGAATCCAGGGTACTACTTATGGTTCCCAAGGACTTCCAAGGCTGACCTCAAGTGTGAGCCCAGAGTAATCCATGAGTCCTGCCCATGGGGTCTCAAACCCATCCAAACATAAACTAAACAGACATAAAAAGTCATTAAGTGGGGAGGGGGGGGAGAGAGAGAGAGAGAGAGAGAGAGAGAGAGAGAGAGAGAGAGAGAGAGAGAGAGAGATCTCAAAGCCATGAGCATTTGCTTTGTATTCAAAAGGTCCAGGTTCAACTCCTGGTACAGCACACAGCACCCAAGCACTGTAGGACTGAGCCCTGAGCATCACCAGGTGTAGCCCACACCCGCCCCTGTCCTTCCCCCAGTAGTTAGGAAAGGAAAGCGACCTTTGTTTCTTATCTCTGAAGGCAGCTCTTAGAGCCAAACCTGGCATGGACATCCAGGAACTGTGCTTAGCATTTAGTAGGTGGGGGAGGGGTGGACAAGTGAGGACTGGCTCTTTGAAAGTTGTCATCACGCACCATTTTCAACTCACAGACATGTAGTCATGGGTGAGATCTTGAGTACTGAAAGTTGTGGTGTGAAGGCCACAACAAGCAGTCATGAGGATGCTCCTGAGATTAGGGAATCCAGAATTATTTTTTCTGTTTGGGTCACACCCAGCAATGCTCAGGGGCTACTCTTGACTCTGCACTCAGGAATTACTCCTGGTGGTGCTTCGGGGACCATATGGAATACCAGGGATTGAACCTGGGTCAGCCATGTGCAAGGCAAATGCCTTACCCACTGTACTATTGCTCCAGCCCTAGGGAATCCAGAAATTTTTAAAAAATGTGAGGGAGTTAAAGGCATGTTTGGGGGAATAAATATATATATTTTTTGGTTTGCTTTCAGGGGCACACCCAGTGATGATTAGGGATTACTCCTGGTTCTACCCTACACAGGAATTACTCCAGGCAGTTTTCTGGAGACCATATGGATGCTGAGGATTGAACCTGGGTTGGCTGCATGCAAGGCAAGTGCCCTACTCACTGTACTATTTCTCCGGCCTCAGGAAATCCAGAATATTAAAAAAGATGTGAGGGAGGTAGGGGCATTTTGGGGGGAATACGAACCTTTTTTGGAGTTTGTTTTCTGGTAATGCTCAGGGGTTACTCCTGTCTCTGCACTACTCAGGAATTATTCCTCATGGTATTCCGGGGATTATATGGGATGCTGGGAATTGAACCTGGATTGGCTGTGTGTAAGGCCAGTGCCCTCCCCACTGCCTTACGGCACCAGCCCAGGGGGAATAAATATCTTGATGGTGATAAAAAGTGAATCATAGTGGTGGTGATGGTAAATCAACTGGCCTCCGAACTTGCCATCATCCGAAGTTCTGAACTTGAATCAGTGTTTATGAAGGGGGCGAGGATGCGGGAGACTCCTGAGCTCAGGAAGTTTAGGATGACGCAGGATATAGATCCTTCTCGGCGATAAGTTGCAACATCAAACAGGCCGGTGCCGTGGCAAACCTGACCAAACCGTGGAAGAGCAACACACACGCTCATGACGCACAATGGCTCCAGGAATGCACTTTGGTGTGGAAACTGTCATCTTTCCCCCAAATCTTTAGGAATATAATCTGACCTTCTCATCAGAGTCACCTTTGGGTAAAATGTCACTTCTATTTCAAGCAAATCTTTCAGTGGGAAGAGGACTTACTTCTCACCAAGCCAAGAGCACATTCATTGTTCCTGCCGTCCCTTCCTGGGGCTCCAATTTGGTCTCGTATGAGGAATTTCACCTTAACCTGGACTAAAATCACCTGACAAGGTAGAGACACCGGAACCCCAGTTCCAAGACAGGGTTCCTATGAAGTGCCTCAAGGAAATTGGAGGCAAGAAGTGGGCAGACTCCACTCTGAGGGTTTTACTCTCTGAGTCAGCCCCTTTTTCTTCATTTAGGGCTTGGGGGCCACAGCTGGCCATGCTCAGGGCTTACTCTTGGCTCTGTGCTCAGGGATCACTCCTGGTGGTGCAGACGGTCCCAAAGGCAGTGCTGGGGATTGAACCATGCAAGGTCAGCTCCATGCAAGGCAAGTGCCTTTACCCCTGTACTATCTCTCCACCATAAGCCTTTTTAAAAGGGCCTCACAATCAACTGAAGCTGAGGGATGGTCACAGAAAAGCATGTTGTCTTCTATTATTGTTGTTGTTATTTTTTATGTGGGGAGGAGGTTGGGTCCACACCCTATAGTACAGGGCCTATTCCTGGCCCTGTTCTCAGGAGAGACTGATGGTAATGCTCAGGAGATTCATAACTGGGACCGGGAACAACCTTCCTTCTATTAAAGAAAGGAAATGTCTCAGGAGAGAGTGTGGAGCCTGGGATGGGAGGGGCAGCTTTCGGACAGTTGTTGAAAATGTTCAGTCGTGGTGGGGGGCAGGCTGGGTGCTTGCTGCTCTGGTTGGCACCATCTGGTCAGGTGTGTCCTCGGCACAGGAGGAGGATATCATTGGCCCTTCAACTGCGCCAGGGCCTCTCTCTGTGGAACCTGAGGTCTCCAAAGATAATCTTGATCTTTCAATATAGTAACATAGTAAGTTCCACTAAGTCAGGGAATGAGGGACCCAGAAGATACCCAGGACAGGCCGGGCAGGCCCCTGCTCACTGCTCTCTACCTACACCCACGCAACGCGCCTTTCAGTGTTACCTGCATCTGGGATGTTGTCCACAGAAGTACGGGATGATATAAAATAACCTGGGGTTGGAGCACTCGGGATAGTTCTCGAGAATGCACTCGTTGATGTCCTAGGAGAGAAAACACAACAGTGAGATGTTCCCTGGCCTCTTATGCAACATCCATGCACCCACGAGAGCCTGAAATCCTCCTGGATTCTCCCGTCTCCTCACGGGCGGGCCTAGAGCAGGTGGGCGGCAGTCAGTGGACTGCTTGGACACAAGTGCTGGACCTCACTTTCTTTCGGCCTCAAGCCACCCTGTTCCACGGGGCAGGCGCACAGATGGTCCAGCTACTGCTGAGCAAGCCTGTTCTGCTGTGAATAAGGCATCTTTGTGTCTTCCAGTGGCCTGAAGTCTCAGTTGAGTCACAGGACTCTTGAACATGGATCTTCCATGCCATAGGCTGTGGTAGTTCAGCAGTTGGAAGTATACAGCTGGCACTTAACAAATATTTGTTCAATAAAGTCTTCATTCATTCTGACTTGAACAGAGTTCCCTATATGGCCAACTCTGTAGAAATATGTTTCCCTGTGCACCTATTTGTCCAATAAATATCTACAGACATCACACGGGGGCTGGTACAGTTGGGAAATCAATAGTCCAGATTTGAGCTGGGCAATAATGTCTCACGTACAGCAATTTCCAATGCTTTATGAGGATTGAAGGGTGTGTTTGTGTTTATTCTCCCACTTGGAGGGAAACAGTTGCTTTCCCTCCTGATTTTCTCTGTTTCAAAAGTGTTTATGAAGTGATATTGTACCCATAATTTATTTAAGTTTCAGATATGCGTCCTAATACCAAATCATGGTCTGAACTGATACATTAAATTTACTACTTAAATTTATTCACCACTAGTAGCGCAGTGGGTAGGGCATTTGCCTTGCACACGGCTGACCTGGGTTCAATTCCTTTGGCCCTTTCAGAGAGCCCGGCAAATTACCAAGAGTATGCCACCTGCACGGCAAAGCCTGGCAAGCTATCCGTGATGTATTCAATATGCCAAAAACAGTAACAACAAGTCTTACAATGGAGACGTTACTGGGGCCCGCTCGAGCAAATCAATGAACAATGGGAGGACAGTGCTACAGTCATGGTGGTGCTGTCCATTGACTGGTAAATGTGGAATGAGAAGGGCTAAAAATCCAACTTTCACCAAGAGGGACCACAGAATATTACGGGGAAGATGTGCCTGTTCTTAACCATATCCAAGGAGAAAAAGCACCGACTCTGCATCAAATCTATCCACAAGGGCATGTTTCCCTATAGATAATGCCGGCAAGCAGACTAACTGTGCCTATAAACAGGCCACATAGTCAAACTGAGTTGCTCTGTATTTAAGAAAAATGGGGCCAATGCTTAATTATTCTTGAAAAGTCCACTTTTGTACCGATTCAATACATCACACACCTGCCACAGCAAATTCAACAGGAATAAACAAATTTGGCAGCAAACACACTTTAGCTAAGTCCTTGAGTCTACTGTGGAGTACATGGTTCTGTGAGAACATTCTAGAAGCAAACAAAATCCAGTCATCCCCATGTCAAGTCAAGGGTGGCTCAGAGTGTCTCATCTTGTGAGAAAATGCATGAGAACTGGAGAGTACACAAATATACAAACGCATGGGTTTGCACATGGGTCAGTACTACCTGATTTATTATCACAAAATATAACAGAATTGAAATGTTAACTATATTAACATGTTGCTTGATGACCAGAGGAGTTATGAGACATTCCTACAGTGAAATGCTGGACACTTGGGAAGGACCTTCTGGAAGTCCTGCCCAGAAAACACGTTCTTGGTGAAATTTCATTTTTTAAAAATTTTTATTTTTTTATTATTATTAGTTTGTTTTGTTTTTGCTTTTTGGGTTACACCCAGCAATGCACAGGGGTTACTCCTGGCTTTGTACTCAGGAATTACTCCTAAAAGTGCTCGGGGGACCAAATGGGATGCTGAGAATTGAACCTGGGTTGACCATGTGCAAGGGAAACGCCCTACCCACTGTACTATCTATGGCTCCAGCCCTCTGGTGAAATTTTAGATGAACAAAAAGATCAGTGTGAAAATTGCTGTGGTTCTCAACACAAAGCTGGAAACACATACACTGAATTTTCACTGTGTTTGGGTTTGAAGTGTTTGATCTTTCAAGTGATACAGTTTACTTTCAGCATCGGAGAATGAGAAGGGGATTCTCACTTAGGGGAGGGGACAGCCTGGCCATGAGGGTGCTTGGGCCTCCCTGCCATGGCCTCTGGGCTTCAGCGTCCTCCTAGGGCTAGGTCCGAGGCAGAAGAGACAAACTTTGATATCCCAGGGTGGCACCGCACCCTGGGAGGGCCTGGGGGAGCAGCAGAGTGCTGGGATCTCCGGCCAGGGTTTGTGTTGTGAGAAGTAGGAGACGTTCTCCCTAGAGAGGTCCCCCACCCCCACCTTTCTGCCAAAAAGCCAGTGAAATGATGGTATTTCAGGGAGTATCCAGAAATATATTCTCTCCCCCCTCCCCACTCTCCCTCCACGGGGAGCTGCATTTGCAGGAGGGCCAAACATCAGGAAACACCAAGTTTCTAATCAAGATGCCCTGATGCTGGGCACCTGGGGCCCGTTAAGTAAGGGAAAGTATCCAGGAACAGAAAGTTCCCTCCAACATACTGCCCAGGCCAGGAAGAGGTTGGGTCACTGAAGGCATGAAAAAACTACAGAAGGCCGTAGGGCAAACTTCCTGGTCCTTATCTCTACTATTCGTGGGTGTTCGTCTCCCATTCTGTTACTTTGGATTTCCCAGATGAGTGCAATCTTTCTATGTCTGTTCCTCTCTTTCTGACTCATTTCACTTAACATGATATTTTCCATGTTGATCCACTTACATGCAAATTTCATGCCTCACATGCTGGGGGAAAAGGCAGCTCAGAGAGAGAAGAGAATACCAAGTAAAGGTTGCTAGGAGGACCCGCTCGGGTTAGGAGCTGCCGAAAATAGACTATCGACCCAACATGATGGCCACTCAATACCTCTATTGCAAACCACAACACCCAAAAGGAGAGAGAGAGAAATGAAAGGGAATGCCCTGCCACAGAGGTGGGGTGGGGAGGTGGATAGGGTGGGGTGAGGGATACTGGGATCACTGGTGGTGGAGAATGGGTACTGGTGGAGAATGGGTACCCAATCATTGTATGACTGAAACACAAAGGAAGTTTGTAAGTATGTAACAGTACCTCATGGTGATTCACTAATAATAATAATAAAAATAAACTACAGAAGTCATAAAGGAGAGAAAACAAAAGCTAAGAAGTTCTGCAGTCCAGATGTGGCCCTCAGCCATCTGGCTCGGGGCCTCAGCTCGGGGCAGGGCTGGGGAGTGGTGAGGAAGGGAAACATCCAGAGGGCAGGAACAAAGACAAGGTGAGAACTGGGAGTTTAGGGAGCACCTTCACCAGTTCTAAGGTCAAGGCCTATCTCAGGGAGGGTTTCAGCATTCCCTTGGAGCCCATTAGTTTGATGAATGTTCTAGACCACAACCTGGTAATGGGAAATATGAGAATATAAATCAAAGACGATGAGTCTCAGGCCTGACCTCGGCCACCTCAGCAGACCTGCACCTGCATCTCAGACACACTGTGTGCTTACTCAGCCTTCCAGGTGAGGTTAACCTCTTGGCCGACATCCCTGGAGCCTTAGTGGGATGTGAAGTGGATTCCTTCCCCTTCTGCCTGGTTGATAGCCTCCATGCCTGACTGTGCCCATCACAACAGAAAACTCTTCGTATGTTAGAGCCTCTGCTGCTCATTCAATCGTCCAGGCCCACACCCACACCCTGCACCCATAATTCTGCTCAGAGTTGTTGGTACCCTCAATTGTATGGCCACTTAAGTGGCCACGTGACAGTTCTACCCATCACACCTGATGCTATAAACACTTCTACCTTGTGTCACCGGGTGAGGGGCTGGCCAGGAAGGATAAGGTGACACCCAGCTCAATCCCTCAGAGACTCCCAGTGGGATGAACTGCAAACATTCTCCCTCAGAGCACGGGAAACATGACAGGAAGTCACGCGGAAAGTCCACCAAACTCAATGAGTTGAAAAATAAGAGCATAGAAGGTCCCACTGGAACCTTGACAGAAATGAAGAGTGATAGGTGAAAGTACAAAACCCAACAGAATGATTCTGGGCAGCAGTGGAGTAACGGCAGCCAAGGGAAAGATGGGTGGACTCCAAGATAAGATGCAGGAAACCATTAGTAAACAACAGATGACGGGAACAAATGTGCAAAGACATGAACAACACACAAGAGAACCATGGGATAAGATTAAGAGGAATATACAATCATCACTAGAGTCCCCGAGGAAGAGGAAGGCAAATTCAATGACGAACCACCAATCAAAAGACATCATAAATAGGAATTTCCCGGAGTTGAGGATTGCAGGCACCCAGATTCAAGAGGCCTGAGAGGTCTCAGAGAAAACAGAGTCAAATAGAAAATCTCCAAGACACACTGTACTCAGAAAAACAAAAGTCGGAGAGAGAGACAGAATTCTGAAAGCAGTATGATTAAAGAAGAAACTTAGGGGCCGGAGTGATAGCACAGTGGGTAGGGCATTTGCCTTGCACTTGGCCAAGATGGCCAATCCGAGTTCGATTCCTCTGCCCCTCTCGGAGAGCCCGGCAAGCAACCAAGAGTATCTTGCCCTCATGGCAAAGCCTGGCAAGCTACCCGTGATGTATTCGATATGCCAAACACAGTAACAA
>JAOXYA010000016.1:6295564-6305725 GCA_028565675.1 Sorex palustris | reverse complement strand
AGCAGCTGGTGGGTATGACGCCTACCTACTGGAAGATGGGGGTCTGGTTGGAGAAGGCCCAGTCCCAATCCGAGTAGTTTTGGAGACCTCAGCCCCGGGACCCGCATGCCTGGGTTCCTCTGTTCTTGATGGAAAGCCTCCCAAAAAAGTGCCTAGAGGATTCCTGGTGATAACCCGCAACTGGATTGAGGGTAGAATGCGAGGGCCGGGTGATGCAGTGCTGCTCACGCCCAGGGCAACAGCCAGAGGGCCTGGGAGACAGGGCATGTGCTCCTGACCTGGAAGTTCTCTTCCCAACCCCAATCAGGGATTTTAAGGTGTGAAAGAGATACCATCCTCTAAACACATACTCCTAGTACATCTTAAAAGGTTCCAATAGGACACGGAAGTCAGACTTGGGATTGCAGGGAGGTGAGTGAATCTCCCCCTCAGCTTTCCTCAGCTGTCCAGATGCTTTTGGGGGCCCATCCCAGCCTGGGCTCTGGGTCATTCCCCGGTGCTGGAGAAAGAGGAGCACTTATATCACGACACTTGTGTCTCTGTCTGCTTGTCTCCAACAGGCCAACAGGCCAGGGTGGACTAGACACAGCTGGGAGCTTGGGCCCCCAGACAGAGACTGTATTTCAGGTCCTTCACTCCAGGCTTCTGTCTCTTGAGGTACCTTTTCTTTCTTTCTTCTAGAGCAATAGCACAGCAGTAGGATGTTTGCCTTGCATGCAGCCAGCCTGGCTGAGCCGGGTTTGATTCCTCTGCCCCTCTTGAAGAGCCCGGCAACCTACTGAGAGAATCTGAGCTGAGAGTTGCTCTTTCTTCTGTCTGTTTAGTGACTGATGGGAAGCAATCACCAGGGTACAAACAATCCCTACTGTGCCTTGGATCCCAAATCAAGTGCAGAGAAAGTGCACAGCAAAGCCTGGCAAGCTACCCATGGCGTACTCAATATGCCAACACAGTAACAACAAGTTTCAAAATGGACTTGGGCCCGCTCGAGCAAATCGATGAACAACAGGAGGACAGTGTGTGACAGTGTATTTTTGGGTCACACCTGGTGATGCAGAGGGGTTACTCCTGACTTTGCACTCAGGAATTACTCCTGGAGATGCATGGGGGAACCATATGGGATGCTGAAAATTGAAGCTGGGTCAGCCAAATGCAAGGCAAATGCCCTACCCGCTGTACTATTGCTCCAGCCCCGAGAGAGGTACCTTTTCTCAGGTTGAAAAAGCGTTGCTCTTCCTTCTGTCTGGTTAGTGACTGATGGGAAGCAATCGCTAGGGCACAAACACAATTCCTACTGTGCCTTGGATCCCAAATCAAGTGCAGAGAAAGTACAGTGTGTGCCAGGAAGTTCTGATTCTCTTGTGTGGAAAGAGCCCTGAACTTTTGGTCAGAAACCAGAAATAGTTTGTCACTGCTGAGTTCCATTCTCCTGGCATCTCAGGATTCCCAGTTCCCCCCAGGACTGCCATGAAAACCAAACAGGGGGAGGCCTGAGAACATACTCTGTGAATCTCTGTGGTGGCTGCCCAGACACCCTGAAATGACTGTGACAGAGCTGCTCAGGATTCCCGACCTCATCTCTGAGACCAAAACTCTTAACCCAAGAGATCCACCTGGGAAAATAAGACCCTAAAGCTTTTGAGAAAACGTTCAGGTAGTTCTGGAATAATTTTCCACTGGCAAAAATGCCTTTTCCCTCAGAAGAACCTCAGCACGGGGAGCTGAGGGGGCATCGCATTCAGGCTGGGTTGGGGGGGGGAGGTAAGACCCCCTCCCCCACTTCCTTCCCGGGAGGCAAGCAGACTTACCAGGTAGCGTTCCTCCTGCCTCATGCTGGGCGTGCGGATCATGTGATTCTGTTCCCCTCGCCAGTCTCCAAAGCGACGGAAAAAATAGTTGGACAAGAACCGGTTGACGGGATCTCTGATAATGTTGATGTAGACGGGCTGGTCGCCTCCAAACCTGAAACACAAACATGATGCTCATTATAACCCATGTCCGGGAAGGGAACATCCTCCCCTCAGATGATCCCAGTGAGTAAGCTATGTGTGCTGGGACTAGCATTCTCAAGTAGAAAGAGTAGGAGGTGACACTTGTTCGGGTCCCTGTGGAGAGTCTGTGAGGAGAGGCTGTGAGGACTGTTCGCCACTGCCATTCTAGAGCAGCAATATGATTTGGCCACATGAAGGATTTGTGGACTTGTTTCCTATCTCCTCACTGGCCTGTAGATTCTTGAGGCCAGGACAACATGGCTGTGAGCGTTTGATTTCTGGTGTCAGGAAGGTCTGTTGCATGGTGTTGGCCCTCAGTGACTGTTCCAACTGACGGCTCAGTTTTGACTACCTTACAAGGGAAATGGATGTACTTTTTATTCAAATCCAAATGGTGAGGAGCTCTGCAGTTGGCAGGTTAAAAATAGCCAACATGTTACTGCTCACCTCATTATAAGCCCTTTCTTCAGGTGTTTGAATCAAAATAACCTCAATGGCAGAGGAGCCATGGTGATCCCTATTAAACCTGAGGAAATTGGAGGCAGTGGCAGAGTGAGATAAGTTGTTTGTGGCTGAGCCAATGTATGAAGCCAGGTGGCATGGCTCCAGAATGCGTACTCTGAACCACAGAGAGTTGAGAAAGATAATGGCACAGGGGATATCATGACCACCACAAAGCCTCACACCCTCAATGAGAGCAAGTGGGTTCGAGATAAAAATGAAACCAACATCTAGATGTTCCATTTTGATTTTTTTCCACAAAAGGACTAGACCCAGGTGCTGAACACTGCCAGGAGGAAGGCCTTCCTCAGAGGAGTAGGCTGGCTGAATTTTTCCTCAAGATTCCTCCCCTTTCTCTTTGCACTGCCTGAAAGTCATGATTGTGAGTAGATGGGTGGATACTCAAGTCCCAGGGTGGGAATCTTGCTTCACAGATGCCCTAATGGTCCCATACGTTTCTTTCTATCTGACCTCAGGCTTTTCCTGAGGAGGCCATCCTGTGGGGAAGTCAGGGAAAAGATCTGGAAACACTAGCTGACAGGACCTCTCCCTTCTCTCACCAGCCTTCCGACTCAGTTTGCCTTACACACCCAGACTGAATTCACCCCTTCCTCCTTCAGTAAGAACTCCCACCTTCGCACCAGCCTCTCCCTCCTCTGTCCAGCACTATGGGTACAAGCTGTCCTCTTCCATCAAACTGTGGGCCAACTGAAGGCAGGAATGATGTCATTTCTGTTTAAGTATCACAGTAACCCATAATTAAGTACTTAACTAATGAAGATTCGAATGTCAGATGAATCCTTCTGAGCTTTCCCTAGCAGTGCCAGGGATCACTCCAGGACTTCACACAAGCAAGGCATATGCTCTACAGCTGAGCCATCCCTGCCCCTGCCAGTCTTGTGCTTCTAAGTTTTAAGTTTGTGCTAATAGCAAAGGACTCCATTGCCAGAGAAAAAGAGACATAGAAAGCTACCAACCCATTCTTGTGTTGTAATTTTATTTTATTTTGCTTTTTGGGTCACACCTGGTGATGTACAGGAGTTACTACTGGCTCATGCACTCAAGAATTACTCCTGGCGGTGCTCAGGAGACCATATGGGATGCTGGGAATTGAACCCGGGCCGGTCGTGTGCAAGGCAAATGCCCTACCCACTGGGCTATAATTTTTATAATCTTGTCCCTGGTTTATTTGCCAAGTAATTTTTGTTTGTTTGTTTTAGTAATACACTTGGCACTACTCCCAAGCTCTGTGCTTGGTGCTCATGGGACCACGTGGTACCTTAGATCAAATCCCGGTTTCCCACAGGCAAAGCACACATTCAGTCCATTGAGCTATGTCTCTGTTCCCTTTATTTACCATTTAAAAGAGAGTCTTTGGGGCCGGAGAGATAGAACAAGGGTTAAGGCACTTGTTGCATGCAGCTCTATCCCTGGCACTCTACATGGTCCCTGAAGCACTACCAGGAGTGATCACTGAGCCAGGAGTAAGCCTTGAGTACTGTGATGTGAATCAAAACCCCCACCTCCACCTCCCTCTGACCAACAAATAAAAGAATCTTCAGAAAAAAAACCAAGAAATAACAAGGACATTTTTCTCCAATGGTGCAATAGCAGCACTGGGATGTGTGAAAGATATTCTGCATCCCTTGGATACTAACACTCTGGAGAGTAAGGTTAGTCTGGCCAATTTGGAACCTGTTACCTGGCATGTCACAAGGTGACACGGAGGCAAGTGGACTAATAGCTAACTCGTCCCAGAATGCAGTTGCGTCAACAACCAGCTAAACACCATCACCATCCTGAATTACTTCCCTCTTTTGAAATGGCCTTCTTATCTGTGATAAACAGAACTAAAATAATAATGTTAGGGATTTGGAACATGCACACCAGATGTGAATGCAATTAAACCCTCAGAAATTGCATCACACTTTCCAAAACCTCAAGTGTACTTCTATCTCCATGGAGAACAATGCACAGCTTGCCACTCCAAGATGCCGCTCAGTCTCACCACAGACCGCATTCACAGATGACGGATGGACAAGCTGGATGAGGCGGTCTGAACAGGGGTGACCTTCTGTCGACACACTTGAACCCAAGGCAAGATTTCCAGAACAATATTCCAAAACAGAAGTGTGAGATGGGTTAAGAGTTTAATGTCAAGTGTCAGGTAATATAAAAGCCTCCCTCTACAAGTTTCTAAAAGTGAAAATGGTAGAAGACATGTGTCTCCCCCTCTGCAGAAAGCAACAGATGGCTGCACGCTGCCAACTCTCATACTTTTTCTAGGGCACCAGAGCTCCCTCCCAAACAGGCACAATTTGGGGCAGCATGCCAGTACAAAAAAGAATACCACTGAGATGTCCCAGTGCCTGAGGGGGAAAAATTCTTTCTTAGCACACACACACACACACACACACACACACATACACACACACACACACACACATGCCCCTTCATTCAGCCATCTACTCTCAGAATTAGTTTCTGTCTCTCAGTCATTTCTGAATCACACTCAAGTCTCCTGGTCACTCTTAAATGATCTCTGAGTCATCTGAGCCCACTGTCCACTGCTGAATCTAGAACAATAATACTTTGTAATCTACCCCACACCTAATCCTAGACAGAACCACATTCTGCTTTATTTATAAAACCCTGCAGAGAAGATTCCATAACTGCCCTGTGAAGACCATCCTACTGGTCAACCCAATGGTTGCAGAGTCTTTGGTTCATCCAACCCAAATTCCCGGTCTTTCTTTTATGTACAGTTTTTTTTTTTTGGTTTGATCCCTTCCAAGGATTAGCTTCTTCTATACTATAACTACTTTTAGCATTCTCAGCTTCAATTTTAACTCCTCCAATGTTTTATGTTGGTGTTGTTTTTGTGAGTGTGTGCACGTGAAATTCCTTTAGCATTTCAGTTCCTTTCACTTCCAAACCTTACAGTTCTAATTTGGTCCTTAACAAGCTCCCCAAAATTGTGGCAACCACAGCTGATGATAGGTTCTGTATTGTGTAGACATTGGAAGGTAGAGAAGTCAAACCACATTTGGTCTGTTATTTAAAACCACACCTGTTTGTCTCTTTCTCACAATTCTAGCTTTTGCAGAATTTAGGTTTCAGTCAACTTAAAAGAGTAGTTATTACCAATATCTTTGACATTTGTTTATAGGCTATATTTACCAACTCTTTAATCCCTCCCGTTGGTCCCCTTCCAATCCTATGCAAATTTGTCATGTTCTTTTCATTTTATTTTTATAGGTGAAATTATCCCAAGCCTATAAAAGGCTCTGAGAATAATAACAGCCTGGTTCCCTCTCACTCATTTTTCACTGCATACTGAAATATATTATTTTCTTCAACATCTGTCCTGCCCTATTTTCTCAGTCAACCAAGACATCAACATTAGTCACCTGTCATACACAAAGCACTTGGGTCATATTTTAGGTCAACTTTTATAAGCAAAATGCTAATATTTCTGGAATATTTTGCTTATATTAAATACTAGGACAAGACCTGAATCACGTGGAGAATTAAGGCAATTTTATATGCCTACTAGGATAGTTCTAGACAACTGAAAACTGTTCTTGAAAGTATATTTTCTTTTTGTAATTGTGATGAAATAGACACACCGAATATAGACCAGGCACCAGGAAAAGTCCATCCTTCACACCCACCACTCTCTACAGTGGGTATTTTGTCCCTTCACTGTCCAGGGTCGGATCTCTCATCACAAAAGACAAACAGGAATAACTAAGTAACTCTCTGACCAGCCCCAAGGATGGGGCAGGGGGAAGAAATGCTTCCTAGGAAGGGGAGACACATGGATGCAGGAGAGGGTTAGGCCACTATAGGGTGGGAACTGCTTGGAGACAAAGATGACTTGAGCATGTAAGATGTAAGCAGACAACAGGGAAGAAGGTCCTTTGTAGCTGAGATGGATTCAGGGCAAGTCCAGGCTGTAGTGACCCTACAGCGAGGGGCCAGCACAGCCTGTGTGCCTGTGGCCAGGAGATCTGTTCCCTATAGACCAAAGAGAGAGAAAGCTGAGGAGGAGTGGATGGTTTTAGGAGCAGTCAGCAGCATTTTCATCTTAACTTCAAACCCAGCTGATGTGGGAGCGTTCAGGAGGGAATGGTAGTTAATATTAATTTCACTTTGGGGGCTCTCTTCAAAGTTTGAGGCTCCTGTCACCATGATGAAAGACTCAAAGGGCACAGCATGGAGAGGGATTACTTGGCTCGTGAGAATGAAAATAAAGCCAACATCCGAATGATGAGAATTTTCCAGATTGAGTTTGTTTTGCTAAATAATGCCACCAGAGGGGTTGATTTGGGTCACCTCCTCCAAGAAGACTTTGCTGCAAGGGAAGAGGGAAAATAAGCACATGCACTTGGAAGCAAAGGTGACTGATAAGGTCAAGGGTGAGCAAAGACGGTGACCTGGTACAGGGTTCAGACAAGTGGCCACTTCCAATGATCCCACCTGTTGCAGTTTCTTAGATTCTGGGGTTATTTTGAAGGTTTTGAGCCCCAATACAAAAAAATCCACCTTTTTTTCCCAGAAAGGCCCAAATTGGAAGTTTGAGGGGAACTAAAGATTGGGTAAATACTGATTGTCTGATCCCTAGGCTCAGAAGCAAAATAGAAAATTGGGGAAACAAACCAAATATTCTGCCAGTGTTTTCAGTATGTCCGTCAAAGGTTGGGTGTAGATATGAAAGTAGAAATTCTTCAAAACTTGTCACTCTTAGGTTACTTCAACTACAGGAAACAAACAGGACAGGGAGCCACAAAGGGCACCCATAAATACCCACAAATACCCTGACTCCCACCCCAGCCCCGTTCTGGGACCAGGTGATACTGATTCAAATCTCTAGGCAGCCACAGTGAAGGGGAAGGAGGATGACTGACTTCTCAGGCCTTTCAAAAACTGTGTGAAGAGCAGAGTAGGAGGCAACCTCAAGAATCCACACTGTGGTCTCTAGGGTATGTCTGAAGTGATGTTCCCACAACAGGAAACCTTTTGGAGGCAGCTACCCTAAACCCCAGATGGGTCTAGTAGAATTGCTTCTCGTGGCTGAATGAAGAAAACTAGATCTTGGGCAAAGCTTCCTTCCCATCCTCAAAAGCCGTCACCCTGGGTTTGAATTGTTTTTGGGTAAGAAGACCACACTTAGTAGGAAATGAGAGGCAGGGCCATGACAAACTGCATTAGAAGCGTTAGCATTAGCGTTCCATTTTGGTAGAATACTTAGAAAGATTAGCACCTGTGTGAGCAGCTGTGGGAAGAGCTGCATTCAGACAAGCTTCCTGACAAGAACGACTTGAGGGTAATTTGGAAAGCCAGTAGGTACATTCTCCTGCCTATTAATTCTGTTTTTGTTGTTTTTTTTTTTTGTTTTGGGGACCACACCCAGCAGTGCTCAGGGCTGACTTCTGGCTCTGCGCTCAGTGGCTCAGTGATCACTCCTGGCAAGGCTCAAGGTACCCGATGGGGTACCTGGACTAGGACTAGGGTGACCTGTGTGAGTCACATGCAAGGCAAACCATGCCCTACCCACTGTACTATCTCTCTGGCCCCTGCCTGTTAATTAATTCTTGTCTGAGTTTCTTCATCATTCTGATATGAGGTGACCCCAGCCCTGGGAGAGGCATCAGGTCAGTTTTTGGAAAAATAGCTCAGGTCTCTCTCTGCCTTAGAAGAATGCAGAGCAAAGAATCTGTCGTTTTAAAACTTTTTGGTTTTGTTTTTGGGTCACACCTGGCAATACTCTGGGATAGCTCTTGGCTCTGCACCCACTCCTGGCAGGACTCAAGGGACCGTACGGGATGCCAGTGATCAAAACTGGGGCTGGCCACGTACAATGCAAGCATCTTCTCTCTGTATTATCTCTCCAGCCCAGAATTTAGTTCTTGTTATCTGATCCTATTTTCTTTCTTCTTGGCAGGGAGAGTATATATATCATCCCTAGCCGATCTCGTCAGCAGCTCTAGGTCCCACAGCCAGGGGTCACTGGGGATCATTTACAGGTGTCCTAGAGGGACAATGGCAGTCAGGCCGGCTGGGAATGCTGGAGTTCGCTTTTTTTTTTTTCTTTTTGGGTCACATTCAGTGATGCTCAGGGGTTGCTCCTGGCTCTGCACTCATGAATTACTCCTGGCAGTACTCGGGGACCATATGGATGCTGGGAATAGAACCTGGGTCAGCCACATGCAAGGCAAACACCCTACTCACTGTGCTATCGATCTAGCCCCCTGGAGTTTGCTTTTAAAGACAAGGCAGCAGCTTCTCTCTGCTGCTAATTGACATGATTGGCCAAATCTCTTTCTCATAACCCTAACCATAGTGATCGGGTCCCGGGCAGGGCAGGGAAGGCCCTCTGAGATTATCAGGAGTAGAAAGTGGCTAAGGCAGCTGTGCCTGACCAGTGTGATCTCAGAGGGAGCTCAGAGCCTTCTAGAGGGCCTTGCCTTGGGTCTGTCAGGTCAGTACCAGCTGGTGCTCTCCTGCAGTGCCGGTAGGTCCTTTCAGCCCCAAAAGAGCACCAGAAAGAGCTGGTCAGTGGGGCGGGCCTACGGTCTTGGGCTGGTCAGTAGATTTGTGACACATTTGACTCTGGGCAAATGGCAGTGACCAGAGCACTTATGCTAATGGTCATAAACAAAGAAAAGGCCCCCAACTTACAGCTAGCTGCCTCATAGATCAAGGGGCCTAAAAACTTCATTTGAAGATTTATGTTATTAGCTAAAGCACCCTAAAGCTGAAGGGGGAAAAAAACCAGCTATCTAAAATATTCCACTAAAGATCAAACATGCCAGACTTAGAATAGTCTGATGGAATATTAAACAGGTAGGCTAGCATTTCAGATCCTATAAAATCCACATCTCTCTACCATAGAGAATTATTCCCGGTGTTCTGTGTAAGTTCAAAGGATAGAATTATGTGCAATAAAATATTGCCATTAAAACACTCATCACTTGCTTCCTAATTTCTTTCAACAACAACCCAATTTCCTTTCTTCCTTCCTTCCTTCCTCCCTCCCTCCTCTCGTTTCTTTCAGGTCAAATGGCTTTTCATTAGAAAGCAATTTTAAGTTTTCACAAGATTTAAGAAGAGTATTCTAGAAAAGCAAGCAAACATCTGTCCAAACACGTAAAATTTCTATCTCTCTGCAATGGTTCCAAACTTATTTGGCCTATCATTTGCAGAAAAATGTCCCCTTCCTCCAAATCTATCATCTGTAAGTGAACAAAAAAGACCCTAATTATACAAGAGCTTATTACAGCCCTCACACCCTGGAGGGTGGGGGGCGTATTTGGCTACTTTAGGAAACACAGATTTATTGCAAAAATCAACAAATTGAAAATGTCTTTTCGAAATCAAATACACATTCTTGAAAATGAAGGTAGATTTTTAAAGTGACTGTTCATTAGAAAAGAGTTTTAAGTGCTTAAAAGAAATGAAAGAGCCATTAAATTGGAAAATATCTTACCTTGAGAAGTTGAGGAAGTGAACGTGTCGCGTGAATAAATAGGGCTGTTCGGCAGTACTTATATTTTTAATCAGTTCCATCTATAAAAAAGGTATGAAATTAGCATATATAGGATCTCATTAACCAAGCTATACTCATCTAAAGGTTAAATACCCGACTCTTTCATCCGTACGTATT
>JAOXYA010000016.1:6257814-6267864 GCA_028565675.1 Sorex palustris | reverse complement strand
TTTAGCTCTGTCATTCCTTAACACCAGTGATGTACATTGACCCTTGCCCCCCGTTGCCTCTAGTTGCTTCTCATCTGTCTCACCAGCCAACATTTTCAAAAATGCCCAAGCTCAGCCTTAGCTCTTCTGATTGAATTTTCCTTGGACATGCGATTCAGCATTTGTGTCTTTCAAACACTCTTGAGATCATCCAGATATCCATCAGGGCTGAAAGTCACCTAGTTAAAAAAGCCAAATGCACGGACTTCCAAGCAGAGATCACATCTCACTTTCCAGAAGTAAAAAGTAAACAGATCTGACTCAGCTGCTATTCCTCTTAGGTCATCTCTCTTCTTCCTGGCCCCACACTGGATTCCTGCTGATGGAGCATGATGATCCCTGAAGAACTATCTATTCTCTATTTGTCAGGCATTTCCGGTTCCCGCACCTGCTCCTAGGGTCAGGTTGCCTCCCAGTAGGTGGGTTATGGTACCTCTGGGCTTCATTCAGCTTTCTGGGACTCCAAAACTTGTTTTAAGAATCATCTGTGGAGTTTTTCATTCAGAACAGGAAAAGCTAAAGACTAAACCTCCAAGTGCCTCATTTCCCAACTGATGTAAATATCAGGAGAAATTCTGACAGGCCTGGAGAGGTTCAGATTTCATTCCTGCATACATTGAAGGGAGGAAACCTCCAAAAATCTGAAGACACTGTCCACATCCTGTCCTGTGTGGGTTCCCCTCTTTCTATCTGGAGGACCTGGAGTGAAGAGGAGGTAGGCCAATTGGATGGACACAAAGGATCCACGTCCATGTCCTTGTAAATCCAATAGAGACCACACAAAGGACAAAAGAAAGTGCCTGGAGCATGGGCATGACTGTAGCAGTGTCCTCCTGTTGTTCATCAATTTGCTCAAGTGGACGCCAGTAACGTCTCCATTGTGAGACTTGTTACTGCTTTTGGCATATCAAATACATCACGGGTAGCTTGCCAGGCTTTGCCATGCAGGTGCGATACTCTCGGTAGCTTGCCAGACTCTCTGAGAGGGGCATGGGAATCGAACTGGGGTAGACCCAGCAAACACCCTACCCGCTGTGCTGTCCCTCCAGTCCAGCCTGGACATAAGAAAGTGCCTGGAGCATGGACATGAAGGACTACTGAAGAGAAATTCCAGGATGCCAGCGAGTACCAAGATCAATGCTCTCTTACATAAAAGGGAGGGTAGAAAGGTGACCTGGGGACATCAACCAATGGATTCAGAAGACATCCCTAATTCAGTGTCATGGGGAACACGCAGCAGCTTGGGGTCATTGAGGGAATACTGCTGACTCCTAAAAAAAAATAAAGAATAAAGACTAAAATAAATTAAAAACCTGGGTTCAAATGTCAATCATAGCCTTCAGGGTTGAATGACCTGAAAATACCACTTAACTTCCCAGAAGCTTAATGCTCCCATTTGTAACCAGAGGACACCTACATGGCAGAGTGATTATGCAAATAAAACAAGCCCATCTTTTAGTACTGTGCTTGCTGGCACCCAGAAACGATGCCAAGAACAGGAACTTCTTCCTCATCTTCTATTACCCGATTTTATCACTTCTACTTCATTTTCTAATTTTATTTACTATTGAGAAAAATCAAAGAGAGCCCCGAAGCCAAAGGAGTAGTTTATCATCTCAAGAATAAATATTAATAGAATTAGATTTCTCATTACTTTCTGAAACTGTCCCTGATATGTCTTCAAAAATACACACAAAAAAATTCTTTCCTAGTTGTCTGAAATACCTTTAGCAATGTGGAAATGAACTTACAGAACCTTCCAGAGATATAATTTATTCTTTGACGTTAAGCCTTACATTATCAGATCTATTTTTGTCTAAATTGGTCTCTGAAGAATAAAATGTTTTTAATTCTAATTGCCCTTACAGAAACCATAATATGCATTAGTGTCACTGTCAAAAAAAATAACTGCCTCAATTCTGTGTCAATTTTGATCAAATGCTGGCAATTTATTTCAGTGATTCTTCCATGGACCCTTTTAAAATCATAATCCCAGCAATTGGAATCTTCTCCTTTCTCATTCTGGATCAGCCATTTCACTTGGGTTCTAGTTACCTCCAACACAATTGTAGGGTTGCCTCTCACCCCCCTAAGACAGGGCTCCAAAAAGACACTCTTAATGAAGGAATCACTGTTGAAGGCAATGCTGCAACTCCAGCTATGTCCTTGCCAAAAAATTATGCTAATGCCACCCTTTCCACCGTGAACCATGGGTTACATTTCTCTAAGAGGCAGCTGTCAGCACACACCAGTCGTGGGTAACAATGAGGAGTTTGTGTGCAGAGTAAATGTCTCCAATAGCCCCATTTCTTATAACCCCCAAGACACTGGAATGGAGGAAAATCGCTTGCACAGCTTTATTTAAAGGCTTAATAAAATTATTTTCCACTGAGTTAAAACAAATGGCTTGATTGCCAGTCGATTCTTAGACATTTTTGCAAAAAAAGAAAAAAAAAGGACCTTTTACAAATATCTTGACTGTTACCCAACCATGGTGAACATACCCTAAACAAATTTTCTTAGTGGTAAATGAGAAAAACGAGCATTCCAGACATTGAAAAAGGAGTTCAAATGAGAATGTTATCAATGTCTTCCCTTTCTAAAAACAAACAAACAAACAAACAAAAAAAGGTAGAGCCAATTAATGTTCTCTCTGCATTTCAGGTTCCAAAACACTGCCTCGTTTTATAATACATCTCCCTTTTATTTTTTCATTAAATCTGAATGTACGTTTTAGGATGTCAAGGGTACATGTGTAGAATAAAATTAATTTTGAAATTAAATGATTAGTGCACTGCAACTCTAATGGCCTAAACATAAATATGAATTCCTGCCAAATGAACTCATATTTCATTGTAATCATATAATGTGATCTTACGCAGGTAGGCATGGAATATCAAGGAGAGATGGAATCACTTTGGTTTCTGTTTCATTCCATTAGATTTTCCTCCCAAGTAATAACCACAGTCAAATGATCCCACCAGTGTAACTGTAGCACACCTATTAGCAGCGCAGCCCCGACTCTGCACCTCACAGGCTCTCAGAAGTGGTCAGGAAAGTGCTCTATTTTTTTTTATTCTGGCAACATCACCTCTCACAATAATCGACACATCTCTGACCAGGCTCAGGGTAGGACGTACCACTAATAAATGTAGAAGATTGGTTGGGTGAAGACAAAGACTCTAACTTAGTACCTAAATGCCCCACAATAGATGAGTGGATAAGCAAACTATAGTTTATACACTCAGTGGAATACAACTTTCCACTAAAACATTGTACACTTTTGGACCAATGGATGGATTCTAACTACTAAGTGAAATAAGTCAGGAAGTGAACAAGGATCCAATGTGTGGAACACTCATGTGTGGAATGAGAGTAATGAAAGCAAACAAACAGAAAAAAAAATGAAACCAACTCCTAGAGTTGTTGGAAACTATGATGGTCGCAAGAGTGGAAGGAAGGAATTCGAGTAGGACCTTTTATTGTTTAATTATTTATGGTTTGGGAGTCACACCCTTCAGTACTCGGGGGTTACTTCTTGCTCAATGCTCAGGAATCACACTCCTTGTTTTATGCTCGGGAATCGCTCCTGTCAGTGCTCATGGGATCATAATCAGTGCTAAGAATCAAACCAAGGTTGACCACATGCAAATAAAATGCTTTACCTATTCACGCACTACCTCTTTGACCCCGTAAGGGATCATTTTATTGGGGCGGCAGGATGGTGATGGCACACTGAAAGTAGGTGTGGTATTATACACCTTCAGAAGTGTGAGACTAAGCCCTTGACCTCGGTAACATTGTAAGCCAATGAGAAATCCATCATTGGATCCATACATAGAAAAGAATATATACTGGAAGAAACAAAGGCCCAAGTCAACCTCTTCATTCTTGTCCTCCAAACTTGATACTGATGACTATGAAGTGCTGTGCCAGGCTCTTTAAAGACATCATCCTGTGATGCAGCTAAGATGCCCTCGGAGGCTAAAGCTACTGGCATCCTCCTTCTCAGCAGAGGAAGCTGAGGACCCAGGAAGGCCCTGCACCATGCTGGCTGGTAATGCAATAGGAGCTCCTGAACTCTGAGGCTGCAGCCATCTGGTAAACCACATAGTCACTGCCTGGCTCCAAGACACCCTCCATGCTTGAAGATTAGGATACTGAGCACCTCTGCTCTCAGGCAGCCAAGACAGGTCACTCAGGGATGGTCTAAGCAGAGCAGGATCTTAGCTCTGAGTTCATCCAACACTGACCAGGAATGCAGAACCTCAAAAGCATCACCAGCTCCTAAAGATAGAGGATTGCAGTCTGCCAACAACCTTACATCCCCAGAGATTCAAGGTGCCAGACAGCACATGGGGAGGGGCATGGGTAAGTTAAGTGTGGCTCAGATTCTAAGGGCAGTTCAGAGCCTCTGGCTACCTTGGACCCATGTCTATCTAATGTTCCCTCTATGTACATTCCAGCTTATTACAGGATAGCTGCTCTGTGTGAGCCCAATGGGCAGGATCATCATTATTTTGAAATATATGATATAAATAGCTTGGATCAGAAATTCCATCTCAGTATTGCAATTAAATTGCAACATTACATTTGTGAACCACAGAGAAGAAAGCTCTCATTAATTCTTTAGAACTTCAATTGGTATTAACTTTTCAAGGAGAATGGGGAAGGCTGGGTCATGTCCCCAGAGCTGTCCACAACCTAATTCCTGGAAACTGTGAATAAGTCACTTTACTTGGCAAATAAGATTTTACAGATGTGATTACGTGAAGCATCCTGAGATCCATAAAAGTAGGACTATTTTCTAAGTCTTCCATGATTGGAGAAGTTTCAACATACGTCTCTACTTAATAAACACAGAGACCAACATGGCAAGGGTGGGTGGTCTTTGGAAAAGTGCTTCACTCCAACCTAAGTACTATTTCCTCCCAGTCTGGGGTTTCTTCTTGGTTTTGGGAAGTCAGCAAGGTTTTGTTCTCCCCCAACACCCCCAGAGACACCACCTGACTGCAAGGAAGGAAACTAAGCACAGACATCTAGTCTAACTGCTCTACTCACAGAGAAAAGAGCTGATCAAAGAGAGTTCTAGTTAATCGGTCAAGATACATGACTTAGGAAAAGAGAAAAAAGACACACAGCTTAGTGCAGCAAAGGCACAAACTAGAACAAGATCACTCATTCTTGTTCCACAGTATCACATTCTCACTACATACCAGGCTAGATCACTTGTCTCTACACTGAAGTTAAAAAGGCCCTAGGATTTTCTGATAAGGCTAAAACATCATTGAGAGAATTTAAAAAGAAAATAAGGCCTCAAACATGAAGATAATTCTCAACAAGAACATGAATAATGTCCCACTTGAGCCTGTGAGTGGATATAGTCTCTCGTGGAAAATAAGCTCACTCAGATGTCTGAGTTTTATGTTCTGTTTTGGCAACACCCAGATGTATTCAGGGCTTTGCGCTCAGGCATCATTATGCCCATGCTCCGGGGACTATGTGGGGTGCCAGGGATTGAGCCCAGATTGTATGCAAGGCAAGTGTCTTACTCTCTGTACATTTTCTCTAGCCCCTGGATGCCTAAGTTTTTAGCACATGTACATGCAGCTATCAACTTCTCCAAAAGAATCAAACACTTCTGAGTACGGGCTGTACAAAAACATCAGTGAAAAAAATGCTACATAACTGGGTAATGCAAGGAACAAGGTGAAAAAGGGCCTGGAGGATTATAGGCAGGATGTTCCCTTGTTTGCCCATGACATTTTTATTGAGAGTTTCCTCTGTATTAGTGACTGTTCCAGATGGTTGTTTCCCAAAATGGGTGGTACTAACCCGGTACTGGATTAATGAGGGAGGGTGGTAGTAGCCTCAGGTGAAATTAAGGGGTATTTTATGTTTACTTACTACATGAAGGCAGATGGGGATAGAGGCGGGGTGGGGTGTTCTGAGTGATTTTTTTTTCTACAAAGGAGACAAGGCCATATAAGTTTGGGAACTTCTGATATGATCAGTATTAAAAATATATGATTGGAACTAAAGGATAGTACAGCACGGAGGACATTTACCTTGTAGTGGCCAACCAGGGTCCAACCCTCGGCATCCCATATGGTGCCCAAGCACCACCAGAGTGATCCCTGAGTACAGAGCTGGGAGTAAGTCATGGGTATTGCTGAATGTGGACCCAAAAACATATGATCCCTGGGCTGGAGAGATGGTACAGTGGGTAGGGTATTTGTCTTGCTCATAGCCAACCCAAGCTCTATCTCAGGCAACCCATAGGATTCCCCACCAGGAGTGATCCCTGAGCAGAGTCAGGAATAGGCTGACAACTGCCTGTTGTGACCCCAATCATACACACACATACACACACATATACACACACACATACCTTTAAAATTTCTCAGTTTGACAGACAATCAATTACCAATGGCTAACACAACAAACATTTAGATCTCACAGATGGGGAGGCTGACAGTCTGAGATCGGGGTGCCAGTAGGGTGGGGTTCAGGTTAGGAGGTGCATGGCTGTAGTCAAGCTGTATCTTCACAGGGAAAGAGAAAGACCTCTGGTCTCTTCCTTTTCTTAAGACACAGATCCCCTTGAGGGGTCTCACCCTCTGACCTCATCTACCTGATTAGCCCTCCTTTGAATATTAGTTCTGGGCTTCAACACATAAATTTGGAGGGGACAGCAACATTTGATTCATTGAAGCAATAAATTATTGAAGTTTACAGTAAAAAGAGATTACAAACATGAAACAATTATAAAATTATTGTTTGAGATTTTGATGAGTCTTTTTTTAACTTGAGAAAATACTTTTAATTGAATGATAATTGACACAAAACATATTAGTTCTCGAGGTACAACATAACGACTCCCTTTGCCTATGTTGAAAAAAGAGCACTACAATAAATCTAGTTAATATTCATTACCAGATGTATATTTTTTTCCTTGTGATGAGAACCTTTAAGACCAACCACCTCAGAAACTTTCAAATATGTAAATTTTTCAAATATGCAGTCCTGCTGACTGTGGTTGTCATGCTGATAGTTTAGATCCCCAGGACTTGGGCTGATAACAAGTGTGTAACGTGCCCCCTCACCTCTTTCCTATCTCCACCCTCACCCACCGCCTCTGGATATCACCAATCTGGTCTCTGAATCTGGGATCTCATTTGCTTGACAGCTGGGCATCTGTCTGATGCATTTCACTTAGCATAATGCTTTACAAGCCCTCCAGATTGGCAAAGTTACTTTTTCTTTTTTCTTTTGGTAAATAACAGTCCATTGTATACTGTGGTGTTTTTGTTGATAGGGTCACATTCTGAGAAATTTGCTATGAGGCAATCTTGATGGTGAATGCCAAAGAGTTCCTTTTATTAGACAAACCTAGATAGTACAGCCTACTCTACTTAGTTTACATAGCATAATCTACCGGAACTGTTCTCATATATATGGTCTGATTTGATCAAAATGTAACTAAGCAACGTTTGCCTGTGTGTGTGTGTGTGTGTGTGCGTGTGTGTTCATTTGTTGGTTTTTGTTTTCTGGGGATGGGGGAAATTTGGAGTAACATCCAGTAGTGCTCAGGGTTTACTCCTGCCCCTGGCTCGGGTATCACTCCCGATATTGCTTGAGAGATCATATGCAATGCCAGAGATTGACCTGGGGTCAGCTGCATCCAAAGCAAGTGTCTTACCTACTGTACCAGCTGCCTTGTGTCCACTATCTTTTCTCTGTCATTCATCCATCAATGGCTCGATGCACAGTAGCAAACAAGGTGTGAGGTTCAGTATAGCGTGAGAAGGAACAATAGAGCTTTTAAACACAAGAAGAGAAATGAGTCTCATAGGATGAAGAGGTGCTGATACTGGGGCTTCAAGTTGAAGCACCGGTGTGATAGAGTTGGCCACGTCTCCAGGCAAGCAGAGTCTCTCCAGCTGGGTCTGGTAGGAAAGAGAAGCAGCTACCCCTGCAATGGTGCTAGTGCCAAGAGCGCAATGCCCAGTAGTGGGCAGGGCACTTCCATATCCCCTCAAGGAAAGCAAGGTCAGGATATTCTGTCACCTAGAAATCATGATCAGAAGTTGCAGAGTAACAAGACGCAAAGGAAAGTTCTTGCAAAGAGGTAATGGCTTCAGATCACATAAGTGAACTGAACCGAATGTATGAAAAGCTAATGTTTCTTAGTTTTTTTAGTTTCTTAGGTTCTTAGCAACCACTCCTCTCCCCTCCCCCTGCCCCGCCAGCCCCCACCTCAACCGTCAGTCATGGAGAATCAGAAGGGCAGAGCCAAGGTTTCCCTTTACAGGGAAGAAAGGTGAGACCAAGGTCACATGGCATGAAGGTGTAAGAGTTAGACTTGTGGGGGCTGGAGCAATAGCACAGCGGGTAGGGTGTTTGCCTTGCATGCAGCCAACCCAGGTTCGATTCCCAGCATCCCATATGGTCCCCCGAGCACCGCCAGGAGCGATTCCTGAGTGCAAAACCAGGAGTAACCCCGAGCATCGCCGGGTGTGACCAAAAGAGCAAAAAAAAAAAAGACATTCATACTTCTGCAGAGCAGCTCCTGGAAAATAGTGTAAGGGTTCATTTTCAGGGCCAGAACAACAGTCCAGCATGTGGGGCACTTGCCTTGCACACAAGCAATCTGGGTTCAATCCTGCCACCCAACATGACCCCGTAGCCCATAGGAGTGAGTCCTAGGAGTCCTGAGCCAGGAATGACCCCTGAGCACCGCCCATATGGGCCAAAAGTGAACAAACAGACAAGAATATACTCTCTACGCCTATTTGTCAGTGACAAGCAGCCATGTGGCACTTTAGGACCACAGCTTCAAGGGGGTCACAATAGCCATTATTTCTTTCTTTTGGCTTTTTGGGTCACCCCCGGCAGTACTCAGGGGTTACTCCTGGATCTGCACTCAGGAATTCCTCCTGGCAGGCTTGGGGGGAACTCATGGGGTACTAGAGATGGAAGCTGGGTCAGCCATGTCACTCTGGTTGTACAATATCCTATTTTTATCATCTGCTTTACTCTTCACTGAATATACTATATACGTGTTTTCCTAATAGTGTACACATACACTGTTTTCATGCTTCTTTTTTCCTCTTCAGTGTTTGTTTTGGTTTTATTTTTGGCTTTTTGTTGTTGTTAGCTTTGGGGTCATGCGTGACTGTGCTCCTGGTTCTGTGCTCAGGGATTGCTCCTGGCTCTGTGCTCCAGGGTTACTCTTGGCTCAGTGCTCAGGGGACATATGGATGCCAGGGATCAAACCTAGGTTGGCTGTGTTCAAGGCAAGAGCCCTACCTGCTGTGCTATCTCTCCAGTCGCTCCCCTCCAATTTTATTGAGAAATAATAGACACACTCCACTGTGTGCACACTGCATGATAGTTTGATTTACATACATTGTAAAATTATTATAATCATTTATCTCACATCCATCTCATACAAAACAATAACTTTTTTTTAAAAAAAAAGAATTTTTTTTTCTTGTGACAAGAATGCTTAGAATTTACTCCTTTAGCAACTTTCTTATATGTCAGACAATAGTGGTACCTGCAGTAGCTATGTTATGTTGTACATAACATCCAAGAACTTGCACTGTAAAGGTCGTGCCTCTGGCCACCCTTTCCCAGTTCCCTTCACCCCACGCTTTTGTCTCTGGTAACCATAAATTTGAATTGCTCTTCCTAGGAATTTGTGCTGTGTTTTGTTTTAAAATACAGGGCTGCTTTTAGAAAACAGCATGAACGATTCCCAAAAAATTAGAAATTGAGCTTCCATATGACCCAGCAACATCACTCCTGGGAATATGTCCCAGACAGGCAAAAAAGTATAGTCAAAGTGACATCTGCACTTGTTTGTTCATTGCAGCACTGTGTACAATAGCCAGAATCTGGAAAAAATCTGAGTGCCCGAGAACAGATGACTGGTTAAAGAAACTTTGGTACAACTACACAATGGAGTACTATGCAGCTGTTAGAAAAGATGAAGTCATGAAATTT
>JAOXYA010000016.1:6214539-6229891 GCA_028565675.1 Sorex palustris | reverse complement strand
ACCAAAGTTTCTTTAACCAGTCATCTGTTCTCAGGCACTCAGGTTTTTTCCAGATTTTGGCTATTGTGAATAGTGCAATGATGAATATAGAAGTGTAGATGTCATTTCAACTGTACTTTTTGGTCTCTATTCCCAGGAGTGGTATTGCTGGGGTGAAATGGGAGCTCAATTACTAATTTCTTGAGAATCGTCCATACTGTTTTCCAGAAGGGCTGAATCAGTAGGCACTTCCACCAGCAGTGAAAGACCCTTTGTCTCCACATCCACACCAACACCAGTTGCTTTTGTTCTTTTGGATGTGGGCCAGTCTCTGTGGTGTGAGATGATTTCTCATTGTTGTTTTGATCTGCTTCTCCTGATGATTAGTGATGAAGAGCATTTTTTCATGTGTGTTTGGCCATTTGTATTTCTTCTTTCAGAAAGTTTCTTTTCATTTCATCTCCCCATTTTCTGATGGGGTTGGATGTTTTCTTCTTGTGGAGTTCAACCAGTGGAAGGCACTTGCTTTAAATGCAACTGATATCAGTTCAATTCCTGGCACTACATATGATCCCCTAAACACTACCAGGACTCTTATGTGAGCACAAATCCTTCCAGATGTGGCCCAAACCCCAGTCTGTAAAAGTACCAATTCTCACCCATCCCAATAGATATATTCTTTGATATATGGTAGTAAGAAGAAAAATCCCTTTGTCCACCATTGAAACTAAGCTTGGCTTTCTGTTGCTTTGGCCAACAGAATGAAGCAGAAGTAAATAACGGTGTGCTGGTTCCACAATACACCCAAATGTCCTTCTCCTCGTGCACATTCAATACCCTGTATGTATTGTCAGAGCAAAATTTGGTTCAACTTCTCAAGAGGAGAGTCAAGGTTTCCTAGTGTTGCCAGACCAGACCTCCCAGTTGACCCAAAAGTTGACCACAAGCATTTGAAAATACTCCAACTCAAGACTATAAAAATTGCATAGTAACCAATATTACTCAGCTATTCATTTTTCATGTCAGAGCTTTGGGGGTATTTGTTACACAGCTTTACAGGGACAATAGAGAGTTCATGCATAATTATATGAAATATTATTTTTTGATAAACTCATATACCTGCCATACAACTTGAACATGCCAGTTTATAAAAGTTCAATAATGTTATATTATTAGAATACAACACTTGCAATTGCTTTAGAAATTTCTGCAGCTTACCTAATTATCTGTCATTCATACAAACATATCTAAAGGGATTCTAGTTTAAAAGAATTAGCTTAATACCAGACTAAGTTCACTGGCAAAGCATTGTACAAGGCATAAGAAATGTGGGGGATTTTTTAATCTGAAAAAAGTTCTTTCCCTCTCTGGTGACACCTCCTTTTTGAGTTCTGGGGGTTGTAGAGAAAAGTCAAACTCACTTCCAAAAATTCTAGTGTCAGACGTACCTGGTACTTACTTTGACCCCATAAAGTTTAGCAGATGGGCAATAGAGTTCAGACAACCAAACAGCAGGGTTGATTTTACCCACACAATTCTCCTAATAATAGCCATGTAGTAATTATGTGCATGGAAACTATGTCCCGAACTACTGTGGTGATCTATTTAAGTAATAGAAACGGAAATCTCTACATTACAATACTTATTACTCAGAGGAAAAGACAGACTTAAATACTATTTACATCAATTCAGATAATGCATTACCACCCAAGCCAATAGCAAACCATATAATGAAGTGTCGAAGGACATTTTTTGGAAGTATATTTATGGCCTTTATTCTAATCCTGATCCATGGCAGCTTACCAAAAATTTCCAAAGGCAGCTATAATTCTAAGCAGCCTAAAAATACATTGCTATTCAATCCACCCTCTCCCTAACCTTTTAACCCCAAGACAGTAGCCATAATGTTCAATGTTATGGTCAGAGTCCCGAAGTTTTAATGTTCAGGTTACTTCTGGCTACTGGCTTTTCTCTTCTAGTTACTAATTTAACCCAATTTGTATCCTGAAATGGATTCTGGCAACTTAGTAAAACATGTGGTAAAATTTGCACACTGGTCTGTATCCTCCCTGCCCTCCAACAGAAAATGTTCCTTCCCAATTAAATGGATGCCAAGTTTTCTGTACATGACCCCGATCCAGACATTAACTGACAACTGCAGAGTGGGGTGAGGACAGATATCTCTGCACATTGATGAACAGTGAGCTACAAGATTTAGCCGACGACAGAAGAGATGCCACAGCAATAATTGATGCCCAAAGGCAACAGAAACTGTGAACTGGTCTTCAGAAGGAAGTTTACCAATGCAGAGGAATAGACAGTGGGGGAGATAGGCCCTGGGACATTGGGGGAGGAAAAAAGGACACTCTGGTGAAAGATGTGTTTTTGAAATATTTAATACATGAAACCACATTAATGGGTTTGCATAACACGTGCCTAAAATATTTTTTTAAAAGGAAAGATTTCAAATTTTTGTAAGCAGAGAATATTCAGGTAAGGCAACTAGCACTGTAGCACTGTCCTCCGGTTGTTCATCTATTTGCTCGAGCAGGTACTAGTAACATCTCACAACAAATTGTGAAACTTGCTGTTACTCTTTTTGGCATATCAAATACGTCATGGGTAATTTTCCAGGCTTTGCCATGTGGGCGAGATACTCAAGATAGCTTGCCGGGCTCTTGGAGAAGCCCGGAGGAATTGAATCTGGGTTGGCCTCGTGCAAGGCAAACGCCCTACCTGCTGTGTTATCGCTCCAGCCCAAGACAACTAAGTCCATGTAAATTTGAGAATAAAATGATGATGCAAAACAGTGACATTTATGGCCTCCTGTGGCCCTGGGATTACTTGACTCAAAGGAACAGAAGTTTGGAAGAAAGCAAGACTGAGCTATTGGAGAGTGCTAGCAACAGCACTGCACAGGAATCAGACGGACTGCTCCAGCTCTTGGCTTTGGCTTTCTTAATACCTTTTTCTACTTCCCTTTCTGCATGGGATGCAAAGCGTGCTAAGAGCAAGAAAAAGCAAATGCTCCATGCGACCTTCATTTTTGGAGGCCATGAGAATATTGAGCCAAGGCAACAAAAAGAACTGAACCACATGAGTGACAACTGTGACTGTGGGAAGCAAGAGTGCGTAAATGGTTTTGGAGACACAGCGACAGTGACCATGGAAGGGGTGGGGAGCAAACAACTAGAGTATCAGATATATTGTGGAGGTCAGTGTGAGCCGAGAGGAATCTGTGTTGTCTGAAGAGACTCCACGTGGCATGTGACGAGTATTCAGTGGCCCCGTGGCAGAGTATGGTAGCAAGGAAGCTGAGATGGTAGGACAAGAAAACACTCAGGGTTCGTCTCTAGATACCACCCAACCAGCCCCAACAAGCCTGACTGGTGGTTTTTCCATCCCATAGACTAAGACCCATATTCCCATCTGCGTTCCCCTCCTTCCCTGTTGGGGAGACCAGTTCCTTCTCCCAGTCTTTATCCTGGGCTTTCCTGGATGAAGTTAGAGGCAAGACCTAAGAGCCCCCCTCAACGCCCAGAGTGTATTGGGGTGGGGCAAAGACAGAGAATAGGGCTCTCTGGAGAAGCACACATGCACTGGGGTCTGGTGGGAGGTTGAGGTGGTGGGTAGATATGTGTTGGAGACTGGGGATTAGTTCGAGCTAGTGCGGCAGAGACATGCACAGACTTCTCACAGGTCAGGCCAGGAAGTCCAAGGTTAAGAGCGCCACAGACTCAGTTCCCAGTGAGGATCAATTTCCTGCCTTGCAAAGCCAGTTAACCAAGAGGGAGGAGGGGAAGGGTTGAGGGGCAAGATGTGAGAACAGAGAGGAGCAGGGAGGAAGAGGAAGTGAAAGGGGATGGGAGGGAAGTGGAGAGGAGACAGAAGAGACAGGGGAGGGGAGAGAAGATGGGAAGGAAGAGGTGAAGAAAGGAGAGCAGAGAGGAGTGGGGGAGGGGAGAGACAAGGAGAGGAGATGGAAGAGGAGAAGAGGGAAAAGGCGAGAAGATGGGAGGGGAGAGTAAGGAGAGGAGGGGTGAGGAAAGGAGGGTAACTGACAATGCACCCCCTAACTTCTGCCCTCCCTGCCTGTGTTCCTGTCTCCTGAGAAGGCCCAGAGAAGTACGAAACCGGGGGCAACAGCCCTGCCCCCCCTCTCCACCAGCCAAGATGCCATCAGCTGACCCTTTTCTGTCCAATGCTAGGATGTGTGTAGGGGCTCTCTCCGCCCTTGGAGAAGCCCGTGTTCTCTCTTGAGTATGGTTCTCTCTCTCTCTCTCTCTCTCTCTCTCTCTCTCTCTCTCTCTCTCTCTCTCTCCACACCTAAAATTCCTCCAAATAAAATCTGTTCTGCTTCACTGCTTGTCCTCTCCTGAAATTCCTTCCTGTGAGCGAGACAAGAACCCAGTAACTCTGGGTCCCGGGTGGCAGAGGCAGTTGGGGAGAAAGTGACCGTCTTTCTCCTCCCTGCTTCACATAAGTCACCCGTGGGGCCCACTGACATCAGAAGCACCCCCTGGAAAGCGACCAAAAATTGTCCCTCATTCAGGAGTCCTTTCGATCACTGCTCTCCCCTGTATCCTCGAATCCCCAATTCTGAACTACCCACAAAGCATGGAGATTAACAGGAAGAAAGGACACATAGGAAAGAGAGTAACTTTCCCTCTTTCAAAGAAAAGCTTGGGGAGAGCTGACCCAGCCGCACTCCATATTAGAGTCTGCCTTACATCTGTGAAGTTGCTGAGGCTTCGCAATGCTCTATGTTACTGAGTGTGAGCTTGGCACTGCCCTGTGTCATTGAGTGTGAGCTCAGCACTGTCCTGTGTCACTGAGTGTGAGCTTGGCAGTGCCCTGTGTCACTGAGTGTGAGGTCGGCACTGCCCTGTGTCACTGAGTGTGAGCTTGGCACTGTCCTAGAGCTCTGGTTGCAGCATAGCCAAGTGTGTGAGTTTGATGTGCCACCACTGTTACCACCAAGGAAAAAAAAGAGCCATGGGGTGGGGTGGGGTGGGGGGGAGAATCGGCTTGGACAGCAAACATATCATATAATCATGGGGCAATTGACTTAAGACGAGCTTCATGATGAGCCCACAAAGCGAAAATGGTTCACCAAATTCAGGGTTCCCCTCAAAACTTAGTCTAAGGCCTGGAGCAATAGGACAAAAGAGTAGATGAAGCACTCGTCTTGCTGGTGGCCAACCCTTATTTAATCCCTTCCACCCCTTGAGCAGGGGTGAGCACTACCAGGAGTGACCCCTGAGCACAGAGTCTGGAATAAGCCCTAAGCACTGCTATAGCAAACAAACAGAAGTTCAACCTGAAAAAAACTGAGTTCTTATTATGCAGCATAAAGCACCTTTCCCATCAAAGGAAGCAGCAATAACTGTATAAACTTTGAAAAGCTGAGCACATATGCCTTTGATTTCTCAAAATCAGCCATCCAGGAAACTCTTCCATCCCTTTACACTTGAGTCTCCCCTCCCTTCCCTGTCCCCTTGGATAAACTAACCCTTCTGCAAAGATGATGGAAAAAGAACAAGAGTTGAAACTCTCCTCTGGATTCCTGCAGTGGGTACCCATTCATAGCTCCAGAACATTCTATTTCTGAGATAAGAACTTAAGAAATGTCTTGAAGTGGGGAAAACAGATGCTCTGACATCCTTTAGCAGTAGAGACGTCTGGATGGGGACTGCTTTTCAATGTCTAAGGAAGGCAAGTTCAAGTTTCCAAAGGACCAGCTGATTCTAAGGAAATTTCACGAAGTTTGTGAAAATGAAACTTGGAAGCCTACACTGAGAAGGGTGTTGGAAAATTACATCAACTTTGAATTTCCTCTCCAAATGGGAACAACCTTAAACAGAAATTTCCTCCCTTTTCTGGGAAAACTTATTCCATAAATCCTCACCACTTTCTTGCTATTTTTCTCTTCAGCAGAATCTCTTTCAGAAGACGAAGTTCCTCAGAGACCATCTCCACTCTCCCCTTGTCTCGCATTGTTCCTGCACACATTTGAGAAGCAACACACAGCCAAAACCGCTGCTGATTTTCTGATACCGCTAGCTTTTTCAAATCAACTCCGGATGGCTGATCATGGAGTCAAGTCAGGCAGATTATTCATTTCTTATTATTTTTTCCAATTAAGGTGATTGATGGATATTTCCTCATGATATAACAGAAGCAGAAATAATTCCTCCATGGAATCCCTTGAAGATATTTGCATTAACAAATTGCATAATGACTGTTAGATGTGGAATAATAACCTTCCAAAACTTGAATGCATGAAATAAGAAATAAAGTTCCTGGGAAAGAAGCTATCATGATAGTAAAGCAGGTAGGGCACTCGCCTTGCACACAACCAACCCAAGTTCGATCCCCAAAACTTCCTGAGCTTTATTAGGAGTGATCTGGTCCCCTGAGCTCTGCCAGGAGTATTTCTTGAGCACAGAGTCAGGAGTAAGTCCTTAGCATCGCTAGGTATGATTCAAAAGACAAAATAATGTCCTTGGAAAATACAATTCAGCAATATCAAGTGTTTCACTTTAGGCATATACTTATGCTTATCTTCAAATACAGAATTTTGATAGAGAGGAATTCCAAAAAATGAAGACACACATGGCACACATTAAATAGAAAGGGGATGCACATTGGGAAATATGTGTTAAAGATGGAATCTCACACATTTTCAGATTTAATTTCATTGTAGGAATATTCAAAAATTGCTTTAGGGTTCATGTGTATGCATTTTATTATATGTATGTACAAACAAGTAGACAGCACACTGATGAAAATGCATAGTGATTAAAGTTTCATAGATTTCCTATTAAATATTTGTTTCCCCAACCTAAATTTAAATTTTACAATGACATGGCTTCACCTATTTTTCAAGTATATTAGACTTTTGCCTGTATCTTTAAAGATAAATGCCTTGAAAACAAATAATAAAATCAGAGTTATGACATGCCTCTTTGCAGTGGTTTCAAAAACATTCATTTAGTTCCCCAATGCAACGGCACATCATGTAGGTGGTTTCCCTGCCATCCCCCCCCCCATTAAAGGGGGTGAAAAGCTGAGGACCAAAGCAACTGACTCCTGAGACACTGCCACCATCATTCACCGCAGGTGAAGTGGGCGCACTGTTCCAGGGTGAGGGGTGGAAGCCCTTAACCTCTCCCCTAGTGCTGGAGGCAGCGGAGAGACTGATGGTGAAGGAGAAACATTTAGGGTATCTCACAGAAAGGATCTGAAAGCATAATTGAAATGAGTCTCCTAAATGTGAAGAGAAGGTATGTTCCCATCTCTCCTTCTTCAACAAGACTAGGGCATGATAACTTGATTTTGTTGGTGGCGTTGTTGTTTTGGGGACACACCCAGCATTGCTCAGGACTTCCTCCTGGTTCTTCATTCAGAAAATACTCCTGGTGGTGCTCTGGGACCATATAGGATGCCAGGGATCAAACCCAGGTTGGCTACTTGCAAGGCAAACCACCCTCCCCATTGTACTATCACTCGGGCCTTATGGAGTATGATCATTTGAACAGCTCTCAATCAGCCAATCCATCTGACTTTTCTTGGTGTGTGAATGGCTCAGGATTATAAAAGACATCTCTGAAAATGGAGGAGGAGTGACCAAGAGTGGGTCAGCTGCCCTATCATTTATTTCCTGCATTTCTTTACCTCCATTAATGTATTCATCCAACAAATATTGAGTCTTACATGGCAAGCCCCACAGAGCCTGCATAGAATGAAGACAGACCCAGAAAGGACACCTTCTCTGACCTCATGGAGCATATCATCAAGTAAGGAACAGAATGCGCAATTCAGAAAGCTTTCAATACAGATTCAGGATATCCTGAATCCTTGAAAACAAATAATAAAATCAGAGTTATGACATGCCTCTTTGCAGTGGTTTCAGAAACATTCATTTAGTTCCCCAATGCAATGGCACATCATGTAGGTGGTTTCCCTGCCATCCCCCGCCCCATTAAAGGGGGTGAAAAGCTGAGGACCAAAGCAACTGACTCCTGAGACACTGCCACCATCATTCTGAACCCTAGTTCAGTAATGCAATAAGAAGCTTCCATGAAGACCACATGTGCAAAGGCCCTGTGGCAGGGCTAAGCAGGATAAAATCAAGATCAGTGTCGTGAGGGCCAGGACCCCAAAGCAGGAAATAATGTTGAAGCAGGTAAGGCTGGACCCAACTGCCTTCTTCTACTGGGTTGAAGGAACTGAAGAAATCATGGGGAGTCAGAGAGGGATTAGCTCTGTGAGAAAGGCATATGTGGATGAGAGGAGACATTTATCTGATTTTCATTGAGAAGACATAGCTGGAAAATGAAGAACATCTGTAGTGGAATCTAACATAGTTCAGTTAGAAAGCCAGGACAACCCAGGATAGAGAAAACTTTGACGTATGGGGTGGATGTTAAAGCTGGATAGATGTGAAAAAAATTCAAGAGGCACTTAAAAGCCACTGGATCAATGATAGACTGTGTCTAATTTTTATTATAGATGACTTCCAACTTGAACATAGACCCTGGTCAATATGTGGAAAAGGAGAGCTATCCCTTTACACATCACAGTCACAATCAAGAATTACGGATCACATGGCTTAGAAGCCAGCCACACACTGTAGGGGCAAAGGCAGCTCAGATAGAGAAGGGAACACCAAATAAAGGGTGCTGAAAAGATCCGCCCAGGATGGGAGATGCATGCTGAAAGTAGTCTATAGACAGAACATGATTGCCACCCAGTAATTCACATTTTAAAAGCAGTTTGTAAACATAGTGCCTTAGTTCATTAGGGCTACTATAATAAAGGAACAAAAGTCGGTAGCTTTTAAACACAAATTTGGGCAGAAGCAACAGTACAGAGGGTAGGATTTTTGCCTTGCATAGGACTGAGCCTGATTCCAACCCTGGAGTCCTAAATGATCCTTCCCCACAACCCACAACCCCACCCCCAGTACTGCCAGGAGTAATTCCTGAGTGCAAAGCCAGGAGTAAGCCCTGAGCACCACCATGTGACCATCTGTTCCTCCCCCCTCCACTACCCCTCAAAAAACAAAGAAACACAAACTTATCCTTTTCCTCTCAGTTCTAGAAGCTGGAAATCTGATATCAGGGTTCTAGAGTGGTTAGATAGGGGCTTTTCTGGATGTTTCCCTGTATACACATATGGCATAATGTCCTTAGAGAGCTCATTTATAGGATCCTATTGTCTGATTTGGTTTTTTTATTGAATCACCGTGAGATACAATTGCAAGCTTTAGTGTTTGAGTTTCAGTCATACAATGATTAGACTCCCATCCCTCGACCAGTGCATATTCTCTACCACCAATGTCTCAGTAACCACCCCCACCTTTCCAACCCTCTCCCTGCCACTACGGCAGACAATTTTCCCCATACTCTCTACTTTTGGGCATTATGGTTTGCATTACAGATATTGAGAGGTTATCATGTTTGATCTACTTTCAGCACACATCTCCCATCCCGAATGATTTCTCCAACCATCATTATCTTAGTGATCACTTCTCTATTCCAGCTGCCTTTTCACTCAGCTCATGAGACAGACTTCCAATGATGAGGTAATATTGCTGGCCCTTGTGTCTACTGTCCTTGGGTGTCAATCTCATGTTACGTCTGATCTTTTTAATGAAAGTAGGTGGAGTGAAAGGGCAGTGCACATGCCAACTCTGCTCACAGGTTAATTCTGGCTTTTCACTCAGAGATCACTCCTGGTAATGCTCCGGCGACCGTGTAGTATGGAGTTAGGAATGCTCGTCAGCTGTGTGTCAGGCAGGCACCTCCCCTGCTACACTATTTCTCAGGTGAGAGCTTTATAAAAGAACCAGGAGCGTTTTTGTGGGCACTGTTGTCACTTTCCAAAGACCCTACCTTACAACGCCATTACACTGGATATTAGAAAACAAATAGATGAACTTGGGGTAGAGAGACATTCGGATTTTAGCAGAAGGAATTAGAGTAATTAAAATATGGACCAACATGGATAGGGATCTAAGGGAAGGACATATTAGTTCTGGTAGAGACTGAGAATAAACAGAGTGGGATCATTTGAGCTGATTTGAAAATTATGCCTAATTTCCCCAGGGAGAAAATCCACTCAAGGTAGAAAGAAAAGCAAAAAGGCAAGAGAGGCTACATCAGTTTTCTAGGGTGTGTGCCAACTATATTTGGTGCTGGAAGGGATAGAAAAAGATAGGTTGGGGAATATGGTGAGTGTTTTAAAGAAAAGTCCTTTTTTATTCAAAAGAATTTACCCATTTTTTTTCTCCTCTAGTCAGTGAGAACCCAAATAAGTTTTGAGTAAGACACTGGTTCTTACTGGAAATTTGTTTCTCATATGGAAATAAAAATAAACAGAAAAAATAGAGCTAGAAGTGAAAGAGTTGTAGAAAACAAAGACAGAGGCTGAAAGATAACATATAAATGTCAGGTCAGTAGAGTTTGCACCCAAATATGTTAATTCAAATTCCAGTACATTTTCAGGGTTTTATACCAAGAAGGTAAATATAAACCAAGATGGTAGGTAAGAATACTGATTTTAGGAATAGAGAGTTGGGGTTTAAGTCCAAGTTCTAGCCTTGGGTAGGTCAATAAATATCCCTGAAGCTCAATTTTTAGTATATGAAATGGGGGAAAATTGTCTTATCTCCTGAAGTAATAGTGAGTATTGAATGTAATATTTTATATATATACATATATATACACATATATGTTTGTATGTATATGGATTTCAGCAGAATTCTTTGTATAAGATTTTGATGAATGTTACATGTCATTATTATTAATATTATCTTCAAATACTCTCCCCATGTTTCCTTTCTCAACCTTCCTTCCACTTCTTTTGACATCTCTTGGAATACTTTAGCACCTTGAATTAATTTTAGACATGAAGATGGACTATCAGAAGAGCTATTTTGGTTTGGAGGGACTTTCCCTTATCCTTTTGAACACACCAGCCAGCTGTACATCATATATCATATGAGGAATGGTTAAGGGAGATGAAAAAAAAAGTTAAGAGCATACGAACCATTTTTTACATATTCTAAAAGTTGTCCATTTTAAGAGGGACAAAATTCACTCTTATTTGACTCCAACGGTAAAATCTCCCCCTCCCTGGATTTTGATACAAAAATGTTTGGCTTTAATAAAGGAAATTTTAATGATTCGGTCTGTCTCTTAGTCAACCATGTTTAGTGGTATGGTAGGAAGTTTTCCTATTACTGAAAAGATTTGAGTTGAGATTGATGGCTATAAAAATATTTTAAATGGAGACAGAGTTAAATGATCATTATGACTCTTTCATCAAAACTATGATGCAACTTTATTCTATGTAAATGAAGTAAAACTTTTATAAATGTGTTGGAGTTTTTATTGAGAGATTTAATGTGGCAGCAAAGGCATAATGAGAGTTGGAAACAGATCTATCTTATAATGTATTTTCCTGCACAGCAGCAGGCCATATGCTTCCCAGAAAACCAGTGTTCCCACCATTCCCTATTGTCTTACTCTGTGAATTTTAGTCAGTTATTTTACTTGCCTAAACTTGTACGGAAAGAACCCTAGATCAAAAGTTAGGAGTAAGTAAATATGATAACTATCCAGAATATGTAGAGTGATCATTCTGAAACTTTGTTTGGAATTCTTCTACTCCAAATAACTACTTATATGTGTGACAAAGTCTCCTTATTAATTGTCTGTCATTGCGTGCAAACCTTGCTCCCATTAAAGTTACACTTACTGTTGTGATCAAATCAGTATCTTTAATTGTAAGTTAATGGAGAATCAAAAATAGTACAAGTAAGCTTGAATAAGAGGTGGACTAGAAATGAAGAAGGAAAGTGATGGTAGATCTTGGATACTTTGAAGGTTGTAACTTTATATATGAAGACTATAAAAGTTGGATCAGAATGGTAGATAGGGTAAGGCAGTTAGTTGCCTTACAGGAAGAAGAGCCTGATTCAATACCTAGCACCACATATGGTCCCCCTAGTATCGCCAAGACTGATCCCTGAGCACAGAATCAAAAGTAAGCTTTGAGCAATTCCTGATTTGCCCTTCTTTGTGTCTCCAAACACATGAATGTTTGAACATCTCTAAATATAATATTAGACTACAAAAAAAAGAAAAAAAAGAAAAACAGCTCAATAAATTCAAACCCAGATTTTTTAATAGGAGGGGAGGGTATAATTTGCAATAGACATTTGACATATTTTCAAAGAAAATTAAAAGCACTGGTTAACTCAGAGAACTGATTATTTAAAAGTTGAGGGGGACAGAGTGATAGTGCAGCACCTGGTCAACGAAGTTCAATTCTCAGGGTCCTGTATGCTTCCTTACCCCACCAGGAGTGATCCCTGAGTGCAGAGGTTAGCCCTGATCACTGCTGGGTATGGTCCCCCAAAGCAAACAACCAAACAAACAAACAAGTTGAGGGGATGATACTGAAGCAACTAGAAAACACAGAAAAACAAAAACCTAGATAATTGCCTATTAGTAGCATTTTAAAGCATCCTAGACCTTTGTTTTCACAAATTTTCATATATGATTCATATAAAATACATGTAATTTATGTTATCTACAATAAGCATACATTACATACTTAATGATGGGAAAAACATAAAGAAAAACCCTAAAAATGTATTATACAGGTAAAAAAAGTACGTAATTAGATGTTATCAGTGTGGATTTGGAAATGAAATATGCCTGATATCCAAAATTTAGATCTGTCCCCTTAAAAAGTGTAAGAATTTAGACAAGTTACTCAATTTATCTGAGCGTCCATTACCTCATCTAAAAATTGGGGGAATAAAATGAATAATAGAGATTCATTGAAAGGATTAGTGAACTCAACATCTGTTCTGTGCTTTGCATAGGTATATGCTGATAGGGAAATGGCAAACACAGTCATCAGAACATTATTATAATCACTATCAACACTTAATTGGAATCATAGGAGTAAATATCTAGCCATTTATTTTCCTTACTTGTATTTTTGAATTTTATTTATACATTAAAATAGCTCTGGAGAACTTGCTCAACAGATTAAAGTGCATGTTTGCATAAAGGAGACCAAAGTTTGATTCCCACCCCTGCATGGGAATTCCTGAAACAATGACTAAACAGTGAGTCAGGAGTAGCCTGGCAGGCATGACCCCATAGCAAACAAAACTGATCACGTTCACGGTCACGGTCCTCCCGTTATTCATCGATTTGCTTGAGTGGGCCCAGTAACATCTCCATCATGAGACTTGTTGTTACTGTGTTTGGCCCAGTAACATCTTCATCATGAGACTTGTTGTTACTGTGTTTGGCATATTGAATACTTCACGGGTTGCTTGCCAGGCTTTGCCGTGCAGGAGAGATACTCTCGGTAGCTTGCCGGGCTCTCCAAGAGGGGCGGAGGAATGGAACTCAGGTTGGCCATATTGGCCACTTGCAAGGCAAATGCCTTACCCACTGTGCTATCACTCCAATTTTTATTATATATAAAATAAAATCGATATATATCATATTTAAATATGTGCGTGTGTATGGTTATTATACTTGATCTTAGCCAAAAGGCAAAGTACCATGCCACTGGACTCTGTGCCAGGCTGTTTTCATTCAGGGTTCCCCAGAGGGAGGCGGGTGAGAGCCCTCCTTGCCCCAAGGGACCCAACCCTGGCAGCCGACCTCCACTACCCAACCGCCACCACACTCCAGGCCACTTTCCATACTCTCTGGCCAAGCCTCACATATGAGTGAACATATTCCTGGACATATCATAAGACACTCCCTAACCCATTTTTTCATAATTACCACATCATATTTTATGGGGTTCAAACAGTAGGCAACAAATTATAGAGGGAAATATGGAGAGTCTGCCAAGTTACCGAGAGTATCCCACCTGTACAGCAGATCCTGGCAAGCTACCATGGCGTATTTGATATGCCAAAAACAGTAACAATGACAGGTCTCATTCCTCTGACCCTGATAGAGCCTCCAATACGGCAGTGTTGGGAAAGACGAGTAAGGCGAGGCTGCCAAAATCTCAGGGCTAGGATGTATGGAGATGTTACTGGCACCTGATCGAGTAAATCGATGAACAATGGGATGACAGTGATACAGTGATACAGTGACAGTGTGTGTGTATGATATGGTATGTGTTAAAGTACAGAATATGCTACTTTGTATTTTCAGGTTCCTGATATTCTGATTACCTAAGTATGTTCCTCCATTCTAAGATAGCATGTGGAAAGCATATTTGATTTCCAAATCCACACTGATAACTGCTAGTTATGTTCCTATGTTCTTCACTACAAGGAGAGAAAAATATCCTTCCAATCATAAATAATGGAGACATAAAACACTAATTTGCTCTAGCTATGCATTTTATATACATTACATATACATGCATATACATAATATATATGCACAGACAATTTGTGACACTTAGCTAGCCATTTATTTTCATTAAAGAACTTTTAATTTAGGATAGAGATTTTCTTTGCCATATTCAGGGGTCCCTGTGACCACTCCTAGTGATACTCAGGTAGCTAAATGGATAGTTCAATACATGGGCTGGCAATGTAATGCAGTATTTCTTGGGACTCTCTAGAGCTATACTCAACTATTCTTGGGAGGCCACATTGTCCTAGGGATTTAACTCAGGGCCTGGGGCATACAGGGCATTTGTTCCAGCCCTTGAGTTATCTCCCCAAGTCTCAATCCCTATGATTTTAAATATCTGTAGTAATGTATTTTCTTTCATTCCTGAGTTTAGTGATGCAAGTCTTATCTCTCTTTCTTGGCTAGTTAAGCAAATATTTGTCAATATCATTGACCTTTTTAAAGAATAACGTTTGTTTTAAATTTTTATTCTTTAATGAATTTGTTTTCATTTCTAATCTTTTTTTCAGGGGCGAGGATGAACTCGGTGTCCCACTACCACAAATTATGCAGTTCAGTTCCCCACATTTGGGGTAATCAAAGGAGTCAGTACATCCAGTGTACAATGGATACTAGGAAAAACAACCTTAATGCCCAATGGCATCTCCACTGCCAGGTACGTATATTGATTTATAATATTGTTTCCTTTCTTCTTCTCATTGGATTAAGTTTTTTTTTCTTTGTCAATGTTTTAAAGCATAAGATTAGGTTATTTCTTTCTCTTGATGGCTTATAAAATTAGAGATAATAGTCATGATATTCACAATCATACAATCACAAATCATCCTGTTATTCACCGATTGCCTCGAGCAGGCCCCAGTAATGTCTCCTTCATCCTATCCCTGAGATTATATTCAAGGCTTTTTAGGAGAATGAGACCCATCATTGTTACTGGTATTTGGCATATTGGGTACGCC
>JAOXYA010000016.1:6113752-6125660 GCA_028565675.1 Sorex palustris | reverse complement strand
AACACAGTAACAACAAGTCTCATGATGGAGACGTTACTGGGCCTGCTCGAGCAAATCGATGAACAACAGGAGGACCGGACCATGATTAAAGAGCCACGGTTTACAAAGTTACTGAGAGTTGCGTTTTAGGCATACAATAAGTCAATACCAATCCCACCACCAGTGTCCACTTCCCCCAACCAGTGTTCCCAGTTCCCACCCCCCACTCCACCCCTGCCTGTCAACTTGACGGGCACATTACAGAGTTTTAGTGGTTGCTCCTCAGGTCTCATGTTTTAGTCCTGTTGAGTCTGTGTTCAGGGTATGTGGTCTTAATGCCTGGTCACCCACCACTTATTCGTCTCTTCTCCTTGATTTCTTTCCGTCTGTCTCCTCTCTAAACACTAGTGGGGTCAAGGGTCATTTATGAATCCCAAAGCTCTTTCATATTGTTAAAAAAAAAAGAGAGGGGCGTCAGCAAAATTTCCTTTTTAGGATGTCCTCACTCAAGGCAGTGCCAGAGGCATAATGAGTAAGGAACTGCAATTCTGCCCTTAGTCTTTGATGAGCCATCCTCTGAGAGTGCATTTGCATGGATAAGAAAGTCCTCCAGCCCTCCTGGAGGGAAGTGGTCACTGCACAGACAAGGATGGTGCTGATATCCTCTCAGTAACAGCATTGTAAACTACAGGGCCTAAAAAAGGGGAAAGGGAGGCTGGAGGACAAGAAGGACACTGTTTTAGGGACACTGGTGGAGGGAAGTGGACACTGGTGGAGGGGCTGGTGTCCAAACATTGTATGCTTGAAACTCAAACATTAATACTTTTGTAACTGTCATTCACAGCAATTCAATAAAAAGAGAAGAAAGGATGGAAGAAAGGCAAGCCACACAGTCCTCTTGTGCCAGAGAGAGAGAATGATGGTTAAGGCACTAATCTAGCAGGTGGCTGAAGTTTTGACCCTGGTTGGAATCTGGTTCCACATATGGTTCCCTGAGCACTGCCAAGTGAACACTGCACATGAGCATACACCCGGGTGTGGCCCCAAATAAAAGCCATCTAAGACCCCCCCAAAGGAACTGTGTGGCTTTATAAGCCCTTGTCTCTGTTCTTCCCCTGAGCTACTTTTATCTGCATGTGAGACCCACACCCCTGGAGATGGGTGGGGATCAACTTCGAGAATCAGTCAGTTCTTAGGAATCTTTTACGGAATTCACTATTTCTTAGGCGTTAGCTGGAGAGAACAGTTGAGATTTATGGTTAGTCCATTAAAATAATGAGACATTTCAGACTGGATCCCCCTATTACACACACACACACACACACAATGTGAAATGACTCATTCCACAAAATAGATTAAGAGAGTGAGGATAGGGGCTGGAGCAATAGGACAGTGGGTCGGGCTCTTGCCTTGCACACAGCTGACCTGGCGGCTGACCTGGGTTGGCTCCCCCCGCGCCCTATCTGGTCCCCGCCAGGAGTAAGCCCTGACCACCACCAGATATGGCTCCCAAACAAACAAACAAACAAACAAAAAGTCATGGTGGAGTTTCTTTAAATAAAAACCATTTGAGGAATTTAACGCAGATTAAAAATAATTTGAGAGTAGCACTATAGCATTGTCCTCCTGTTGTCCATCGAGTTGCACGAGCAGGCCCAGTAACGTCTCCATTGTGAGACTTGTTACTGTGTTTGGCATATCAAATATGTCACGGGAAGCTTGCCAGGCTTTGTCATGCGGGCGAGATACTCTCGGTAGCTTGCCGGGCTCTCCAAGAGGGGTGAAGGAATCAAAGTAAAATTAAATGAGGGCCAGAGAGATAGTAAGACCTTGCACAGGCCAACTTGGGTTCAGTCTCAAGCCTGCCAAGAGTGATCCCTGAGCACAGAGCCAGGAGTATCTCCTGAGCACTTCCAGGTATGGCCCGCAAACAAAATCTTCCAGCCGAAGGTGCTGATTATACGACTTGATTATGTGGTATTTGCAGGAAAAACGCTGAGAATCTATCTAAAAGCATGTCAATTAGTTTCAATAGTGTCATAGACGTAACTGTGTATAACTATGATTTTTGCTATTTCAGTTTTAAATCACACTTTATATAGATCCCCTTTAATTTCCTCTCTATTCCTCTTTGAAATACCCAAGGAACAATAAAGGAGGCAGAGTCAACTGGAGAAATTTATTTGCTTTTTTTCCCCCCTAGGTACATAGATGACATAATTATAGACAAGTTTTGATACATAGGAAAACCCTTCTGTCCACCTTTCTTTTTTGCTAAATGAATCATCACAGTAATTTTTACAATTTTTAAAACAATACACAGCTTTCTCGGGCCGAAGCAGTTGCAAGAACATCGGTACTGGTATATTACAGCTACTTACAATGTTTAAGAACAGCAATGGAGAAAAATAAGTTATTTAAATATTGATTTCATATACAGAAAGTGCAATGTTGTTAGTTGTTATATAACTTGCTCAACTGTTTTCTCTATCAATTTAAAAATTAAGATAACTTGGGCTACTTTTTAAAATTTTCCTCTTAAAATCAAACAGCACACACACGCAGCATTGCCTAGACACACCGATTTCCTTGGCTGCAGTTATGAAAGCAAACTCTGCTATGTCAGGAACGGGTCTCCAACGGATTCGGCGTCTCCTATATCACCAGCGCTGGGGGGTAGGGGTCTCAACCTAAGGCAAGGCCGTGAGAATCCATCTGCCTCTTGGTTCTAGGGAACATCAACAGTGCTGGGGTGGGCGGCAATCCCTTCCAGACGGCTTTCAAAAGTCAAACTCACACACAGTCCATGTGTAGCTACCTGAGCCAAACTGCTTTTCCAGATTTCTTTTGTGCTTTTCAAAGACTATTTTCACTGTTCCTCAACATTCTGTACAAAGGGCGACTGATGAAAATGGAACCTTGCCTAAGCTTCCACCTGACTCGCTGTAACATCCACTGGTTTCCCCAAACCACCTCAGTCACCTCTCTCTCTCTCTCTCTCTCTCTCTCTCTCTCTCTCTCTCTCTCTCACTCACTCTCACACACACACAGTTTTCTAGCAAAGACAGTCCAACAACTACTAAAAAAAATTTTAAACATTACAACAAGAAGCACAATAAAATCAACTTTGAACGTCTCAGAGTCTAGAGATCTCACGACGAAAAAGGACTCCTGAATTTGCTTTTTCGAGGCAAGAGACGATGAATTCCAAAGGGCGACACAGACACACTGGCATTCTCGAAACCTCAGATTCACCAAGTTCTCCTTTCTCTTGCCACTTCTACTCCCTCCACGAAAACCTTACACAGAAAATAAACTAACCCTTGGGGATCTGCATAAGCTCTTCACAACCCCTTTTGATCTAGTGCATATTTCTGGGGAGGAGGGGGGGCTGAGCTCTCAGCTGCCACATGGGGCACGATCCTCTGAAGGTCAAGTCTGGAGGAGGAGACGTGAGTCAGGATGAGACCAGTTTACGGTACCCGACTGCCCCCGTCCTGAAATTACTCAGCAGTCAGGTCAACACTTTACAAATGGGTCCCCACTCTGGGGAAGTTCGCTGCCCTGGATAAAACACATTAGCTGTGTGGGTTAGGGTTCAATAGGAATTTGGCAGTTTTTCTATCTGGCATTTGCACCCCCTCTCCAAGGAGCATCTTGAAGAAAGCAAAGCTCATGGCAGAAACATCTCCTTTAGAAAATGCAGTTCCATGTGTGAGTCCCACATCACCTGAGATTGTCCTTTTCTGCAGAAACAAAGGCTCAAGATGGCTTTGTCATGAGTGACCTCACTTTCTCTTCCCTGAGGGAAATGACTGCTTTTCCTAAGGAGATGAATACTTTTAGAACTTTTTCATCAAGGCTTTGGGGTCCAAGAGTTTCCACTTGGAAAAGATTGCTCTCAGTGCCTGGGATTCACATATGGAAGTGATGAGAAAATCAGTTCGTAAACAATGGGAACTTTCCATGACATAGTGATCCCAATGTTGATATACTAGAAGGGTCAGACATGAACAAAAAAGAGAACAGCCAAGGCTGAAGTCAGCTGGAAAACAAGTAAATAGAAAATAGGCCATTCCTGAAATGCTACAGTGGTTGGTTTGGCTCCAGTGACACCCTCTATTTGAATTAAAAGAATTACCCAAATAAATGAAGTGAAGGGTAATGATGGTCTTGGTCATAAAACAAGACCCCAAAAGTGACAGACCTTCCATTAATGGCTCTCACATCTGAAAAAATATCTTTCTGAAATATTTATCCTCATAAGGACTTTGTATTGCAAAGGACTTTGTATTGCAAAGGTGATCTGTTAGCAGTGACTGCATTTAACTATGGTCTTGGACAATTTAACAGAGCTTGTGACCCATGTGAAATCAATACTCAACTGGTTAAAAGGAGACAACATAATTCTCTCTCTCTCTCTCTCTCTCTCTCTCTCTCTCTCTCTCCACTCCCCCCCACACCCCACACAGGGGCACACATATGAATAAACATTTCTTTGTGAATTTCTGAGAGCTTCTCCTGGCTTTGTAGTTAAGTTTCAAAACCAAACGTCAACAGCAAAATTGTGCCTATTAAAAAAGGAAAAACAACAACAACAACAACAACTTACAAAATCAGCCTGGTTAGAGTGAGAAAGAGAAACAGCCCAGACAGGGGTAGACGGCAGTTTCAGCTGAAGATCTAGAACTATGGTTAGAGGGCAGTGAACATGAGTTAGATTAACTGCGTAAAAGCTTATATTAAGGCAAATAAAAGCTGATTGCAAGAAAGCAATTATTAAAATGTCTTGTATCTAAAGGAGAACAGGACTTTTTTTTGTTTTGTTTTCGAATGCAGCCAGGTTTTACTGTTGAACAAATGAGCATGGTGAAGAGAGTAGAATCACCCCGAGTCTGGTACTTTGGCCCAGCTAAGGCTCACAGGGGCCGGGTACCACATCTGTGGCAACTTGGCATCTTGGTTCATCCTGTGTTCTTAAAACAAAAATAAGTGCTTGTCTTTTCTCTGTGTATGTGTGAAGAGGGGTGGACATCCTCCCTGTCCTTGGGGGGGCTGTAGTGGAGAAGAGAGGCTCATCTGTCCCGTGGCAGGCTCCCATTCTCTGGCCACACCCGGGGCCCGTTCTTGGGGAATCTGCGAAGGTCCCACGCAGGTAGGTTCGCCTCCGTGTTGAAAGCACAGTGACGAGGGGCCTCTGATCCAGAGAGGTCCCTTAGGGCCCGGGAGGCAGTTTGAAGAGTCTGGCTGCGGACACGAGCTTGCTGATGTGTCTCTCCTCTGTGATGCCGGCCTCCTGAAGGCAAGAGTGGGACAGAGAAGGCACTTGGCCCAGCGTGCAGAAGCCGGCCTGCGTGAGTGCGCCCGCGTACATGGGCAGGCCGATGGACACCAGCCACTCAGCCACGGAGGACACGCAGCCCGGGGACAGGGGCTTCCTGCAGATCTCCGTGAGGCCGCCGCTTGGGATCTGGAGGAAGGAAAAGGATGTTTTTTGAGTCTTCGACGTGTGCCACATGAGGGCCCTTGGGTGGGTGACACTGGGAGGGTCACTATGGGTTCTGAAAGGGCCCCTCTGTGCAAGACATGGCCTGCCTCACAGAAATGAGATGGCAAAGACTCGAATCCAGGGTCTCCTCTCTGGGCTGGAGTGGAAGCACAGCGGGAAGGGCGCTGGCCTTGCATGTAGCTGACCCCAGTTCAATCCCCGGCATCCCGTAGGGTCCCCCAAGCACCACCAGAAGTGATCCCAGAGTGCAGAGCCAGGAATAAGTAGACCTGAGACCGCCAGGTGTGACCTCAACTCCCCCATCCCCCCCAAAATTCTCTCTTGATTCTTCAAAGAGGACACAAAGTGTTATCAATTTTTGATAACATTTTGGGGCCAGTGAAATTGTCCAGTGGATAGGGAGCTTGCCCTGAACACGGCTAAATTGGGCTCCATCCCTGGCATGCCATTCGGTCCCCAAGTACTGCCAGGAACATTTCTTGAGTTCAGAGTCAGGCATAACCCCTGAGCATTGCCAGATGTGGCCCCCAAACATAGCCAAAACAAAACAAAACAAAACAACTAAACGAGAGAGGCTGGAGAGACAGAACAGTGGGTAGGGCATTTGCCTCGCATGCAGCCAGCTCGGTTTCAATTCCAGACATCCATATGGTCCCCCAAGCACCGCCAGGAGTAATTCTTTTTTTGTGTGGGGGGGTCACACCCGGCGATGCACAGGAGTTACTCCTGGCTCTGCACTCAGGAATTACTCCTGGCGGTGCTCGGGGGACCATATGGGATGCTGAGAATCGAACCCTGGTTGGCTGCATGCAAGGCAAATGCCCTACCCACTGTGCTATCACTCCGGCCCCAGGAGTAATTCTTGAGGGCAGAGCCAGGAGTAACCCCCAAGTATCGCCAGGTATAACCCTCCTACCCCGAAAAAAAGGAAAAGAAAAGAGAGAGAGAAAAACCCAAACAACTAAAATGGAGATGTTTCCAAAAATAGAGATGGACTAACCTAGGACAGATCTACCCACACACCCTTTAAAATACTGACATGTACAAGAAGTCTTGTAACAAATAGCTCTGACAACAGGAAAACCCCCATTTTCTACTGTCTTGGAAATAACTAGATGGACTTTTCAGAACTTTCCTACTGTTATCTAAACTTCAAAAACTATACAGGCAGTTTTAGTTGAGGGATATGGGGGGGGAGTGGGCACCCCCAGAGGTGCTCGGGGGTCACTCCTGGCAGTGCTCATAGGACCAGATGGGGTTCTGGGGATCACACTAGACTTGGCCACATGCAAGGCACAAGCAAAGCAAGTGCGCTACCCACTGAACTATCCCTCCGGACCCTAATACTGTTTTTTGAACAGAATTGGTTGAGTATGCGTTGTGTGTTTCTTCCTCCAACCCCCCCCCCCCCGCCCCAGTGCAGGGCTTCCTTTCCAGCATGGGACGTCCCCTCTATGACTACTGGGAGTCCCCATCATGCAACCTAACTAAGCGGGCACCCCGTGCTCACCGCCATACGGTGCTGCTTGCGCAGTTGCTTCACCCGGATCTGGTCCATGTTGGCCGCCACGTCTCTCTCGGGCTGATCCAAGTCCTCTGCGTATCTCTGCACCAGGGCTTCGGGGATGCCACAGCGGCCGTGCTGAGGGGCGAGAACAGAATAGGGGCCGTCACGGGGGCTGAGACTCGCTCCTTTCTCAAGAACTGCAAACCGGTTGGTTCAGACATTGGCTTCCTGAAAAATATCCTCTAAAGTTTGCCTTCAAGGGGGCAGGAGAGATAGTACAGTGGGGAGGGCAGTTGCCTTGCATATGGTCAACCTGGGTTTGATCCGCGGCATCCCATAGGGTTTACCCCCACCCCTCCCCCAAGCACTGCCAGGAGTAATTCCTGAGTGCAGAGCCAGGAGTAACCCCTGAGCATTGCTGGGTGTGATCCATCCCCTCAAAACAATTAAAGAAATGAATAAATAAATAAATAAGGTTTGCCTTTGAGGGACATGAGTGGTAGTACTACAGCAGATAGGGGTGTTTGCCTTGCACAAGAGACCTGGGTTCGATCCCTGGCACCCCATAGAGTCCAAGCCTGGCCAGGAATGAGCACTGAGGGCAGAGCCAAGAGCATGGCCCCTGAGAAGAGCTGGGTGTGGCCCCCAAATCAAACAAATAAGACACAGATGCACACCCCTCAAAAAATGACCAAAGTGTGCATTGGACAGTTGGGGGTGGGCTTGGGGGTGGTACTGTTTGCTGGGGACGGAACCGAGGTCCTCCCGCTTGCTCTACCCCTGAGCTATCGTCCACCCTCCGTCTCTGGGAAGAAGGATCAAACCTGGGCTGGTCATCAGGAAGCACCCGCTGGGCACTGAGCCACACCCCTGTCTGCTCAGAGAAGGGCTTTCACCTCCTGATGATGCCCAGGAGGTCAGCTCCAGGGAAAGGTTTGGAAACATAGTAACCCACTCCTGCCTCCTGCTTTTGCAGACCCCTAAGCAGCAGGGGGAGAGACATGAGTGATGCCCCCACTCTAGCAGGCAGCGGTGGTTAACCCCCCATCTCCACCCAGCAGTGACCAGAATTTGCTTGACTTTTCCTCCAAGAGGCTGTCATGGAGAAGGGAAGAGGGTGGATGGAGGGTCTTACTCTCAGGCACCCCCCACACTCCTGACTCTAGGAACAAGTAGTGGGTTTCCAGGTGGAACCCCAAGCGATGTTGCTATCATTTCTCTGTCTCCAAAGTCAAATCATATATGTATTTTTTTCAAATAGGGAACAAGTTTTACTTTCCATTATCCCAATGTTTTGGGTACAGGAGGGTACTTTATATTATCTCCCCCATCCCTACCCTCTCTCCTCACCCAACAGCACAATATACATTCTCTGAAGAGGTTTCCACAACTTTCAAGGGAGGGTCCCATTTAATTAATTTGATCCTAATAATGCCTCCAAGGGAGAGTTATGCAGGTTATTACTGTGCATAAAATGGTGAATTTACATACAGCAATATATAAAGAGAGGTTCTGTTAATATGTAAACACACACACACACACACACACACACACAAAGATATAGAAACTGGAATGCGGGTCCATCCTGGCCAGCAAAACAGCAAGGAACCAGTTCTGTCACTGGGGAGGGTTCCCTGCTAAGCACAGCTGGCGACAATTAAAGGCAAGGAGGCAGGAGAGCGGAGGGAAGAGGGGAGGAGGGTTAGGAAGAGGGAACAGGAAAAGGAAGGGGGGTAAGAAAGAAGCGAATGGGGGAGGGGAAAGAGAAGGTGAGGAGTGGGAAGAGGATGGAAGGGAAAGAAGATAAGGGGAGAGAAGAGGAAGGAAAGAGGGAAGGAAGAAAAGAGAGGAGGAAAGGAAGTGGGAAGGAAGAAGGAAGGAGAGAAGGGATGTGGGAAGCAGGAAGGGAAGAGGGGAGGAAGGGAAGAGAGGAGGAAGGGAAGATAGGAGGAAGGGAAGAGGGGAGGAAGGGAAGAGAGGAGGAAGGGAAGACAGGAGGAAGGGAAGTGGGAAGGAAGAAGGAAGGAGAGAAGGAAGGGGAGTGGGAAGTAGGAAGGGAAGAGGGGAGGAAGGGAAGAGAGGAGGAAGGGAAGACAGGAGGAAGGGAAATGGGAAGGAAGAAGGAAGGAGAGAAGGAAAGGGAGTGGGAAGCAGAAAGGGAAGAGGGAAGACCAGCCTTAGCGAGGTGAGAGGAGGGCAGGGCGAGGCGGGCACCTTGTCGGAGTAGGGCTCCTCGGTGAGGTCGATGCCCTCGGCGCGCAGCTTGTCCTCGGTGAGCGTCTCCAGGTGGACGGGCCGCGCGCATGGCCCCTTCCTGGCGGCAGCGGGGCCCAGCTTCACGCCGTGCTCCTGCAGGCTGGTGCTCTCGGGCAGCTCGGCCAGCCAGGGGGGCGGCCGGGTGCTGGGGGGGCTGCCGGGGGGCCGTGCGCAGTCGCCGGGGGTCCTCTTGGCGGGCAGGCCGGGCGCGTCGGGCGCGGGGAGCCCGTTGGCCAGCGCCGAGCGCTCGCGGCTCTTCTTGGCGGGCACCGGGGGCGGCTGCGCGGGGTTCCTGGCCGGAGGGGCCCTGCCCTCGGGTTCGGGCCCGTCGCTGCCACCCGGGAGGGGCTGGCAAGGTCCTTCGGAGCTGTGTCCTCTGCGGGAGGCGTCCAGGGAGGTCCTAGTCAAAGCGGGCTTAGCCGCAGGGGGTGGCGGGGCATCGGGGCTGGGGGTCGCGGCAGGGGAGCTGTCCAGTTTCCTAGCCGCCACCGTCGTGGCCTTCTGGGGCTCCGACGACCTCTTGCTTTGGGTCAGTAGCCGTGGTGGCGCGTGGTCAGCCGTGGGGTCGCCCCGCGGGGGGCAGGGGCTGGACTTGGGGGGCACTGCGGGGGCCCTGGGAGCGGGGGGCGCCGGGTCCTGGCGAGGCTGGGCCGGGCCGGCCTCCGACTCGCCCTGGAGGGCGTCCAGGGAGTGCGAGCGCGGCCACTGCCCCCCGGGCTGGGCGCTGTCCAGGCTCTCGCAGCTGCGGCAGATGATGGACACCGGGAGGCTTCTCCGGTTGGGGTTCGAGGCTGGCGTGCAGGGCTGGGGAGCGCAGGGCTGGGGCGCAGGGACGCCGCCCGCCTCTCCGGGCTGTGTGCCGGCCCCTGGCTTGGCCCGTGGCAGGGTCGGGTAGGCGCCCAGCTGGCCTTTCCCGAAGGGCTTCAGAAGGCTGCCCTCGGCGTTCGACTTGGAGGACGGGAGGCCAGTCTTCCGAGTTTTGCCTGCGGGACGAGAGAGATATTCACACTCGCGTGCCTGAAAATGAAAACCCAGGAGGCGCTGGAAGGCTGGGACAGAGAGTGGAGCTCTAGGCCTTGTAGGAGGTGGACCTGGGTTCCAGCCCGAGCACCCCATCTGGTCCTCTGAGCTCCGCCAGGAGTGATCACTGAGCACCGCTGGGAGTGAGCCCCAAACCAGCCACACAGGGAGAACATCAGATGCCTCAAGGTCACTGCATGCACTAAGGAAACCTTCCCTCATTCCTCTATGCCCCAGTACACAGAAAACCACAGTTCAGAATAGGAGAGGGGTGAGAAGGGGAGCCAGGATTATTAGGGCCCCATTCTCTCTCTCTCTCTCTCTCTCTCTTGCTCTCTCTCTCTCTTGCTCTCTCTCTTGCTCTCTCTCTCTCTCTTGCTCTCTCTCTCTCTCTTGCTCTCTCTCTCTCTCTCTCTCTCTCACACACACACACACACACACACACACACACACACACACACACACACATCCAGCGATGCTCAGGGATTACATCTGGCTCCTGCACTCAGGAATTATTCCTGGCGGTGCTCAGGGGACCATATGGGATGCTGGGAATCGAGTTAGGGTTGGCCATGTGCAAGGCAAACACCCTACCAGCTGTACTATCGCTGTAGCCCCTTAGGGCCCCACTTTCATGTTAGAAATAATCCTTGTCCTTTTTTGTTAGGAGGAGGAGGTCCAACTAGTGATGGCCAAGGTCTAGTCCAGGTCTGTGCTCAAGAGTGACCCCTGGTGGCACGGGGGTAAAATATGCAGTGTCAGGAATAGAACATGCTACATGCCTGTCAGCTGCATGCCAGGAAAGCCCAGTACTACCTCACTGTGCTGGACTCATGAAGACTGTGTGCTGGGTCAACCAGTGTGATGAATCCAGCCTACCATGCCCCAGCCTGGGTCACCCACTCCCCCACTAGAATCCACACGGCCAGCTGGTCAATGTACTGAGCACTGCTCTACACACAGGAACCTTGAAAGTTCACACTCACAGGCAGCTCCCACTACATCCTGCAGCCTCTTCCCCCTTGGAGAGGTTTCCTTCGGTGGGGGAAGGAAATGCAATGCAACCAGCCAACCTTGCAACAAACAAGCTAAACGGCTGGGGTGCGCAAGGCCAGAGACCATCCGTCCAGTAAACATCTCCGAAATATCACCTGTACCACATCACTGGATGGTAGGTTCTAGCTACCAGGGTTTCAGGTCCCATCTAGACCCCTGCTCAATGGTTCTGGGTCCCCGTGAAGCAACTTCCTGGCTTACAATAAATGGTTAGACTGATCTTTGAACATGACATCAGCTACTTATTTAATGAATGCCACTCAAGATTAATTTATTACATGAATTTGATGACTTTTAGTTTTTTATAAAATGGAGCATGACTGTTGCTGGATATTAATTGACTAACCATGGCTTGCTAAGCCTCAGTGTGGCTGGAGCAATAGCACAGCAGGTAGGGCATTTGCCTTGCACACAGCCAACATGGCTGACCCGAGTTCGATTCCTCCGCTCCTCTCGGAGAGCCCGGCAACCCCACGGCAGAGCCTGGCAAGCTCCCCATGACGGATTCGATATGCCAAACACAGTAACAACAAAGTCTCACAATGGAGATGTTACTGGGCCCGCTCGAGCAAATCGATGAA
>JAOXYA010000016.1:6099558-6113652 GCA_028565675.1 Sorex palustris | reverse complement strand
GCGGGCCCAGTAATGTCTACGTTGTGAGACTTGTTGTTACTGTGTTTGGCATATCGAATACGTCATAGGTAGCTTTCCAGGATTTTGCTGTGTGGGCAAGATACTCTCAGTAGCTTGCAGGGCTCTCTGAGAGGGTCGGATGAATTGAAACCGGCTCAGATGGGCCAGCTTAGTGCAAGGCAAACACCCTACTGCTGTGCTATCGCTCCAGCCCTTACCATAATATACAGTAGAACAAAAGAAGGTAAATAAAATTGTAATGGTCTGAGTAGGATCAATCTACTCTGCAAATTGAATTAAAGGTCAAATTTATTTAAGTACACAATTGACTTTTTTTGGTTTTGATTTGGGGCCATACCTGGTGATGCTCAGGGTTTAATCCTGACTCTGCACTTAGGAATCCCTCCTTGCTGGCTTGGGGGACCATTCGGGATGCTGGGAATGGAACTCGGTTTGGCTGTGTGTAAGACAAATGCCCTACTGGTTGTTTTCTTGTTGTGGCCCGTATGTATACAATTTAAAGGTGAAACAGCAGTTTTATCTTTTATGAAAACGTTGTACTGAGATACAATGCCCAGAAACAACTACTTTTAACATTTGCAAAAAGTTTTAATTAGCTGATTTATGTCCTTTTCTCAAAATAATGCGGTTATCTAGATAACCCTTTATTTTTTCCACTTAAAAATTTTATTTATTCTCTTCTTACAAGTTTTGTTCTTTTTCAGTCTTCTGTTCATTGCATGTATATTTTAGTCTTCTGTTCACAACTTTATATGTTCTTTATTTTTATACTGATACTGTATTTAATTTTTAAAAATTCAGTTGCTAAAAAGACTAGTCTTTGTATTTTAATGAGAGCTTGATAGATCTATATTCATTGTGATAATGAATATATTTTAATTCATTTTTATAATTTCAGTTTGTTCTACTATTATTATTGTTGTTCTTATTGTTTCTCTTTTCTCTTGTTTCTTTTTTTAATAGATTATTTCATTGTATTATTGATCCTTATGTCACATGTTGTCAGTCTTTTGAGTCACACTGGTGATGCACAGGGGTTAATCCTGGCTCTACACTAATGAATCACTCCTGGCGGTGCTCAAGGGACCATATGAGATGCTGGGAATCGAACCTGGGCAAATGCCCTACCTGCTGTGCTATCACCAGCCCCTTCCCTCTTATTTCTTGCCTCTTTGTGAATTACCTGTTCAGTTTTTTCATGCCCCATCTCCACCAGTGTTGCTTTGAAAATTGTAAAATCTGTGGCATTCTCACATTGAATCCTTTGTGTTTATCAATTTTCATCTTTTCGGAGAGCCCGGCAAGCTACCGAGAGTATTCCATATGCCAGACACAGTAACAACAAAGTCTCCAATGGAGATGTTACTGGGCCCGCTCGAGCAAATCGATGATCAACGGGAGGGCCTTTACCTTTTACCTTTATTATTATATACTCTATTATTATATACTCTAATCAGTACCTATTTCAAATAACAATAGTGTGTACATTCGCGCACATGCACATACGTGCAACTAAGCAAAGGATCTGAGAATGTGGAAACATTCCAGAAGGGAAAAACCCAGGTGGGAAAATCACTCTAATATCTTGCTTCTGTCACTCACTTCTCCTCAGTCTCAGGTAATGAACTGAACCTTGCCTATTATTTCTCCCTCTATTTAATCCTTCCAGCCCCCTACCACGCATACTGCAACAGTTGTCCTCTTCCAAAACTCTTTATTGGACCCTCCTGAGAAATCAGTAGCTTGTCCTCAGATTGTTAGAGTGGAGTTGAGGCACGGTTGACTTTCTAAATGTGCAAAGAAGGACTTGAGTTGAGTTTGGGACCGGACAAGCTGCTCTGACAACCCATTATAAAGCCAGAGCAGCCCCGGAAGGGCCCAGAAAGAGCAAAATGGTAGGAAGTAGGGATGTGGTAGGAGAGGGAGCGGGGTTACAGGAGGAATTTGGGGAGAACCCACATCCAGTGCCACACAACTTTTTTTCACTTCCACCAGAGTACTTGTAGCTCTTTTACAGAAGCTCCCCTGGGTGTGGTTTTCCAATGACTGTTCTTCTAGGACCCTATTAGTCACCCATGATTTGATACCAGATCTCAAGTTCAGTCAGCCCACCTAGCTCTAGACTACTAAGCACATCTATATGCAAAAATACTCACCAACTTCCCTAACCTGAGGAGCAGGACTAGTCTGAACACAAATCTTCCCTGAGAGAACCAAGTAGAGGTTGCTTGTTTTTTTGTTTTTTTTTTTTAAGTTGGTTCCTCCCGCTCTCCCCCAAGGGCGGTGGTTTTCTTCTGGTTCCATTTCTGTGACTCAGGGCAACACATATACACGGAGTATGGCCCCCAGATGCCACACCATTTTATGTCTTTTGTTCTCCCTTGCTTTAAATTCCAACATCAACGCCAACAATGGGAGCCCCGCTCATTATTTCTGATGTGCATGAAATAACAGACAAAGAATGTATGTGGAAACTATTATCTGCGATAAATTAGCAACCCACACAGGGCTTCACAGGCCTGCACGTACGCCTGTAAGAAACAGCTTATAAGAGTGGACTGGTTTCCTGAACCTCTCAGCATAAACCTCTCCCAGTGAAATGAGAAGATAGCTTGGCTTGAGTCTTCTTTATCAAAGGAGGATGCACACAGAATATAGGAATAAACATGCCTTCAACTGATCTCTAACTCTTGCTGTTAAACCAAGTAGTTCTGAAGCAACACTCTTTCAACAGAGAAGAGATTATAGAGGGGAAAAAAATTGGAAGTCAGCCCATCTTGGACTTTGGTAGTCTGTTAAAAAATGGAGCCTAAATGATGTTCAGACATCTTCTTGTACAGATGATATAAAAACATTTTTCTAGATGCTTGTGGATGAGGAGAGTCAGTCAATGAATGGTCATGCAGTTGAAAACATGTTTTGGGGCGGGGTTGAATTTTTAAAATGGACAAAATTCCAAAATGTCATGCATGTTTGTTTCCCCAAACAAAAATTGAATGATCAAATAAAAAGCAAGACAAGTGACCATTTCCAGTGAATACGAAGCATTATCATTTCCCCGAGGTCTCATCAAGCAAATATGGCATTTTTAAAAGACAGAGAGAAATCAAGGTGAAAGAGTAAAGTAAACCATATGTGTTCAGACAAACTGAAGAAGATTTAGGACAAAGAAGAAGAGAAAAAAAATTTGTAAGAAAGCCAAGCAAAGAAAAAGATCTTGATCCCTTAAAAAAAAACACTTTTTTCATTAAAAACATTTTCCCCTAACTTAGTTTACTCTATACATAGACAAAAAGATTTTGTTTCTTAATTATACAAATCCACATACAAAAAAAAAGAACATGTGAATTTCCAAAATTTTGGATAAAAATTATAAGGTACTACCTTATTCAGAGGCAAAAAGGTTGTTGGAAAACAAATTTGCCTGGAGGTACATGCTCAGTGGAAGAATTCCTAAGGAATTCAACATGAATGAATAATTCCTAGGACTGGCATAAATCTCAGGAATATAAATTCTAGAGAGAAAGACCCTGTGATGTCACATTACTAACATGCCCACATGATTATCATATAATTACCAAGATTTGGTATTATAAATTACCAAGAATGGAGCTTGAGTATCTTAAGAAAATGTTGGGGAGTGGGAACCAAAGAAAAGAGAATGACCAGCAAGCCCAAAGGGGGCTAGGATTCACACAGGACTAGAAGATGTTCCTACAGTGTTAGAGGGGTTCCAAAATTTGTGAGAAGACTAAACAAGAAAGTAGCCCTCGCAGAAACCTGAGTTAGCATGGACCCCAAGATAACCTTTGAGTGCTGAGGCTTTTAGGGAGCACAGCCAGTGGTTCTCGGGATTACGCCTGCCTCTGCAATCATGGATTGGTCTTTCAGGCTTGGGAGACCATATGGAATGGCCAAGTGCAAGATAAGCACCATACCCATTGTACTAACTCTCTGGCCCCAGGGAAGAGACAGATAAGAACACTGCCAGTCATAGTCCCTGATCCACAACAGCAGAGTTTGACTGAATGAATTCCAATTACAGAATCACCTAGAGAAGAACAGCTTTTTAAATACAAAGGCACTTTGGGGAAAGCCCACAGGAGGGGACAGCACCATCTCCAGCCTTTCACAGGAGTCCAACGTGCAACTCAAAATGGATGAGTCGGGGATGGAAGGATCAAGGTCAAGTCAGGGAGACCTTGGACCCATCTAGCTTGTACCATCATATTGAGCTAATGAAAGTTGAGTGGGAATTTGGAGAAAGCCTAAAGTCTTTCAAAATAAGCCAAAAATACATGTGATTAGGGCTCAGCAGATTCCATCTTAAAATGGAAATAGTGTATGTTTGAAAGGACTTTATTCCTTGTACCTAAAAATCGATGGGGGCAAATAAATGTTGATTTCTTGGTTGATAAAGATCAAACCATCAAATAGACTAAAGTTAAACCAGTGTATTTCTTTTTGCATTTCAGCTTGCTCTCCTTGCCCAGCTATTAATAAAAAGTATTTGACAATGTTTTTGAGTTCCCAAATGGGTGAGGACGATGAAGGCATTTTTCTATGAGCTAGTTCCTATTGTTTTAATCAGTGGGAAAGAATCAGTGTCTCCTTTAGGGCAAAATGTCCTGTTTTGAATCAGCTCCTTGGCAGTCAAGTTACAAGATGGCTGGGAAGCCAAAGAGCCCCCTCCCTGTGCCCAGAGGGAAGCTCCACCCCAGCCTTGAGCTCTGGAAAAGCCCAGATGGGGATCTTGCTTTATTTTAATCAAAGCTTGAGCAGCTTCCCAGGGCAAAATGACAAACGGAAAAAGGAGTGAAGAGGGTTGGAGATATATGAGGTATGGTGGAGAAAGTCCTGAGTGGAAGAGAAGAGCAGAGACCAGGGTCCAGTGGAAGGAAGGTAAGGACCCATGGATAGAAGGGAGCCAGGATCCACAGAAGAAAGCAAGGCCAGAATCCATAGAAGGAAGGTCAGGCTCCATAGAAGGAAGTTCAGGCTCCAGAGAAGGAAGGTCAGGCTCCATAGAAGGAAGGTCGGGCTCCACAGAAGGAAGGTCAGGCTCCCTGGAAGGAAGTTCAGACTTCATGGAAGAAAGGCCAAGCTCCTTAAAAGGAAGGAAGACCAGGTTCTATGTAAGGAAGGTCAGGCTACATAGAAGAAAGGTCAGACTCCCTGGAAGGAAGTTCATACTCCAAGGAAGGAAGATCAGGCTCTATGTAAGGATGGTCAGGTTCCATAGAAGGAAGGTCAGGATGCATGGAAGGAAGACCAGAGTTCATAGATGGCAGGCCAGGCTCCAAGGAAGGAAGATCAGGCTCTAAAGAAGGAAGCAGGCTCTAAGGAAGGTAAGTGAGGCTCCATGGAAGTAAGGTCAGATTCCATGGAAGACAGATCAGGTTCCATTAAAGGACGGTCAAGTTCTATGGAAGGCAGGTCAGGCTCCATGAAAGGAAGGTCAGGTTCCATGGAAGGTAGGTCAGGCTCCATGGGAGGAAGATAAAGCTACATGGAAGGAAGGTAAGATGCCAAGAAAGGAAGAAAGACCCCATGGAAGAAAGGTCAGGCTCCATGGATGGAAGGTCAGACTTGAAGGAAGGAAGGAAGGAAGGAAGGAAGGAAGGAAGGAAGGAAGGAAGGAAGGAAGGAAGGAAGGAAGGAAGGCCATTCTGTTTGACAGCACCTCAGGGACATGACAAGGCTCGTCCTGGTGACCCAGCTGGTGACTCACGGACTTCTGGTGGATTCTCAAGAGAACCCTTTTAGTACAGCGGTCCACCGTGGCGGCCCACTTCCTCCTGGCCTCCTCCTCCTCCTCCAGCAGGCACCGCCTCAGGTCCTGCTTCTCGGCCTTGCTCAGGGTCCTGTCTGGGGCAGGCCGCACGAGCTGGGTCAAGTTGAGGTGGCTGTACAGGCTCCGCTCCACCACGTAGGTGATATTGAACTCGCTGACCGAGGGGCGCCCGCGCACCCTCCTGCTGGGCGGGCCGCAGCCCCCGCCGCCGCCCCCTTTGGCTTTCGGCCGCAGCAGCTGCAGGTCACAGGGGAGGCTGTTGCCCCCCTTGCGCGAGGGGCGGTGGCAGAGGAAGGCTCTGGAACACGAGTAGGCCGGGTCGGTCTTCTTCAGGCGGATCTGTTTGCGGACACTCTGAATCTCCTCCAGGGACACCAGGAGGTGATGCCTGCGGCGGTGGTCATACAAGCACACCCCGTCCGTACTTACCCCGTGGCTCAGGGACCCCAGCCCCTTCTTCATTTCCCCCTCGGTCAGGGAGCGGGACACCTTCTGCGCCTTCTCCTCCTCGGGGTAGGAGAACAGCGTGCCCATCTTCTTGGGGGGCTTGATGAGGCCCCGGTTCTCTCCTTTGCTGAAGGTCTTGACCAGCTTCCGCCCCGTGCCCCAGGTGTCCAGGCTGCCCGAGGAGGGCGAGGTGCTGACGGCCGGGTCGGGATCATCTCCCAGAGGTTTCTCGGGCGGGGTGTCGAAGAAGAAGGGTTTCTTGTGCACCCCGGAGTAGAGGGCGGCCCTCTCATCCAAGACGGGGGCGTTCTCAGAGAGGTGCTCCTCCCCGCCTGCAGGGAGACACACAAGCATGGTCAAGGCCTTGTTTCACGGAGGCCGATCACCTCACAGCCTCCTCGGCCTCCTGTAGATCTCACCTTCTCCGGAAACCGGCTCCAACTGCAATAAATGCAGACACAGAGGCCAGAAAGGTGGTTTTGGAGGGCAAGGAGCTTTCCTCACCTTGCATGCCCCGGCCCTGGTTCTATCCCTAGCACCACGTGGGGTCCCCTGAGTGTGCCCTGAGTGCAGCCAGGGGTCACTCCTGAGCACAGAATCAAGAACAGTTCCTGGGCACTGCTGAGTGTGGTCCCCAACCCATCATCAAAGAGTAATCACTACAGAAGAAAAGGTTGGGGTTTAGGGTCCAAAGGCATCACTGTAAGTATCTTAGTTGGTCAGACACTGTCCCTGATGTCTCATAAAGGTCTGGGAGTAGCTCAACTGTCGTTATCATGATATTGGTGGTGTGTGTGTGTGTGTGTGTGTGTGTGTGTGTGTGTAGTGTCTTATTTTTTGGGAGCCTCACCTGGCGGTGCTCAGGAATTATTCCTGGCTCTGCACTCTGGAATCACTCCTAGTAGTGTTCAGGGAACCATCTGAGATGCCAGGGTTGGCTGCGTGCAAGGCAAGTGCCTTACCCACTTGTACTATCACTCTAGCCCCTGTTTCCATATTTAAAGATCAATCACACACCCTAGGAACCCAAGAGGTAAATAAAAGTGAGCAGGAGTTGGAATTTGTCCTTCTGTTAACTGGGTTTTCAGAGCTGGGCTGTGACGGTGTCATGTGGCCAAGAGTGGAGCTAATGATGGGGACCCGGCGGCTTCTAAGGCATCAGGTCAGATGCACCTGGAGGGGCTGCTGCTCTCCCTGACAACGGGGACCCCGATGGCCAGGCAGACGTGAGAAGCCAAGGAGTGGGGTAGGGCGTGGGCTGATGCCAGTGAGCAGGAGCGCTGATGGGCCCGACGCAGGCAGCTCCTCAGAAGGGCTCTCTGGCAGGGCCAGGTACATCGCCAGGAGCCCCTCCTGTGCCTTTGCACTCGCTGGCAACAGCGGTGGCAGTGCTTCTAGGCCTGCAAACAGCTGTGTGCAAAAAGTAGGTCAGGCCGTGGGCAGAGTGACCAGTTCACTGGGCCCCTCTCAGGACATGGAAGGCTCCATTCGCAGGTCTGTACCGGAAACACACTAGGCCTTGGCACACAGGCATGGCTCTCCCCGTGGGACCTGAGCACCCGTGTACAGGGCAAAGCCAGCGAAGGGTGGGAGGGGGAGAGAAAATCATCTGAAAGTCCCCCAGGGAGCTGAGTAACCGCTGTCCACAAACAGCCCCCAAGTTGCTGGCTTTTCCAGCAGTGGGAATTAGGGTGACAGATGGGAAGAAGAACGGTTGTCCTGTAGGTCACCCCGGGATTAGCTCTGCAGCCATGGAGAGGCTGGAGAGTGCAGAGTGGGGAGCTCAGAGCACTCCATGCCCGGGGCTAGAGCTCCGGCCTAGTAGATTAAAGCTATTGAGTTTGAACTCCGGCATGTGAGAGTCCCCTATGCCATGGCCACAGTCAATACATGAGCTCTGGCATGTCCCGACCAAATGTGTAGGGTCCTTATATAGGACATTGATGAGCCTAGAAAAGAGCCAGTTGCCCGTCACCTCATGCCCCTTCCATGAGCCTTTACTGTCCCCCACCTACCCCCCGACAACAACCTCCTAGAGATCACAGCCAAGGGCTCCTGGATCTATAGCAGGAGAACTGGCCCTGATCTTTGAGGAAAGATGAGAGTAGGGACAGGGACTTGAGAGCAATGACCTAGACAAGGCAAAACTCAACGGTAGGAACGCTTCCTGCTGTTCCCTTGACCAAACGCTACACATGACCCTTCCATGAGGCAGGCACGCTCCCACCCTTCCTTTCATTTCATCGGCCCCTGTCTGCTGTCTCCCAGTGGGTGTTACTAATAAAAACAATAAAAACTCCAGTCCCCCTTCACTTGATGGGGATGGGCATCACCAGGCTGGACAGAGGCAGACTCTGGACTCCCTTCTCTGCAAACATGTCTGGACCCCGTGTCGCTGTCTCCCGGGTCCCCGGAGGCACGCACAGGCCTGTCCACCCCCAATCCAAGGGGCCTCGGGGACACCAGGAGGCTTTGCTGAGTGTTGGAAGGGCGTGCCGCTTGGCACAGGGCGGGGAATGTTCTGGAACTGCACTCAGGGCTGTCATCAGAGATTCCGACACTTCCGTGTCACATGTGAGTCGGAACCAGCTGGAGCCCACATGTCAAGGACATGTGCTGCTCTGCTTCCCAGTTCTGGTAAAGTCGGCATCTGGGAAGGCCCTCGGGGAGACCCACGTGACCCTGGATCCCGCGAGACTGGCTTCCTGGCACTGAGTGTGTTGTCTCTTTTGCTGAACAAACAACTACTGGGAGAGGCCTGGTCAAGACACACCATTCCCCTGCCACTCCTAGTAATATCTGCTGGGAGACAACAGACAGAGGCTGATGAAATGGAAGGAGGGGTGGGAGGGTCACCTCATGTCCCTTCCATGAGCCTTTATGGACAACTGGCTATTTTCTAGGCTCATCAACGCTCTACATAAGGACCTCAGGTGTAAGCCGGTGACAAGGAAGGAAGGACTGACTGTCCCTCTCCTGATCACCTGCACTCCCGAGATGAAGGCGGCTGGAAGGAGCGCAGGCAGAGGGGAAAACCAGGGTACAGGGACATCTGTTTATCTGCCAGGACTTCATTCAGGGTCTTTTAGGCTGGTGAGGAGTCCTTGAGTCAATGGTTTAGCCTGATAGTACCGGAGTTTGCACCTTCATGGAGTGAGGCTGGTTTGAGTGCTGCCCCTGGTGGCCATCCTGAGGCTGACATATGAAAAAGAACCTGAAGACCCTCAAATGCCTGGCACCCAGGAGGCTCTCTATAAATGTTAATGATTACTCAGACCACTGAGTCTTGGCAAAGGATCAGCAATTTGGAAGCCTGGGGGCAGGGAAGGGGTGATGGGAATCTGACTTTCCAGACTTGCAGACACAGCAGCCCGGGCTGCCTCTCCAGAACTGCTAGCAGCTCTAGCCAATGAGGCACCTCAGAGAGTTTCAATTCTAGCTGGGTATGGGGGCAGTGCAAAGCAGCTGTCTCTGTCTCTGTCTCTCTCTATTTCTCTCCACCCACCCAACCCACACCCACATACACACACACACATGCACACACCCTAGAGCCTTTTATGGTTATGCCAACCAGCCCAGTCAAGACATCAGACACTGGAGGCGTCATGTGTAAGGAGCTCATTAGAACCCCCACCCCCACCCCCACTCCACCAGCGAAACCTCATTCCTTCTTAGATGCATTCAAGCTTGTAGTCAGAGGGCCCAAGTTACAACTGGTTCTTCCTAGAGCCACATCTTTTTTTTTCCCCTTTCACTTTTTGGGTCACACAAGGCGATGCATGCACAGGGGTTATTCCTGGCTCTGCACTCAGGAATTACTCCTGGTGGAGCTCAGGGGACCATACGGGATGCTAGGGATCGAACCCGCATTGGCCGCGTGCAAGGCAAATGCCCAACCCACTGTACTATACTTCCAGCACCCCCCCACCCCACCCCCCGCCCAGCCACATCTTCTGGGCTAGTTTTCCCTTTGTTTCTCTGAGAGAGTTGACCTCATTTGCTCTGACACCAATAATGCAAATAAGAATGTGTGTGTCTTTGCAAATGGCAAAGCACAGCTATCTCATAGATGGGACAGACGAGGGGAGGCCCAGTACTACAACTATTTGATCTCATTTCTGAACAAGAACAGCCCCCCTCAATCTATCCATGATATTTGAGATGTGATGTTTGCAAGTATGCATGGGATCTGTTTTTAAATGAGGGGCCCCCCTAGGCTGAAAAAGTGGTAATTCCATATGGTTCTACTTAATATCACCAATGAATTCTGGCTGTGTGATTTCAGTAAAAGATGCCACAGTGACAGGCCACTGGGAATGGGCTGGATTGAGGGAACCACAACACGCAGGCAGGTATTCAAACATCGGAATGGAAACTAGGCATTGCACCCTAAAGTAAAACCAAACGGCCACAGGAAGACTCCTCCCCCTACCAAGAAAAAAAAAAGAACACAAAATCAGACCCATTTTGGTTCTGACAGCAAAGCGATCTTTCTCTTTCCTCTTAATATTTTAACCCTTTAAACCCTGCTGTCCCACACTAACTCTTTCACTTCCAATCCTCCTCTTGGGATGTCAACAGACAAAAATGACAACAAACAAAAACAATTGAATAAGAAGAATAACAAGAAAACAGCTGGATAAATAACAGGCAATCTGGTTCCATGGTTTGGTTTTAATGTTTTTGGACAGTTAAAAAAAAGTCACGACAATGGTCTTTTTTTCTCCTCTGGTTTTTCTTTTCTTTTTTTTAAGGGGGAGGGGGGTCAAACAAAGCCTATTCCTGGCTTTGCGCTCAGGACTGAACCCTCAAAGGACCATATGAGGAGCTAAGGACGAAACTAGGATCAGCTGCAAAGTACTATCCCTGTATTGTCTCTCTAGCCCCAAAATAACTACTTTAAAATCTACATGCTAAACAAATTGAAATTCTTCACCATGTAGATATGATATGTGATAAGTAGTGTGCTTTTTCCTAGGGGGAAAAACCATATTCATTCCCAGTAAGCTTATCTAGTTCACTTACCATTTTTCAAGAAAGCAATTTTTTTAAGAAAAGCACTTTTTACTTTGGGAGGGAGAGAAAGTACTCCAACAATATGCTACAAATCCATGTGCTTTATAGTAAGAGACACAAATGTTGCAGAGATTCACATAGTCAGAACACACTCCAAAGATGAACTCTTCATTATGATAAATCCAAGTTCGTGTCTCTCTGACATTACTGCCTCATCTGAAAAGTGGCTGAAGATAGCCCTTAAAGACCCACTTAGGCCGGGGCAACCTTAAAGCCCCATCGGAACTGAGACTTGAGGCTGTTGACAGGAAAAACAAATCATCTCTCCCAGATCTAAAGGAGCACGAAGAAGAACCTGGATCGTTAGATGTTTTCTTTGAGATGGATGTCTATCAAACCTGGACTAAATTGACAGAGCAAGAACCAGACTCTGGGGGTGGGGGGGATGGGGGATGTGTGGGGCAGAGGATTCTACTGAAAGGAAGTTACAAAGGAAAGTTTAGTTTATATGAAAACTAAAATTTTTATAGATAAAAAGCCCACAATGCTGTTCCCTTAGTTCGGAAGATTCCGTGGTCTCTTACTAGCCTCTTCCCATGTTGGGAACATTCCAGTGTCTAGGACTGGAGGATTCTTTCCAGAACAGGCTGCCTGGGCATTGCCCAGCTCCCAGACAGACCCTTTTCACCCTCTACTTCAGCCTGTCTCTCCCAGACCTTGGGTATCAGAAACCCTATTTCTTTCGCGACTAAGACACTGACCTCCAATGACAGCCTCTGACATAAGGATGGCGGACTTGGCTCTCTTACCTTCCATGCTGGGCTTTTTCATGTCGTCCACCCGGATGAGTTTCTTTCTCACTCGGCGAGTGGAGTTGACCAGCTTGTGTAACCTCTTAAACTTCACCGACTCCTCCGTCTCATCATCCGACTGTTCTCTTGACTGGCGAAAGAAGCAAAGGAGGAAGGGGGTCAGCTCCTGGCTGATGAGGGACCCAGGTGCAGCTCTGCTGTTTGAGTGAAACTTCAGGGCACCAACAATGGGCCCACCGGGTTGAGGAATCTGCACATACCATCTTCTAGCCAAATCTGAGGTAGACTTGGGTCCTAGGCAACCCCCACACCTGTCTTTGCACACCATGCTGTTTAGGCTCCAATGCTCCTGACTCTCTTTTAGGAGAATTACGGCAGAGCGCTCAGGGGCTGGCCCTAGGATTATTCCAGTTCTGCTGCTGTGGTTTGGGGTCAAGCTCACATGTCTGTCCCATCAGGGCATGCAATTATATGTGGCCATCAACTACTTCTCCACCCCAAATGCTGTTGACTTGTTCCAGTCCTTCCCCCAAATCAGAACCAGCAGAATTGAAAAAAGGAAGAGGGGAGGGAAAACAACAAAAAAAGATTGCCCCCAACTCCATCCCTTGCTCCTCACCTAGCTTGTTCCCAAGCTTGAGGACAGAGCCCGCATTCCATGCAGAGGGACAAGGGAAAAAGTTGACCTTTTCCACCATACGGCACAGTGAGTCCATATTCCCCAGCATCCCATTTGGTCCTGCCGTGGTGATTCAAGTATGCTCAGCCCAGCTGTTTTCCCTCAAGTCTCTAACATTACAGTGCAAAGGGGGAGGGCGGGGGATGGGAGGGGGGATCTCTGTGGCAGTGACCCAGGCGGAAAAACAATTCTTTCCTTGTGAACAAAAATGAGTGTTTCACTTCCAAGTCTGTTCCAACATGCGTTAAGGCAGCTTCCTCTGCTTTATCTGCTCAAAACGTGCAGAAGCCAAAGCAGGGTCCAGTCACCTCGGCCAGCTGTGTGGACCGACGGATGCTCAGGCGTTCCCGGGAACGTGGGCCCGGGCGGTGGCTGCGTCCAGCCACCTCGCATGCCCTGGACAGCTCCAGCGCCTGTTGAGCTAATCCTGCATATTCTGGCAAACATTTTCTCCCGTGTCCTTAAACCTAGTTCGCTGACACAGGAGGCAGAGAGGTGCCTCAAAGGCAAAGGAAAAAAACGCAGACAAGCTGCATCTCTGAATGGGAGTCAATCTAGAGACCTCCTCCCATCCTACCCCCAGAAACGCTCTTATTTATTCTAACATAAGAGACTATCAAATAGGCCAGTGAGAAATAAGCAGATCGCAGGAAACGAGGGAGCGATTACAGACATAAAAATGGTACAGGATGCATGTCTACAAATATTTCCGGATGCCTTGGCTCTCTGGAAAGGATGGATCTGACCCACTTCCTGGACACTGATCTCGCCCTGGAAACTGGGGCACAGAGACATGGTACTCTCGCCTGCATTACTGTGAACAAACCTTTTGCCCACTAGAGAATAATCATGACAACTCTACACAACCAGCCTCTGGAGAAGAGAATCTGTCTTCTCGCAGTGGAATATCTCAGTAGCTGTGTCCAAGTTCTCTAATGATCCTCAATAAAATCTATGTTTCAGAAAGTAGGTCTAACTGTGGGATACCTATAATAAAGACTAGAAATGGAACCTGGTGGTCGAGGGGGTGATGAGGTTATGAGGGCATACAGAGAATGAAGCTGACTTGATTGGAAACTTCTAATTGCTAAAAATTACCATAAAAGAATGAGCTCCCCATCCAAAAGTATCTGCTTCACTGTTGCACAGTAAAATGGTCAGAGCGGTCAACCAGGGGAAGGAGAACGTGGTTAACCATTGTTCTGGGCAATTGGCACCTGAACCACAGTGCCCCGGATGACGCATGAACGGGGGTGGGGGGTCTGTGCTAGCCGCCCTGCAGCCTGTGGGCGTCCCGGATTCCAGACCCCCTGCCCCCCGGAACC
>JAOXYA010000016.1:6036616-6047329 GCA_028565675.1 Sorex palustris | reverse complement strand
TCTCTCTCTCTCTCTCTCTCTCTCTCTCTCTCTCTCTCTCTCTCTCTCTCTCTTTCTCTCTCTCTTTCTCTCTCTCTTTCTCTCTCTTGTCTATCTCTCTCTCCCTCTCTGTCTCTTCTCTGTCTCTGTCTGTCTCTGCCTGTCTCTGTCTCTCTCTCTCTCTCTCTCTCTCTCTCTCTCTCTCTGTCTGTCTCTCCCTCTCCTTCTCCCTCTTTTTCTTCTGTTCAGTACAGTCTTGAGAGGACTGATTTCGGTGTTTGGAAGATTTTTTTTCTACCTCTCATCTTCTACCCTCAGGCCCAAAGCAGCCTACTTAACATAGAAAGAGCTTGCAATTTTTTAATAATAAAAACTGTTACTTGCAAACACTTTTGTGCACCAACTAGTACTCCCTAATTATCTGCTAGGAAGGAATTTGAAAAACTTGGCCTAAACAGGAAACCCCAGTTTCCTGACCCTGGAGAGGAGGAGCTACAATAAGGCGGGATGGAAAGGGGCCTTCTCTGCTCCCTCATGGGCCTCCTCATCCCTCATGTTCCACTGTCTGTCCCATCATGTCAAGTACGAGGAAAGAAATGATCAAGGCAGTGAGTTTCCTCTTCAATCATCAAGACTTAACGGGATACTTTAGTAACTCAAATAGTATTTATTGAACATCTATGACATCCCAGGTGCTGTAGTAGGTGCCAAGTCTACAAAATGATATCAAGAAACAGCACTGTTTATTATTACTAGACAGGAAAGTACAGCATGGGGGGAGGGGGAAGAGAAAGAGAGAGAGAAAGAAAGAAAGGAGAGAGAGAGAGTACAGTAGGTGAGGTCTTTGCCTTGCAGTGACCCAACCTGGTTCAAGTCCTGGCATTGCATATGGTTCTTGAGCACCCCCAGGGATCATTCCTGAGCAAAGAGCCTGGAAAAACTCCTGAGCATCAATAGGTATGGTCCAAAACACATATTAAATAAAATTTAAATTAGAGAAACAAGGTCTTTTTTTTCTTTTTTTTTTTTTTTTGCTTTTTGGGTCACACTCGGCGATGCACAGGGGTTACTCCTGACTCTGCACTCAGGAGTTACTCCTGGCGGTGCTCAGGGGACCATATGGGATGCTGCGAATTGAACCCGGGTTGGCTGCGTGCAAGGCAAACGCCCTACCCTGGGCTGTGCTATTGCTCCAGCCCCTAAGGTCTTTATTTTTAATGCAGTTATAAGGTTACGTCAAGGAAACCTGTGGAAGGATGGACTAAATTATGCTTAGTTTAAGGTCTTTTTTGCCAAGGAAGGCTCTGAAAGATCCAACTTGTTGGGCCAGGCTAACAGTATCTCAAAGGGACATTTCACAGGAACCCTCACAATTCAAAATTCAAGGGAAAGACTGAAACGTTGACAGTTTGCTCTGCAAAGTTCAAGTATGGATTCACACCCAAAGTGGACGTGTGGATTTAGCAGATGGCAAATTTAGACTGAACTCATTTCTCATTTCTAAACTGCCCTGAGCTTAATAGAGTCACAGATTTGGAAAGAACAGCAGAGCAAGCTAGTTGGGTGGGAATGCAGTCACAGTTCCAGGCCAAGAGCCACAGCCCGTGATGAGTATGAATCACACCCGGCACTTTTCTCTGGCTGCCTTTGACATAGAAGCAAGAGGGTGAAGGCATTTGGCCATTCAGGACTTAACTGGGGAAATTATGTGCTCAGTGATACTCTCTGCCTTTTGGAAATGAACATATTACCCTCAGAACATCATTGAATTTTCTTGCTAGGCTGTTGAACCTTGTACAATATTTAGGTGTGCAGTGTTTTAACAGCTCAGGAAGAGAGGCAGGAGAGATGACAATGCTCAGAGTCATATGATTCGTGACCTCAGGCCAGCTCCGAAGACAAGTTAGACTAGAGTGGAACTTTGAAGGCTCTGCGCAACCAAAACAGCAATATCAATGAGTTGACTCAAGTCTTTTTTGTTGATTCTGACAAAAAATCTGTATTTTTGTGAAAGGACTATAGGGGCTGAGGGGATGGTTCAAAGGGCTGGAACACAACAAGCATTCCAAGCAGGAAGCCTGGGTTTGACCCAAGGGCATGGAACTTGGGGAAGGAAGGAAGGAAAAAAGGAAGGAAGGAAGGAAGGAAGGAAGGAAGGAAGGAAGGAAGGAAGGAAGGAAGGAACAACCTGATAATATAATTCACATGGCTATAAATTGAGTCACGGATCACATGTCCCTGAACTGAAAGGCATGAATCTTCTTCCATGTTGGGCCTGAGCTCTCCATACCACTTAAGTTTTATTCCCAATTTCAGGATTCCGGAGATGAGCAGCGATCCCATTCATCCATGCCGAACTCTCTGGAGCCACTCAGCTACCCGCCCCCCAAGATAAGAACTCATTAAGTCTAATACGGCTTAATAGCACATGTCCTAATAGGACATCTCTTCCCCCCAAGTCCCCAGTAGCTCTCCACCTGCCCGTGTATCCCATCACTAGCAAACGGTCATCCCATCTACCCCCTCTCCATGTCATCTCATTTGCAATTCGCTCCCTAACCCATGACCACTGTAACTTGCAAAATGTAAATCTTGAAAACTGTCAATGTCTCTCAGTGAAAACTTGACAAAGTCGGTCTGTTGCCTCCTATACAAGAGCCTTTTCATGGGCACTTGGGCTGCCTTTCGGCGGGGCTCCTCCTCCCCAGACCCGCGCCAGTTGAGGGCACATCAAACTGCTCGCGGCAGCACTACCTCATCTCTCCCCCCTGCCCCTTCCTTCTGTCTGCACTACCCTCCCTTCACCCCATGGCCCCTGCCCCGACCACAACACCCTGCCCTCAAAGGACTGTGCACATGACCTGCCCTGCATCCACAGCCTCACATTCCCCATTCCAAGGGGATGACCAGCTGTCTGCAATCTGCCTCTTGGGCATATGGCAGTGCAGGGAGGAGGGGGGTGCAGGTACTGAGCAAGCCAGATTGACGATAACTGGTTACTGCAGAGCTGGAATAAGGAGGTTCTTTAAAACAGTGGCAGCCAACCTGGGTTCAATCCCTGGCACCCCACCTGGTCCCCTGAGCCCACCAAGTGATTCCTGAGCACAGAGCCAGGAGTAAACCCTTGGGTAGGGTGCTTCTCCGCACAAAAGCCAATCTTGGCTCCACCTCTGTATAAGGTCCCCCAAGTGCAAGATCCTTGAGCACAGAGCCAGGAGTAGGTCCTTAGCACCACCACTAGGTGTGCCCCCAAAACAAAAGCAAAAGAGAAAAAAAGCCACTGCTCTACTTCTATACATATTGTTTCCATTTTGAGATTCTTCCGAACTTACTCAATTGCTTTTTTGCTTGGTCTTTGTCAGAGGAGACTTTAGAAACGCAGGGGCTGATCTGGAGCTGGGTTCTCCACTTTGAGAACCTCAGTGCCTAATGTCATGATAGTGAGTGACACAGAGCAAAAATGAATGGATGGAAGAGTGAATACGTGAGTGAATGAATGGAAGTTAACAGAACTGACTTCCCCCTTCCTGAAGATGCTGTAAGAGTCACTGGGTAACTACGCAATGCCATACACTCCACTGGGCAGCAATTCTGTCCACAATGGTGAGCTCTTACAGTCACAGTCCCCACAGCCTTCCAGTGTTGCAGTTAGAGACTTCACACACACTATCTCTCATCAGAAACAACAGGGCTGGAGCAATAGGAGAGTGGGGAGGGCACTTGCCTTGCACACATGGTCAACCTGGGTTCAATCCCTGGCATCCCACATAGTCTCCTGAGCCAACCAAATGATTCCTGAGCAAACCAGGAATAAACCAGGTGTGGCCCAAAATGCAAGGAAGGAAGGAAGGAAGGAAGGAAGGAAGGAAGGAAGGAAGGAAGGAAGGAAGGAAGGACACACAGAAAGAGGAAGGGACAGATGGAGGGAAAGAGGGAGGGAGAGAAAAAAACAACAACAAAGAACTGGGGCAGAAGGTGGGGAAATGATTCCGGAAGAAGGCATTGTAATTTCTGAGGAGTCAGCCTAGCCTCTTTCAACAGGAAAAGCAACTAGGTAGTTAATGATTAAAATATTTGCCTTGAAGGCAGCTGACCTGGGTTTGATGCCCAGCATCCACTACGGTCTTCTGAGCACCACCAGATACAACTCTTGAGCACAGAGCCAGGAGAAACCCCTGAGCTCCAGGTGTGCCCCCCCCCACCCCACCAAAACCACTTCTTTCTGTTCCATCATCCATTTCACTAGCTGTGGACACTCAGCCATAGATGCTGCTTGAAGACAGTACACAGGGCAGGATGGCCAGACTTTCAAGTCCGTTTCTTTGGGGCACACAGTTCTTTCCTCACTACATCATTTCCTCTCCAGATATCCATTTTCATCATAAAAGGCCCCTATGTTTGCCAAGAATATGAATGCATTCTCAAAAACTGTCTGAAGCACATGACCCCATTCCGACTGCAGATGAAAAACAGCTTGGAAACAAGGGCGGGGGCTCATTCTATACAGGGTCACCTGACCCTGACAAACAAGAGGACAACAAGGAAGTAAACCCACTCTACCAAGTCCGTTATTACAAAATAAAATGAACTCAATGGGGGTAGTATGTGGCATTAGTGGGGGATTACCAAGGTGTTCAGGTAGTTCAGGGGCCCCTCCTCGGCCAACCAAGCCAGCACTTCAATGTGGGGGTCTGTGATGCTGGGTTGTTGAGGTGCGTGGGGTCTTCAGGGCTGTATCTAGTGGTGCTCAATGTCTATGTAGTTCCGGAAATTGAACCAGCATCAACTGCATGCAAGGAAGATGCCTTATTTAGCCCTTATATTCTCTCTCTGTTCCCCAAAGGTTGATTTTTCATTTGTTTGGTGTGGTGCTGGTTTGGGGGCCAAACCCAGTTGTGCTCAGGAGTTATGACTGACCCCTGACGGTGCCTGGAATTTGAGCAAGGGTTGTGGTACTCTATCTCCAGCCAAAGAGTCATGTGCTTAAATTTTCTCACATGCTGGAAATTTACTACCCATCACAAGCTTTTTCCTAACATCCAAAACTTGAGTATCAAATGTACACTCTTAGGAAAGAACAACCTGCCCATGTCATTGGGGAACTGATGTTTTCATCTGTTCACCAGGCACATCCCGAACCTCTGAACAGTTTTTCCCAGGCCCACGTCTTGTCAGACACAGTCTCCTCATCCCCTTGTGTGCTTCAGGATTTACAATGAGACAATTTTACGAAGGGAAATGACCCCCCTTTAAACTGTGCCTAACACCTGTCCAAACTTTTTTATGCTTCTCAATTGCCCTATAAAGAAGGGCAATTTCACTTTTTCCTCTGTGATGTGGAAAGGCCAGATATTTTCAATTTTATTGTTGGCCACGTGGTAGGAGAAAAGTCTACAAAGAAATTTCAGTGTGCCATCAAGCGTCTTCCACAATCACTGAAGGGTGTGTGTGTGTGTGTGTGTGTGTGTGTGTGTGTACGTGTGTGTGTACATGTGTGTGCGTGTGTGTGTGTGTGTGTGTGTGTGTGTGTGTGTGTGTGTGTGCAAAGATATACTGAGAAGCAGGATGAGTTTTCCATTCACAAAGCACAGCTGCTCGGTACTTCTAGTTCACAGAGCCACCTCCTTTCAGCCTGTGTACCCTCTGAACTGCTGGAACCCAAGTAGCCTGTGTCCCGGGGACTTCCTCTCCTACAGGGTAAGATGCGCCAAGCCTCCAACTCTTTCCACACCCGAGTGGTCTCAGGCACACCTCCCCTCTCTCCCAGATCCATCCAGGGCCTCGCTGATTCAATGCCCTCGACCACACTGGCAACACCCCATCATTTCTCGAAGACTCCGAATCCATCAGCATTGCTCAGGCCTTGGAGCATATTCTATAACACAGCCTGTCTGCTCTTCCCCAGAGCCCTGTCATCACCTCCAGGTTTCCCAAACACCCTCAGTGATTTCTGGCTGCTCAGTGGTAGATGGGCTGCCTTGCAGACGTGAGGTCCCAGTTCAATTCCAGCCCCTGCCCACCAAGGAATTTATTCCGTCTGAGCATCTGATAACTCAGGGAGTACTCAAAGGTCTGCATGTGGGGCTGGAGTGATAGTACAACAAGTAGGTGTTAGCCTTGGATGTGGCTGACCCGGATTCGATCCCCAGCATCCCATATGGTGCCCTGAGCATCACCAGGAGTAATTCCTGAGTGCAAAGCCAGGAGAAATCCCTGAGCATCAGTGGGTGTGACCCAAGAAGGAAAAAAAGAAAGGGAGGGGGAGATTTACACATGCCTGACTAGCATGAGCCAAGCCCTAGACCCTAGACGCAATCCCCAGCACCAGGCCTGGCCCTGGTGGCACCTAGCCACCACCAACAGAGACCTGAACCATCAGCTCCACAAGAATCAACAGAAATGGCCTGAGTACCCCTGAACACTTTGGGAAGCACTCCTCCAACCCCAAAAATACACCCTTGGGCCTGAGTGATAGGACAGTGGGGAGGGCGTCTAACTTGCAAATGACTGACCCGCAACCAATCTCTGGCATCCCATATGGTGCCCCAAGGATCACCACGAGTAATTCCTATGTATAGAGCCAGGAGTAACCCAAAAAAGCAAAACCAAAAAAACACCCTCTACTCTAGTTCCAGCCTTGACTGTCTGAGCAGTTCCCTCTGCACACAATCTCTAATCCACTTTCTGCCTTGCCTTTTCTCTTACTACCCTTCATCATTTAAACAGCTAGCATATTAATCAGTTTTGTAAGTATCCCTCAGAATTTGTTTGTGGGGGCACCCTACACCCGAGGATTGGTGATGAGGAACAACCCAGGGTTCCTGGTCCCAAGCATTTGCTCCAGATAGCTTTGAGTTATCTCCTGGCCCCCAAAAACTATGGCCTAAAGTTCCATAGTAGCAGAGACTTTTCTTAATATCGTGTTCAGTGCTTAGAACGGGATCTAACACTCTCAATATAAATTTGCTGAAGGAATGGATGAAACAGAATTTCAATCTCAAAAGCAGCAAGCCAGCAGGAAGCTCCCAGCCTTGGGGATATGAATGTTAACAATTTATGTGTTGCTTTATGCTTTCTTTTTCTCTAAGTAACCTATTGACTCCTTTGGGTCCTAAAACTTTAAAGTAACTGGGAAGTTTTTACTCCTAGCACACCCATGACTTCAGCATAATTTAAAAAGCCAGTATTAACTCTGCCAGAGCCTTTTGTATGTGTACCATCCTGTTTTCTTGTGTGGTTTCAAAAGAAACAAATGGAATATATTTCTCTCAAGGTGTTAATTACACGAGCTCATTAAAAACAAACTCCTGAGAGGTATCAGCTCTAACACTTAGCACTTTTATGTTTATGTCGTTTATTAGTTTTATAAGTGTGAGAAAGTCAAACGCAATAAGCATAATATTGCAAAACAGCCACTACCAAAGGAAAATAATTTCACTACACAGACAAACCTTTCAAAGAACTGGCCTGACAGTTTATATAGTCTCCAACTTTGAAAGCGAAAGAACGTGGCAGCGGAAACAGGTTTTTACATGACAGGGTCTCTGTATCCAAGGCCGGAAGATGCACTCTCTGATGAGACTGAGGTTTAAACAATTTCACATCATCCCCATAGACGTCTCTGCAGACTCCCATTCTGTAAAATTGGGTGAGGACTATTTCCAGACACTCTGTGGATTAGCCTGGTCCTTTGTGATCTAGACTGAAAATGCCCAATAATTTTTTTTCTTATGGCGGGGGGAGAAGGAGGGGGAGGGAATTGTTTGGGCACCACATGCAGAAGTCGCACTGCACTGTAGCGCTGTCCTCTCATTGTACATCAATTTGCTCGAGCGGGCCCAGTAACGTCTCCATTGTGAGACTTCTTATTACTGTGTTTGGCATATTGAATACATCACGGGTAGCCTGCCAGGCTTTGTCGTGCGGGCGAGGTACTCTCGGTAGCTTGCCGGGGCTCACCAAGAGGAACAGAGGAATCAAACCCGGGTTGGCCAGGTTGGCCACATCGGCCGTGTGCAAGGCAAACACCCTACCTGCTGTGCTACATGCATAAGCGCTCACGGTATTCTGCACTCAGGGATCACTTTTTTTTTAATTAGTGAGACATCATGAGGTACAGTTGTAGACTTACAAATTTTTGTGGCTTGAGTTTCAATTATACAATGATCAAATACCCATCCCTCCACCAGTGCCCATTTCCCACCATCAGTGATCACTTTTGAAGGGACAATATCCGGTGCTGGTGATGATCCAACCAGGGTCACCCACATGCCAGGCAAGCGCCATAAACACTGGGTTTTGGTTTTGTTTGGCAGGGGAGGGGCACACCTGGTGGAGCTCAGGGCTTATTACTCCTTGCTCTGAGCTCAGGGATCACTCCTGGCAGAGTGGCAAGGCTCAGGGGACCATATGAGGTGCCAGGGTTTGAATCCAGGCTGGCCAAGTACAAGGCAAACACCCTACCTACCTACAATGTTATCGCTCTGGTCTCAATGACCAATAACTTTTGTCTTACAAGCGCAGAGAAATTTCCCAGGGTGAGAACTGGTTCTGTTCATAAGAATCCCCAAAGAAGCACTGCTCATTGGCCTGTAAAAGTGAGAGGCTCTAAGTGCCGAGAAGCAAGATTTGAAAAAAAATAAAACAAACCCCTCAGAGATCACTGATCTGCAAACTGCAGGATTTCACCACCCCATCACAACGTGAGGGGAAGCAAGCCAGAACTTCCTGAGGCTCCTACCTGCTCTCAGCCTCTCCTTGCTTTAGGCCTGGATACAGCTGGGCCCGTACCCACTTCTCGACAGACATGTGTGGTTCTGGGAGCCTGACATGACTCACGGGCATAACTGCAGAAAAGCCCACTTGATTTTCCAAACAAGTCATGTGGAGAATGTCTCTTTTTTTAAACACCCAATTAATTTCAACCTCCCTTCCTGTTTTCCTAAACCAAAATGCAGGAATATTAAACGCTTCTCATCACCCTCTGGCAACAAAATCAAGAAAAAGTAAAATATGGGGGAAAAAAGAATTCAATGTTCCTAAAAACTACAGCTGTGGGCTGGAGTGGGTAGGCATTTTCCTTGTACACGGCCAACCCAAGTTCAATCCCCGGCATCCCATATGGTTCCCCCCACACACACCCCCAGCACTGCCAGGAGTAATTAATTCCTCAGCCAGGAGTAAGTCCAGAGCAAAGCTGGTTGTGACCCAAAAACAAAAACAAAAAAAACCTACAGTTGCCTGCATTTAGTACTCTGGTGGAAATAACCCAGGAGAGAAGCAAAGAAAAACAAACAAGGTGGGGGGAATTCTCATTTATTATATAAACCCAAATTTTAATTCTCATCTGCCAATACCCTACTGGGTTGGAGTATACTTTGGGACTGTTAGAGTTTGGGGTGGGGGGTGGTATTATTTTGGATTCCGTGCCACACCCTGCAGTGGTCAAGAGGTTGCTTCTAGCTGTGCACTCAAGAGTGACCTGTGGCCATGCTGGCCAGACCATAAGCAGTGCTAGGGATTTGAACCTGGGTCTGCCACATGCAAAGCAAGTGTCCTGTACTATGCCTCCAACAAGAAGCATATTTTTGGAGATCCTAAGTTAGTCCAAAGCACTAAGGCAATTTAATACAGTCTTTCCCAAAACAGGCAATAGGACTGGAAGTATTGGGGTATGGGGACAGGAGAACAAGGCAGTAACCTGAGATACAGAGAAGTGGGATGTGGGAAAACTGACAAACTTTTATACTGACAAGGAGGAAGTAGATCAAACACATTTGGGAACCCCTGATGGATTTAAATCAGAGAAAACTAAGACACCGCTGTTACAAGACTAGAAAAGTGTGGGGCTGGAGAGATAGTATAGGAGCTAAGACTTTACATACTAAGACTTTAACACACTAAGCTAAGACTTTACGTTCGAATCCTCAACACTCTGAGCACAGGCACAGAATTAGAAACAGTTCCCGAGTGCTACCAGGTGTAACTCAAACACCACGATGCTCTCCCTACCACCACCACAACCAAAAATGAACTGAAAAAGTCTAAAATAAAAACATTCCCACACATTGTGTTCAAATTCAGATAACTCAGTGAGTTATCTGAATAAAACAGCTGAATGAAACACTGCAAAGCTTTTCAGGCTGCCCTGTGTGCTTTTCCTTATGATTCCAAACCTAGGGCAAATATCTGTAACCACTGACGGGTCATTACCTCCACCCCCACCCCAACCCCAACCCTTGAATCTTAGAACTGCACTAGATGGAAAAGAAAAATTCTGACGTTGCAATGGTTGAGAACTAGTTCTGACCCCCAAATAGCAAGTTACTATTTTTGTTGCTGCTGCTCTGCAGAGTGAGACACCTGCCCACAGTCTAGAGGTTGACCAGATGTCTGCTAAGCCCATGTGCCGAATGAACAAGATGATCTGTGTAGAGTGTTCACATCAGCATCTGCCACCCGGAGCTGGACAGAGGATGGCTCTTCTCATTCACTTACAAACAAACTCACACACCCTTTACCCCCAGTACTCACCTCTATACACAGGGGTCTAGACAGGGATTTGCAACGTGATGTGAAGAGCAGAAGTCCCTGTTCCGACAGACAGTAAAGCTAGTAGGATGCGCTTTTTGCTGATACCAGTCAATCCTCTGCATCCGCTTGTATCCCTATGGCCCCCAGAGTACTCCAGGAAAAATATCTGAGCCCTGAGCCAGGAGCCAGAGTAAGCCCTCA
>JAOXYA010000016.1:6014892-6025402 GCA_028565675.1 Sorex palustris | reverse complement strand
TTACTCCTGGCTCTGCGCTCAGGAATTACCCCTGGTGGTGCTCAGGGGACCATATGGGATGCTGGGAATCGAACCCGAGTCAGCCACGTGCAAGGCAAACGCCCTACCTGCTGTGCTATTGCTCCAGCCCAACCTTTGTATTTTATTTTGGAAAATTTTCAAAGAACTCTACGTGGTTGGCTTCTCAGCACTTCTAGGAGATTCCAAGAACTTTTCTCCGATTCAGAGCTCTTGTCAACAGCCTTGGAGTAGTGTAGACATGGAACAGAGAATGACAGTACCCAGTGGCCTCACAAGGCTGCAGGTCTGGGTGACATAGAATTCACCTGCACCCATCTGGTAGAGCCTCTGAGGCCAAGACTAGGTGCAGAGGGATAAGGCATGCTGGGAACAATTTTGGGGATGAAGGCAGGGGAGTCTGGAGCACACTTACTGATGCTTGGGGCTTACATAATTCCTGGTACTTAATTTCTGGTTCTGTATTCAGGAATTACTCGTGGTGGTCCTCAGGGGATCATATGGGATGACAGGGATTGAACCCGGGTCAGCCACGTGAAAGGCAAGTGCCCTATCTACCCTACTTATCTCTCTAACCCCAAGCTCCTCTCTACAGCAGATCTTCAAAGTCAGCAGCTGTATTTCTACTTGACTATGAACTTGACCTAAATGTTCTTGAAGTCCTGGAGAGAAAATGTGCTCTGGCTTTGGGGATTCATCATCACTCAAGCTCAAGTTGAAGGAGTCCTTATTCCTAATATTGTTTACATTTTCTCTCCATTTCCCTCTCTCCAAGAGAGAAGAAACTGAGTTAAGACCAGAAATCAGAATCTGAAATCTGGAATCCGCCCACCCTAAGAATAATGGATCTATTCTGCTCCCCCAAATGCCTGACTGTTGATTTGTTTACTTCGGTTCCTTCTGTGGAGGAGAGTATCAGAATTTTGGAGACAAAGCAGAATTGGGAGAGAGAGAGAGTGAGGAGAGTGAGAGAGAGAGTGAGAGGGAGACAGAGAGAGAGAGGAGAGGGGGTGGGTGGGAGGGAGGGCTGGACGGAGAAAAGGAGAAGAGAATGGAGAGCTTTTCCCCTGAGGTTTGAAAGGCTCAGAAATGGGCCTGCCCACCGACTGTCCATTAAAAGTAGCTCCTTTGCCCCAAACCTGCATGCTAGCTGTCTTTGCAGAGGGCACTCAGGGGTGCCAACACTCATTGATTTTATTGTCCTGGACCTGCCTTTGCTCTTCTTTCTGCTTCAGTCATTGGGTTAGACCCACCTCAGTTCTTTCCACATCTAGAAGGCTCTCTTTATGCTACTGAAACAGGAAGAATGGCCCAGAATTCACTGTAAGCTAAGCAGGTTCATGAAATTCCCACTGGAATATGTTGGATAGAAAATTGACACTGGAAGCTAGAATAGTCTACTGAATCTTGAACCATTTCACAAAACAAAATGAAACAAAATGAAACAAAAAGAACTTTTCCCAGGTCCACCGACTAAGGTTGGTAGATGGACCTTCAGCATTTTTAAGTTTATTTTTTTTTTTCTATTACTCCCTTTTCCCACATGGGTAAGGTCCCCTGAGCTCTGCCAGGATTGACGGCTGAAGTACTGAGCCAAGAATAAGCCCTGAGCTCCCCAAACAGAGAAAGCAATCCTTTCTGTGTGAGAAGAAGAATATCAAAATAACAGTTGCAACCATATAATCAACTATATGGGATGTTTTAGCAAAGGCTCAAAGGAAGTCTTTGCCTATTGTTATGAAATTTTCCTACACTCTGGTGAGAAGAGACCTGATACAACCATTCCAATTGCAACTGCGATTCCACTCCATTACCTGGGCTTCCAGAAAAATTGGATCATCTGTGCAGGGTCTCTGGAAAGTATCCATGATCAGTTACAATACTACCCCTGAATTTCCAGCTTTTCCATCACTCCTGAACTCTGTCCCCATCTGATCACCAGTTCTGTGACAGTCTTCTGGCTGGGCTACCTCATTTGTAATCTTGTCTTCCTGCATGTACAGCCAGTCGCATCTGCAAAGGGATTCATGGCCATGGAACAGAATTGCTCTGTGCAAAATCTAAGTGCATCAGTCTGAAGAAGAGCAGTTGCCTGTAACACAGGCAGCCCAGCATTGTTTTTTCGAGAAATGGACTCGCCTTGGCCTGCCCTGAATCTTACCAAGGGCTCAATCACAATTCACAGGGCTTCCCATGAAACAACCAACCATCCTAATTAGGCCAACGGCTATTTCTTGGCTTTCTTTTGTTCCCAGATAAATCTTAATGTTCTCTGAGTGTTTAAGAATAGCAAATATTGGGTTGGGGACGTGGTTCAACAGTGGAGCATGCATGAGACCTGGGTTTGATCCCTGGCACTGCAAACAAAATAAAACAATTAAAAGCACGGCAAATATTTCCTAAGTTCTGATAAGAAAATAAAACAGATCTTCTTCCTCCCTGCTGGCAAACTGGCATGGTTGCATAAGGTAGGGATTATGTGAGAACATTTTTTGTATGCCTATTGGCCATCTCTATATCTTCTTTTTAATTTCTTTTATTAACTTATTTTGGTTTGGGGGCTATACCCCGTGGTGCTCGGGGCTAATTTCTGGCTCTGTCTTCCGGGATCAGTGCTGGTGGTATTCCAGGGGATCATATGTGACATAAGGGGATAGGACCTGGGGAGCCACATGCAAAGCAAGTAACCTACCTGCTATAATATCTGTCCACCCCCTAGACATTTTTAAATTAAAAAAATTTTAATGTTCCAGGTACCATGCTGCTGGCGCCAGATAATCTCCTCATTGGCCACCCTCCAAAACTCATGGCTGATGCTTCGGGAAGGAAGCATAAAATGAGGCCCCCATAACCATGCCATTGGACTCCCTGCCAAGCTGTTTTTATGTGCATGTGTATATGCATGCTTGTGTGCATGTGCATGCATGTGTGTGCATGTGTACATGTGTGTGCATGTGTATGTGTGTGCACGTGTGTGCATGTGTGCATGTGCATGTGTGTGCGCGTGTGTATGTGTGTGCATGTGATTGTGTGCGTGTGTATGTGTGTACACATGCACACATGTGTGTACATGTGTGCGTGTGTATGTGTGTGCACACATGTGTTGTGTGTGCATGTACATGTGTGCGTGCGTGCATGTGTGTATGCATGTGTGTGCATGTGCATGTATGTGTGTGCATGCATACATGTATGTGCATGTGTATGTGTGCGTGTGTTGTGCACATGCGTGTGTGTGTGTGTGTGATGGGGTGTGGGGGCCAGACAAAGACAAAGGGCAACCTCTGTGTCCCAAATCCCAGGGCTGTCTAATTCTGAGCACAGCAAAGGTAACGTGTGCCGCTGACCTCCTGCCAGATCAGATAGGGTTGCCTAGTTGGTGCTCTGTGGCCAGTCTGTGGGGGCCAGGTCCTGATTCTGATAGTTCCTAGCAGACTGAACTGACCTCGTAGGGATGTAGAGATTGGAGCAGCCTGTTTGCACTATGGCACAGAACCTATCATAGCTGAGTGGACAGGTGGATCCCCTATCTTTTGCTCTGATGGACCACCCTCTCATTTGCTCTGTTGTTCTGCCCCATGCTAATTTGCTGGACCAAGGAAGGAGCTGCCAAAGCTGAGCTTTTCTAGCTATATCCTGAGTGACTATGTTCCCATGAGACCCAACAATTGTGCCTGGTGTCTTTATAGCCCTCTCTCTAGGCTCTTCCAGGGGCTGAGACTTCTAGAGGCTACCTCTGACTCAGAGAGCTTGTATCTTCCAGTGCAGTCAGTTATGGAGGGTGGAGTGTGGCTCAGAGCAGTCATCATATCTACAGCCCCAAGAGTACCCAGAGTGTTTTTGGCATTCGATAGCTGGGATGAAGCTGGGTAGAGTCTGGGAGCCTCACGGGGTCACCCTCTGCCAGGGTGTGTGATAGGCAATCACCCCAGAGCTCAGGGTAGATTATGGTTTCAAACCTGTGAAAAGGAAGAAATGTGGAACCACCCAAATGATGTAGCACAGTTAGGCAGCTTCTGGAGGAGGTGGGAAGCCAGACTTGCTCTCTCAGTTGCCTGGTTGCTCTGTCTGCCATTTTATCTCAAGTAACATTCAAGTAACTCTTCATTAAGAACATGCTACAGGGGGGTTGGAGCGACACCACAGCGTAGGGCATTTGCCTTGCACATGGCTGACCCACATTCGATTCCCAGCATCCCATATGGTTCCCTGAACATCGCCAGGAGTGATTTCTGAGTGCAGAGCCAGGAGTAACCCCTGTGAATCACCGAGTGTGACCCAAAAAGAAAAAAAAAAGAGCATGCTACAGGGATCATAGCAATAGTACGGTAGCTAGGGCACTTGCCTTGCATGTGGCAGACCCAGGTTAGATCCCTGGCATCCTTTATGGTCCCCTGAGCACTGCCAGGAGTAATTTCTGAGTGTAGAACCAGGAGTAACTCCTGAGCACTGCCTGGTGTAAAACAAACAAGAACATGCTACAAAGGTAGCTCCTTCTTGTTGTATATTTACTCCCCCCCCTCTATGTTTGTTTTATTTTTTTTGGGGGGTGTCATGCCTTGGGGGACCATACATGGTGCCAGGGATTGACCTGTATCTGGTTGTTTGTAAGGCTAGTGTCTTACCCGCTCTCCTATCTCTCTGCCCTCTTTGCTTTTCTTTTCCACTTATTTCTCCTTCCCCCCCCCCCATTTTATGTTTTTTTTTTTCATTGTAATGGCTGGGGGTCACAGGAATCCCACATGTTGCTGTGACACCTGGGATCCCGGGATCTCCACCGGGAGTGGGATCTTGCTCAGCATGTGTAGGGAGTGGCAGGAGGTGCCGGGCATCAAAGCGCAGCCACACTCTCGCAGGGCTGATGCTGGTTACCACTGAGCTATTCCTGGGCACCAGCGCTCTTTGTTTTCTAAGTTGGAGGCAGATGACCAATTTGTATGTGTTATAAACTAACAGGGAAACCAGAGCCCAAATGGATGGTGTTTATAGATGCCATCAAATAAGATCTAAGAAATTAAATTAATCCGACACATCCTTAATGAAGTGCATAATCATTATTATGTCTCAAGGTAATTAGGCCTAAATAGGCAGCATTCCACATAAATGACTGTAATTGGTTTGACTGCAAACAGACAAGTCAAATTTTTAGGTTTTCTCGGATCACACTTTGTGTCGTTAGACCTAGAAAGGACTCAGAGAACTCTGCAGGCCTTATTCTGTCTGCTATGGTCACCGTCACCATCATCATCCCTATCATCATCTCCAACACCATGGTCTTCATCTCCATCATTATCACCCCCACCAGCATCTCCAATACCATGGTCATCATCTCTACCACCATCACTCCCGTCAGCATCTCCAACACCATGGTCCTTATCTCTACCATCATTATCCCCTTCAGCATCTCCAACACTACGGTCCTTATCTCCACCATCATCCCCATCATCATCTCCAACACTATGGTTGGTCCTTATCTCCACCATCACCATCATCACCATGATCACCGCCATCAGCACCACTATCATTGCCACGAGCATCGTCTCATACACAGACCTGTACAGGTGTAGTTCTTGGGTCCTTCTCCTTTACAGGCAGTGTTTTTGTCTTCCCTATCTCAAAATCTGGCCTGGGACAGCTGCTTCTTGGGTGGTGTGTGTGTCCCTTGCACCTCCCAGCCTGCTGGTTTCCTCCCAGACCCACCCCGGAGAGCTCCTTCTGCTGCTGCCAAGACCAGACTGCTTTTCTCCATCCTGGGATGTTCCATATGCTGGAGGCTTCGGGTGACTCATGGCTGGGCTGGAAGAGGATGGGCGTGGTCTGGTTGTCGAGGGAACCCAGCTGTTGGAGGAGGGAGGTGGGACGTAAGAGCTCTCTTCCTGCAACCCTCTCTGACAGGTTGTATGGGCCTCATAAATGTACCGAGAATATATGGGGGTCTCATAACTAAAATAGTGGGGAACTGTCATAAGTCTTGGGAAATCTCTGAGGATCTCTTTTGGGAGGGGAAGGGTTTGGGCCACCACACCTGGCAGTGCTCAGGATAAGTTCCTGGCTCTGTGCTCAGGAGTGAACTCCGTAGTGCTCAGGGGATCACAGGTAGTGACAGGGTACTGAACTAGGGTGACAGCCGCCACAGCCCCACACAAGGCCTTCCCTCCTGTGCTCACTCTCTTGCCCAAGGTCTGTCTTTACCCAAGCACAGTCTTTTCTTACACTCATTTTGTGGGAAGCGGGCCTCTGTGCATGACAGGGTGACAGCCATCAGCTGCTTGAGGCTTCAATCAGCCTTGTTGGAAATTGCAGAAGAAAGAACCTCATTGGCAAGAGGCCTTGCAGAATTCCTGAAATCAGCTCTGGTTTCCCAGACCCTTTGCTAGACTCAGCAGACAGGCCATGGCAATGGAAGGTTCCAATGAATGGCCAGATCTTAGAGGAGAGCTGGAGGAGAAGGTCTGGTACCCCCATATTAGGCTGCTTGATAGTGGACAATTCTGGTGCTAGAGCCAAACTAAACACTGTTAGCAGAAGAGAGAGAATTGAGCTGAGTCCTGCAATGACAGATGTCCACTCTAGCTGATCAGAGAGTAGAGAGCACCTGAATAAATTGGTCTCTGAGGTCTATCTATACCCTGCCAAGCTGGCTCAGAGATGAAGTGTTAGGGTGAAGGTAAGCAGGAGAAATGAATGTGGACACGGTCCATGGGACCCACTTTACTGTCGGAGCAGGTCTATTGAGACGTTAGAATAAGGCTGGTGTAGCTCACAGGATTGAGGTATATATCCTTGGCATACTGGAGGGTCCAAGTTCAACCCCTGTACTGAACTCCAACAACACTTGGTGTGTCCCCCAAAGAAAACAAACAAAATAGCTTAAATGGAGCAAAATTTTCATTGTTCTATAAGTTTGCGTGGTTTTGTTTTGGGGACCCCACCTGGTGATGCTGGGTGATGCTGGGGAATTACTCCCAGCTTGGGAGTTATTTACTGCTGGCAGAACTCTGGGAACCACACAGGTCAAGGGATGAAGACCAGGTCTCTTAAGTGCATGCTTGTACACTTAGCTTGTTGAACTAACTCTCCAGCCTGGCCATTCGAAATTTTTCTTGAATCATTGACAACCCATTTTCCTAGAAATAGTGAGAAGAGACTTAAGTGCAAAAGCCCCGGGAAAGACAATACTGAGGTATGGATGGCTTTCATCACAGTAGTAGCACAGTCCTCCCGTTGTTCATCTATTTGCTTGAGCGGGTACCAGTAACGTTTCACAACAAATTGTGAGACTTGTTTTTACTGTTTTTGGCATATCAAATACATCACGAGGAGCTTGCCAGGTTTTGCCATGCAGGCGAGATACTCTCAGTAGCTACTGAGAGTATCTCGCCCGGCTCTCCGAGAGGGGCGGAGGAATTGAACCCGGGCTGGCTGCGTGCAAGGCAAACGCCCTACCTGCTGTGCTATAGCTCCAGCCAAAAGGTGAAAATATATCATATTTGATCTTGACATAAAAAGGGAAGTAAAACAAGCAGGGACAGAGGATGTCAGAGAAGGGGAAGAAAAGAAGACATCTAGGAGACTGAGTGCTACAGAACAGCCAAGGCCAAGGCTAAACATTTCAATGTCTGCCCAGTTGGTCAAATGCAATTGACCACATAGCATGCCTTTACTATGATCTCTTTATTTATCAACGTTTTGGGGCCTCACCCACTTGTGCTCCAGGGCTGCTCTTGGCTCTGTGCTTGGGGATCTCTTCCAGCAGTGCTGAGGACACCATGCAGTACGGGGATTGAACTGAACCTGTTGCATGCGAAGCATATGCTCAGCCTACTGAGCTATTTCTACAATCCTGAGTTTTTGGGTTTAATTTTTTTTTTTTTGATTCCAGGCAGTAAGTTCAGGGCCTCTTATAAGTGAAGCATGTGATCTCTGCTTTTTAAAGTCTTAGTTATTTGAATGAGAACTTTCTATATTGCTTCCTGTATTTCTTTACTTGTTCTTCTTCCTAGTTTTGCAGCCACACCTGGTGGTGGTACTCAGGGGTGACTCCTGACTCAGTGCTCAGGGGGTTATCCAGTGTTGGGGACTGAACCCCACTCAGCCTCTTGCAGGTAAAGCATATGTGTCAACCTATTGAGCTACCTGTCCGGAGTCTCAAGTTTCTGGAGAAGTCTCAGTAGTTCCAGACTGCAGTTAGTTCGTAAGTCAAGCAGGGGAGTGAGAAAAATGTGTGACAGAACATTCCACAGGAGAAATTCACTGGCTCACAGCCATATCAAGAGCCTTGGCCTTTCTCAAGAAAGTTAAACATTGCCCCCCCTTCTCCCTTTTCTGATGTAATCTGTGTTTTGCTAAATATGACTTAAACTATCCTGAACTTTATTCCAGAAAAACTGAATAGCTCAAGGTTTGGTTGCCTTTGGGGGCTCTTTTGTGGCAGAATTCAGGTTCCTTCCATGTTTGAAAGAGGCATGAAGGGCTAGAGAGAGATAGCACAGGGACCAAGGCTCTCCTTGTGCATAGCTGGCACAGGTGCTATCCCTGGCACCACAAAGGGTCTCCCAAGTCCCACCAGGAGTGACCCCTGAGCACAGAGCCAAGAGTAAGCTCTGAGCACAGCTGGGTGGGGCCCAATAACTGGAAGACAAATGAAAAATCCCCCAGGCCAACCACACTGAAAAAAGCCACCTGCGGCTCCCAGGCAAGGACAGTCTCCTTTCCTAGTACTCCTTGCATTTGCAGTGAACAAAGGAGAGTTTAGGAGTCTGTTCCTCTTGGTGATTTGGCCCCTGGGCTTGCCCATACGAACTAACAGCTCCCCTTAAAGATAGCCTGAAGATTTCCCCACACTGGCCAGTATGTGACAGGCAGGAAAGTAAACTCAGTCACAGGCATTTTGTGAAAGTGATTCATTGATAAGTGAAATCATGGGAAGAACATAGGCATGGATGAAATGGAAGCCTGAAACACCAAGAAAAAGCAACAATATTCCCCAGAAGGTGTTTGTTTCCCTGTTCCGTGCAAAACAAAACAAAACAAACAACCCCTATCCACCAGAAACAATAACAACAACAACAAAACCCACCCCAAAACAAAAAACAGTAACATGAATGGAATAAGCAATATAAAGCAAATTTGTTCTGTGCCAAAGGTGGCAGACTGGGATTGAGAAGGAAACTGGAATTTTGGTGAGGGAGAGTCCCACTGGTGGAATTGGAACACTAAAAGCTTGAAATAACTGTATAATAAACAACTTTGTAAATAACTTTTTTTTTTTTGCTTTTTGGGTCACACCTGGCGATGCACAGGGGTTGCTCCTGGCTCTGCACTCAGGAATCACTCCGGGCAGTGCTCAGGGGACCATATGGGATGCTGGGAATTGAACCTAGGTCGGCAGTGTGCAAGGGAAACACCCTATCAGCTGTGTTATTGCTCCAGCCCCAGTTTGTTTTTTGTTTAAAAAAAAAACAAAAAAACCCCCAAAAAACAAAAACAGTAACCTGAAGGTCACAATAATGGTCTTTGTGCTTAGTTTGTTTTGGTTTTGTGACTACCAGCTGTGCTCAGGGTTTGCTGCTGGGCTATCTGATGGGGTTTGAGAGACCCTATATGGGGCCCAGGAGTGAACCTGAGTGGTGCAAGACAAGCATCTTATCTGCTGGCCTCTAGTTCTATATTCTTGACAGCGATAAACTCCAGGATGCCCCCAAGCAGACAAAGACCTGGAGACACTTGCTGATGCACGCCACATTTCTTTACCTTTCACCCTGCAGCCAGCAAGAAAGGAACACGGCTACAAGAAGGAGGATGGAGGCTCAGGGCTGGGGCTCAGAGGCTGTGAACTGAGGAAGGATCAGGCAGGGTCACGTGAAGGGACTCAAGGCCATGTTTGTGTTAGAGGTGTCTAGAGGTGTGTCTTTCCCTCCCTGGGTCAAGAATGCAACTCCCTTCTTCGACCCTCTTAAATCTATCCCAGTAGAACGCACTTTTCCTATATTCAGTTATTTTGGATGAATCAGGTAGGGGAATTTTGGGGTTTTGTTTGTCTTAGGGACCACACCTGGTGGTACTCAGAGCTCACTCCTGGCTCTGGGACTCCTGGCAGGTTTGGACTATATGCAATGCAGGGGGATCTAACCTGGGTAGGATGGATGCAAGGCAAACACCCTCCCAGCTGACCCAATTCTCTTCCTTCATCATGAAAAGTTGAATGGATAGTTTTATTTCTCCCCCCACCTTTTTTTTGTTTGTTTGTTTTTATTTTGGGGCCATACCAGGCAGTGCTCGGGACTGACTCCTGGCTTTGTGCTAAGGGATCACTCCTAGCAATGTTTGGGAACTATATGTGATGCCAGGACCAAAAAGTGTTGGGCCATATGCAAGGCTCATATCTTACACCCATACTATGTCTCTAGTTCTTTTCTCTCTCTCTCTCTCTCTCTATATATATATATATATATATATATATGAAACCTGGGTTGGGTGCACAAGTCAAGCATCT
>JAOXYA010000016.1:5944088-5961606 GCA_028565675.1 Sorex palustris | reverse complement strand
TTTTGGTGAAATGGTATCACCCTGCCGAACCCCTCTCTTGACATGGATGATTACTTCTTTATAGAATGGTGAGATCCATTGTGTTAGGATAAAAATAAAAATTTAAAAATTAAAAAATAAAAAAGAAACAATAAAAAGAAACAATGAAAAGAAACAATACATACCCAAATTGAGAATGAAAATTGAAAGTTTTTCTGGTGGTTTAGAAGATCCAAGAAATGCTTTTTTCTCTAATATTCTGAAATACCTTGTCATATAACAACATTGAGCTTCTGAGTTGGGCTGGAACGATAGTACAAAGGGTAGGGTATTTGACATGCATGCGGCCAACCCAGGTTCAATTCTTTCGTCCCTCTTGGAGAGCCTGACAAGCTTCCAAGACTATCCCGCCTGCACAGGAGAGTGTGGCAAGTTCCCCCAAGGCATATTGGTATGCCAAAAACAGTAACAAGAAGTCTCACAATGGAGACATTACTGGTGCCTGCTCAAGCAAATCGATGAACAACGGGAGGACAGTGCTACAGAGCTTCTGAGTAACTTAAAATATGGGCATTTTTTAAAATAAGTTTTATAGGATCACTGTGAGATACAGTTACAGATTGCATGATTACATTTCAGTCATACAATGTTTTAGCACCCATCCCTCCTCCAGTGCACATTTTCTACCACCAGTGTTCCCAGTGTCCATCCCACCAACCCCACCCGATTCCCCTCTCTGCCTCCGTGGCAGGTATAAACCTTCTTACTCTCTCTATAATTTGGGGCATTATGATTTGCAGTACAGATATAGAGAGGCCATCATGTTTGGTCCTTGGTCTACTTTCAGCACATATCTCCCATCCTGGGAGATCCCTCCAATCGTCATTTACTTAGTGGTTCCTTCTCCGTCCCAACTGCCTTTTTCCCCAACAAGTGGGGCCAGCTCAGTGTGGACATTTTTCACTTGTTTCAATGAAGTAAGCATATGAAGCATTTAAGCTTATTTTAAAACAATAAAAGAATAATTAATTTTTGTAATAAAATGCCATAAAATAATACAATTGTCCAATGGAAGAATTATTAACATTGTCAATGAATAAAACAACTTAACCATTTATGACGTGAATTAAGCAAATTATTACATATAACATTCCAATAAATATTAAGAAAATCCAAATTCAAAGACCTACCCATAATAAAAAAGCTAATGATATTCTGCAATGTACTGTAAGGAAATATTTTGTCACCATTATTGACTGGGGTCTTTGGTACACTACACACTTGGATGTCACTTGTGCAATGTGTTTTGTTATGTTACTTCCTTTCATGCTTTTGTAGCTGTCTGTGTCTGAGTACAGAAACTTAAATATTTTTTTTAATTTTACTGAATCACCTTAAATTTTGTTATGTTGTCATTTCTGTTTTAAGTCTTCACTTCATATCTTGATCACTTGATATCCCATTACTCATTGATTTGCTTGAGAAGGCACCAGTCATGTCTCTATTCTTCCCTGTCATGTTCTAGGGTAGCGTCTGCTCGCTCGGAAAACGAAGAACCTCAAACCGTTAGTTCAGGGTCTTGACGAAGAAGTCTGACCATCTCGTATGTGGACGGCCACAGGATCTTTTGACGTCTGGTGGAATCCAGTCTGTAACGGTTCTAGTCCAGCGGTTGTCTCAAAATCACATTACGTGTCCAGCCCATCTGATTTTGGATGCCTTGGCAAACGAGACAGATTCCCTGATTCTCAATCATCGACGGAGATTGGAACTCCTGATTCCTTCTCATATTTTTAAGTCATATTTTGTATATATTTTTATCTTTTTAATTTTGCATAATATATGTTTCCACTTACATTGATTGTTAGAAAATTTGTTGGGATGGATGAATATTTTCTTCACAATCACAAACAATCACAACCATCCTATTATTCGTCTATTGCTTCGAGCAGGCCCCAGTAACGTCTCCTTCGTCCTAGCCCTGAGATAGTGCCATATTCAAGGCACTATCTCAGGCCTAGGACGAAGAAAGGATCCAAAGAAATAGGGTTAGAAAATATTTCAATAAGTAAACATGAAATTATTAAACATACCACGAATTATTTAGGAAACAGATAACAGAGAAGAGCAAGCAGGGTACTCTCCATAAAACAGACTACCCAGGTTGGCTCCCTGGCATCACTTACAGTCCCCAACATTGCCCCATTCACAGTAATCCCTGACAGAGACAGAAGTCCTGAGCACTGAATGTGTCCTAAAAAACAACACTTAAAAACCAGTGTAAAAATAAGCGAAGAAAGTTTACACTTATTAAATTTAAAAATAAACTAGTAACTAGTACACCATGGGTAAAACCACTACTAGGAAAACTTACATTGTTTAGGCAGAGCTTCAGCAAGTCTCCTTAAACTAGTCAGACTGTCTGCACCAAGTTGGTTTAAGATACTGGGAAGCATTTCTGTCAGCTGCTTTGTCTCAGCATGGCCTGTAATGGTGAAAGTGTTCGCTGCCAGGGATGCTTGAACTTTAGGATTATTAAAGTGGATCACTGTTCCTTGGTTTGTGAACATATTCACCTAAAAAGAGGGGAGGAAAAGGTTTTTTTGATTGGCTATACCAAACTTTATTTATATCAAACATTAAGCAAAACTCAAAGTTTAGCAAAATAATCTACTACCGAATTACATTTGCAATGTGCTTGGAATCTGACAAATGTAATCTACTTGCTTTCAGACTTAGCAACCTATTTTTTAAGGTAGTAAAGTATTTATGACAAATATGAAATTGCACTGGCTAACAGTAAAACCATTCAGGATACCAACATTTAAAAATTTTCAAATTCTGTTTTGAGAGCAACAGCACAGCAGTAGGGCATTTGCCTTGCACACGGCCAACGTGGCCGACCTGAGTTCGATTCCTCCGCCCCTCTCAGAGAGCCCAGCAAACTACTGGTGACCGACGTATTCGATATGCCAAACACGGTAACAAGTCTCACAATGGACACGTTATTGGGCCCACTCAAGTAAAACAATGAACAACGGGAGGATAGTGCTAGTGCTGTTTTGAGAAAAGATAAAATAAAATACTTACCTCTTCAATACCAGAGATATTATTTACGCCCAACTTCTTTAAGGAGAACTGAAGTTTCTTATCATCTGCTGTAGCTGTTCTATGAACCACCTTCTTCTTTCTGCGAGCAGTTCCTTTCCCACCAATGCGCACTTGGGCTTGCAGTTTGGTGAGCTTCGCTTGGTTCACCGTTTCTTTCATCTTGTTGGAGCGGAAATGGGGCCGCGCGGGGGACTAAGGGTTGGCACTCAGGGGGTCTCAGCGGACCAGCTGAGATTAGGGGCACACAGGTGGGGATGCAAGATGGCAGCTAGAGCCCAATAAGGTATTTGTATAACTTTCATCCAATCATAACACAGTTCATCTATAACAGAAAGTGGCTGCATTGAGACATGCTGACCCCAACCCAGTTCACTCAGAGTTCCAAGCTGCTTGCAGCAATGACACGGCCTTGTTTGCAAGGCAGCAATCCCAGAACTTCCTCGTGACTCTGGTCAGGCTCCAACAACTACAGGTGTCGGCTCTCCCTAATCTCAAACCCTGGGCATAGGCAGTTTCAAGGCCATTGAGCCATACAAATCACTGGAGAGTGCCAGTTCCCCTGGCAATCGCTCACTCCTCCAGGCTGATATTCAAGATTCCTCTGCATGAGGCCAGCAGCCAAGATGGTCAGGGAGCAGTGCCAGGAAGAACTCCAACAGACACATACAGGGGCTAGAGCAATAGTACAGCAGGTAGGGCGCTTGCCTTGCATGCGGCTGACGGGGGATTCCATCCCCAGCATCCCATATGGTCCCCTGAGCACTGCCAGGAATAATTCCTGAGTACAGAGCAAGGAATAACTCCTGAGAATCACCATGTGTAACCCAAAAAGCAAAAATTAAAAAATTAAAATTAAAAATAAAGGAGTATGGTGCCGACAGCAGGTCAGTCTGTACCTATGAGGCAAGTGAAGCAGCAGCCTGATGGTGCCTTCACACTTACAGATACCCCAAAATTGCTGTTGTGCCTTGGCCAGGCCCCAGAAACTAAGGGTAAAGTTTACCAAGAAAGTAAATGGTCAAAAGTTAGGTATACGGGAGACACACCCACAAGCCACCTCCAACTCAGCTATATAATTGGAGGCATGGCCTCTCTGGTTCCTGATTGAACTACTTAACAGCCATGATCCCAGAGATTCAGAAACAAATCTTGAAACCCCCTATAGCCTTTGGCAGAAATTCATCTAGTCCCTGCAGTAGGTTACCGGCGCCAGGCCACCCCAGGTGGGAATAGGTTTCATGCCTTGGCCTGTTCCCCCTGGCAGCCGGTGGCCGTCATCCTCCAGAGGCCACTGGACAGTCAGGTTTGGGCCTGCAGTGACGAGACACGTGGGGCCTCATGGGATGGGGTTGGAGCCGGCCCTTTCCTCCCCATCCCAACGAGACCCTGCGTTGCCACCCACGAATGCCTCTCTGGCTCCTGATCAAGCTGCTTAATGGCTATGATGCCAGAGACTCAGAAACAAATCTCAAAACCCAGCGGCTTTTGGTAGAAATGCATCCGGACCACGCAGCAGGTTACTTCCGCTGGGCCACCCCAGGGGGAAAAGGGTGCTGTCCCTCTGCCTGCTCCCTCTTGGCGGCTTGGTGGCCACCATCCTCCAGAGGCCATTGGACAGTCAGGATTGGGTCCTCAGTGATGAGGCATGTGGGGCCTCACGGGATGGGGGTGGAGCCAGTCCCTTTCTCCCCATCCCAATGAGACCCGGAGTCGCCACCCAGAAACAGCCTCCCTGGCTCCTGATCAAGACGCTTAATGGCCATGATCCCAGAGACTCAGAAACAAATCTCAGAACCCAGCAGCTTTTGGCAGAAATGTGTCTGGTCCCTACAGGAGATTACAGGCGCTGGGCCACCCCAGGTGGGAATAGGTTTCGTGCCTTGGTCTGTTCCCCCTGGCGGCCAGGTGGCCTCCATCCTCCAGAGGTCACTGGACAGTCAGGTTTGGGCCCGCAGTGATGAGATATGAGGAGCCTCATGGGATAGGGGTGAAGCTGACCCTTTCCTCCCCGTCCCAACGAGACCCCGAGGTGCTGCCCACAAACGGCCTCTCTGACTCCTGGTCAAGCTGCTTAATGGCCATGATCCCAGAGACTCAGAAACAAATCTCAGAACCCAGCAGGTTTTGGCAGAAATCCCTCCAGATTTAATTGTTAAAAGTTTGGAATTTCAAAATCACGCAGCCACTACTGCAGCCACGTGACATCATATGTTATTTATAAGCAGCAACAGAAAACAAATTGTCTACTGTTGCCTTTTTGGCAGATCTGAGTATTGAGGTAGACTCTCAAATATTAATGCTGGATCTAGTGTCAAAATATTGAATGTAATTAAAGTAAAGAGAGAGTAATGTGGAAATCATCTACCCCACAGGTAGTGGGAGGGTGTGGGATTGGGGTATACTAGGGGTTTTGGTGGTGGAGAATGGACACAGGTGAAGGTATGGGTGTTTCATTGTATGACCAAGACTTAAACCTGAAAACTTTGTAACTGCTCTCACGGGGATTCAATAAATAAAATTATAAAAAATGAAAAAAATAAAAATAAGATAGACACATACAAAAGAATGAAATTGGGCCCCTCTGTCACACCATATTTAATATTAAGGCAATGTGGATAATAGGTATGTGTATGTATAAAATTATAAAAACCTAAGATTAAGATATAATAGGCTGTATCCTTGAAGGAGTTGGCAAAACCTTGAATACAACATTACCCAAATGACAAAAATAAAGTCAGATTAATTTGATATCTTCAAAGTGTGAAACTCGACAGAATGTTCTGATCCCGCACCAGGCCATCTTCACCAGGGCATCACAGATCAGCATGGGTTGAGTTTCTCTTCCCACCCCAAGCAAAACCCTGGCAGCCGAAAACCTCCAGAGAAAACGTCCAGAACTCAACCGCTGCCATGCTCAAGGTCACTCTCACAGGCTTGGATGAGCCTCACCCAGGAGGAAAGCACCAGAAAAACCCAGGTATGTGGGAGCTGTGGTGGGAAGATGCTCGGTGGTGGAGTGGATGTTTGAATATTATCTGTAATGAACTATTGTGAACTAGTTTATGAAAATAAAATGTTCACCCCGACTTTACACAAGGCAGCCTCATGGATCCATTTTAATGGACTGCTTCTTTTCCAAATAGAAGCTTCCTTCTCTATTTTTTTTCTGTTATTGGACCATTCCTTCTTTCTTCTTGCTTTTTTTGTTTTGCATTTGGGCCACATTCATCAGTGCTTATGAGCGACTTCTGGCAGTTTTCTGGGGTCACTCCTGGTGGTGCTCAGAGGACCATAAGTGGTGCCCAGAATGGACTGAGGGTCAGCTGCATGCAAGTCAAGCACTTTAACTCCTATACTATCTCTCTGGACCCCTTCTCTGCATTTAGGTTTGTTGTTGTTGTTGTTTTATTTTTGCTTTGTTTCATTTTGGGACCACAGCAGACTTTGTTCAAGGATTACTCCTGGCTTCGCACTCAGGGATCACTTTTGGCAGGGCTCAGGCGACTAAAAGGGATGCCAGGGATTGAACCTAGGTTGGATGCATGCAAGACAAGTGCTCTACCCTCAGTACTATCTCTCCAGGCATATTATTTAGCTTCACTCTGACTTAAGTCCCATACCCAAACTTTGCTAATCGTGTGCTCAGGTATATCAGTTTCCTTCCTTTTGGCTTTTAAATCAAGACCCAAGTTCTAGAGCACAGCCGGGAATATTAGCACCCATTCGTTTCCCACCATTTCCTTCTCCAGAGTCCAAACTATCATCAAGTTCCCCTGCACCCTTCCCTTTGTTGCTGTTGCAGTTGCCATAATAGGAGTTACACACTTGTTTTTGTTTTGTTTTGTTTCTTTGCCCTTTTGGGGTCACAACCAATGATGTTCAGGGGTTACTCCTAGCTCTATACTCAGGAATTAGTACTGGTGGTGCTCAGGGAACCACATGCGATGCCTGAGACTGAACCTAGGTTGGCCACATGCAAGGCAAATGCCTTAGCCGCTGTCCTATCTCTCCAGCCATGAGTTATACTGTAGACTTTGATAGGCACATGTGGGCAACACCAGCGATCAAACTCTTGACCTTGTGCTGGCAAGGCTGATACTTTCACTACCGAGCTATTCCAGGGAGAGACCTGGGGGGGGGGGGGGCTTTGCTGTTGCAAAAGTTAAATGCATGGGGGCAGCCGTGTAGTGACAGAAACAACAACAGCAAAAAGGGAGTTTCCATTCAAGAGGAGACTTAAGGACTGATGAAATCTGATGGCAAAAGAACAGCTCTATTTTTTACCTACCGAAGCATAAGGCAACAACTCTCAGCAAAGACCTCAGGAATCTGCACGGGTTCAGTTTTTTTTTTCCTGTGGCCGCCTCTCATGACCATCTGGGGGACGTGCTAACTAGTTGTTTGTCACTAGTTCTTTGGTCCTTAGCCGCTTCGCTTTGCCACTGGTGTTGGCAGCCGCATTTGTTTTTCCTTTCAATCAGGAGCACAGAATTTCAAGCAGATGTTCTCAAAAGTGCTTGACTTTTAAGCAGAGTATTCTGTGCTCTCTTGACGCTGCCTCTGCTCTCAGCCCTGAATCTGTTTTACAAATGAGGGGACTTGTGGGGTGGGATGGGGGTGCGGTGGAGGGAGGAGGTGGCTGCTGTCAGCCTGGGAACAAGGGCTCAGGGATTTTCACAGATTTCCTTTGGTTGGGGTGTTGGTGCAAACCTTTTGGGAAACATCTTAGCATTGTTTCAAAAAAGTGATTTATGTGTTTACACATTCATTTATTTTGAGGGGATCTGGGGTCACTCTCAACAATTCTTGGCTGACTGGGGACTGATAGCTTGGTATGAGGGTTCAAGGATTAGATGCTGTTTGGGTTCACATTGCTGGGGACCCCAAGGGCTACCATGGAGTTGCTTGGTGGCTACTGAGGGCACACCTGGCGATGCATATGGTGCCAGGGATCAAGCTGTTTTGCACAGCACAGACCTGCCTTCATGCTAACTCTCCTGCTTCTATTATTTTTCTTTGTTTTGAGGGAGCTCTTTGCTGAGAGATTATTCCTCATGGGGCTTCAGGGACCTTATGGGATACCGGGGATAGAACCCAGGTATTTTAACTGCAGCTCTATTGCTCTAGCTCCTCTTTTGTTTGTTTGCTTGTTTTGTTTTGGGGTATTTAGTTTGGGGGACAACTCTCCTCCCATTTCTATGCTTGAGGGTCACTTCTGGCAGTGATTGGGGAACCATGCAGATCTGCGATGGAACCGATTGAACCCAGACCTTTTGCAAGCAAAGCATTGCGCTACCTTTCCTATCTTTGTCATGCGTATTCCCCTCTTTCTCATCTGTCTAATTCTGGTGCTTGCACACACTTGGTTGTCACACCAAGGATCCAAAATAGTATCCTGAGGCTGGTGTGTGTGCGCGCGTGCGTGTGTGCATATGTGTGGTGTATGTGATTTAGTGGGAGAGTAGTTGCCTTGCATGTACAAACTCCTGAATTTATTTCTCAGCATCACAAAAAGTGGGGGATGGGTGAAGATCAAAGACTGACCTGAAGGTTAGGGAATAGTATCGTGAATAGGGCCCTTTGCCTTGCATGTAGCCAATTTGGACTCAATTCCTGGCACCAGATATGGTCCCCTGAGCACCTCCTACAGCCTTCCAACCACTGATGGGAGTGATCCTTAAGCACCAAAAACCAAAAGGGAAGGAAAAAGATAGATTTGGCTGCCAAAAAGCAGTGCTGCTGGGATTGCACTTGGCATGTGGGATGTGGGATGTGCAGGAATCAGACTCATGGTGTCCTGCCTGCAGGCAGGTTCTCTACCACCAATCCAGCACAGGATGCTCACCTCTGCAGTTTGTACCTTCCCAGGCTCTCTCCGGAGGTGACAGAGGCTCAGAACCTAGACAGGGCTGGGAGGAACATGCTGCATTTGAGCCCTGCTAGCTCTGTGACCATAGTCAACGTCCTCAGTTTTCTCACCTGTTTTCTTTCTTTCCTTTTTTCTTTTTTTAAATTTTGACAAAAGTTTTGGGTCTTACCCAGTGATGCTCAGAGGTTATTCCTGGCTTTGCACTCAGGAATCACTCCTGTCGGTGCTCGGGAAACCATATGGGATGCTGGGAATCGAACCCGGATTGGCTGCGTGCAAGGCAAATGCCCTACCTGCTGTGCTATTGATCCAGCCCCTCACCTCTTTTCTTGTTCAAGGCTAACTCCTAGCTCTGCACTCAGGAATCACTCCAGGTGGGGTCCGGATGACCTCACTGAGTGGCAGAGTAGAACCCGACTCAGCCGCATCAATGCAAATGCCTTCCTCACTGTACTTTCTGCAGGGGTTGGGTGACTACACTGAGTGCCAGGGTAGACCCCGGCTCAGCCGCATGCAATGCAAGTGCCTTCCTCTCTGGACTATTTCTCTGGCCATGAATTTCAGTTGGAGCAAAACAGGTAGTTTTAGGTGCAAACGCTCTCCAAGGTTGATAGAAAAAATATAGGAAGGCCACCAGACTTTTCCAGAAAACATGTCTGAGTGCTCACTGGGGCCTCCAGTCCCACTGCAGACAGGTGACAGGTGGCCCTACAGTGATGGCTGATGAACCTGGCATATCTGACCCTGGCCCAAACTGACCTGCCTCTCTCTCTGGAATGTTTTGGCGATGACCCTTAGGACACAGGTGCACAAGGGGCCGAGGTCAAGCCAACAGGATGAGACCTTCTCTGGTACCTGCAGTGCAGTTCAGCAGAAACACACCTGTCTCTTTCGGGCTACCATCTGCTACACAAAAGAGCTCTTGGTCCAGGCACTGGCCCTCTCCGTGGTGGCAAACCACCCTTCTCCCTGCATCCCTGCAAGAATTCTCTCCTGTCTCATTGCTGGGAGGCTGCTCCATGAGCATCCCGGTACATCTTGGAACTTAAGTGTATTTAAACCCGAATAATGCTGGAGGGGATTCCTGGTGGAAGAACAGAGTTGGGGAATCATCACGATCCAAGAGGTAATATGTAATCATAATATTATATATGGGCTGGAGCGATAGCACAGTGGGTAGGGGTAGGGCGTTTGCCTTGCACGCAGCCAACCTAGTCAGCCCAGGTTTGATTCCTCCGCCCCTCTTGGAGAGCCTGGCAAGCTACTGAGAGTATCTCACGCTCATGGCAAAGCCTGACAAGCTACTTGTGATGTATTGGATATGCCAAACACAGTAACAATTGTCACAATGAAGACCTTAGTGGGCCCGCTCGAGCAAATCAATGAACAATGGGAGGACAGTGACAGCGACAGAATGTTATATATATATTTCCTATGCAATGCATATATAAAATAGTGGAATAATTTGTATATGAACATGTTATATAATAGCTAATAGTGCTAAGGGCTTTTCCGGCACCATCTCAGTTCTGAAAACAGGTCTATAGAGGTGACATAAGTTTGAATCTCATTTTACAGAGAACAAAGCATGGAGAGATGAAGGAACATGTCAACAGTCATCTAGCAACGGATCCATCTAGTTGATGAGTCCAAGACCCAACCCAGCCTGGATTTCCTCCAGTGTCCAAGAGCTTAACTACTTTTTTTGCTGAACTGCACTTAGTAATGAGTCTTATTTATCAATATGGAAGACATGAGGGGCAGACGGCCATTAGACTCATCTCAGCATGCTTATTGCTAAACTTCATATCCAAATCCATGCACCATCAGCTTCAATCAATGACCACTTGCACCGACCAGAAGTAAGGCTCAGCCAGTGTCATGAGCAATGGATACTCTCATCTGAGAAACACAGCAGTCAGAATGTACAGCACTTGCTGTGGAGTGACAGAGCTGTCAAGAAAGTAATGGCATAAAAAACAAAATCTGCCATTATCAACTTTCTGAATTTCCAAGGAGCTGTTTGCTGCCCTGGCTAATGATGAACAGACTTCTATTCATCATCCCCAGTTTTGTACTCTGGGGAGCAGGTTATCATAGCGATCAAATCAGAGACATAAAAGGCTAGGAAACATTTAGCTTTAGAAAATAATGGCTCAGAACCTTAGTAAATCAAAAGAGCAAGGGAGGAAATAAACTGTACCATTCCAATGCCTGCTGGAGATGCTTTATGGAGGGGCCTTGACAGCGGTTTGCAAGTTTTAGGGTTGCAGATGATGAAAAGGAATATGCTGAGGAGAACATTCAAAGTCTCAAAGCACATTCAGATGGAAGGAAATGACAAGATCCTGGAGCGAACACAGCCTCTAATGCAATATTTGACTTCTGGATAGGCCATTGATTGTCAAGGATGTAGTAGTGACTTGCTTGATAAGCCAGAGGAGTTACCCCCGCCCCAGTATTTCCTCCCAATTCCTTAACACATGCACACACACATGTACACTCACATACGCATGCACACAAACATGTACACACACGCACACACACATGCACACACAGATGTGCACACACACACACTTATATACACATTTCCTTTTCCAGAAAATCTTAGATTTCTCTGGCAACTACATCCAGATTAAATTACAATAGAAATAATCTCCCTTTTTCGGGGGATGGGGGGTGGAGAGAGCATTTGGGCAACACTGAAAAATGCTTGTGGGCTACTTCTGGCTCTGTGCTCAGGGGTTACTCCTGGCAGTGCTTGGGAAACCACTTTTGGGGCTGGGGATGTGAGCCAGGGTCAACCAGGGATAAAGTAAGTGTCTGACCCTCTGCACTATCACTTTAGACACATTTTCCCTATTTTTTTGGTGGGATGGGACACCTGGTGATGATAAGGTATGACTCCTGTCTCTGCATTTGGGAATTGCTCCTGGTGGTGCTTGGGGGACCATATGGGATACTGGGAATTGAACCCAGTTTGGCTGCATGCAAAGCAAACACCCTACCTTCTGTATTATCTCTTCAGTCAAGCCCTCACCCCCCAATCCTCCTTTTTAAAATTAAATTTGCTATCCAGTTTTCATGAAATATTCATTTGTTTCCTAGACTTCAAGAACAGGGACCCTTATTCTGAGGGCTCACAGAAGACATCCCTGAAGTTGAATGTTGGATGAAGACTTTATCTTGTGAAGCCGTTTTTGTGATACTCTGTGGAGAGGTCTCTCACTCTCATCAGGGTGTGCCAGAAATCTGAAACACGTCCCACCCCCACCCTTCACCCCCTTCAAGGTTCATTAGAGTATTTGAGAAGTCCTTGAAGGTGGCTGAAAGATGTTCACGTTTAATAGAAAACCTAGCTCACCCTAGCTGAAAACTTTCTAGAACCCTCCATGGACAGGACACTGTAGCCCTACTGCTGCTTCTTTTTCGTAAAAGACCAAACAAGTGTGGGAGGTATTGGGGTTAGGAGGGGGTTAGAGCAGAGAAACTGGCAGTGTCCCTGAGTCCCCATCTGGTGGACCTCTGCTTGTTTCTCCATGGTTCTGTAAGTTAACGTGCAGGCAAAGGAACTAGCTTTTGATGTGCAGCATACAGTCCCCATTCTGATACTCTTTCCTAGTCACAGGACCTTGGATGAAAGGCCACCTCTCAGGGCCGGAGTGATAGTATACAGGCTGGGTGTTTGTCTTGCACACACCTGACCTGAATTCAATCCCCGGCATCTCCTATGGCCCCCTGAGCATCACGAGGATTAATTCTTGAGTGTAGAGCCAGAAGTAAGCTCTAAGCATTGCCAGGTGTGACCCAAAGAGAAAAAAAAGAGGGGCTGGACCAATAGCACAGCGGGTAGGGCATTTGCCTTCCACACGGCTGACCTGGGTTCAATTCCCAGCAGCCAATATGGTCCCCTGGGCACCACCAGGAGTAATTCCTGAGTGCAGAGCCAGGAGTAACCCCTGTGCATTGTCAGGTGTGACCCAAAAAGCAAAAAAATAAATTAAAAAAAGAGAAAAAAGGAAAGAAAAGAAAAGTAAAGAAAAGAAAAGAAGAGCCACCTCTCCTAGACTTTCTCATCTCTGTGACGGGGAGCAGGTTATGTCCCTGTATTGATTTTGAAGAGCATTGAATGAGGTCATCTGCAAGGACCTGTCTGCACACAGTCCCCAGCCACCACCCTGGAGCCCTCAGGGAGAGGTGGCCTTCTGGAACACCGGCTCTGGCATGTTTGAAATACAACACGCTCCCGTCCTCTGTATTACCTAATGCCACCAGCATCACCCATAATCAAATCTCCAGGTATATAGATAGCAAGACTATAACCACCCCCGTGATGAGCAAAGGCTCAGGATTCCAGACAGCCTACAGCAATTCAGGACCAGAGTGGCCACTGACATGTGTCACGTCCCAAGCACCTTGGACTTACAGGTTTAGAACAATTCTGTAGACCTGTCTTTACTCAGCAACCACTGGTCAAATACTCCCAAAGTTCCATTCTCAAGGGCCTGATGTCACAGAAGTCCACCAGTCTTGGATTCTTCCCACATTTACATTCTCAGCATCAGAGTTGGTCCTGTGGCCGAACCTAGTGCTCACTGCTCTGCATCCTACCTTCACGCTTGTTCCAAAGGCAGGAACTGCAGAGGCTGAGTCTCTTCTTCTGGCTTTCCTTGGGCCTGGGCACTCTCTCTTGTCACAACCCAGAAATTCCAGACCCCACCTCATATATTCTCCAGGAGCCATCAGAGCGACTCCTGAGTGACGTGGGTTGGTTCACGGGTCAGTGGAAGCTTCTTCCCCTGGAGCCTGCAGACATTCCTCTGTCTCATTCAGGTATGGCCGAGAGCTGCTCCCCACTGCTTGAGACAGTGGGAATGGGACAGCAAGTCCTGCTGCAGGCTACCCCCTTCCTGGCCTTCCCCATTCTGCAGCACTGGTAGAGAAGGAATGTGGTGGGTTTCACCATCACTGTGAAGGCTGCGAGCAATAGTGGCAGCTGTTGAGGACATGACACCATTTGGCCATGGAGAAGGCACTGTTTCGCATTGGTGCAGTGCTGTGAGCACTGTCAGATACGGGGACTTGGGGAAGGGGGCAGTGGATTTCTAATTTTTTGTTTTGCTTGGGGGCCACACCCAGTGGTTCTCAAGGCTTACTCTAGTCTCTGTGCCCAGAGACAGCTCCTGGAGGTGTCAGGGGACCAGGGTTGGCTGTGTGGGAAGCAACTTCCTTAATCCCTGTGCTATGTCTTCAGCTCTGGATTTATAATTCATTCTCATTCTGTGTGACCTTGGGGAAGTTACTTTACATTCTCAGGGGCTCAGCTATAAAATGACTATAAAATAGGAGGTGTTCTTCCCTACCGATAAGAGATGAGAGTTATACTTAGGACTGTGTGAGATGAACTATATCATGTCCATGATATCTAGTTCTTTCCAGAGGTTTTCATACCTGGCCAGGATTTTCCTGGAGGACAGCACCTTGTCTTCTCTTTGTGTTCATCCCTAGCACAGGGCCTGGTCCAGCATGTGTGTACTAACCCAGAGGCTGTATGACTGTGTGTGACACCAAGGTTACTCCAAGGGGGCACAGAAATCACATAAGTCGGGGTCTATGGCATGAGTCTAGTAGGACAGTGGTTGTGAGTTCAGGAAGGAAAGGTCAGAAGGGACCAAGGTTGGAAACAGGTTGAGAAACTGCATAAAACTATTGAGCGAATGAAATATTTATTTATTTATTGGCATGGGCAGTGCACTTCTCATTCCTCCTATGTCTGATAGCCATAATCTGATGATCCACTGAGGGTCAGATGCCCTACTGAGTCAGAGATTCATGGTCTATCTAACTGCACTTCCTTCTGATGTGATGGGGTATGAATTGGATCATAGCTGATAAAGAGCTCTTCCACTCATGGAGAATGATTGCCTTCTGAAAGGAGCTTCTGATGTTCTAAACAGAGCGCTACATCTTAACAACCAGTATAGAAGTATCTCATTTTAAAAATGGCACCTCAATTTAGAGTCCGCTTTGAAGATAGGAGGCAAGCCAATCCGTTTTCCACTAATCCTCAGCTACCATTAATTAAAGGCTAATTTTATGCCAGCATTCCCTGGGATTTAATCCACGATAAGGAGCAGACAGACTCATTCTGCAATGTTCTGTTGACCCCAACATTCCTCAAGGGCTTCCCAGAGTTAGGGGGGATCCAATCCCCTTGAGTTGAAATGTTGATTCAAGCAGAGATGGGTTTCACTATGCCTGCAATTTTCTGAGAAGAGTGAAGGAGTCGAATGATTTTCAACTGGTGCAGAGAGAAATCGGAGATGCTGTTTCTGCAGCATTTCCAACCACTCTTTTTTCTTTATCAGAAACAGGGGTCCTCATAATACTTGCCATGCCCTGTGGGAACCTCATGGAATTCCCCCAGAGCTTGCCAATGGTGAGTTTCTGCAGCTGCCCAGTGGAGACGGAGTGCAACATAATGCTGAGGTTATGTAGTCCAGTACTGTACCTGGGTTATGTCCATATTAACTCACAGCTAAATTTTTCTACCTAATGCTTTGTAGGGGGCAGGCAGGGTCCTCGTAATAGTGGTGGGGACCACCAGGACTACACATGGTATTGCTTGGAATTCAGGACATGCCAGGATCAAACTCAGGGCCCGATACCTTCCCACCATATTCTTCAGTCATTTGAACCCTCTCCCTGACCCCTGATTCTTTAAGTTTGCAGTGGGGGGAAAAATAGCCCGCATGTGTATACTTCTTATTCTCCTTTTCCTCTTCCTCTTCAACTCAAAGCCTCATGCTTTCAAGGATGTGCTTGCTCTACCTCAGAGCCACATCACCCAGCCCCGGGATATATTTCTTTGGTGTCCCTCTCAGAGAGCCTGGCAAGCTACTGAGAGTATCCTGCCTGCACGGCAGAGCCTGGCAAGCTCCCCATGTCATATTCGATATGCCAAAAACAGTAACAACAAGCCTCACAATGGAGATGTTACTGGTGCCCGCTCAAGTAAATAGATCAACAATGGGATGGCAGTACTACAGTGCTACGGATTATTAGACTAGCCCCATCATTTTTACGTGCCCTATTGTAGAGTAAGATGAAAGACAGTCTCTACTGAGCAAGCACTCTGAGAGAATCCAGGTCTGAAGACAAAAACAAAACAAAACAAAATAAAATAAAATAAAGCCAAATAAAGGGGGTAGGTGCTGGGCGGGACAGGGGAGCAAGGCTTGAAAGCTTTTCCCACAGGGATTGGATGTGTTTCTCGGGACAGCATGCAGACACTGTGGGTAAATGATGCTTTGCAGACTCCAGGCAGAGTGATAGCAGCACAGAGCATAAAGAGGTGAATCCTCACACTAGCTTCTGTCATCGTTTTCTACCGGAACCTGTACACTTGACTTGGCCAGACCCTGCATATGGTTCCACACACACACACACACACACACACACACACACACACACACACACAAAGTCTCTCTTTTTTGGTTGTTGTTATTTTGAGCATCACAGGCTCTGCACACATAGATCACTTTTGGTGGCACTTTGGGGAACTATAGGTTGTGCTGGGGATTGAACCTGGGTTGGCTGTGTGCAAAGCAAGTGCATTATCCTCTGTGCTATCTTTCCAGACCAAGAAGAAACATCTCCTTTGTACCGTGGGTGGGGGGTGTTTGCCTTGCACGTAGCCAACCTGGGTTCAACCCTTGCACCTTGTATGGTTTCGTGTGCCCCTGCAGGAGTGATCTTTGAGTACAGAGCCAGGAGTAAAGCCTGAGTACTGCCAGATGTGGCCCCCAAGAAAGAAAGGAAGGAAGGAAGAAAGAGAGAAAGCAAGAAAGAAAGAAAGAAAGAAAGAAAGAGAAGAAAGAAAGAGAGAAGTTTATTTCTTAATTTTTAATCTTTTTCTGTCCATACTCTCTCTTAGCCTGGCCTCTTTTCTTCTTCCTTCCCCTTCCTTCTATTTCTCTTTCCCTCTCCTCTCTACCTCTCTGCCCCTTCCACTCTCCCTCTCCTTCCCTCTCTTTCTGTCCCTTTGTCCTTCCCTAGCCTTCTTCCCTCTCTGTCCCTTTTCTTATTTTTGCTTTTTGGGTAACATCCAGCGATGCTCAGGATTACTCCTGGCTCTGAGCTCAGGAATTAGCCCTGGCGGTGCTTGTGGGACCATATGGGATGCTGGGAATTGAACCCAGATTGGCCGCATGCAAGGCAAATGCCCTACCTGCTGCGCTATCGCTCTGGTCCCCCTCTCCCTCTCTTTCTTTTCTCTCTCTCTCCGGTGCTATGAATTGAACCCAAAGGCCTCACACTGAGTCCCATGGAGACCCTTCTGTCTTGGTCTCTTTTCACACCTTTCACAGATCCTTACATTTGACCTGGGTCTAAGTATCTCATCACATAGATGAGTCTCTCCCGATGACAAGAGGAGGGCAAGCAGAAACAGCCTTTGATTAATATTTTAGTCAGAGGCAAGGAGTTCTGCTATGAGATGAAGGCATATTAAGAAATAGCTCCCGGACAAATGTACTTTGTGAGTTCATCTCAAATCTT
>JAOXYA010000016.1:5925046-5937350 GCA_028565675.1 Sorex palustris | reverse complement strand
ACTTTCAGCATGCTTCTCCCATCCTGGGAGGATCCTCCCAACACCTTTTATTTGGTGCTCCCTTCTCTATCTGAGCTCTCACAGGGACTCAATTAAAAAAATATAAATAAAGAAAAGGATGTTTTCTGTCATACATGGCTATAAAACAATGCAGTAAGGCAACCACAAATGGTCAAAGGCAACGGAACCTGAGATATGGCCTCTAGAGCTGAGTTTACCCGGAGTGGGGGTGGGTGGGGATATTGGGATGTGGATGGAATTGGTGGAGGGAATCAGACACTCTGGCAGCTGATGTGGACTGTTGTAGGCAGGAAACTCTATCAAGAAGAATATTTCCCTTCACAGGCCCTCAACAAAAATTGGGGGGAAAAAAACAAGAGAAAGAACAGCTTTAAAAACGTAACTTAACATTCTCTTCATAGTCACATTTATATGGAGGGGGGAAGAGAGAGAGAGAGAGGACATTTATCTAAAATTTAGTTGTGTTTATTTATAATTTACTTAATTACATGTTGTATTCAATTTTGTTTCTTTTATTGTAGTTTATTTAAAACTAATTTATTTCATTTAAAATTCATTGGTTTATTTTTGAATTTGGGGGGGTTACTCCCCAGAGTACTCAGAGAGCTATTCCTGGATTTGGTCTCCAAAGAAACTCCTAGTAGAGCTTGGAAACCAGATATTGTTTTTGGTGCCAGGAATTGGAACTGGGGTCATCCATATGCAAGGCAAATGCACAATGCCTTATACTGTGTCTCTGGCCTGAGAAAAAACATTCAAGTTAGCTGGTGGTGAAAGCATTTCTCATCTCCTCTTTGGGCTCCTGCAGGGCTGAGAGGACACCTCTTGCCTTTAAGGAGAGCCAGGATAGCCCAGCTTGCTGGAAAGTTCTGGGGGCCACTCAGACACTGGTGCAGCACTGCCAGGCCAGATTGGGACTTCAAGTCACTGGCAAAAGCCTGGCTCGGGACACCATGACCCCGAGTGATTGCCATCTGTGGATAATTGGGTTCTCTCCAAATGTTCAAGCCAGCCTCCACATCGAGAGAGACCGACACATACATTAGTGTCGGCATAATGAGTCACTCCAGCATCTGCGCCAAGGGCAGCTCGAAGGGGCCGTTGTAAATGCTCGGCCCGTGCATGCCTGGAGGTGACCTTCGCCATGGCTGTGGGGCGCCCCGGGAAGGGTTGGCCTGGCTGGAAGCATCGTTCTGACTTGCTGAGCTCCAGGATAAATAATGGATTAGTCAAAATGAGGCCCCACAAGGAAAACTGAAATATGACTATCCATTATTTATTTTTGATCAAGGATAGTCTCTATTCCCAAAATATGATTTAAAGCAGCTTTCTTAATTGCACACAAGAATACAGGTAGCCCATAGATATTTAAAAATAAAAATGGAAAATAAAAAGGAGCAGAAAGTAGGCGTGTGTAAATCAGGGAGTGACAGGTGTGAAATTTAGTCTTGAATAAAGTGAACAAAGTGTGTCCTCTTGTCCTCAATCTTTGCCTGAGGTCGGCATCTTAGCAAAGACAAAAACATGATTTGTGACAAACATCTCTTTCAGTCCCATAGTTCAGGTAAATGGGCCTATGTAGGGAAGAAAGAAGACATTTCCCTGGATAGAGGAAAACAGGGTGATATCATAGCAAGAAAACCCCACTTATCTGCTCTTTGGGGACTCCATCCTCCTTTTTCCTTTTGTCTTGTCTCAATAAAAAAGTTGCTTCCTCATATCAAGGGAAGAAATCCTAGTTTGTGTTTGCTAGGCTCTCTAGGCATGGTGTTGGTTGTACTTAATAATATTTTAGCACATCACCGCAGTGCAGCGTGGTAGCGTCCATTCATAGACAAAGGCCCTGGCATGGTTGTCCCGGGAGTGAGGGGAGATCTGACCACATATTCTGCTCCTACCGGCTGCTTTTACAGAAAGACCCAAAATACAACCAATAAAACATCTCTAGGTAGCGTCTATTGGGATTATCTTTCTTTATAGCATTTCCCCAAAGGCTCCGCTTATTTCTGATAATTCTATCGAGAAAATGAGAAGATAATTGTGCTAACAGATCACGTGTAGGATCATAAAGTTTATTGCGTTTCATGTTTATTTCATGAAATGAAAGCCCAAAGCAGACCTTGTTAAGAGCCCAAGTTTCAAATGCCGAAGTCTCCACATTGCTCTGATTGAACGTTCCAAGCTCATGTTCAACCAGACAGAAAAAAAAAAGCCCCCCAAAAAACCAAAAACCAGGAGAATGATGGATGGTTTTGAGTGTGAAGGTCTGGCCCATCGGACTGTCGGACTGTATAGAAAAACCCAGGCTGGTTCTCCTTTCAGCTCTCCTTGTCTCATTTCCATTCTCATTCAGTATGTTGATGGGGTTGGTGCACATGTTGTAAAGCCTTACAGTGTTGATCAGCAAGGTGAAAGAGGCCAAAGGGGGCGCCATAGCCAGACACAACCTTTAAACACAGGGAGACAGATATATTCACCGTGGAGGTGTTTCCAAGAATAAGGTGGATAAAAGCACCATTAACAGGGCTTGGAGTGATAGTGAGTGGACAGGACATTCACAGACCAGATTACATCCCTAGGATTCCCCCATCCTGCTAAGAGTGTCATTTTATTTATTTATTTTTCTTTTTGAGTCACATCTGGCTATGCACAGGAGTTACTCCTGGCTCATGCACTTGGGAATCACTCCTGGCGGTACCCGGGGGACCATGGGATGCTGGGAATTGAACCCTGGTCAGCCACGTGCAAGGCAAACACCCAACCTGCTGTGCTATCACTCCAATCTCAAGAGTGTTGCTTTAATGCCAGGAATTAGCCCTGAGAACAGATTAGTGCTCCCCTTCCCTCAACAATAAAAAGTCACCGTTAATAGCTGTCAAATTAGGAGTTTTGGGTTTTGTTTGTTTTGCTTTTGGGGTCACACCCAGTGATGTTCAGGGGTTGTTCCTGGCTCTTCACTCAGGAATGACTCCTAGTAGTGCTCAGGGGACCATATGGGATGCCGAGGATGGAATCCGGGTTGGCCACGTGAAAGGTAAATGCCCTATCCACTTACTATCACTCTGGCCCTGCCACATCAGAATTTAATTCCTGTTGGGACCAGAGAGCTAGTTCAAGGGGCTGGAGCACATACTTTGGATACTGGAGACCTGAGTTCTATCCCTGGTACCTCATGGTACTTTGAGCCAGAAGTGACCTCAGACAATAAGCTGGGAGTATTTCCTATAGTGTGCATGCTTTGTGTGCATTCCTGTCACTTCCTCCAAGGGGGAAAAAAAAAGAAACAAAAAGCAACAGAATTTCATGCCTGAAAGGTGTTAACAATTGGTCTGTGTGGGTAAAACCATGATGGGACAAAGCATGGAGAAAAATACAGTACTGAGCTCTGCAAACTCACTGTACATACTCAAAAGCGACTACTCAGAGCAAACTGAGTTTGTTATCTGCAAGCATTCTGTGTTTTTGAAGGTTAGCTCTTCATCTCATTTATATGGCCTTTCCCGATCAGATCACAGAAGGCAGGATATCGTCTACATTTCTGCTGAATGCATAGTGGTCACCAGTCCATAAACGTTTCTCTGGATGAAGGTGATGAAGATTACAAACTGGTAATGGACAGAGGTATGTTACCTGCCTTTGCAAGATCCGCTCTGGAGGGAGACTAGGTGTGCCTTGCTGTGTGGGGATGGGAACGAAGGGAGCTACAGATAAAGAAAGCACTGGAAGGAGTTGCCCAGTCTTCTTCCAACAATGAGCTTTACACAACCCCCCTCCCCAAACGTTTTCTTCACAAATTTGTTTATTCCCAGCAGGAGACATTTCAAACGGATCTGTTTGAGAATGCATTTAATTACTGTCATGCTGATAATGAAGACTCTTCTCACCCCTCTACTACACACATGATTGCATGCACACCCATCTTTTCCAACTAACCTCACAGCCGCCCAGAGAGCGTTCGATTACCCTAGTACTAATTCCAAAGGAAACTCATTCTTCTCTCTTGTGCTTATTTTTTATCGTCAATCACTGTCTCTCATATTGTTTTGTCTCTCTCTACCTCCTTAGTTTATTTTCAAATAACTTATTAAAAAAATCTCCGTGGGGCTGAGCAACAGAACAGCTGATAGGGTGCTTGCCTTGCACACAGCTGACTGGGGTTTGATCCTTTGCTCTGTGACTGAACCCCAACAGGAGTAATTCCTGAGTGCAGAACAAGAGTAAGCCCTGAGCATCACCGAGTGTGGCCCCAAAGTAAAAAAAAACATAAAACAAAAACTTACAAACAAAATCCTTTCTGGGGGATTGGAGTAATAGCACAGTGGGTAGGGTGTTTGCCTTGCATGTCTCCCAACCCGGCCTTGATTTCCAGCATCCCATATGGTCCCTTGAGCACGGCCAGGAAAAATTCCTAAGTGCATGAACCAGGAGTAACCCCTATGCATTGCTGGGTGTGACACAAAAAGCAAAACAACAACAACAACAACAAAACCAGAAACCCAAAATAACAAACAACGCCCCTCCCCCCAAATCCTTTCTGATACTCTTCATCTTCCATGTTTTTTCCATGATAGCTTCCAGAAAGGAGTCTACACCAGTGACTGCATCTTAGCTGAATGTTGAAATCACTTTGGGATTTTTCACTGACTGGGATGGAGTCCAGCTCTTGAACATCCCCTGGGGGGTTTCAATATGCAGAAAAACAGAGAACTGGTTTATCTTCATTTCTATAAATTTCTCAAGCTCATTCACTTCCATTTTATGGGCACTTCTTTCTCTAAGTTTTCTGGTGTGACATTAATCCGTGGCCTACGAACAAACCTCCATAATTCTCTTTCTGGTCTTGATTTTGTTCTTAGAATCTTTCTCCCGGTAGTTTCTGAACTCAGGATTTCGATCCTCCTGCCTTCCACTGTGACTTCTCAGAAGTTCTATTTTTCTTACTTGTTCAAGTGGCACAACACATCCCATTGTTACTGAAGCCAGAAACAACTCAGGCATCGCCACCAATGGTAGCTCAACACCCATCTCACCTCCCCAATCTAGCAACGAATAAAAAGAACACCACGGATCCCATACAGCACCTGCCTTCCTCCATCCCCTATTGCTCTTACCTGCATTTTAGGGGCTAAGCACCTGTCCACTCTTATTCATTTCCATGACAGGACCCAGGGTTAATTACCATAGCTAAGAGCTAAGATGAATAACAATAAGCTTTCATAATTAGCCATATTGATTCCAGTCTTCTTTGTGTGTGTGTGTGTGTGTGTGTGTGTGTGTGTTGGCCATACCAAGCACTGTTCAGGGCCTACTTCTGGCTCTGTACTAAGGGATCACTTGTGACAGTGGTTGCGGGACCATACGGTGAGCTGGGAAGGGAACCCGGGTCAGCTGCACACAAGGCAAGCTCTTACTTGCTGTCCTATTGTTTCAGACTCTCTTTGGTTCCTTGATTCCAGTCTTAACACCTTCCCATTTATCTTTGACATGGCTCCTTCATTTGGAACCAAGTATTTCCAACATATTGCACCATCATCCCTTACTGCCTCCTGGTTCCCCTGCCATCTAGCAGCTGAATGCTCCCGCTAGTTCCCATTATAACCCTTCTGGCACTGTGGGTAGGACTATTGTGTTTCTCTAGCACTGGACGAAGGGAGTTGTGTGATTTTGTCCCTTTGTTTCCTGAGCCTCCCATAAAACCCGGTATATAGAATGAAGCCAATAAATTCTGATTCTCTGAATAAATAAATTAATATGCAATTCTCTTTTGACGACTGGACCTGGCCTTATCTGACAGCTAATTTTCCAGGCAACTTTTCTAGAGCGATTAACAAGGATAAAAGAATGCAAAGTATGAGAGCTTCCAACTTAGAGTGGGACAGGGAAAAAGATGCAGAGCAAGTGAGGGATAGATAGAGTTACCCACTGCCTCCACAGGTCCCCTTTGGATCTAATTTTATGCATGTAAGAAATCATTTCTGGAAAAAGACAAGTTTAATACCATATGTGTTTCATTATAGGTCCAAGAGATGGCAATAAAGCAGGCTGGAGACATAATAAGAGGGAAAACATAATTTGGGTATAGAGTCTGGCGCTAGATTTGACTAAGGCATCTATTACAGGATGAAAACTATTCTAAGCTCCTCTGCCATTGGAAATCAATTCACCAGTGAAAATCAAGAGAATAAAAGGGTTTCCCGTGTGTGTGTACATATGTGTGTGTGTGTATGTGTGTGTGGTCTTCACACATACATGCTTCTTAGGAAAGCAAAGGGACCCTGGTTTGATGTTTCATCTCATTCTGCCTAATTTATGCCCACTTCGAATGAACGAATTAGAAGTCCGTTATACGAGGGGCTGTGACAGAGGCTTCTTTTCTGTGAAATATCGATTTCATATGGATGTGACAAAACATGTATTTTTCCAGATTCACTGATTTGGGAGAATTATAATGAGGATCTTTTGCAAATTTTTTTGGGGGGCGGGCATAAGCTGTGACTTGCTAATGTGTTTCTTAAATAGCTCCTGGCTTTGTTTGTTTGTTTGGGGGCAGATCTTGCTGTGTCCAGGGGTTACTCCCGTCTCTGTGCTCAGGGATCACTCCTGGTGGTACTCTGGGGAGCATATACGGTGTCTGGGCTTGAACTCAGGTGGCTGTGTGCTCCCACTGTGCCGTCTTTCTGCCTTTAAGCTCCTGGGACCTTCATGTTTGTCTGTTTCAAGATGCAAAACATAGTGACCTTTACCAAGCATCCTCCCTCCACCCTTCACACCCCCAAATGCACACCATCTCTCCCCCACAACCCCCACGCCCCCACCCTGGTACTTTCTGGAAAAGAGGAATAAGAAAATGCAGGTAATTTGCAGGCATGCTTCTGATAACCATTTTAGGGCCCTGTAATAATAAAGAACAATTAACAATGGCTTCTCTGCCTTTGATGAAGCACTTTCTGGGCAAATGGTTTAATTAATGAAGAGGCGGCTTACTTTGGTTTAATCAGGCAACATTTAAGAGGAGGCTGCTGAGGACAGCATTGATTTCTCCACAGAGGCATGAGGCTGAGGTCTCCCTGTCCACAAGATGGCAGTAAATGTTTGATGAGTTTCTATGATATTTCAGTCTTTTGTGTGTGAATAGGTGGAGGGGGTAATGGGGGGTGAGGGGAGGTAAAACTTGCTTTAGTACATTTCACTTACTTGATGTTTTATATTGTTTTGCATTTTAGCATCCAAGAAATCCAGTTATATAAGATTTAGAATGGTTTCAAGTGGCTATGTATCCAAAGAGTTAAAGTTGTGTACCCTAAGAAAAATAGTACACACTAGAACTCTGCCTTCTAATGGTAAATGATTTTAAAAAAAGACTCCCCTCAGTCCCCCTCTTCATCCTAAATTAGCACTTGGCTTGGAGAAATGATAGCATTTTAAGTCAAGTGACCAATAACTTAAAAAATCTGTGAACAAATGTGTGTATTTGTGGAGTTGAGTGAGACACACATGGAGGTGCTTGAGGGCTGCAAAAAATCAAGATCACTGGGGTCTTCTCAAACACTTCAGATCCAGGGTTGGAGAGATAGCACAGCAGACTGGGCGTTTCCCTTGCATGTGGCCGACCCGGGTCCAATTCCCAGCAACCCATATGGTTCCCCGAGCACTGCCAAGAGTAATTCCTGAGTGCAGAGCCAGGAGTAACCCCTGAGCATCTCCGGCTGTGACCCAAAAAGCAAAAAAAAAAAAGAAAGGAGCCCCCCCAAAAAAGCTTCAAATCCGTGGAGAACGTTGATGCGCCTACATACAATAGTAACCAGGTTATGTGGGAACATCTGGGATAAAATAGTGAAGGGAAGACTTGTGGTTGCTGGTGGTTGTGTGAAGTGAAGAGGGGAGAGTTGTGGGGAAATAAAGCATTCAATGTAGTCCCTGCAGAATAGGTGGGCTCCAGAGAGCTTGGGGGTGAAAGCCTGCCGAAGGCGATAAAGAATACTGCTGCAAAGTGTAAGTTAAAGACAGGATTGGGAATGCAGTACAGTTAGCTGGCCTATTGCATGGTAGTGTTAGAAGTCTGATTCTATTATGGACACAGTGCAGATTCCGTGACGGTGTATGAGCAGAGGAGTCACCTAGTAACAGAAAGAAGGGCCTGGGATCTGGGAAGGATGGAAAGATAGAAATGAAAGGAGAGTAGCTCTGCAATGGGGCAGTTTCGGGAAGAAGCAGCACAAGGATTAGATCCAAAACTGTTGTTCTAAAGCTAAGACCATTGACTTCATTTCTTTATTCATTTCTTTAGGTCATTTTCCTGCTATGGGAAGCAAGAGGTTGGACCAGGTGGGCTTTTTTTTTCAGCTTTCCAAACCATAGGCCTTTCTAGGAATAGCTGGAGTGGGGAGACAGGGGAACTGCATACAAGGGAGGCAGAAGAACACTTGGGCTCAGACTGAAAGTGAGTGGAGGGACCTGGGATGGGATATTGGCAGGGAGGAGAGAGGAGAAATAAAGGGAGAAAGAACATTTCATGCAGCTGTTTGCTTAGAAAGACAATGGAGCTGTAAGTAATGAATCGCAACAATAGTTTGGTGAAGGATGTTTTTTCAACTCTGAACATACTGAGATGTACAGGCGATATTTGTAACATTTAAATCACAGACAAGAGGGTTGTTTCAATTCATCTAAATAGTCGGATAAAAGATCTGAACAGATAAAAGAAAGACTATCAGGATGGTTTTTATTCTCTCCTTAATAAACATAGAGTGCAGCACATATAATATCGTCAGAGGAAACAGAGAGATAGCTTTAAACGTAATACTGGAATGGAAGCAAAATAGACCTTGTTTTAGATACAAAGTTCGTGCCTTGGGCCTACCTCATGGAAGCTGGGCTCAGAGCTGCTTTTCTGCTGTGGTATAGCATGATGTTCCAGCCACTTGTGTGGATACCACACACACACACACACACACACACACACACACACACACACGGGAAAATAAGTGAGGACTGACTCATCTCTGAAGACTTGGTCCAAAGTCCCATGTTACCTCAATATCGGAACATCTCTTAGTGGGTTGAGATGTTCTCTCTCTTCCAGCTCAGTTCTGACTGGAATTTTTTGGGGGAAGCCAAAAGGACAAATATGAAGTCAGCAATAGTTATCAGAAAGTGGTTCAGAATGTGCAATTTCCAGGGCTGTCAGGCTGAGATCAGCCAGTTCCAGGCTAATCTCCAAGACCACAGCACTGTCTGTACAATGACATTTGAGGCCCAGGAGGGTGGGTTGGTGGGAGGATGGGATGGAGGTGCCTTCAAATCATCAGAGATTAAGCCATTTGATGTTTCTCAGGGTGGCGCATGGAATGTGAGATGTTCTGGGTACATGCTTCTATTTGGAGTATACTTATAATCATATACTTATGTAGAAATATACAATTCATTTCTAATCTTTCTAAAACTGAAATACTTAAAAATTTTTTTTGTCACACCTGAGGATGCTCATGTGTTACTCCTGGCTCAGCATTCAGGAATCAGTCCTGGTGGTATGGGACCATATAGAGTGCTGAGATCAAATCCAGGTTGAGCAAATGAAAAGCAAACACCTTATCTGCAGCAGTATCCCTCTAGCCTCAAAATCTAAAGTACTTTTACTGAGATTCCAGCCACTCAAACATTAGAGACTAAGGAGGTAGCTTGAAGACAAAGAAGTGAGTACTTCCGAATGCCACTAGTTAACTTTGCTAATGCTAAAACTATCAGCTATTTCTTTATATCAAGAACTTTTAAAAGTACTATACAACTTTCACTATCTTTTTCCTTTTAAACCACTTTTTCCTTTCTTTTCATTTAAAAGTCAATAGTTTAATGGGTAAAAGAACTATTTCCTTCCCTAGGTGCTTATCTCAAGGACATAAAAACACTAATTAAAAAAGAGGCAAAACCACGTTGATTGTAGTATTATTTACAGTATTACCATGGACAGTGTTATCTATGATATCCAAGATCTGGAAACAATCCAAATAAAACTAACAATGTATGATAGGCAAGGAAGATATGGCCCACAATCACTATGAAGTTTCAGGTGCCTTTTGTAGCAACACGAACAGAACTAGAGAGTGTCATGCTAAGCGAAATGTCAGAATGAGGAAGACAGTTTCCTGATGATCACACATAGCAATGTGGGATACAAAGGAACAATGGAAGGGACTAGATAATGCCCAGTGAGAACAGACCTGTAGAATTTGGTCCCAGAATGGAGGTATCTGAAGGAGGAGTGTTGGCTGAAGGACCTAATTAATTGACTTGCTGTGGACAAGTGGACAAAATGTGTTTTTTTCTTTTTTGGGTCACACCTAGTGATATTCCCAGATTACTCCTGGTGCTGTATTCAGCAATCACTTCTGACAGTACTTGGGGGACTATATGGGATTCTAGGGATCGAACCCAGGTCAGTTGTGAGCAAGGCAAATGCCATACCTGCTGTACAATCATCCCCAGCCCCAGACAAGATCAGTTTGATAGTGGGTGTGGTATGGTAACATTTATACTCTAAGTAACCAGTGTTAGCTCACTGAAGAATTAAACTAGGAGCTGGAGAGATAGTACAAAGGTTAAGGCACTTGCCTGCATATTGTTGAACCCAGTTGAAATCCCTGGCATCATGTGTCCCCTGAACACTGCCAGGAGTGACCCCCGAGCACATAGCAAGACATAAGCATTGAGAACTGCCAAGTGTGCCCCAGCCCTGAACCAAAAATAAATAAATAAAATTCAAAAGAAATTATTTCTATAGTGTGAGAGAGCTAAGTTCTATGTTGTTAAGTTTCATTTGTGGCTTTGGGATTAGGTGCGGCTCCTTTCAGAAGCCAACATCTAGTTGGTCTAGTTCTTATCCAGCTGAGATCTGTTTATAGCAGTCTGTCTACTTGGCCTTGTCTGAAGCTCAGAACCCTGTCGAGACTCTTTCCTGTATCCCGTCTTCTCTCTCCCAGGCCCTAGGTATGGGGCACATTCATACTCATAAAGCAATGAATCACTCATCGCTTCTCCTTCTTCACTTCCAGCATAAACACACCTTGATGACAAAAAAGTGACTTTTGGGAAAACAGTCAATACAAGTGAAAACTAAACATAGTCTTTATGCAAAAACAGTTTTGTTTATTTCCAATATCCTTTCCCCCCCCTCCCCAATATCCGTTATCAGTCAGGCACTGAGATTACAGAAGGTCAGTAACTTTAGGGTAATTTGCTTGAGCTTCTTCTTCTTCTTTTTTTAAAATTAGTTTATTTATTTATTGCTTTTGGGGTCACACCCAACAATGCTCAGGGGTTACTCCTGGCTCTGCACTTAGGAATTACTCCTGGCAGTGCTTGGGGGATCATCTGGGATGCTGGGGATCGAATCCACGTTGGTTGCATGCAAGGCAAATGTCCTACCTGCTGTTCTATTGCTTTGGCTCCTTTAATTCAATTTTATAAAAGAACTATGGAGAGTTGAGTTTTAGACAGAATGTTCTAGCACCAATCTCACTACCAGTTTCAACTTCCCTCCATCAGGGTTCCCAAGTTCTTTCCCCACAACTTGCCACCTTGACAGGCACATTTTAAAGTTTGGTTGGTGTGGTTTGGATCTTATGCCTTCAGTGTTGTTAACTTGTGGTTTGGATATATAACTATGCCACTCTCCCCCATTACTACTCAAGGCCCCTGACTCCTGCTGCCATTATACCCCCCCTTTCTCATCCTCTTCCTTCCTCCTTGATTTCTGTCCTTCTCTCCCCGCCGCTTCCTATACTCCGGGGCTAAGGATGAACTAAGCATCCCTCCTTTACTATTTTCATATCCTCTTCCTGTTATTCTATATACCATAGATAAGTGAGATCACCTGGTGTTTGTTTCTCATCTTCTGACTCACTTCACTCTGCATGATATCTTCCAGTTCTTACCAGGTTGCAGCAAATTTCATGATTTCATCATTCCTTGCAGAGGCATAGCATTCCAGTGTGCATATATACCATGTCTTCATTATTCATTCATTTCATCTCACAATTCTTTATACATCCGGACACCACCCACCCCACACCAGATCAGTGGAAGCTCGGATGCTGATGCTGATGATGGTGTTGTTCACCTTCAGAAACCTGAGCCATGCCTGGGGTGATGAGGAGCTTTCAGACTACAGCTTGTGGAAAACCCACAGGGAAGGAGACATCAGCTTTCAGGGGCTCTGTCTGCCGCCGGGTCGTGGGCTTGGCGCCAGCTGCCTCCTGGGCTCAGGGCAGGGGGGAAGCCTGGGCTC
>JAOXYA010000016.1:5688383-5699367 GCA_028565675.1 Sorex palustris | reverse complement strand
TTTTGCTGGGGACCTGCAACAAAATCACAGGAAGACTTGACCTCGATTTAGCCTTAACTGAAGATAAGCATCACTATTTGTCCATTTCATTGTTGTTGTAACTCCCAAAGTTCCCAGTGGACCGTGTGGACTAAGGGAAATCACTTTATCTCTCTATTATTTTCCTGCTCTATACAATCAGGATAATGAATGGATACTCTCAGGCGTGGCTCTGAGAATCAACAAGATAACCATAGAGCCCCGAGTTTAGGAAAATGCCCAGTAATGACAGGGAGGTAGGAACTGGAATGATTACATCAGCTTAAGTAAAAGAAAGCCACAATTGAGAAGGAAGTTTTGCCTGAGGGTTGTTGGCAGCCCAGGCCAACGAGGAAAAATATGATGAGTTAAAGAGTTCTCATTATCTTCTACACTGAAGCACAACCTTTCATCAGAACAAATACTCTTCAATGACTGCACTGCTAAGAAGGCTTTCTCACTGGATGTTTCAATGGGACTCAGGCTAGCAGAATAAACGGGACCCTCTTTTCCTCTTCTGCCCTATGCAATACAGAATGATCTTCATTAGCTAGTATTGAAAGAGGAAGCCTCATTTTCCCCTTGCCAACACCATGGGAGCCCACAGTTTCCCTTCACTAGCAGTTCCAATTCTCCCCATCAACCAACCACACCTCATCCCCAAAGTTTGACCTTTCTTTAACATTCCTGGAGTTCTCTAGGACCATATTCGTCTTTCCTGAAAGTAGGAATCACAAGACCAAGATAATGAACAATACCTGAGGCAGGTGACCAGAAAGACAAACCAGCCCGACCACAATGCTGTAGATCCCCCACATTCTCTCTAACACAAAGATCCGATTTTCTATAGAAATCTCACAAAAAAGGGCCAGTCCTATACTAAGTTAACTTAGTATAAGTTAGTCCTATACTAACTTAGTTCTATATTAACTTAGTCCTATACTAAGTTCCTTCCCACTTGGTAGCTCCTTTTCTTTTCTCTTCTCTTCTACTTTCCAATAAACTTCTCTGCTTTCCAAATCTGAGTCTGAGCATCTTTATTATTCAATATTCTCATTATTGAAGAACCTGGGAATTGCGAACGAACACAGAGACCCACCACCGCTGCTGATTCTTCCTTACAGGAATCAGTTCTGCCTATGAATCTCAGACCTGAAGCCAAGAGCAAACTCTTAAAATCATTGCTCTGGAAAGCCATGGTGGGGAGTGGGGCAGGTGGAAAACTGGACACCCTTCAACCATGTCACCTTACAGTGGTTGACGTGGAGAAATGGCACAGGAAGCCCATATTGTGGCAGGTCCCCAAAGCTCTAGCTCTCAGATTTGACAGCCCAGACTTCTGGGAATTGAGATGCAGAGTACCGCCAATGGCAACTGTGCACGTTTGTTGTAGGAAAAATGCTCAGGAAAACAAGATTCAAGGCTGACATTCAGCTCAGAAAATCAAATGTAGAGGGAGGAGCCCTCCAGCATGGAAGATTCACTACATAAAGCAGCTTCGAACTTCTGAGGCTGGGAGTTGGGGGACTGCTCTGTTATGTTTCTAGGAAGATATAACAAGCCAGTCAAATAAGAGGCACTGAAGAGCCACTTACCTCCTTCTACCATTGGAAACTGTGATGTGGAGGGGATGGTTGTTCTTGTAGAAGGGACATGGAAATGAACCTATTGGAATGAGTTCGATGCCAACATGACCCTTCAATAATGCAATGCCTCACTCTAGTGGGATGCTGCTTGTTACTTTCTCTGCATTCTAAGATTCAGTGGAAAACAAAATCTTGGGTTGCTCCTAAATGCTACTCAGCTGTCATTTCATAAATCTCTACGCAAGGAGATGGCTTGTGACAGTTACTCCTGGTTGTGATGGTAGACCACGGGGAGGTAGCACGGTATGTCTAAAGCCAACTGGATTGGTCCCTTTCACCACCCTCTAAACGGACCCCCAGGGAGACAAATAAAGACACAAGGAATGCCCAAGCTCTAGAACCACGGGGGAAAGCCCTCTGTGAGCTCACAACCTGGCCATTTATTCTACACAATATAACTCCCCAACTCTGGCTCCTAACCCCAGAGTCCTGGTTTTAGTTGACAAAGATTTTAAGGACATTTAGTAAGCACATCAGATTCAATAAGTGCATGTAGAACAGAGGCTAGGGATTTCACAGAACCAATCAGCAGCTACACTTAAAGTGGGAAGTCATGACAACTTCCGCTTCTGTTTTCTCTCTATTACCCTGTACATCTAAAGACACTAAACTGTTTTATTCTCTTCTTTTCTAAACACACTTTTACTGCACATTCATATTCTAAGACCTAAACTTTTTTGCTCAGGGGACTATTCTGACTTCAGGGATTTTTGCTGGGGGGCGGGGAGTCCCAAAGTGTACTTAACATTCTGCTTGCTACAGCAATTCTGCCATGGTTATAAACCCCTGTTGTAAGATTCTAGTAAAATAGAGAGCAGAAATATTTGCAGAGACGTTTCAGGTTTGAATATCTTAGATGAAGAACAGAGGAGTTTTATGACAATGAGGCAGGTGTGAAGTTAAAGGGTTACTTTAACATCAGACATGCTTCTGCAAAATGCAATACAGTCATCCAAAGGATCTGAGCAACGTCTAGATGCCTTACAGAAAAACACCTGTTGCCAGGTGACGTGGTCGAAAGTAAATGTCATGAGAAGATGAGCAACAAGGCAGAGAATTCAGGAGGTAAAACCACACGCAAGCGCCGCCTGAGGCAGTGGGCTTCCTAAGTGGGATTATCCCCGCTTTGGGAATAATAATAACCCAGCCCCCAGCCACATTTGCTCCGGATTTAAAAATCCATTTACAAAGCAATTCTTTCTGCTAAGCTTCATCCTCTTTCTGACCTTTTCTATGAACATACTCAGGGAAGGCACTGTATATAAAATCTCCAAACCAATCCAATTGAGTGTGAATGGATTATTTATCAGATGTTTACCACCAGGAGGACAGAAATCTGGAGAGATGGGGTACCCTGTGACCACTCGGCACATGTGGAGAGAAGAGGCTGAGCTGCAGTGAAGACACAGAAACACACAGATACAAATTTACATTTACTGAGGAAGAAAATACACGTGTGAATAAAAGGGAAGAGACAGGCATAGACATTTTCCAAGTCTTGTTTGAGTTACCTGATGTCTCAAAATCTTGAGCAAGACTAACATAAAAAGTCTTCTTCAGTTCACCTGTTACTAAATAGGCACATGAAGCACAAACACAAGTCCTATAACTGACGTCCTCTAGGCATTTACATTCCCTATGCTGGTTTCCTGCTTCATGGTTTTGCCTAAAAGAGGTCCCAACACCAGAAGAGGCTGATAGCTAACTCTGAGAGGGGACAAGTTCGGGTTCCTACACTGTGTAAAAGGAAACAAACCACCATTAATTATCCAATGCCATAGGTTCGAACAAGCTCATGTAATTTCTATTTACTTATGGTGTTTTGTTGGGGAGTCAAAAATCCAGTGGGTTTCCAGGGGCACAGACTCATTTGCACACCATTATTCTCTCCACATTAGCTGAGAGCTAGCTGGTAAATGGTCCTGTAGGAGAGGCTTTAAAAAACAATCCCTCTTGCTTTTCTTGCTCTGTTTTCTAAAGCCTCTGTTAATAACTGTATTTTGATCAGATCTCTTAGTACAAACGAACCTCCCATCAAAACTCTAAGGGCAACCCAAGATATTATCTTTGCCGATTGAAATTCTCAAGGTGAAATACGTATGGGCTATAATTGGCACCTCTGAAACATCCTTTTCCCATGGAAAGCTTTCAGAGTTGCTGCCAGCAAATGCAGCCTGGCAGGTCCCAAAAGGTGAGGTGTGCGTCTGAATGCTTCATTACTAGAAAGGTTTTACCTAGGTGACAGAGTGTTAGCTCTCTGTCAGTCAAGTCCAACTCAGCTCTTGTAGGAATCCACAGGCACAAAGCTAGAGGCCTCAACTTATACAGATAATTACCCCAGGGGAGCTATTTCATGAAAAGGCAAAATTATGTATCTAAGTTTGCTTGTCCAGTAGCAGTTTAAAATCTCCAGATCCTTTGGCACAAAGAGAACAAACAGAGCTTTGCACAGTGGGTGGGCTCTAACTGGTGAGGTTGGAGTTTGGGTTTTAGATCAAGGCCAAGACTGTACATATTTTCTTTGGATCTGCAACCAACTTCATTTCCACTATGGGAAACATTACTTCATATGATATCACCAAATATTCAATACCCAAGTTTCTTTCTGAAATAATCCTATTCCCAAACATTTATTTTTGGGGGTAGTCAAATGTTCAATTGGATCTTTGTTTCTTGACAACTCTGTGATCCAGATTGATAATACAGCAGGCATGGTGCTAGCCCTGCACACGGTCAACCCAAACTCGATTCCAAGCACCTCAACTGGCCAGCTGGTTTCTTTATTCCTGCTACCTGAGCACAGAGCCAAGAGTAAATCCTGAGTACAGGTGGGTGTGAGCCAGTTCCTCCATACCAAAAGAATTCTGTGATCATGAAAGAGTAAAATTTAAACTTAATCATGTTTTTGGTATTGCAGTTCTTTGGGAGACTATTATATAGCCACATATATAATATATATAAATATATATAAATATATATAACACAGATACAGAGAGAGATTGATTTTGATCTTGAGATTGATATTAAGGAATTGGCTCATGTATTATAGGACCTGGCCATGCTGAAATCTATAGGTCTGTAGGGCAGACTGGCAGGCAGGAGATCACTGGGGAGTTGATTTCGCAATCTTGAGTCCAAAGGCAGTCAGAAATCACATTTCCTTCCTTCTCAGGGGATTGCAGCCTTTTAAGTCCTTCAACTGATCTGATGAGGCTCACCCACATTTTGAAGACTAATCTGCTTTACTCAAAATCCACTGACTTAAATGTCAATTACATCTAAAAAATACCATCACACTAACATCTAGAAGGGTTTTTAACCCAAGGACTGAGCACCACAGCTTAGCCAAGTTTTCACATAGTGTTAATTATCACAGTTTTAAAACAAATATGACAAATCTATTCTGACTTTCTATTTCAAGCTTTCCTATACCCAACTCTCTGCTCTGACATGCTTGTTTCCTTCCCTGCTTGCTAGAAGTTGCTTTTTTTCTAATGTCACTTTGAATTACTAAGTTTATTGCTGCTAGAATTAAGGTAAAGTATCTATACATTGTGTATTACAACGTGATTTTTTTTGTTACTGGATTTCCATTTGGCCTCAATTCTCAAATTTTTAGTTCAAGTTATCTTGATGGCTTAAAAGGTAATATTATTTAATATATACCACGTGTCATATGCTATGGATTAGGTTTTTACTTGAATCTTTAATCATCATAACAACTATATAAGGGAGACGATTTGGAGTTCATATAGAGGCTATAAATATCCTTACTAAGATATTTTAAAAATTATTAAGACTGGAGGTAAGCAGGGAGATAATACAAGTGTTAGAAGCATGTGCTTTGCATTTTCACAGCCCCCTCAACACTATTTCATTACTCGCACTATAATCCCCAAGTTTCATATGGTGTATTCCTTGCAACCTCTAAGCACTATTGGGGTGCTGTAGGGATCCCCAACACTGCATGGCCTGAGTAGGACTGAATTATGGGCGGAAGGTGAGTATGGCTTAGAGTGACCCTAGCCTCCTGAATACTGCTTAGAAGGCCAAGACAGAAACAAAAACAAAAACATTCAGAATTTGGAAGGAAAAAGAATTGCTCAAACTCCAAATATTTAACTAATGGCTCTAGATTTAGCAGGAGCCTGTCTGTCTCTAAAAGGCAGACTCTTGGTCATTAAATTCCAATGTCTGCTAAGCTTTATTCCAAACAATGATTGATATCTAGATCAGTTGACTTTGATATGATGATCCTTATCACTGTCATTGATCTTTGCAAAGTCACCAGCCAGGGCAAAGTTTGGTTGAAATAGCTGCTTGGTCATTCATAATGGTTTGTTTCAAAGATTTTTATTTTCTAACATTGATAGAGCAGAAATAAATGCAAATAAAACTTCCCCCCAAAGGGATTGAAACTAGCCAACTTCAAATGTAGACATCTCCATCATGCACCAAATCAGAGCAAGCTCAAGCACAATTTAGACTGTGAAACTCTGAAATGTGTTCCATAAAGTGAAGGAAGATAAAAATTCTTTTTGTTCTTTAGTCTCAACCTATGAAACTAGAGGAACAGAAAAATGTGTGTCCAATCAGAGGTGCTAGGCTTCAGTGAACTGAGAATCACAGATGTCTAGGAAAATGCAGATCCTTGGGCTCCTCTCTGGAGATTCTGATCATTTGTTCAGGTTGAGGAGCCTGCAAATATTAGTCAATGCATCTAACATAAATATTCATGATGTAGTTAGGGAACCATGCACTAGAGGAGTAACTGCTCCATGAGGTAAGACAGATACAATGGGACTTGGAACATTCTGAAGGCCTCAGTTTTGGGGTATTGTTTGTTTGTTTGTTTGGGGGGCCATATCTAACTGCACTCAAGGGTTACTCCTGGCTCTGTACTCAGGAATTACTCCTGGCAATGCTTGTGGAAACATAGAGATACCTAGGATCTAACCCCAGTTGACTTCATGCAAGGCAAGTGCCCTACCCATCGTTAAAGATTTTTCCCTTTCCTTACCATTCAAAATGGTGGGCTCAGTGCAATCTAAAATGTACAGCACATAGGGTGTTTGCCTTGCATGCGGCTGACCAGGGTTTGATTCCCAGCAGCCCATATGGTCCCTGAGCACCGCCAGGAGTAATTCCTGAGTGCAAAGCCAGGAGTAACTCCAAAAAAGCAAAATAAATAAATAAATAAAATGCAGAACTTCCTGTTCAAGATTTGCAAAGATTTTCAAGATGGTAACTTGGGGCAATGTATTCCATCCCATAAGGCCTTCTGTCTTTAGGACACTGTGTGTCTGTAGCAAAACGTTCCTTATACTTTTAGATGGTCCTTAGACATTCCAGAGCCCTTCAGGGCTCTGGGTTGGGGTGGGGGGGATAAGAGATTCAGCTGAGAGAATGGCAGAGGAGAAGCAGGAAAGGGCAGAAAGGGAATTTGGATACTTAGATAGAGTCATTTACAGTCTTCTTGGGAGACTATATTTCATGTATATGACAGATATTTGGGGCTGCATGAAACTCTTATTTAACTCTTATTTAATTCAATAAGAGTTAATTGGGACCACTACTTGGCTTCTGATGAGTGTGAATTTGTGGTGTTATTTTTAGTAATTATAATTCTGCTAGACTTCATGAAACCTCAAGTCACACTTCTTAAATGTTTGATCTTAGGGTGGGTGGGGGGACTGCAGAAACTTAAACCATAATATATCTGGTAAGTTTGAAATCAGTGGCAAAATTTAAGAAATCAATTTTCTACTCATAAAATGATTAATTTATTTAAATTGATTATGTATTTTTAACTATATTTTTAAATAAAGATATAAACCTCAACTTCTAAATGCTGGTATGAAAAAGTAAGTGACTGTGTGCTATGTGACTAAAAAGATTTTTGGGGGACAGAACACACACACAATGCAGAGTTAATCTCTTGCCCTTTGCATTTTCTCAGAGGGAAATGCCTTGGGTGTCCAAGAAAACTCTCAACACTGTTTAACATAATAATCAGTTCTTCTACAAACTCCTTCCCTTCCCACAGACCTTAGGCAACTACCATTACAAATATACAAAATCATAAAAGATCCCTGAAATGAAAGTAAAACCAGATGCTGAATATTAGCAGATTTACTTTTTAAAAAATTTTTATTAGTGAAACTAACAAATTATAGACTTACCAATTTTTGTGCTTGGGTTTCAGTTATACAATGCTCAAGTACCCATCCCTCCACCAGTGCCAATTCTCCACCACCACTGATCCCAGTATTCCTTCCACCCCCCCATCCCATGCTGATAGTAGACTATAGAATGAACATGATTGCCACTCAATGCCTATTTTGCAAACCACAACACCCAAAAGGAGAGAAAGAGAGAGAAAAAAAGCAGATTTACTTTGGAGAAATGTCTCAATACTTACACACTCCCATCCTGCCCTGAAAAAACTCTTGCTTAAGTTTTCAAAGCACGAATGCTGTGTGAGTTTTGATTATGAATGCATGGAAACTTTTTCTACAAGTGAACTTTTCTTTTTCAAAGCATAATCACTCGTCAATCTTCCTTTATGGTTCAGATGAAGGCTTGCTATCTTTCCTTTGCTACCGACTGAATGGGCAAGCAACAATAACTAACTGTACAGCCAAGAGCCTGGGACCGTGCTGCTGGCTGTGTAGAGAGCGGGCTGTTCTGAGCAAACACACTGAGAACACCATTCCCCACACAACAACATGCTTTTCAGTCCTGCACAAAAGCTTCGATTTAATGTGGAGCCGCAAAGCTAGCCTGACAATAAATAAAAGAAAAGGTCATTTTAGATTGAACACAGCTTTTCAATAATAGGAATTATCTGATGCAACACATGGGCATGCTCTTCTTTCCCACTGAGAGCTAGAAACAGTTTAGATCAATAGTGGGAATGAAGAAATCTTAAGATCCAACAGGAAATGGGTTTAAGACCGAAAGATTCACCTATGTAATACTTGGATAGTAACTAACCAATGAAACTACCATTAGAGCAAATAAAACAAATCAGGAGGTTATTTGTTTTTCCCACTTAGGGGGGAAGATTTAGCATTGTCTAAAGTTCTTTGAGCCACTAAGCATTAGTGACAGGAGCTAAGCTTTCACTATATACAGGGAACATTTTTTTTAAATGTAGTTAGTTTGATGACATATTCTCAAGAGACAAGTAATATCACACAATTGACTGACTAGATTTCATTGTTCTTTTATATAAGCCTACCAATAATTTAGGGACTCTGAATAACACTGGTAAGACACCATAAAATACTTTCTAGCTTTCCAGAGACTATATAGCACATTAAAAAACGTGTGCATGGAAGCTATAGCAGCTAGCTAATTAGTGAGGAAGCAAAGATAAATTTAATAAAAGAAGGCACTGCATTTGTAATTACAAGAAAAAAGACAAATCCAGAATCTGCCGTTATTTTAATTCATGAACTTATAAAATATCTTTGGTGTTAAAATTAGAACTATTTAACAGAATATTTATACTTTTAATGAATAATCTGTAATAAGAAGTGCCATCAGTATTAGGATAATATATACACAGAAAATCTTCCTACATTTTATTAATACATTTGAAGAATTTTATTTGCATTTCTTGGGTTATTCTTTTCCTCCTTTAGGAATCTCATGTCACAATTCATGACAACATTATACATAAACATATACATATATAACACATTTTAAACTAGCAAAAGATTCAATAATAATATAAGTGAAAAATACCACATAAGTGCTTATTTATGAATATTTGTATATTTTGCTTATTTAAATAATATTTAGGGTACAATTATTAAGACAGGTGTGGATTGGTTTAAAACATGATTACTTGCTTCTGCAAGGCACTAGACCTAATCTTTAGTTTGATTCATGAAAAAACACAAAGGCAAAGAGAATATTGAACACAATACCTGTCTTCAAGGAGTTGTTCTGAAGAACAGACATTCCTTTGTGAGTTAGTTTAAGTTATTGTTTCAGTAAGGTTGTCAGGTTTGCAGACTTACCCAGGTTAAGTTTATGCCCCAGAGAAGGAGACAGTGGGAAAGGTAATTCCCAGTCCAAATTCAGATGCAGCTAGATGCAATCAGGTGAATGAATAGGCAAGGGCCGAGACACCAAAACAGTTGCCATGAGTTTTCATTCCATATCTAAATGGATTGTTTAGTTTATAGTTTGCTGCAGGTTGACTTTAGATCGACCTTCCGACCACTCACTACTTCTGGGTTGGAGCGATAGCACAGCAGTAGGTAGGGCTTTTGTCTTGCACGAAGCCAGCCGGACCGACCCTGGTTCGATTCCTCCACCCCTCTCGAAGAGCCCGGCAAGCTGTAGAGAGTATCTCCCCCACATGGCAAAGCCTGGAAAGCTACTCGTGACATACTGGATATGCCAAACACAGTAACAACAAGTCTCACAATGGAGACGTTACTGGGACCGCTCGAGAAAATAGATGAACAACAGGAGGACAGTGCTACCGTGCTACCTAAATGGGTTGAAAGTCAGATTCTGCTTCCTCCCAGCACTGAAACCCTGAGCAGGTGACCCAATTCTCTGATGTGTTTCCTCATTTCTAAAAATGTGTATAACAACTCTCCCCTATTGAGATGCGATGGGATCAAATTAGATCATTCACTGAATTTCTAACTGGCACATGGGATATTCATTCCCAGAAAGCATTAGTTATTACTATTCACCAGAAATAAAGTTTTTATGTACTACAAAACAGTTCATGATTCTTCTCAGTAGGTAAAGCTCTTTTCTCCCTTTTATAATTAGGTGTTTTATTTCTATTAGCATTAAATAACTACTTATATGTGTTTATTTACTTCTATGAGTGCTGAGTTTCTCTTAATTACTATAGGAAAAATGGTCACAGCTTTAACTCTCTGTATTAGGAGCAACTAGTTGGCACCATGATAATGAGATTTGAAGCTTCAGAGGGAATTATAGTGTGAGAAGAAAGTCTAAGAGGAACAGGCAGATTTGAATACTATGATCAAATATGCTTTTCTTAATACTCCTGCTTCCCCAGATCTCTTTAATAGGACAAAGGGGGGATACTAGTTGACAAATACCACCCTTATAAAAATGTCCAGATGTTGGAAGGATTAGAAAATTCCTTTTAGAATATATTACTTATGAAAGCCAGTGTCCATTGACAATCTCTGTGCTGAGGCTGGGGACTTACACTCTGGATAAGCAATATGTTATTCTCTCGGTAAAGGTAAAGGTAAAGGCCCTCCCATTGATCGTCGATTTGCTCGAGCGGGCCCAGTAACGTCTCCATTGGAGAC
>JAOXYA010000016.1:5642844-5653766 GCA_028565675.1 Sorex palustris | reverse complement strand
TAACAACAAAGTCTCCAACGGAGACGTTACTGGGCCCGCTCGAGCAAATCGACGATCAACGGGAGGGCCTTTACTTTACTTACTTACTTATTCAAGGAATAATGACAAGAAAAGTTTGTCCAGGTTCAGTACAGATCTTTCATCAGAAGTCTCCTTACTGTCATAGATTTTTCTTTTTTTAAAAATTTTTTTTTTGTCATAGATTTTTCAAACTAGGTTTGTTTGAATCTTGCATGTAGGTATGGAGGACTGTGTGTGTGTGTGTGTGTGTGTGTGTGTGTGTGTGTGACACATGTGGTGTGGTGTGGGGAAAATAGTGGGGGAGACTGAATCTACTTTTCAATTTGAGTGCTAATAAATTGTGTATATATGTATATACATGTATACATATACATATATAATATCCATTTTTAAAGCATTAACAAGCCTACTGCAAGGTAACTTTCCCAATCATGGTCTGGTTTACTAGAAAACCAGAATGAAAATTGCAATCTGCCTGCTGTAGAACACACTGGAGCATGATCTCAAACTGATTACAGACTTGTCGAATTGTATCAGCATCGATTTATAAGTCAGGGCCCTGCAGCATGCCAGTGTGGTGCCGCTTCTTAAATACCACACTCGGGGTTCTGCATTTGATCCTGGGACAATCCCACCCCGGGCTCTTGGATGCCGCCTTTTATACAATCAGGTTTCTGTTTGGGTCCTTTAGATATTTCTGCAGAATAATTTGAGGGTGGGGATGGAGGAAATACATAGGATGCTGGGATTCTTCCAGAGCCAAAATGCGGTTGTGGAGATAAAAAGCATCTAACAACTGCCTAATTTATAAATGTGTCTTCCTAATCTTACAAAGATATCTATAGAAACCAAAAAAAATAATGTACTAGGTGATGTGTTAATTTTTGCATCACAAGAAAATGGTCGAAAATAGATCATTTTGATTTAAACGATCAATCACCATTTAGATTAAAATGAGGCAAGCATTCTGTACGGAATCAAACTACTTTGCATCATTGCCTTGTGAAACTTAATTTGCTCATTCATTCTTTCATTCAATACATATTTACTAGGTAAATACAGGCAGGGATGGAGTGATAGCACAGCGGTAGGGCATTTGCCTTGCACGCAGCCAGCCCGGCCGAGCCTGGTTCGATTCCTCTGCCCCTCTCAGAGAGTCTGGCAAACTACCGAGAGTATTTAATATGCCAAACACAGTAACAAAAAGTCTCACAATGGAGACGTTATTGGGCCCGCTCGAGCAAATCGATGAACAACGGGAGGACAGTGACAAATACAGGCAGGGATTCTAGATAGCCACATGATAGTAGCATTAGCTGATAACTATAGCTGATAACTATAAATTGTATAATCTAATATCAACTAGCTCCAAACAGCTCAGTTAATCCACATAAAATGACTTCAGTAACACCATTATGAGATATATGTTATAACAAGCAATATAAAGTAAATTATTTTGTGCCTCCTAAGACTGGGGTGAGGGGTGGGTAACTGGGGTCATTGGTGGAGGGAAGGTCATACCGGTGGTGAGATTGGTGTTGGAACATGGAATTAGGAGAAAAACAAGAATTAAAAGAGTTTAAGGAGAAATATCATGGGAAACATCATAAATCACTGTGTTTAGAGTTTCAAACATGAAAATTACATTCATTAAATAGATAAAAAGATAAGCAACATTTTAGAATATTAAAATAGAAGAGAATTGTAAAATCAAAATGATCCACTTTTTATTTACAGATATCTCTTTCTGTTTCCTAAATAAGTTAGTTAAATGATTCCCATGCTTCCCCAGATTCCAGACTGACAAAAAATAGTCATTGAGGAGCCATGAAACCCATGAAGCATTGTAATTTTTGCCAAGTCACTCAGGGACCGTTTCTTTCCTTTGACCTTTCCTGCAGCAAAGTCACAGATCTCCTCTCGACAGTGCACAGGTCAGATATCTCTCATGTTGCACAAATATCATTCAAGAGAAAACACTCTATCGCACAACTTGATTACATGGAAATTGGTTTTGTACAATAGAAGCCTTTTTTGTTCAGACTACTGTGGCCTCCTACAGTGTAACTTTCTTTACCGAGTTAATAGACTAGGGATGGATTTTGAATTTCACACACATACACAAAAGCCTCATTACCATTCACATTTGTGCATGGCTAACAAAAATGAGCAGGCGCTGCCTCAAATCATTAAAGCCGAAAAATGAAATTGAACTGAGGTGAGGAAAGCCCGTTGTCTTAAAGCCCATTTAGTATGGATTAACATTAATTATAATAGGCTATTCCAATGGATAGAGAATGATTGTGCTTTGTTTTTTTTTTTTTCAGATGATCAGAGAAATAGAGATGATCCGGGTTGAACTCCAAAGGTCATTTGACATTGGGACACTAGTTTGGTAAACATTTGCTTCTGGAAAATAAGCCTACGCTTGAAATACTGATTCAAAGTAGACATAAGTTGCTCTTCTCAGGCAGAAAAAAAAATAATGTGGTAAAGGAAGGGATAGACAAAGGATATGTGGACCAAATTTCTCAAACTGAAAGTGCTAAAAACATTCTTACCCACTCACAGTGGCCCAGAGGTTACTCTGATCCACCAAGTCCCAAATCCATGATATTTCCTACAGATTTACAAATATGTCACTTTCCTGTCTGTTTGTCCTCCCCACACAAACTCTATGATATGGCTCCTTAAACTCATTTAATTCTTGTTTTCCTCCTAAATCCATGTTCCACTTGTCCCTGATTGGGATATCTGGCATTTAAAGAGAAAGAAATGGGTCTCTACTGGATTATGATATTTATAGGGAAGGACACATCAGCTTATATCATAACTCTTCCAACAAGTTTCTCAAACCCTCTTTGTACCCCCACTGCTATTAACTCTAACAGCTGAAATCCAAACTTAATAATTTTGTTTTTGCTATTTTGTCATACCCAGTGGGACTCAGGGCTTACTCCTGGTACTGCACTTAGGAATCACTCCTGGAGGTCTTGGGGACAACATGGGGTGACAAAGATCGAACTTTGGGTGGCTGCAGACAATCCAAGCACCTTACCCACTGTAATCTCTCTCCAATCCCCAAAACTTCTTAAACTTTAATTCCTGTCTCAGTTCTCAGGTCCAAAGGAGACTGGCAGATCTGGGAAGTCCTCTCTAAATACCAGCAATGCATCAGTTGGAGATGGTTCCAAGTTTCCATGTTGGAATAAATGGAACTATGATGTATATACCTAAGCGTTTTACCTCATTTCTCAGAGAAGCTCCTACATACATAGGACTGTGAACTTTATGAAGATATACTTGAAATATGTAAACTCTCTTTCCCCCCCTCTTCTATGGTGTTGTTTATGTTGAGTCAAAGAAGGTTGTATCTGAAGGGGCCTGAGAAATGTAAGTGAATCTGATATTAAATGTATCACAGCATCCAATTGATCATATAGGATGAAAGAGTTATGGGGTAACTGAAAATTGTTTGTGTTCTCATTCTGAATCCAGATTCTGGAATTTATAACCAAGTTTCTCACTTGATTAAAGATGGTATACCCTGTTCCCTCGCTCTAGATCACAGATAGGCCCAGACAGGTTTAATGGGTTCTTAATGAATTCCAGATGAGTCCACAAGTTTGTGACAAATTCTCCCATTCTATATCATGTTCCTGGATCCTAAAAGAATTATACATTGAAGCATGTCCCAGATTAAACATATTGGAATTTTTGTTGGTTTTCTAACACAAATCTTCATGAAAGGTATGAATGAAAGGTACGTGCAGGAGTTTTCCAACCTAGAATACTAAATATGTTGCTCTAACTGATGTACGATGAACATATGCTAACTGCATATATTTAAACCATGAGATTTTCTAAGTTCAAAAATATGTATGTGCCTCCAGAGTAATCACTAAATCAAAATCTTGAACATATGCATCAACCCCAAACATTCCCTCACACTTAACCAGTGCACTGAAATATGGAGTATTATTTCAATGGAAGAAACCATCAGTTATATTTTGCCATATCCAGTGGTGCTCAGAGCTTTCTCCTGACCCTTTACTTAGGGGTCATTACTGGTGAGTTTTGGGACCATATGTGGTTCTGAGAATCTAATCCAGTTTGGGAGCATGCAAGGTAAGCACCCTACCTGCTATACTATTTCTCTAGCCTCACTTATGCTCTAATTTGCAAAGAAAAACAAAAGCTGGTGGTTTCTGGTTCAGAGAGTTTGTCTAACAGGCACTTGTGTTGCATGAGGTCAACCTGGGATTGAGTCCCGTCATTGCAAGTCTTTCCTCAAATATTTCCAGGAATGATCCCTAAGCACAGAGCCAGGAGTGAGTTCTGAGCATTTCTGAGTGTGATCCCCAAAGAAAAAAATATATACAAATAATCATAGCATCTGTTCAATTCCATATGTCAATATTATTTATTGGAAGTAACTAAAACTCAACTTCCTAACTAGCCAAGGCTCAAAATGTTTTAGTTTAGTACAATTGATATTGTTGTGTGTGCATACATACATATATAGGCACATACCTTCACAACACAAGTTAATGTGATTTGCATAAAAGTGTTTTATTCTTTTTAAAAAATTTCACTTTTTTTGACCAAAGCAACATTTTAGAAATTTCTCTTCACTGAAATGTCTTTTTCACCATATGGAAGCAACCATTTTGGCACATCCTCGTTACAGATTTAGAAACTCAATTATGGGAACTTCAGCTAGCCATTCAGATTACTATGCAAAATAGTTAACCTCATGGGGATGGGAGGCCACAGACAGGGGCCAAACAATTAGCTCCCGTCACTCATGCTGTGTGAAAATTGAATGGTGACACTCCCGACAGGGGTGTCAGGCTCCATGAACTGGCTGCATGGTTGGTGACCGTCATGTTAGTTAGTATTTAAGGGATGTCTAGTTTCTGGACACCACAAAGACACAGGCTCTCCTGGAATTAAAAGTATTCAACCAAACTCTTCAAATTTTAAAACTTTTTTGGGTGGAGTATTTCTAGAAAACATATAATGATGGCTTAGGAAAAGGAAGAGTCTGTCTTTCCTCACTTATAAGAGTGACTTTGCTGTCTGCATAGTTAGTAAGACCTTAGCTGATACACAAGACTCCTTATTAAGAAATAATACACGCTGCCCATGTCAAAACCCACTAACTTAATGAAGTAACCTCACCCCTTGACACTTGTCAACAGGAAGAAGTAGCCATTCATTCATCCACCCATCAATCAATCTTTGCTGAGATCAAATGTAGCCACTTTCCTTCACCACTGCAGTTGTCAGATTTATATACTGTTTGCTTGAGCTGAAATGAAATATTTTCTATTACCAGTGTATGCACAACCTCACACAATAGCAGACCATTCACTTGTTCCATAAATATGTATTGAATTTTTCCGATGTTCAAAGCACTGTGGGCATATAAATGAATTGGACATAATGTGTCTCGCTGGGAGTTTACATCATGGCAGAAATGCATATGGCACTCAAGAGAACATTTAACTATGATGACAACAAAAGATAAGAAGTCTGGCAGGAAGTCTGTAGCAAAGACTTTCAGATCCAAGGAAATCAGGAATGAACTTGGCAAGGCTTCCATTTAATCTACAACTTCCGTTTTGCAACCTGATCAAATAGCCTTCACTGGGCCTGCTAGATGTCTTGGCTAGATGTCTTTTATCTCTATTTTTCTCTGTCCTGAACTGGACAGGAGGCCCTTTGGCTATGGGTGAACACTCTGATGCATCTTGGTGTAAGCATACAGTAGGTATTCACTTTGTTGAGGGAAGAGAATGGAGTAGAAACTGTTATCTTGTTCAGAGATGGCCATAAAAATTGCTTCCAGGGGCTATTTAGCAGAATCTCTACTATACTTTCCTGTGGGAAGACTTTGCTTAATTTGTTGCTTCCACAATTTCCTCCCTATAGGAAAATATATTCTTCTGTTCATAAAATAAATGTAGCTTTATTGTATACAGTTTTGTAAATGCACAGAAAACAATAAAAAGTAAATGACTTTTATGATACTCTGCTCAAAAACATCACTAATATTCTGGTCCTTTTTTTCTTGCCCTTTGTAAGTGACAAATTATTATATAAATGCTCTGATTCTTTGATAGCTATATTCAGTATAAGTTCTAATCACACCTCATATTTAAGGGCTCATCTAATTTATAAATAATCATATCAACACACTTGTTAACTGCATACATAAAGATATTTCTTTTCCTAATATATGATTATTAGCATAGTCTCATAAACAAGAGGAGAATACTAAACTTGAGTTTCCAAAAAGACTTGTTCACTTTAAATCCACTCTCAAAGTGTACAGTTTTTAGATCATTTATTTCTGAATGGAATGGAAAACAGATTTAAAGTTATACTACCAGCTTTCTTCTGGGATGAAATCATATGGCTCTGATGAAAGATATTCAACTTCCAACTCCTCTGAGCAGGTGCCCGATTTGTGACATTTTTAATAAATACCAATGACCAACCCCAACTCCCTAACTCAAAGAAATACAGGAGCTTAGGAGAGCTCAGGAGTGCTTTCCTAAATGAGTTATGAAAAACAAACAAAAAATTAGGACAATGCCAGCCCAGCCCTCCTCCTCCTCAAACCCTCCCCTGTCTTTCACACCTCCCACCTCTTTATAAAAGCATGTTCCTGCAGAAGGAGGGCGATACCGACTCGTCCTACATGCCCTACCCAGGACATGAGTTGCCCCCACAAGTGGCTCTCCGGCACGGCCATGGCTCCAGAGGCAAAAGGACATAGTCCAGAGTCTGGCAGCTTGTGACAGAAAAGTGAATAGACCATGAATTAAACTATGGTGCCATGCCTCCCCAGAAGGGAAAGGGTGTTGCTCCCTTCTGCCTTTCTCCCCCCTGCCACCCCCTCCCCCCAGCAAGGTGGCTGCTGCCTCAGAGCTTATTGGGGGGCAGTACCAGCTCGTCCTTTACGCTCTACCGAGGTCACTAGTTTCCCCCCACGAGCGGCTCTCGGGCACAGCCATAACGCCGGACTCACAGAAACCAATCTTGTAATTATCTGGCTCTGTGCATAAATTTAAAATCATTATATGGTTCTCATAACCAACTATAGAAAAAGTATTTTGCAATGCCTTTTCAGCAATTCTGATTGTTGGGGGGAAAATTCTGAACAATAATGGTGCATCTTTTGTTGAAATAATGAATGTAATAAATATAGAGAAGAGTTAAGTAGAAATCATCTGCCTCACAGGCATTGGGAGGGGTAGGAGGAGGGTATATTGGGGTTCTTGGTGTTGAAAAATGAGCACTGGTGAAGGGAAAGGTGTTTGATCATTGTATGACAGAGACTTAAACCTGAAAGCTTTGTAAGTTTTCCCACAGTGATTCAATAATATAAGAAAAATAAATAAAATTATGAAAAAAAATGTATGGTGGAGTTCATGCCCAATTCAATTAGCTAATCAGTGGCTGAATAAATAGCAGTACTCCTACATTAAAAAAAATTTTTTTAAAAGCCCCTCTTCTTTATTTAGTTGTTTCTGTAATTTCTCAACGATGTAATATGAGAGATCTTTTACCTATACTCACTATACTAAGTTTTGAGAACAACAGCAATTTTACTCTTATTAATGCTTAAGAAAACTGTCTGGGGCTGGAGTGATAACAGAGCTGGGTAGGGTGGTTGCCTTGCACCCAGCCAGTCCAGGTTCAATTCCAAGCATCCCATATGGTCCCCTGAGTACCACCAGGAGTAATTCCTGAGTGCAGAGCCAGGAGCAACTCCTGTGCATTGCCGGATGTGACCCAAAAAGAAAAAAAAAAGTGAGAAAGAAAGAAAGAAAGAAAGAAAGAAAGAAAGAAAGGGAAAGAAAGAAAACTATCTGCAATTGTCCATACAATATTTCATTTTCCAATAAAAAACAAATGCACTGTCCATCTTCCAAAAATGTATGCCTGCTTACCTGAGAGCTTTCAGAATTGTGGCTAAGTTAATAACTGACCCCTTGGACGACAACTAACACATACACATACACACACACACACACACACACACTTTAGGATCAAACCACTGAGTGCTCAATCAGAAAATCACTGGTTGAAACAGACATGAGGGGGCTAAAGAGTTAGTACAATGAGTAGGTTGCTTTGCCAAGCATGCAGCTGACCAGGGTCCAATCCTCAGCATCACAGTTGGTCCTCTGACTTGCCAGAGTGATCCTGAACATAAAGCCAGGTTGAAGCTCTGAGCACTCCCAAACCATGACAAATGACTGAGTGGCTGTATTATCAATTTGGCCCAGCATTTTTTTTTTGAGGAGTGGGGTGGGATAGGGGCCAAATTCAGCTGTGTGGGATCACTTGGGGCACACTGGAGGAACCACATGGGGTACCAAGGATAGAAGCCAGACAGATGCCCTACCCAAAGTACTGTCCCTCTCTCTCTCGGAGCTCCCCACCTCTTTATCTCTCCCCACCCTCCGCGTTTTTTTTTATTAAATCACTCTACATAGACCCTTACAAAGCTGTTCATGATTGTTAGAAGTAGGCAAAGAGATATACACCTCTACTTTTACTTTGAACCCAAGCTAGTTTGCTGTATTAGAAAGAAAGCAACCCTGTTCCAGCTTCCACTTGTGTCCCTTATCGTCTCCTCTGTCAGTGCACCCTGGGAGAACATTAGAAACATCCCATTGTCCTGGGAGACTGCCAGGACTGAAAGGAAATCTCTCACTCCGTGACCGCTCTAGTAGATGAAGGACGAAAGTCCGTAAAGGTCTACAAAGAAACATGTGACAACCCCAGCACCCCAGCCCCAGCCCAGTGCCAAACTTAACAATTAGGAGAGAGGATTTAAGAATCACCAAGAATTCAATGACTAGAAGAATCCCAAATGGGTGCTACAGAAAAGTCCCAGCATTATTTATGCAGGTTTTTTGTTTTTGTTTTCGAAGCAAGTAGTTTTTATTGAAATTTATTTAGAAAGATGCGAGAGGAGACAAAAAGAGAAGTATGTGTTCAAAAGAGAACACAGGCTTCTCCAGAAGGCAAACAGAAACAGGCAAGCAAGTTATGTCTTCAAGGGAAAGCATGGCCTTGAAGAGAAAGTCTCAGTACTATTTTTTCAAGTGGAACAGTTTTACTTAGGAAGTATCAGAGACCCGTAGATTAAAATACACCCCTTCCCCCGCCACACCCCAAGCTGTGATGCTGGCAACTCTAGAACAAAGTATATTTATTACTGGGTGGCTGGGGAGAGTTGGAGGGGTGGCCACACTTAGAAATGCTCAGGGCTCCCTCCTGGCAGTGTCAAAGGGATCCTATGCACTGTCACAGATGAAACTTGGATTGCTGTGCCCAAGGAAAGTGCCTTGCCAACTGCACTCTCTCGCCTGGAGTGCATGGGTTGCATCTTCTTAAAAAAATCCCTTGTGGGGCAAGAGTGGTAGTACATTAGGGCGTTTGCCTTGCACGTGGTCAACCTGGGTTCAATCCTTGGCACCTCATACGGTCTCCTGAGCCCACCAGGAGTGATTTCTAAGTGCAGAGCTAAGAATAAGCCCTGAGCACTACTGGATATGGCTCAGAAGCCAAAAAATAAAATTAAAAATTAAAATAATCCTGGACTGGAGCAACAGTACAGCAAGCAAGGAACTTACCTCGCATACAGATTACGGGTTTGATCCTGGGCATCCCACATGGTCCCCTGAGCCCCACCAGGGGAACATCTCTATCATTGTTTGCTTTGTTTTTAGGCCACACCCTATCGGTGATCAGGGATTATTCCTATCTGTGTGCTCAGGGATAATTCCTGGTAGGCTCAAGGAATCATATGTAGAGCCAGGGATTGAACCTTGGTCAACTGTGTGCAAGGCAAGTGCCCTACCAATGATACTCTCTCTGGTCCATTGTCACTGCTTTTTTATAGGTAAGACTAAGTAAGAAAAATGATGTGACTGCAAAAATCACTCATAATTTTTTTCCTTAAATACAGAGCCTGGCAAGCCCCCCATGGCTTATTCGATATGCCAAAAACAGTAAGAACAAGTCTCACAATGGAGATGTTACTGGTGCCCACTCAAGCAAACTGATGAACAACGGGGAAGATATTGCTACAGTGCTACTATGCAATTTAAACAATGGACATTTTGAAGGAGAAACATTAGGCTGGAGTAGTAGAGCGCATGCTTTGAAAGTGTGAGTCACTAATTTCAAGCCCTAACATCAAAACGGGAAAAAAAGAAAAGTATTGCCAAGTAAGGGACTAATGCCGCAATGTTACACAATAAGTACCCAATGAATCTTGAGCAGAAGGCAAGGCTTTAGGAGATCAAAAGAACAATATTCTATCACGATCCCTTAATGTAAAATATACCTAAAATATAATAGCAAATATGTGAAGGATGTAGAATTTCCTATTCCACACTAGTGACTTAACAAAGAGGAAGACGTTACCGGAAATAGCTTTATAGTACTCTCACATTAATCACAGGGACCTCACCCCATCCCTCCTCAGAAATAAATATACAGGGTTGAGAGAGCCCAGCAGTAGGGTGCTTGTCTTGCTTGCGGTCAACTTGGATTTGATCCCCAGCATCCCTTATGGTCCCCCAAGCCCACTGGGAGTCCTGAGCACAGAGCCATGAGAAAGCCCTGAGCAAAACCAGGTGTGGCTTTTTTTAAAAGGGAAAGAAAAATGTATACCTTCGAGAGAAATCTGAAACACCCCAAGTTCTACTTCTACCTTCACCATTGTGGATTTCTACTTTACCACAACAGCAAGTGGATTTCTGAAAAGACTCTGATTTCCTTTCTACATCTCCAATTTGCTCGAGCGGGCCCAGTAACATCTCCATTGGAGATTTTGTTGTTACTGTGTCTGGCATATAGAATACTCTCGG
>JAOXYA010000016.1:5594801-5611751 GCA_028565675.1 Sorex palustris | reverse complement strand
TCCCTTGAACAGCATGATCAACCCTCTCTCCTTTCAAAAACATCGAATAACGGGAGGACAGTGCTACAGTTCAGTGGTCATAGTAGAAAACAGATTGGTGTCTCTTCAAAGTGTTAACATGGCATTATGTAGAGAACCAGCAATTTCACTTTTCTACCTATATATTTACAGAAGAATTTTTTTACAGGGATTTAAGCAACTATCTGTACATCAATTTGTACAGCAGTCTCTAAAAGATGGAAACAATCTAAAAGTCCATTCAAAATGAACAAGTAAACAAAACAGAATATTCTATACAGTGAAATTATTTTTCAGCCATAAAAGAATTAAGTTCTGATAAATGCCACAACAGTATTTTCAGAATCTTGAAAATACTATGAAACGGGATAGTCCAGAGTTCAAAGGAAAAGTATAATGCCACCTACATGACATATTTGTAAGTAGTGAGTTCATAGTGACAGAGAATGGAACTGACATATTAGAGACTAGAGAAGAGAGAATTGTGGCAATGGTTATAGGGTTTCTATTTTGGGTGATGAGTTTGGAAGAAGATATTAGTGTTTACACAATCAATATAACAGATTTATTTAATGCCACTGAACTCTGAAGGCTATACCTAAAAATACATGCATGCTATGTGTGTAAAGATGTATATTTTACCACATTAAAATATTTAGTAGAATCAGTCAAGGAGATCAAAAAGATTGGTTAAAAATGCAATAGGAAAAGAGTCAAGAAAGTGAAATGGTTCATGCAGAGGAAACAATCATAAGGGTTAGAGGATTCTGGGAGGTTAAATAAATGACTAGGAAATAATGATGGAAGTAAATGGACAGCCCATAAAAACACTTTTTTTTTTTTTGCTTTTTGGCCACATGCAAGGCAAATGCCCTTTGCATGTACCCGCTGTACTATCACTCCAGCCCCCAAAACACATTATTTTTATGTGGACCACACCTGGCCTTATTTATGGTACTTGCAGGAACACGTGGTACCAAAAGCTCATATTATTGGCTAATTTAAATGTTCTCTGCCCTTTGAAGTTTCAAGTTTACCTGTAGCACTGTAGCACTGTCCTCCTGTTGTTCACCGATTTGCTCGAGCGGGCCCAGTAATGTCTCCATTGTGAGACTTGTTGTGATTGTGTTTGGCATATGGAATACACCACGGGGAGCTTGCCAGGCTCTGCCGTGCAGGTAGGATACTCTCCGTAGCATGTCAGGGTCTCCAAGATGGATAGAGGAATCGAACTGGGGTCAGCTGCACGCAAGACAAATGCCCTACCCGCTGTGCTATCACTCCAGCAATTTTACCTCACCAATGTTCTTAGCACAAATGTTGAAATTCAGAGTTAACTGTACAAACTATGGCAGTGAGAGAGAAGACAATGAGTGAGGGGAAGGAGAAGAAAAAAAGAGAGGATGAAAAGAAAAAGAAAGAAAAGGCCGTAGAAGAGGAAGGAGAGTCACAAGTGCTTTTGCCAAGACAACATTTTAACTGGGTCTAACATTAATGCCTTTACTCCCTGACCTCAGAAGTATGAAATTAATCTATTTTAAAAGAAAATAGGGGACAGGGTGCTGATTGAAACTAATCAATCAAGTTGGGGGGTGATTAATAGAAGGGAGTCTTGTATGTGCTGCAGGCGCCTTTGCAATGGAGGTTGAGAAGTGGTCGGTTTATAGTTCATTACATATCTGTGTGATGTTATTTATTGTTTACTTAAGCAATAGCAATTGAAGCACAGGCCAATTCCTGGGAATTAATGACCCACTGGGAGAGTCCATTACCTCTGGACATTAACCCCAGTCTGTTCGCAGTATTTCCAGGAAAATCCTTTTGAAGAACTATTTGTTCTCCTTCCCTTGTCACCACATTTAAAAACAATATTTTAAATATTTCTTCGGTGGAAAGCTATTGAACTACACTTATAATTTTTTTCCTCGTGAAAATGATAGATTCAATAATGGGTGCTGGTGGAACACAGATCCCTTTTTAAGGTCTTTCTGAATTTAACCAAGTCGAGAAAGAAGCCTACAGCATAGAAAAAAAAATAAGACAAATCTGAGTCAAAATGCACTTTAAATGTTTTAATGATTTTAATTTTGAGACCTAATTTTCAGACCTAGATTTTAATTATGTTTAAGTATGATTTTAAGTATGTTTAGGATTTGAAGATGCCCAGATATCGCCACACTAGAGCTGAGAGTGTGAAGAAGCTCAGAATTCTAGTACTCTCTGTTGGATGGAGAACAAAAGAAACTTCAAAGCAGAGTCTAGCAGAAAAGAATGAGTGTGATTAAAATACTAGTCCTATTGTGGTAAACAATCTGTAAGTGGCCAGGAAATTGGCTCAGAGGTCTAAAACAGTTCTTAGTACGTTGTGTTTTGTAAAACCAAAACTCTTTGTTTCTATTATATCTTACAAAGCAGAAACCACTGATATTTACTGAGGATGGCATAATTAATTATGATCATTCTCAAGTCAAGGACTCTTTTCTTTCCTCTCCCTTCTGTCTCTGTCTCTGTCTCTCTTTCTCTCTCTCTCTCTCTCTCTCTCTCTCTCTCTCTCTCTTTCTCTCTCTCCTGTCGTTGGACAGAATTTGCCACCCACCAAACCAAGAGAGGCTGTATGACTCATCTTTTTTAACATTTACTCTTAAGTGAATTTTACCCAGTCTCTACTGAGATCATTTAATCTTTATCATCATCACCATCTTCATTATTATAGATAGAACATTTTTCCTAAAAAGTAATTTCTTTCTAATAACTTCTCACTCTAAGAACATATGTTGAATCATTTAATCTTAACCATCATACTCTGTCTAAAAGAACATTACTATTATTACCTTGTTTCATTGTTATGGTTAACCAACACAGGATGTTAACCAAGGTACATCTTTAGATGGTCAAAAGAAAATGCAATAGGCAGCCAGATTTCACGACCTATGTCTTTTGCTTCTCTATTTAAGGGAATCAGGAAGGGAATGATCTTATCTGTCTTCTCGTTTCAGCTCCTGTTCTGGCAATAAGAAAGCAGAAGCAGCACTGATATTATGCTTAATACTCATTCTACGTTTCTTCTAAACGTAAAATCATTGAGTCCTCTAATGAGGACTATGTGAAATGTTCTTATTGCCATCTGCAACTTACTGGTAAAGAGAATGAAACAAAGAGAGGCTAGGGAGTGTGATCTCATCACACAGTTCTACAAAGCTGGGAAACTTCATGGAGTGAAGATTTATACTGAATTGGGCTCTGCAGCAGGTATCTTTGTCAGGACATACTGTTGGGAATTCCCAAGTCCCAAACACTAGAACCAATAGCCCTTCTCTGATGGTCCTCACTCTCCTTCCATTCCCTAGCTGACAAAAAGCAGGGGAAGTACAGAGGCTTTTTCAAACCATGTTAGTGTACTGCAACAACTTTGACTGAACTCACATGCATTTATTTGATGCAGCTTTGGACAGAGACAAGGTAAGAGGAAGAGATGGGAGATGAATTGGGAAAAGAGAAAGCGAATATATTTAATTTGAGTACAAACTCCAGCTCTGACAAAAAAATAGTTCTCATTTATGTTTTAAAATTTCCTCTTAAGAAGCTTGACACTGCAGGGATGGAGCGATAGCACAGAAGGTAGGACATTTGCCTTGCATGCAGCCAAGCCAGGTTTGACTCCCAGCATCCCATATGGTCCCCCAAGCACCGGCAGGAGTAATGCCTGAGTTCAGAGCCAGAAGTAACCCCTGAGCATTGCTGGGTGTGACCCAAAAAGCAAAAACAATAAAATAAAATAAAATAAAATAAAGAAGCTTGACACTGCATAACTTTATATTGATTCTGGCAGATAACTCTTAAAATGGCATTTGGAGTAAATATGATATCTATTTAATTTCCCAGATGAATGAATTGAGGCTTAGACAGGCTCCTTAACTTCCCAAGTCTTCATAACAAAAAAGTAACAGAACTGAAATTTTCTTATCAGCTGGCTTCATAGTCTATGGTCTCTACCAATGGTACCTTGGTGCCTTAGGGCCAGAGATAACCAAGGATTCTTTGGGATTCAGCACCACTAAGTGATACCAGTAAACCTATCGTCCTTGGATATTTCTCCTGAAAGGTCCTTGACTTTTAATTCTGAGACACATCAGGCAATCCTGACTGGTTTTGTTTAATGAATTCATTTTGGGCTCTTCCCTCATAATATTAAGACTTCAGGAAAAAGAAAATAATTACAAATCTTAGTTGCTTCTTTCATGGCCAATATTATAATCCTTGCAGAGGAGGCCACTGCGGTTCTGAGACATAAAGACATGACTTACCTAAAATTATACCATTTGTACCTAGTGGAGCTCACTCTCAAACCTAGTAAAACCCTTGGGTATTAGTCTCCTATTTTGTTAATTTACATTCCTTGCCTCTTTTGCAAACCACAACACCCAAAAGGAGAGAGAGAACAAAAGGGAATGCCCAGCCACAGAGGCAGGGTAGGATGGAGGGGGATGGGAGGTGGGAGGGATACTGGGACCCATGGTGGTGGAAAATGGGCACTGGTGGAGGGATGGGTACTTGATCATTGTATAACTGAAACCCAAGCACAAAAATTTATAAGTCTGCAACAGTACCTCATGGTGTCTCACTAATAAAAATTAAAAATAAAACCTAGTAAAACCCTACTTTGGGGTGGAAGAGATGGTATAGAGGATAAAGTGCTTGCTTGCCTTGCACAGGGCTGACCCACCTTCAATCCCGGCATTGCATGTGATCCCCTGGGTAGACCCTCCAGTCCCATCCAGAACTAATCCCTGAACACAGAACCAAGAATAATCCCTGATTATTGCCCTACAATATTTTTTAAAAAAACTTGTTTGGGCTTATTTGATCTGAAAGTGGGTATAATATGAAGTTAAAATGTAATGGATCTCAGATAATCAGTGGCTGAATAAATAGCAGTACTTCTACAAAAAAATGTAATGGATCTGGTTTGAACTGAGAAAGGAATCATAAATACAACTTAGCAACCTTTCTATGGCATTTACCCAATATTTTCACCTACACCATCCACCTGACAAGAATACATTTTCAAGCCTACAACACAGCAATAGTGGGATATTGAGAAGTCATCAAGTGCAGTGCACTTGGGGTAAGTGCGGGGGAAAAGAGTCAGAGGGTGAGAAATCCTGGCTTGGGAATATCACAGTCTGTTTCGCTAAAAAGAATTTCCCGGTGACTCAATGATCCTTCCTGTGAGAGCCACATTATGTGTATTCTTCCACATCAGCAAGTTTAAACAGCACAGTGAGCACGCGTGTTCATCCTCTGCCAATGTGCAGTTCCTAAGACCACTTGCCCAGACATCATCATGGGATGACTTGCACCTCTTCAAACTCTTATGTTAAAGTCCTAACCCCCAGAATATAATGGTATTTGGAAACAGAACTTTAAAGAGTTGACTAAATTAGAATGAAAAAGAGCAGGTCCTAATCCAATTGATTGGATATCCTTATGAGAGAAAATTGAGACAGAGATTCTAAGGATACAATCACACAAGAGAGAGACCAGTGAAGGACCTAGAAAGAAGGCAGACATCTGTGAGGCAGAGAGAGACCACAAAGAAATCAAATACGAGCATGTCTTTGTACTGGACTCCTCAGCCTCCAGAATGATGAGAAAATTTGCTTCAGTTTTTTAAGCCACTTAGTCTGTAACAGTTTGGCGCAGTGCAAGTATTGAGTTCCATGCTTTGCACATGGTTGACCTGGGTTTGGTCGGCAATACATCACAGTCTCCTGAGCATTACTGGGTAATGTCGAGAGCTCCTGACTCACTAGGAGGGTATCCCCAGGACCACAGTGTTTGAGCAGCTCTGCAGTCTTGGAGTCTTAGATTGAATCATTGGCACAACTGGCTGAGTATTGCTGTGAGGGTCCCCTGAGAAGCCTCCTGTGAAGACCATTTAGAAGGGACCCCCAAAATCAAAGAAACTAATACAAAAAAAAGATTTCATACTCCCAAAGTTTGCTTTTAAATTCTGTCACTGGGGCTGGAATAATAGTACAGCAGATGGGGCGTTTGCCTTACATGTGGCCAGCCCAGGTTCGATCCCTGGCATCCCATGTGGTCCCTGAGTACTTCCAGGAGTAATTCCTGAGTGCAGAATCAGGAGTAGCCCCTGAGCATTGTTGGGTGTGATCCAAAAAGAAAAAGAAAAGTGTTTAAAAAATTCTTTCACCTTACAAACTTAAGTGTGAAATATTTTTAAATAATTGATAGGATGAAGATCCTTCCCATCCTTTCCCAAAACTGTAAGCATCAAATTTTTTCACCTGGTTTCTAAAAAGTTCAGGGTGCTAGGGGTCAGGGGTGGTTCCTGTTTCATCCACTAAAGATTCTATTATTCCCTTCAGGGGTATTTTTAAATTCAATATCTCCCTATGTTATTATGATTTTCCCTCAAATAATATATTTGATATTTCAATGCAAATTGCAAGTGAATATTTAGTAGTAGGTCTTGCATCCTGGAACTCAATTACTGACTTGTGAAGGAGAAGGGAAGGAGACCAGTGATGGCTGTAGACTCATCATGAATAAGATGGAATTTGACTTCATACACATACAAACATACATACAAACATACAGAGAGAGAACTATAACAGAGGCTCACCTTTGCTTTATAACACTATACAGGTTTCAGGGATGCACCACTATAAATGCACATTTATAGATGTGCTTTAAAAAATTCCCAAATTCCAAGCATCTAATTCAAATTTACTTCATTTTTCTTTTCTAAAATTTTTCTTTACTGAGGTAGTATTTATAAAAGTGCAAATGTTTATATGCTTTATACAATGTTAAAACATATAAACCACATACAATAATATACACCATGCTCTCCAAAGTGACAAAATTTCTCCCCAACAATGTACTGAACCTCCTCTACACTTTTATTCCACCCCTCCCTGGTAAGATCAATTCTGTGGTCAGATGATAAGGATTTATTTTTATTGGATGTTGTCTGTTGACTTGTTTTACTTCCTGTTTTGTGAGTGTGTATGTGTTGGGGGGGGGGCGGTACCCAGCAGTACCCAAACTTATTCCTGAATCTGAACTCAGGAATTACATTTGGTAAGACTCTGGGGACCAGATGCAATGTGAGGGACTGAACTCAGGTTTGCTGTGTTCATGGCAAGATCTTACCCACTGTACTATATCTCTGGCCCCATTCCTTTTTTTCTTTACATCTCAATATATGAGTGAGAACACCCAGTATTTGTCTTTCTCTTTCTGACTTAATATTTCCCCCTCCAATTATATTCATATGTTCATGAAAAAGCCTGACCCATGGCAAAGCCTGGCAAGCTACCCGTGATGTATTCGATATGCCAAACACAGTTACAACAAGTTTCACAATGGAGACGTTACTGGGCCCGCTCGAGCAAATTGATGAACAACAGGAGGACAGTGGTACAGTGAATCTTAAAGTTGACATTGAGTTTTGAACTTGCAATCTACTTTATTATAATAATGTGCAAAGATACTCAAAATCCTCAACAGATTTAATGTTTTAAAATCCTCAAGGCAGCCTTACTTCATATCAGATTTAGGATTAACAGTGCCAAGAGGATGTTCATAAAATCATCTTTGTTTTATGGTCAGTTCAATTAGTCAATTGGTAAAAGTCTCTGATTTCCTGACTCAGTACTCTCATCACTTAAATCATGCTGATATTCATAGACTAGTGTGGACTTTAAGCAGAAATTGTCCCATTAAGTAGCTCTATAAAAAAAAAGTAGCTCTATGATTCAAATCTTTAATCTCTTTCCCTATGTAGGTAAGGATAGCCTCTTTTACTGCAGAGACCTCAATCTTAATCGAGACTAGATCTCAAAAAAAAAAAAAAATTAAAGTACAGTCAATACTAATGGAAAGCAGCAGGGACCAAGATAACCTCTAAAGGCAACTAATCCAAAATGTGTTTAGCTTTAGCTAAATGGAGATTTAAAATGGATAAGCAGGAAGCTGATCTGATCATAATCCCCAGTTACATACCCGGATTTCTTTTTCCAGTTGAAAAGTATCTCTTGATTTCAAAAATAAAACTCACATAAAGCCAGTGAACATCTATCCCATTCCAAGTAGCCTGTCATTCCAGAGTCAAGGTGGAGGTGCAGAACAAGGACACCAGGTGTGTTACTGTGTCAGAGAATTTGTCCTCAGTCTAAGGAACATTCACTCTTCTACAGCATTTCAGATAAAGTGATGGCAGGGAAAGTATAATTTACATCTCACAAAAGAGAAAACAGACTTAGAAAACGCACACTATTGGTTAATGGTAGAACTGAATCCAGATTTCAGAACACATCTGACAAACCCATTCGACCTCCATCACCTACCCTGGCAGAAAAATACAGTCATAAGCATGGAAAATAGAAATTTTGCTATGATAAGTGAACATCTATTAATAAACCAAACTGTGTAAACATTATTCTTCATGCCTTGGGAACACATTACTTGCATAAACCTTAAAAGGTTATGGTAATGCTTTCTTCTAGTGGAAGAAAATAAACATGTACAAATCATTATAATTTATTAATCTTGTTTTCCCTTCCAAAAGTAAGGCAGCAGAGGACAGTGACATTATACATGACTCCATTATCACTGAATAATAAAGTGATTTGATATGTGTATTCAGGAGAGGAGAAGGGTGGGAGGGACCAAGTACAAGGAAAAACAAATAATTGAATTATATGTCATTGAAGAGCTTAAATTACATACACTACATTATATTCCAGAAGGAAAATGAACATGAAAATAAAAAGCCAAGGAACCTATATAAAGGCAATTAATGGTATTTAATGAAATAATAGAATTTTGTTCTCTAGAACGGACCTGGGAACATCTGACTCATTCAGCCTCTACTTTTTCCCCAGACTAATACATGATCAAGGCTAACAATTAGTACTAATGAAGAACCAGATGCGTTTTTTTTGTGCTTTATGAGTCTGAACTCATATGAACTTCCCAAGGACTCAGTGACACAGATAGCATGATTATGCTCACTTTATAGAGGTAGGCTTAGAAGCACAGCATAGCTAGGAAGTTTTGAACCAGGATTAGAGCACAGATACTCTTGTTCTGAGGACTCATTCACTTGCAATAGTTTCATCTCAAGGAACTCCTTGGGGACAAAATGGACCATTTCTTCACATGTGTAATATGGTATCTTTCTAGTTCTGTACCATGTCTGCATCATGTAAGGTCGCCAAGCAATTGGCATGTAAACACTTTGTTTTAACTGGAAAATAGCTGGAGAGGAAAATACAATCAATAATCAAAGCAGAATGATTCATAACCCAGATTTCAGAACAGAAACCAAACACTAGGACTACCATTCACTAGTTCTGACCTTCGGAAAAGATTTGTTTCAGTTTTTGTTTTAGAGAAAAGGGGATAAAAATATAACTAAACAAAGAAACACCCACTTCAAAGGACTAGTGTGGGATAGCAAAGACAATGCAGCAAAATCACTCACCATGGGGTATAGTACAAGGTTAGACTGTAAGATAACACTGTTCTGTCCTTCCTGCATGGCCTCAGGTAGTTTAGGTTTATTGGGATGCTCCCATCACAGTGCTCCCATTCCTCTGTTTTTATTTGTAACTTCTTTCTTTGTGCTCTGTTGACTTTATTGTTTTTCTCGTCTCCCTAAGTTCTTTGAATAGTTTACTTTAAAGCAATGTCCTTTTGTATAGACACAAGAAGACAATATTATGCTTTTGTAACGGGATTTAATTGGCTTCGAATATTATTCATTCCTGGACATCTTCTTTCTCAACTTAAGCCTCACTTGCCCTTCCTAAAGCCCCCCAAAGCAGGGTCCCAACCAGGGACTGGATGGAACGAGGGCAGGTGGAAAGCTATGTGCTACCCTGGCAACAAGATGGGCCTGGCCAAGGTGCCACAATTCTAACTTAAGAGCTTGATCATGAACTAATGCTGTCATGATCCAAAAATAATGACAAGACTAGTACCCTGCTAGGGATAGGAAAGACTAATCTGGCCTAAGTACTGTAGTCTAAGATCAGGATGACTCCAGGAGAGCAATTCTATAAGCTTAATGCATCTCTTACTGTGTCCATAAAAAATTATTAATATTATGAATGTTTATATGTTTGTTGGACAAGGAGAGGAGAAACACACCCATGGGATTCCACCCTTGGGTGGGTCATCCTGCTGAAAGAGAAGCTGTCTTAGAGGCAGCATCCCCTGAGGGGAAGAACTTTAACCCAATTGATTGTGACCACACATATGTGGAAGCCCAGCCCCTCATGGTTGGGGGATTTAACTAGACTGTAAGAGTGGGCTGGGGGGGTGAAGATCAAGTGTGAGATCCAGAGCCAGAACCAGGAGAGAGGGGTTCCAGAGTGGGGGGCCAGGAGAAAAGAAGAGAGAGACACAGGAGTGAACGGGGATGAGAATGGAAGTAGTCTGATCAATCAACTGGCTTGGCCCTTGTCTCTCCCACCGTCTGCCCATGGCCCTGGCCACCCCTGGCTGCCCTCAGAGTTTTATACAACCATGGGGAATGATATAAGAATCATCAGTCTCTGGGGAATTTAATTTGAATCAAATTAAGGTGAATTTAATTGAGAAACAATAGTTTAAAAAATCATAGATGAGAATTTTTCAGAGTTGAGTAATACAGACAACTAAATACAAGAAGCCTGAAGTTTCACAGTGAAAATAAACTCAAATATTTCAAAAAAGCACACTGTGTTTAGAATGACAAAAACCAAAAATAATGTTGAAAGTATGAAGATCAAAAAAGAAATTTATGTACAAAGGAAAGCCCATAAGATTCACAACAGATCTTTCAAAAGAGACTCTACAAGCCAGAAGATAATGGAGAAATAGAGTACAACAACTCAACAGTATGAACACTTCACTAAGAATGTTCTCTCTCCAGTTAGAGCATCACTTAGAGTTGAAGGAATGGTACAGAGCTTCAGGGACAAGCAACAGCTTAGCCATGAAATTAGTTTTTCAAGAAACATTAAAAGAGGTTTTTTTTTTAAGTATTATTAGTGAGACACCATGAGGTACAGTTGTAGACTTACAAATTTTGTGCTTGGGTTCAATTATACAATGATCAAGTACCCATCTCTCCACCAGTGCCCATTTTCCACCACCACGGGTCCCAGTATCCCTCTCACCCCTCATCCCCTCCATCCCACCTGCCTCTGTAGCAGGACATTCCCCTCTGTTCTCTCTCTCCTTTTGGGTGTTGTGGTTTGCAAAAGAGGCATTGAGTGGCAATCATGTTCGGTATATAGTCTACTTTCAGCATGCATTTCTCATCATAGGCGGATCCTCCCAACACCCTTTATTTGGTTCTCCCTTCTCTATCTGAGCTGCCTTTTCCCCCCTAGCATGTGCGGCTGGCCTTCAAGTCATGGAGTGAACCACCTGGTACTTGTCTCAGCTATTCTTGGGTGTTAGTCTCCTATTTTGTCACTTTATCTTCCCCAGATGAATGCAATCTTTCTATGTCTGTCCCTCTCTTTCTGACTCATTTCACTTAGCATGGTGCTTTCCATGTAGTACCACTTGTATGTTAGTTTCATGACTTCATCTTTTCTAACAGACTAGCTGATATTTTTCAATGTGAAGAAAACAGCACCTAAAATCACTGGTAACACTAGTTTTACCACCACTTATTCCTCCCGAGTCACACGTAATAAACATTCGGGGTGGTCAGAAATTTGATCACCAAGCTGAGAAGTTCCAGCATATTTTAAAGACTTCAGTTTCCAGTGTCTCCAGCATATTAAAATGACAGAATGTTTCACAAATTTATCATGATCTGTCCTTAATCTTCTTTTCAGTAAGTTATTGTCTCCCACTGCCAGAAAGTTAGTCACTTGCTATTGGTATTTGGAATTCCTTTTCCAAATGTACTAAGATGTATTTTGGAGAGAGAAAAAGTGGGTGAGACAGAGACAGAGAAAAACAAAGACACAGAGAGAGGCAGAGAGAGGGGAACGAATGAACATCCTTAGCGTCTGCACTGGAGGCGAACTTCTGGACTTTAGCTACATGGCACCCAGAAGACAATCCAGCAAGCCCAGTTCTCAGAGCTCCTGTGGGAGCCACTTCCTGTCTTTCAATCCTTCCCTGGGTTCAGGAGTCCCGGAGAGGTGCAGAGGAACATAGAACAAGGGCAGTTGGCACAGCCCTTTCTAGACTGTCACACTGTCCAGCCCCCACTGTGTTCTTTCTTTTCTTTTCAACATTAGCAGCGGGATTTGGGGTGGGCGTGGGGGGGAGGGTGGAGTCGTGGAATCTACACTGATCTGGTTTAGCTTTCGGCTTTCAAAGGCAGTTCTCTGAGTAAGTTACTGGTGGTGCCTTTGGTTTGTGTGTAATCAGATTCACATCAAAACCCTCAGTGCCTCGGGTGAGGCAGGCTGGGACTCAAGGACCTGTCTGAAGGTGCCACCCTCAGCAAGGGAGGGGCAGGTTACCTGGTGGCCATCCGCATGCCCTTCTCTCTGTCGCTTGGCAAGTCAGCTCAGACCAGCGGCAGGTATTTTGTTGTGTTGCTGTTCTTTTAAAAAAAAAAGATCCTGTGGGGTGGAGGTTTGATATATACACAAGTCTAGGTATCTATGACGTCACCTCATTGATGCGGTATTCACCCCCACCTCCTGTCTAGCACCCTTACTCCCAGCTTCCTCTTGCATTGACAGCTTCCCTGTCAGAGCACCAGGGCACCCCCCCCACAAGGGCAGCGTGACTGCAAGCCCCACTCATCCCTACAAAAACTATACCCTGAGAAGTGACTCCCAAGGAGCACAGAGGGTCCACCCTGCAGACAGTGTTCTGCACTCAGGCAGTGCTCAGGGAGTCTCAGCTAGGGCTTGGAAACAACAGGCTGCAAGTGGAAACTTAAGCTGCCCTGGCATTGCCCACTGTGGTACCACCTCCTCTTCCAGCTTGATGCTGCCATTAGTAATCACTGCATGCAGATCCAGGCCATGTAGTCCACCCCACACGGAACTGCCATGCTTGGAAGCCAGTATTGCCTCTCTTTCACGGGCTTCCAACAGGGATGGTTGACCCAAAGCTTGGACTGAAAATTATCCCAAGTTTAAATTCATAGTTGCTTCCTGTCGACTTCTCTATCCTGGTCCCTCTTTGTTTTCTACCCAGAATCGACCTGTCATCTACTGCTCTGTACATTTTCACGTTTTCACCCAAGGTCACAAGCCCTCAATCACTTCCTTGTCATCTTGTGGCAGGGGAGTCACTTGCAAACAATTTTGAAAACCAATTCTTTGTAAACAAATTAGTTCATTAGTAATGTTTCCCACAAGTGAATATTCTATTCCTCCATTATGTTTTCTCAGACATCAATTTGATTTTTGAAATGCCATGGGTGCATTTCATAATATTTTATTTTTTCTTCGAAATTTTCTTTTCCTCTGTGCTTTATTTTTGGCTTTGTTTGTTTCTTCTGTTTATACCTTCTTCAAAACACATGGGAACGAAAGGTTTAAGAGTTATTTATTTATATTTAAAAAAAGGCTACGAGTTGGGTGGTTTTGCTAGGATTGTCTGGGAAGCTTTCTAATCATTGAGTTTTAAAAGTTATCACAATGCTTCCCTTGTGCCATATTAAAATTGCTGTATCAGGTCTGGAGTAATAGCACAGTGGGGAGGTCATTTGCCTTACACGCGGCCGACCTGGGTTCAATTCCCAGCATCCCATCTGAGCACTGGTCCCCTGAGCACTGCCAGGAGTAACCCCTGTGCATCGCCGGGTGTGACCCAAAAAGAAAAAAAAATTCACTATGTCATTATTTTAAAACTTTGTATAAATGGTACATTGTTGTATATGAAGAGAAATAGAATCGTTTTATACTCAAATTATAATGTATTCAAATAAGAATTAATTCACATTTTATCTATAAAATCTGCAAGACCCCCCAAAACTTTTTCATCTGAAAATTTTTAGTATTTTTTTGATTTTGTGTTTTTATTGATTTCCACATTTGAATAAAAATCACCTATGCAATAAATTGTGTTTTCTTAAAAATCATAAATTGTTCATAAGCAAAAGTAGTGAGTAAGTCCCTACTTACATAAGTGCAAAAACATGTATTCTTTATTCATAAATTGTTTTGTTTGAGAACATCTAACCTATCATCTAAATAATCTATTGCTGGATATTTGTCTCATTTCACTGTGTGTGCTAGTAAATTTTTACTAACATTAGTAAATTTTATTTCAAATGGATACAGTCATAAGTAATAATAAATAGAAATTTGAAACCTATTAAATAAAAAGGCGAGAAAAGCTACTCTGGCATTGACAAAAATATCTAAAAACTAAACAATATAAAAACAAACTAAATGAGCCACCCACGTTACCTTTTCATATATGAAAAACATATGTTGTTGAAACCTCTTTTCAATAATTTATTTCTCTCCCTAAATTATTTCATTTAGTATACTTATTGAGGAATAATGGCTCCCTGCACCTTTCGTGGACCCCACTGAAGATTTTCACTGTAAGCACCTGACTTTCATGCGAATTCAAAGAATCATTCTTCCTCAACCCCAGTGTTGTATCCCTGTGACATATTTCAGATTCATTTCTCGCTCCTGAAGCTGCGTCTACCCTCCCTCCAAGTTTCTCCTTTGGGCACTGATTTATAGGAACACCCTAGCCATCAATTACAAGTTCACTCTTACACAATCAACCATTCATACATCTTTGTCCTGGCCTTTATTTCTTAATCTTTTCACTAGTTTCAACTAAATCTTTGTTCTTCCTAGGTGGAGAAAATGCTTTCACTTGGCTTCACTGTGTCTGCCTTGAGACTTCTTAAACTCACCTCTTGCTCTATTATGTGGTATCTCTTCCAGATCAGTGCCTCTGTTATTTCTTTCAGATGTGTCTGTACTTCCTCTTCTCCAGTAGTACTTCCTCTTGTCCCTGCTATCTACTTTCTTTAGTCATAGATGTCTCTTCTTCTTTGTGCCACCTAGTAAATGAGTTGTACTAATTCGCTTTTTCATATCCCTCCACCCCTGTAAACTAACTTCCATCACACAGACTCAACTGAAGCCACATCCATATTCCTTCCATTCCATTCATCCAGACCTTCCTTTTCTGAAGGATCAAAGATCTGCATGCCCCTTACTTTGTCCGCTTTCCCCACTTCATCCACCCTCAACACTGCACTCACTTAGTTCTGTCTTGTCCTGATCAACTCACATTTTGTCTAACTGCCCTTAGCTCCAACTCCCCTTAGCTGCTGAGGAGAGAGTCTCTATTCTTGCATCTCTTCTCTCGTGTCATTTCCTCCTCCCTGTGATTTACTCCTCTCCATGATCGATCTGCTTTCTGATTCCTTAACCTTCCACTATTTCATCTACCCCATGCTTTCATGGAGCATGCCTTTGGTGAATTTCCACAACGGGAGCATAATGATCAATTCCTTTGAGAAATTATGCTGAACATGCCTTCATTTTCGTTTCAGGCTGAAAGTAATGCCTTTGGAGGCTATAGAAATTCTAAGTTAGAAATCATATTACCTTAATGTCTTAAGACAAGTTAAGTTGTCTGGAACTTTCCAGGCTGCTCTCAGAAATTCAGTGTAAGTCGTATTTTTATTTCTTTCAGAAATGAAATGAAATATTTACTGTCTTTTCCTTGAATGTAACAAGAATAAGTTTTTGGATAAGGTTCTCAGTCACTGTGTTTCCTCTGTGGTGGCCCTACAGTTTAGAAACCTATGTCCTGTGGCCTGTAATATTTTTCTCATATCTCTCTGATCATTTCATTTGTACCTTTTTCTTATCATTTTATGGAACCTATTTAATAATTCTGTCAGACTCTACCTAAAGAACTCATTTTCTCATTCTCTTACCTTCCATTTTTTTAATTCTTTTAAACTACCAAAACACCTCTTCCCAACGCTTTCTAAATAAACTGGGGGTACGAGGGAAGTGATCAGATCTGCTCACCGTGATGTTTTCATTTTGACCTTATACTTTTATTTCCAAAAACCTCTTCTTCCTTTCTGACTTGCTTCTCTCATGAATGTAATAATCTTGCTTCAGAATATTGTTCGTGGGTTTCCACAGAACTTTTTTCAAGTGTCTCTTGGGAGACGGTGCCAGGATCACCCCCAGTGCCTAGAATGTGAAGGCAGGGGTTTCACACTGAGCAAGGCCCTCGCTCTTCCCTTCCCCCTTGTCTCCCCTTGATCCTCCCAGGGACCCACATGTGAGTGTCACTTGATCACTTGACTTCCTGTTAATCATCAATTTGCTCAAGCGGGTGCCAGTAATGTCTCCATTTGTCCCTGTCGCGTACTAGTGTAGCCCAATGGCATCTGTTTGTTCTAGGAACAAAAGAGCCTCAAACTGATCGCTCAGGATATTGATGAAGAAGTCTGACCATCTGGTAGGTGGGCAGCCACGCAGTCTTTTGACATCCCATGGAATCTAGTCAGTAGTGGCTCTAGTCCAGTGGTCGTCTCCAAATCTCATTACGTGTCCAGCCCATCTGATTTTTGATGCCTTGGCAAATGAGATAGCATCCCTGATTCTTGATCGCCGTAGGATGTCGTAACTCTGGATTCCTTCTCTCACTTGAGTGAAGCATGATACTCCCGGCATACTCTTTCAATTCCTCTTTGGGAGACCCAAATGGCGTTCTCATCCTGTTTTCGTAGGTCTCTGAGGCATATGTTAATGCAGGAAGAACAGTGGAATCGAAGAGATGTGCCTAGAACCAGAGGTCCTTCATCCTCTTAGTTATTTCTTTAACGCTCTTAAAGGTGTTCCAAGCCGCTCTCTTCCTCCTGCACAACTCAGGTGCCAGGTTATTCATCATGTTGACTTCTCGACCTAGGTACACATAACTGTTGCATTCGGA
>JAOXYA010000016.1:5576169-5586724 GCA_028565675.1 Sorex palustris | reverse complement strand
TTATTTTCCAAATTTGGGCAATTGACATATATTATTCCTCACTGAGAATGCTCAAAACTGTATCATAATTTTCCCCAGCTGTCTTGAGAAATAATTCTAAGTTATGCACATTAGCACATGCACAAAGCAGACCACCTTGAATGAGAAGCTTCCACAGGGAAAAATAAAGTACAGGTTTCAGAAAGAAGTCAACAACATCATTTTTATTTTACAGTTAAACATCTTCATTTACACCCATCCCACTTCTAGTGTGTCATCATCAACTCTAGAGCACTGCATCTCCTCAGAACAGCTCGCGAGACAATGAGGTGTTTTGTGTACAGTTTGTGTTCTGCTAGTTATTGACAGTGTAATCTTAAAGTCCTCTGGTACAGTGTATCCCCCCCCCATTTAAAACTGCATGTAACAAATATTAAGCATTGGGAAGCATATACTTAAATATCAAGGACTTTAGCCAGAGAGACTGCTCAGTGGCTGAGTGCATGCTTGCCATGCAGGAGATAGAGATAGATCTCTGGAACTCCATAATTTCTCAAGCATCATTGTGAGTGCACTAATGTGACCTGTCACTAGTAGCTTCCAAGCCCTGCTGAATGTGACACCACCTCTCGCTCTCCAAAGACCATTAACTCAAATAGGGGGGAAGGGAAGGCAGGTAGGGGGAATGGCTCTGAGGAGTCAGAAGAGATGGCTTGGTTTCCATACCTTAGCAGAAAATTCCTTCTGTCTTGAAGAAGCAATTATCTGCATTTTTCCATTCTTTGGGGAGAAATAATAAGACACGTCAACATTTAGAGTACCAATCACTGGGATTGTCATTTACTGACGCTGTTATGCTAAAGATGACTTTTATGCTTCTCAGACATACATTTGAACATTGAGAGTGCTGTGCTATTAAGAGCAATGCAGCTGTAACTACAGAAAGGTGAGTGTGCATGCACGTGTGTACGTACATGCATATGTATGTGTGTGTGATTTATTTCCCCTTAAACAGAATATGATATGCACTATGCAAGGTCCAGGTGAATTTCTCTATATCCATCAGCTAGGTTTCCCCTTAAATTTGTTTAAATCAAGTCACAGCAAAGGGGACACTGACTTTCTGAGAGGCAGAATCAACACTGATAACTGTTAATGTGTAAGAAACTGCATTTCTTTTTCAGTTAAATCAGTCATCTTCCATCTAAAATCACATGAAACAAGCCTCACATTTTATTCTCCTAGATTCTGACAGTTCACTGCTATAGGGCAGTAAGGCGAAAATAAACGCAGAAACTCACAAATTGCTTCCAATTGTCTGAGAATGCCTTAAGTACATAATAAGTAGCTCTAAAAGCAAAAATTTGGATTTCAAGCAAATTCCAACGTGCTTCAAATTGCCTCTTACCATATTTCTTTTGAGAAATACTTAAGTGCCAAGGTCTTCCCTAGCTAACATGTTCCTGTTTTCATTCCTGCCTTAACTGAACCCATCATTGTGAGGGCAGGTCCCACCAGTGTGTCGCCAGAGGACCCTCTAATGGTGTCATCCTCAGTGCCAGTATATGTAAATATCATACAATTTCAGGGAAATATGACATAATTAGAGACTATTATTATGCATCCTCTATGAGCCCTAATTTGCATGTTTCCAATAAAAGTACACATCTCACGGTTAACACACACAAGCTGTCATTTTTTCAATCCTATAATTATTACTTGCAAGGCTTGAAAAATATCTCTATCAATTCCAGAAATGGATTACAGCAAGATTACTACAAATGATTATGGCATAATTAACATTTCTTTACACTTTCCAAAAAAATTTCATCATGGCAATAGAGCAAAAATTTCATACGTATATAAATCCTGGATAAAAATTTATATTATTGAACTTAAACTTCACAGTGGAAAAAAAACCAAACCTAAAACAGATTGAGGATTGATATCACCGGGAAATATGATTGCATTATGTTAGGCTTAGTAGCTCACTCTTATTTGTATTTTCAATTAAGGCAGGAGTTTATTCTAAAAGTCAGAAGTAATTTAAATAGGATTATGTACTTACCCAGATAGCAGAGAAGACTCTAGACTTCAAAATCAAGGTGCTCTATCCTTAGTGTCCCCCCAGAAACATAAGGGATAATAGCTTTGTTATTGCAGTACAAATCTATTTCATTCTATTATATCAAAAATTAAGCATAGAGAAAATCTGGTTTTAAACTTATGCTATAATGAGATGATAACATCTAATTAGCTTTTAAATATACAGTTATGTTTCATACCTATTTATTACTAATATAGTAGTAATAATATGTGTGTAATCATTCATGTGCCCTATTCTTCCTTCTATTGAACCAACTTTGGTTTTTAACCTTATATGTTTCAGTATATAGCCTCACAAATCAACATCTGTATATATTATATGATGTTCCACACTAAACATCTAATTCTATTATTCTATTATTCAGTGTACAATTAACCACCTTTACCGTACAATTCACCCTTTCCCCATCAATTCTGATATCCATTAATTTGGCATTATGGTTAAGAATTTTTTAGATATTTTTACTTAGAATAGTGCTCCCTTATGACCTATCAATTTTACTTCTTGGCATTTACCCCCTTCCCTCAATACAAAAACCTCTCAACAGGCTCAAATCTAAACTCTAACAAAACAAGACTTTTAAAAAAATTCTATTGAATATCAAAGTTTTATTTAACCCAAGTACACCTGTGGAAATCTTAAACCCCGAGGTATAAGAGATGATGTTTGGGACTAATGACTTGATGAAGATGGGGTCCTCATAAATGAGTCCCCATAAAAGAGTTCCAAGAGAGACCTTTGAAAATTCACTCCCTGGGGGGCTGGAGCAATAGCACAGTGGGTAGTGCATTTGCCTTGCACGTGGATGACCCGGGTTCGATTCCCAACATCCCATATGGTCCCCCAAGCACCACCAGGAGTAATTCCTGAGTGCACGAGCCAGGAGTAACCCCTGTGCATTGCCAGGTGTGATCCAAAAAACTACTACTACTACTACTAATAATAATAATAATAATTATCTCCTTATGAGAGCACGCAAAAGAATGCCTCCTGTGAACTAGGTAGGGAGGAGCCCTTGCTAGACATGGAATTGGCCAGCATCTTAATCTTGGACTCTTGGTCCAGAGTGGGACTCTTTGAGAAATAATATCTGACCTTCAGCTTGCTGCTTTGCTTCTCCATGTAGGGACTTGCCTTCATCTGATATCACCGAGCCTAATCTGGAACTGGAGACAGAGCCCCTCCCTTCCAGCTCGGTCCCAGTAGCCTCCAGGCCCAACCTTTGCCATATAAATGGGCTCACACATCAGCTTCTTCAGAAAAAGTCCACTAACACAGCAGCATGACAGATCTACTCAACAAATTACACGCTGCTCATAGTTATTCTTTCTGTGATTTGGTGGTAGCAACCCCAGTCTAAATCCCTTAGCTCTTTCAGGGGGGGTCTTTAACTACAAAGACTCACTCCAAGCACAGCAATAACACGGGGTAAGCAATGGTAAAAAAATATCATCATCAAAGACATAAATCACATCAGTAAATCCTTAAACAATATCTTTTGGAACACGATGATGAGTATGTTCTACAAGTCCAAAGAAGCAATAGCACAGGTAGTCAGCAAAGCACAAGAAAGAAAAAAATCACCTTTCTGTTTTGGGGACTTACAACTTGCTTTATATTAATTATAGCAAATTGATGCCAACATGCTTTTGCGGCTCTTTTATACATCTAACCTTCATGATCAATATATTCCTTTGACTATAGTTTAAGGTGCCTCGGGCTCTTTTCTTATTCATGGTTACTGTGTATTTTCAACCTGCCCTATTAAATGAAGCTGCTTGTTATGAACTTCTTAAAAGCACATCACTGTTTCTTTTAATACAGATTGCTCACTAACAGATATGATTTACTATTAAAAACTTGCCTATTGCAGAAAAGTTAAAATAATAAAAGTCAGAGAGATGCATATCAAGATGTCAGCAAGTTGAAGTTATTAGCATGAAAATATCATTAAGTGTCATTAACTACAATGCAGCTGAGACAGATAGAAGGTCTTAGCCTTTAAATCATCAGCAGTCAATGAATAGAAAGTAGCTTAGTAGTCATCCATTGACTTAATTGTACTGCCAGATCAAACTACTGATTATCTGGACCATCCAGGTTGGTTCTATCCCGGGCTGAGTGCTTCAGGTGTGAAATTTATAACCATGAATCAATGGTTGCTTGTATAAACTTTGGATTTTTTTTCTAGGGCATTATTGACTATTGACATGTCCTTGCTTAGTGAAAAGGAGCAGCATAACACCATCTCTCTCCTTTCATTTTTCATCTACCCCATCTCTGTTCAAGCCAAATTACCTCTCTTAGACATGTGAGAGCAAAGAAATAATTAGCTGTTTACTTTTCCAAAGTAAATTTTGATAATATTTTTTAAATATTAAAGGTAAAAATAAACATTTCTATAAATAGTGTTGCCAAATGCAGGTGTTTTGGCAACAGTTAAATTTTCAAGTTAGTGTTTTTCTATTCTTTAGATAAATAATAGGAGTAAAATTGCTGGGTAACAGTAGTTCTGTTTTAAATTTTTTTTTGAGAAAATGCCATATATTTTTTCATAAAGGTTGAACCAGCTCACATCCCATTCAATAAGGTATGGGAGTTCCTCTTTCTTTATTTTACAAGCATGCTATTATTTCTGGGTTTTAATGCAAGACATGTTCACCCAAATGCTCAATGATAGATGAATAAATAAAGAAAAAGTGGAATGTCTCTCTCTCTCTCTCTCTCTCTCTCTCTCTCTCTCTCTCTCTCTCTCTGACACACACACACACACACACACACACACAGAAACCGCTCTGCTCTAATATGAAATCTTGCTCTTTGTGGTAATAGGGTTGGAACTTGGGGGACATGCACCATGGTAAGCAAAAAAGAGTCAGAAGGATAAAGACAAATATCAAATGAAAACAAACCCTTGAACTCAGATAGTGGAACTGAGGTTGCCAGGGGCAAAAAGAAGAAAGGAAAAAGAAGTGAAAAAATGGGACCATTGAACTGTGGTGAGGGAAATTGTGGTGGGTTTTATTTTTTCCCCATTCTTTTTTTTTTACAATGAATATATTTTGGAGAATTGTGAAATTGTATACTAAAACATATACAGTAAATCTAAACCATCCCCCACCAAAATAACAATGTGAACATTTATGTAACAGTCATCCAGGCATTTCCCTTAGTGTTTTATATATAATAAACTCAACCATTATAACAACCATATGGGGAAGATATGATTACCATTTCCATTGCACTGTAGGAAATGAATGCTAAGAGAGTTTTAGTGATTTGCCCACAGTCACATGGCCAGTTGGTGTTAATCTTAAGTGTGTTTTCAGTCTAAACTATCTGTGTTCATTTTGCTTTCTGATTGTTTGTTGTGGAATTTGTGGCTATAGCCAGCAATGTTCAGTATCTAATCCTGGCTCTTTACTCAGGAAAGACTCCTGGCAAGCTCATGAGACCATATAGAGTGCCAGGAATCAAATGTGGGTAGGGCAGAATGCAAGGTAAGTGTCCCTACCCCACTATACTCTCTGTACTCTCTCTCACACCACTATTTGCTCTTTTGAACATTGTATGCTCTCAGACCAACTCACCAACCACATATGTATGAGGAGATTGACCTCTTTGACTAATGAATGCAGTCCAGAAGAAATGGTTCTCATAACCAGATGGGAAAGATGGATTAAATATGCACTTAGGCAAACACTGTGGTGAGAACATAGTATTTATAAGTAATTAGTTGTTCAGTTCAATAGAATTTATGAGAAACTTTAACCTAATTGGTGAATCAGAAGACTGAAGGGCTTTGTATATGAAGAATAACTTGTCTGTTATGATGAATTGAAAATAGGCTAGAATCATTTCTACAAAGAAAAAATCTAACACTCAAATATTTCTCATTTGATCTTTGTTCTCTCAGAAAAATAATGTATACTTTAAAAAACTTAATGGTCACTTGGAAACAGCTGAAAATAATATTGAGAGGAAAAGTTAAGAGGGTAACAGTCTTTGATACAATAATAATAAAGCTGCAAACTATTAAATTCATATTTTATGTAATGCATTACATCAACAATGCTTTACAAAGCGCTGATCATGTCCATAGGGTCACTTAACCTACTAGCTGTAGAAATAAAAGCATGAATATAAAAGAGTTCATATCTTTCAATGGTTAGTAGAATAGGAAGACTTAAAAATGCAATAAAAGGTAAATAACTGGTATAAATCAAGATTTGGAAGAAGAAATCATATTCAATTGAATATGTTCAATAGTTAAAGATTTTCACATTTAACTAGTCAGCAATCTCATTGCCTCTATCCCTAGCATAGACTTCCTCCCTTTCATTACATGGAGGCCCCTCCAGAAGAGTCTCTGTTGCTTATGGCCTGGACCACTGTGCCCTTCAGTCTCCAGAATACCCAACCATGGTCTTCACTATTGACACAAAAAATTTCAAATATAGAAATCCCTTTTTCCTACTTTCCATTCTAAGACAATACTCATGCATCCCCTCTGGGATTCTGATCTTCCAGCTAAATATCCCTGAACCATTTAACAGGCTCATGTATTTAATCTCCAGACTTTATATCACTGTCAGTGAAAGCAACCCTCTTGAACACACTGGTGCCCTGAAAAAGCAATCTTGTCTTTGAGCATAATATTCAATGTATTCTGGATGTGACTACATTATCCATATGACATAGTTGAGAAGGGATGTTGTATGAACCACGTAACTCCTGATAGAATCAGCTGTAATGCAATCTTACAACTTAATTGAGTAACATCACGGATCACAGATCACGGTCCTCCCATTGCTCATCGATTTTCTCGAGTGGGCCCAGTAATGTCTCCATCATGAGACTTGCTGTTACTGTGTTTGGCATAGTGAATACATCGTGGGTAGCTTGCCAGGCTCTGCCGTGTGAGCGAGATACTCTCGGTAGCTTGCCGGGCTCTTCGAGAGGTGCGGAGGAATCGAACTCAGGCTGGCCATGTTGGCTGCATGCAAGGCAAACGTCCTTCCCACTGTGCTATCATTCCAGCCCTGAGTAACATCATCATATATGAAATATTTATGTTGATTATGCTAACACTTCTTTAACACTATGTCAGTAATCTTTAATTTCTTTAAAGGTATTAGTCCATTTAATCACCATCATAATCACCTTTGTATTCTTTTTAAAAATTGTAATTAATACTACATGTCTATAAAATAATAATGCTAGAAGTTATGGTCTTGATGTGCAGTTACTGAGTCTCATTCTACCAAACTGTCCAATCCCCTTTTTCAATGTCCTTATATTACTTCCTGTCCATCTCATCCTCTTCTAGTCTTTCTCCCCCACTGCCTAATACCTTTTTATTAGTCAAAGGCTCAGAAAAGTTAAGCAGTTTGCCAAGTAGACAGATATAATTAGGAAATAATGTTAGAGTAAGACTAAGTCTCACTTAATAGAGGAATTTTTCAGGTGAAAAGTCTCTGGACCAGGTTTTGATTCTGTCTGTTCCATGACTCAGAAGTACAATTCTAGGCAGATTTCTTAACTTCTTCCATTTCTCAACAAATATCAACCATTAATCCCACCCAAAGAATCATCTAAAGAGTTATATGTTAAAACCTTTATAAAATTTCACCTTATGACAAACCACACTACTCAAGGATATAATCATAGCCTGTATTAATAAAAAAATGAATCCATTTTCCTCCAGCAGTCAGGCATGTTAGTTATGGATCAAGAAATATTTATAAAGTTGGGTCTTGAGTCACAACTAAAAGTCTAAGTGAGCTAATTGCAAATACGTTAATTAATGGGACATCAATTATTACTTGACAAAAATACATAAAATATTGTGTTAAAATAGTGCAAAGAATAATCAATCAATATCAATTATGGTTGAATGTATCTGCTCTGAATACAATTCTTAAACATCAGATGACAAATTTTCTATCTAATAAAAACAAATCTATACTCTGTGCTCAACGAAGAAGTGAGTTAAATAGACTGGATTAAAGGTAAACCATACCCTAAATTCAGCCATAAACTTATTATTGATCTTATTGAGCTTGGGTGTTAGCATTCCCAGAACAATTACCTCTAATAAATTGAAGTGTGTGCTCAGATTACTTTCATAAATTGATGGATTGCCAAAATAATGGGATATATGGTGCTCTTCAAAATTCCCTTTAAATTTAGTTTCTCAATAATATAGCAATTTAGAGAATAATGATTTTCTTGTCTTTCCACATTGTAAATTTATTTTAAAGACTTTCATAGATAAGAGCATAACAAATCAAAGTTCTCTACTTAAAGCAAGCTAAATTAGCCAAACTCATTTTTTCTATTTTTTAAATTTAAAATCGTAGTTAAGAAAATAATTCCTTCTCAAAGCAGGAAAATGATTTCTAGTTGTCTATTTGTGCTCTAAAAAATCCTGTGGAGGTGCTGAGGAAAAACCCTCATTATCTCAATCTTTTTGTTGTTGTTTTTGTTGTTGTTTTGCTTTTTGGGTCACACCTGGTGATGCACAGGGGTTACTCCTGGCTCTGCACTCAGGAATTATCCCCAGCGGTGCTCAGGGGACCATATGGGATGCTGGGAATCAAACCCGGGTCAGCCGTGTGCAAGGTAAATGCCCTACCCGCTGTGCTATTGCTCCAGCCCCTATCTCAGTCTTTTGGAAGCATTCATTACATTCCAGTGGCCAACTATCTGACTTCATTAACTCCTACTGAACAGAACAGCTCCCTTCATTCACTTAAACAGAGGAGAAAAGCAGCTATCTTTATAGACAATCTAAGTGTTTTCTCAGTAAGCAGTAAGAAAAAAAGCCAAAGCCCATTTTAGCTCAAAAATTAGGAATGAAACACTTCATTCATTTGGTATTTTTCACATGATAATAATTTTAAATAACAAATAAACATCATGGTGAGTATATTACATAGAAATTGCCTATGAATAGTTAACCTAGGCAGGAAGGTCACCCAAATTATTATGAGTTACACATGACTAAGAACCATTTTAATTCAACAATTTAAAATAAACAAATGCTTAAGTGATCCTGAGGTCTAGAAAGCTATTTCTACTACCCTTGGATGAAATGAAACATACTCACACACTCAGGAAAGTTAAAGCAGAAGACCACTACCAGCCACACCAAACCACCTGCAGTTGCCTATAATATTGCTACCACTTTGTTATTACATTTGTTGCATCTACAAAACTCATATTTCTTCTTATAGGGACACTGATTAAACAAAAAGAACACTAATCAGAATCTTCTAATTTCTGTGACTCTCAAACTATGCTGTCAGATTCTGCATTTGGAACTTAAGTTGCAACATGCAATCATCAAATCTTTTGTTTCTCATATAATCCTGCATATGTTCTGGGAATGAATGCATATGGCATCTGGTGAAGAGGTACCTTATGTAATATCTTTATATCTTGTTGAAGAAATGTCAACACGATCAGTTTGGGAAATATGAAAGAACAGAAGAGGGGGAAAAAGCAAGAACAAATGCACATACACACAGCCAAGAGCTGAACAGCAAAGCACTGCCCTCAGGGATGGGACCATACAAAATCTCTGTTTTTCCACATATTCAATGTTCTTACTCAACCATTCCCCTGTCTTCACAGTTATAATCAGATTCTGTGTACTGCTCAGCCCCCTGGGAATGGCTCATGGGTTATATGCCAATAATGCACGCAAGCTTTATTGCTAACAACAAAAAATACCAGCCATTTAAAACCACCATTTGAAGAAAAGGGCCATTTCTGTTTGCCTTGTCCAATGCTCATCCGACATATTTTGAGTGTAAACACATTTCAAAACCTTAAAATGCACTTCAACTAATAAAATCAACATGCTACATATCAAAAAAATTGCTTAATTCAGTGAAACTTTTCAAGCCTCTAAACAAATGTAAAATTCAAGAAATTACAATTATCTAGTCAAAATCTTTGGAAAGTTCTTTATCAAAAACCTCTAGGGCACCAGAGACCACAAACATCCTAGGCATAGCAACTGGTCCAAAACCATCATAAGTCTTTAACTTCAGGATGAAGGCAGAAGAGAATGGGAATTCAGGGGCTGTGGCATTCTGTCCATAACCTCCCAGGACTCTCGCACAGGAAATGCTTTCTCTGTTGTGCCTATTTCTTTTTTTGTTTGTTTTTGGGCCATACCTGGCAATGCTCAGAGTTACTCCTGGCTCTGCACTTAGGAATCACTCCTGGTGGGTTCAGGGGACCATATGAGATGCCAGGGATTGAGCCTGGGTTCACCATGTGCAAGGCAAAGCTGTGCAATCACTCCAGCCCCTGATGTGCCCATTCATTTTTTAACAGTTATTTGTTTTTTAAATTAAAAATTTAATTTTATTTAATTTTATTTATTTTTTTGCTTTTTGGGTCACACCCGGCGATGCTCAGGGGTTACTCCTGGCTCATGCACTCAGAAATTACTCC
>JAOXYA010000016.1:5530439-5541638 GCA_028565675.1 Sorex palustris | reverse complement strand
GGGAAGGAGGAAGGAAGGAAGGAAGGAAGGAAGGAAGGAAGGAAGGAAGGAAGGAAGGAAGGAAGAAGAGAGGAAAAATGTACTCTAGGGCTCCTAGAAATAACTCAGTGGTCTTGAGTAAGGGCTTTGCGTTCATTCAGGAGATCTGGATTCTCTGCCTGGTCATATGACCACATATGATCGATCCCCTGAGTACCACCAGGAGTGGCCTCAAATCATGAGCTAGGATAACCCCTAGCACTGCCTGGTGTAGTTCATCCCTCCAAATAAATAAAACAAAAAAAATGTTCCCTAGATCACATCATACAACAATTGCTGATTATTCAGGGAGGGGCATGAGTGAAGAGTAGGAAATGCCATTTTTTACACCTGCAATTTTTAAAATTATTTGGGATTGTAATATTTCTTTGCCAGAAAGCAATGAAGTATGAAACCAATTCACTGAAACCTGATAGATTAGGATGCCACCCATTCCATATTTTTATCAAGTATTCAACATGCAAACACAACATCTGAACTCTATGGTTCAGATCATAAATCCTCTGGTGAAGCTCATTTGTTAATATTTGGGTTCATTTATCATCCCAAAGGGACAACCACAAAGAAAAACACAACTGATTACAGCTGATCTATAAATGCTAGGATGGTTCCATGGAGCCTCGCAGAAATTAAAGAAGCATTTATGTATTTTCTTCCTAATCTAGCCCCAAGCCCACACAAACTCTAAGATAGTAATTAAATTCCTAAAAAATATTTCCATTTTGGTTCTCTTCTCTCATTTCTGAATGTATCTTTTGTTGAGTATCTAACATATATCACTCACAAACACTTTACTGACAACACCTAGAGGTCAGCACCATTAGTTTGGTTGGGCTGTCCTAAGAAAGCATAAAAGACTGGCTGACTTAAACAAGTCAATTGTTTTATCATTTATCTCTTAAATTTCTTTGCCTTAGTGCAGCCCACCATCACTTTCTAGCAAATCAGTTGTCATGTCTTGGAAGTCCAGGCTGAACGGCTGTTTCCTTCCATGGCTGTGAGAGAAGAAGCTCTTCCAGGCTTTTCTCCTAAGCTTGCACAGAGCTGTCTCCTTGTCTTATCTTCACATCCCCTTCCCTCAAACCACATCTATGCTTAAATTCCCTCTTCCACTAAGTCACCATCCATATTAGATTAGGGCCCATTCCACCAACTATTTGTACTTCTTATAAAGGCCATTTCTTTCAAAACAGTCACAATCATGTGTCAGAAAAGACACAGATCAGCCCAGAATTTAGGGATTTGATTCCAATTTTACCAATGTGGAAATCTGGCCTTGGGAAGTCCAAGATCTGAAAGAGTGTCAGATGGGAAGTGAATATTTCCCTACTTCTATTTTTAGTATAAACTCTTACTCATTACCCCAGCCCACACCCCACCCTGCCCAACTTCCCCTCCTACTCCAACCCTACCCTCTCACCATTGCACATGGGTGATGAAGTCATACAGAAAATTATTTTTCCACTAGAAGGAGACATGCAAACAAAGGCACCCCATTATCTACATAATATGAGATGGTAATAAGTACCTTAGAAACAGCATCTAAGAGAACAGTGACCCTGCAGTCTAGGAGCTTTTAATTAATGGTGGACAACACCAATGCTAACAAGCTCATCAGATAGATGATATAAAAGTTGAATGAATGTCTATATTAAGCACATAATGAAAGGATTTCCATTAAACAAGAGCAAGGAGATAAGTGGAGCCAGAAGGAAGTTGAGGGAGTTTCATATTTAGATTAGACGGCCCTGAAGGAAATCTTCATTTCTCTTCCTGTTATTCATGAACAACTGTGGGAGGTGACAACCACTCAGACGCCCCTCAATTTGTTTTTCTTAATCCCATCACACTTCTCACGCGTTTTGTACAAGCTGCAAACATATGTTACTATGACACACTTTGTAAACATGGTTCTAAAAAAATCAACAAACCAACATATTTAATTGAAGGTTTTTAATTACTTAAGTCACACAAATGAAGTGTAGGGCCAGAGAGATAGTACAGAGGCTTGGACTTTTCTAGTAATCCCGGAAGAGAAATTTAAATTCTATAGTTAATTTGTAGGCAGTTACAAATTATATTTGCACACAGTTAACCCCGATTCAATCTCAGGCACCCATAGGGTTTTCTGTGCACTACCAGGAGTAATCCCCGAGCAGAGAGGCAAAAGTAAACTCTGAACACTTCTGGGTGTAGCCCACCCCCCCCCCAACTCCCCCATCGTCAAATGAAGTCTAATGTCTGAGTCTGGTTAACTTCTTGATGTTCTATCTGTAACATACAAATGCTAGATTGAATGCTTTATTAGTTTGATACTAGCAGGATGAACTGACATATCACTAAGTGTTCCAGTCATTTAAGCATGAAAGAAAAGATCTACAATCTCCCATCCCATGTAAAAAATACAATGAAGTAATCATTAAAAGCAAAAGAGACATGTGAACGTGACACATTTAATGAGTAACTCTTCGGTTCTTCAAATAACAGTCTGTTCATACTCTAATGTCACTCAGTGTTGTATCAGAAGTCACCTTGGACAAAATTGAAAGCAAATGGAATCCGCATCTTAATATCAATGGTGAATAATGAAACCACCTGCATGTCTGGCCTTCTCAGGAGCTGCTCATGGGATGTGAGCTTGAGAGATGTCTGTCTTTTAGCTTTTTGGTCACTTAACACTGGAATCCCTACTAGTAGCCTCAGTGTTTTTAATTTTTAATTTTTGGACTTCTCTTGTGGTGCCTAAGGGCTACTTCCAGCTCTGTGCTCAGGAGTAACCCTTGACAGTATATGACCACGTAGTATGCAGGGGCTCTGACACAATGCAAATGACACAACTTGGATACTCTTTTCCTGGCCCTAGTCTGAACATTTATAAACAATGAGTTGCAGCATTCTCACTGCATGCTTTTTACTTTTCATAAAGATATTTCAAAAGGTAAAACACCATTTGTCCTAGCCACAATCATAATCAAATAACACACATTTCCTATAACATGGCTCTTGTAGAGTCTATGTATGCTTGTGAGTTGCACATATACATTTATACTTGTTTCTGAAGGACAACCTATGAAATGAGTTTAAGCTCAGGTGTGCAAAGGAGCATGATACAATACACAAGTGAGGACTGTAAAAAAAAAAAAAACAGGAGACAGAAACAAATGAATAGGCACTATCTTCAGTTTCCCCGGGTGGGGCTGTAACCAGAGAAAAATTTTGCCCTCTGAAAGGCCTAACAATGGGTTCTTATCTTTGGAAAACACGGTGGTGCTGCCCTCAAACAATAATAGACTTTCATCATTTCTTCTAATCCCACCAAAAAAGCACCTTGACACTATTCCAATGCATATGTAAATAATTACTAAGCAGCAGATAATTATGCCCAAATCAATAGTCGGACAGCTGGGTTACTCTGTGTCAAAACCCAGGCATTTCAATGAAAGATCCCCTGAGGAATATTCTCGGTTGTTATGGTGAATTTTCCTGTTACTTTTGCATTTTGATTGATTAGTACACAATGCACCTTGGCATATTTTCTATTTGGAATGCAAAAAGCTAGTAACACATGAGAAGACACAGTTGAGTTCTCCTACTATTTCTTAATGGAATTTTTCTTCAATCTTTCAGAGAAACAGCAGAAATGTTAAGTTTTGTACTTTTAAAAAGACTTCATGTCAGTAATCTAAAAATAATATACTAGCCTCAAGTAGGATGACTAAATGGATAGATGCATCAAGAATTTACTAGTAAATTATTCCTTTTATAATCTCAAAAGGAAAGGTGATGGTAGTTCTTGAAAATATCTACATTAGACATCACAAAAGATACAATTGACTTTGGAAATACATTCCTTATGTTTTGGGGAGGACATTTTTAATGTCTCTTAGAAACACTGCATTGTTAACCCTCAGAGTTAGTGGTTTTTAAAACACAAAAGGACATTCAGATAATCAAAATATATTACCCTGAGCAGTAGTAAAACCTGCTTTACCTTCAATATTTTGACAGGCGAGATTCACCCCCATACTTTCTAATCTAGTGAGAATTTTAATATATATGTATAATTACCTATTTTATAATTTAAAAATTATAAATTTTAAAATCATGAAATATATAGCTCACATTCTCCATACCAACAGCCACAGTTACTGATGTGATGTTTTATGCAAAGTCCTGGATGGAGATGACCATTTCATTTCATGAAGTGCAGAGGTGACCTGCGTTTGGTCAATGGAGACTCTAGGAGAAATTTAGCAGCTTCAACTAAGCACCTTTGATTTCTAGTCCAAGGATAACTATAGTGACCTATGGTCACATGAGCTATGACGCACTAAGTATTGTTGGACATTTTTATTTCATTGATGTTTTTAAACACACTCCACTTCCTTCTCTCATGGCTACCATATTCAATGATGGATCACATATCTTCCAATCCTTGTTTAGGTCAAGATTGAGGAAACCTGGTCACTTTTATCCCAAGGCCATCTTCACATTGGAAAACATTCTATTCTTTCAGTCTTCCTGACTCCACATGCCTATAACTTGCCATCGCCCATTGTTCTGATTTGCATTGGAAATATAATTTGTAATTGCCTACAAATTAACTATAGAATTTAAATTTCTCTTCCGGGATTACTAAAAAAGTCCAATCTATTTTGCTTCAGTTTCTATTTGACATGAGTATTTAAATGTAATTTTTTCATTAAAGAGATGATGAGTGAAGAATATAATTTAATGAGTTGTGCCTAATAAAATGAGAAGGGTTTGGATAATAATTAGTAGTAGGGATATTCTTTTCCAGAAAATTAAGTGTGCAGACTTTCTGTGTATCTCTGATTGCAGTGCCTCTGCTATCATGAGCCCTCTTGTAAAATATTATAAATTAAGCAGTTTGGGAATGTTGAACACAATGCACACTTTTCATTTACACAGAAACCTACTTCCAGGTTTTGGATTTGCAGAGGGAGTTGCATATTTTTTGTACAGCATACCTCTGTGAATCTTACTACTCAAACCACATCATGATAAGGATACCGTTCACCCAAAATGTGCTCACACTATGGCCCTCCATGTGCTCCTGTTCCCCTTTCAACTCTTCTGTGACAGTAAAGAACCAAAGAATCACCTCTGCATCTTCTACAGTATTTCCAACGTGGTATCACCTGAGTCAATTGTTTTCCTATGCTTTGTATCTCTAACTAAGGAAAAGAAAATTGTGATTCGGACTTTGTCACTTAAATTTCTGCCCATTCACACTCACACATAAAGAAAAGGGGGTGACAATATGTAAACTAAGGTTATCTATATGTCTTGTTTAATAAGTTTACTTTGTGTGTGAGTGTGTGTAAAAATAACTCCCATGCTAATATTTTTAAGCATGAGGTCCTGCTTTTAAAGAACTGAGATATTTATTGTCTATGGAAACTATGTCTAAGATTAATACTCAAAGTACAAATGAATCAACAAACAAGTCCTCATAATACACTATCAGGAACAAACCCAAAGTTCCCTTAAGTCCTTTCTAAGTCTCCTGTCTTCAGTTTCTGCTCACTCAGCCCAGGGAATGGCTACCTAGGTTTGGCCATCATTAAATTCTCTGTAATTCAAGATAAAACAAAAGGTGTATGTGTAGATATAGATTTTCTGGGAACACAGACACACACGGACTATGAAACCTTTAACCATTTAAGCATTAGAAGGAAGATATGAGTTCCACAGGTCTATCTAATGATACAAAATGAAATCTACTCAGTATCATTCCCCAATAAGAAAGTTTCAATTCAACTAAACTTGTGATATTAAACACTAAATTCCTGGCCACCAACAGTGACTTTTCTCCTTATCATCTGCATATGAACTCTTTCAATTCTTAGTTTCCCAATTACATTTTTAATCTCATATCTTTCAGCAATAATACTCACACACTATAATTTCATTAGCAGGCTCCATCTCTAACTGTTGAAAATATTTTATCACCAAATGTATCTATTGCCTCACCTCTCTGAATCAGTTCAAACATATGTCACTTCTTATCTGTTATTCTGATCAGGCTGAACCACTCAGCACTCTCCCCAGCTGTGTCTGAACTTCTCATTACAGCTTCAAAATTTTGCACAACCAAATTTTATCTGGGAGGCGCTTCCCATTTCTTATTATTTTGTCAGACTTCTCAAACAGAATCACAATCTAAAAACAATCTTCTCCATAGATTTCTTCCACATATTTCTCTATATATTTACATTTCAGTTATTCTTCAAGGAGGATCCTATTTTTCCTCCCTAAAACTCTCTTATTCGAAGCCAGCATGGAGATCGCATTGGTTTGGGTCAGTATTTACAAAGACACCTTAATGTGGTTATCTAAAACCACATAATTCTAACAGAATCACAATAAAATGAACATTCTATTTTATACAGGTAATTCGTGCTGGAACAATAGCACAGTGGGTAGGGCATTTGCCTTGCACGTGGCCGACCTGGGTTCAATTCCTCCTCCACCCTCAGAGAGCCCAGCAAGCTACCGAGAGTATCTCGCTTGCACGGCAAAGCCTGGCAAGTTACCCATGATGTATTTGATATGCCAAAAACAGTAGCAAGAAGTCTCACAATTTGTTGTGAGATGTTACTGGTGCCTGCTCGAGCAAATCGATGAACAACAGGAGGACGGTGCTATGGTGCTACAGCTAATTCAGCTTTTTAATGTTTTTTTCCTGTTTTAACTAATGAGTATATAAATGCTCATATATAATACTGAATCTATTATATGCTATGACCACATTCACAGTTACAAATATGCATTTTTGTAAATATCTACTTTTATTTTGCAAATTTGCAAAGAGCTTAAGCTCAGTGCTCAAGACCCATGAATAAGGGTTTCATGTTTATTATAATGCCGATGTTATGATTAGCCTACTGTAATTTTCCATGCAGAGGCCCTGGAAACAAGTTTCAATGAAGCTTACAGGAAGGAACCAAATCATTTTGTTTAACTGAACAAGTAAGATTGAAAGATCCTTTTCTACCAGCTAGAAACAATTATAACCAGGCGCATTAACAAGACATTTGCTTCCACCGGATTTTCCTTCCATCAGATAAACTTAACGTTTTAGCACTGTGTTCTCCTGGCATTTCTCTGGTTTATTCCTAGTGAATTTATTAGCCAGAAATGTAATTTAATCTGTGTTTTCAATTTCCCACTAGCAGACCTCATTTGCCATTATCTTTCTGAGTAATATATTTTAAAACTATGTTGGTTGTTCATAGGGATAAAAACATATTGGTTTAGAACATCCGAGGGACAACTGGAATTTCTATAGGACAGAATAGGGAAATAATTCCAACTTTGTGCAGGCTTTACCATGTAACAAACACTGTGTCCAAGTTTAGGCGCAAGACCTAATTACGTGAAGCTTCAGGTTTCTCATTTCAAAGAGAAAAGTGATTTCCAACCAGGGCAGTTTAGGATCAAAAGAGGCAGGTGATGAGTTTTAAAACTCATATAATAGCTCACCTAGGAGAGAAATCTTTCTGTTTCAACAATTCAAACTAAAGAATGAATGTTGCGGAACATAAAGGCCGGGAATTTTTATTTTAGTCAAGAGAAATCTTGGTTTAAAAAAATTACTGAGGGGGCTGGCGATATAGTACAGAAGGTAGGGCATTTGCCTTGCATGCAGACGACCCGGGTTTGATACCCAGCAGCCCATATGGTACCCCAAGCACTCCTAGGGGTAATTCCTGAGTGCATGAGCCAGGAGTGCATTGCCGGGTGTGACCCAAAAAGTGAAAAAAAAAAACTGAAAAAAGAAGTGAATTTATAGTGTTCTCCAGACATAAAACATGGGATTTCCCTTTCCAGAGAATAGATTGCTCTACCATCGGTCTTTGGCACCAAACTTGGAAGGGCTGGTTATTTCCTGTAATTAGTATTGCATATCAGCAGTAATAATGAATTTCAAATCTTGCTTTGATTAAATATAAAACGTTTAATTCAAATATTAGTCAAACACACAGATAACACAAACATCCGTTCAGATCCTTGTATGACTTGGCTTCTCCTAACCTCAAACAGCCCCAAAGTACCCCAGGTTTGCTAATCTTGAATCTTGTAAATCACATCCTGAAATGTTTTAAAGAACCTGCCACTTGCTAGTTAATAACTAGCTAACAATATGCATCCTGTTTATCTTGAAATCACTCCTGATAGAGGAATGGATTTCAGGCCTGCCTCACTGGGACTGCCTCCCTTGTGAGTAAAACGTTTCACACTCAAACATTTAATGTTTAAAGATCAGGACTGTTAGTTAAATGAATTAATCTGGTGTGAAAACTATTTGCATTTTTAACATCATCAGAATTTCTTTCACCCCCAACTGTTTAGTTCACTGCTGGGTATGATTATAATTAGCAAGAGAAGGGGTGGGGGAGTCATTTATTCAAGGCTAAATGGCATTCAAGAATTCTCAAAACACAGAACTAGTGGGTGGGGCCTGCAGAGCTTTATTAGAAAGGATAAAATCTATTCTGCACGAAGTGCAATGTCTTCTTAAAACAATGGCTCATTCTGCTACGGCATCCTGTCTTCAGCTCATTCATGAGAATATTCTAGTCATTGTCACTGAGTTCCTATTTTGTACAGGCATCATATGAGGAGATAACAGAGGACAAGTCATAAATAAGGATCTTATGGCTGAAGGACAGGGGGAAGTTAGGTGATCGACTCTTTGGGTAAACACTTGGACTAGAGGGAAGTTATTAAAAACTAGATTTGGTACAGGAAGGCACGCAAGCTTTCCTCAGCAAGAATCCTGCTCAAAGATTGGCTCAAATCCCCAGCTTCTTCCAATACCACCTTCCTCTAAGAATATTGTTTTGTTTTGCTGGGCGGTCTGTTGGTTATGTTTCATTACTCTTTCACATATGAGTGAAATCATATATATTTGTCTTTCTCCATTTCATTGGTTTTGCTAAGCAGAATAGCCCCCAGGTTCATCCAGGTTTCATGCAACTGATGTACATTAACTCATGGATTCCAATCCACTTAAAAACCCCAGGAGGTAGGTGTTAAGATACAATAAAGTTAAACAAATGGCTTCAGGCTTATTTAACTCAGCTGCTGGAGCTCTGAAGTATGCCACACCTTTTGTACCTGGGCTTTGAAGGTAACTCGTTAGGAGGATGTTACAGGGAGGGATGAAGATCGGGACTTCCTGTCCATCGTTGGCTGGGCTTAGGTGGTTCAAAGAGTTAATAGGTGTGGTGTCTGAACAGTGGTCTCCCCAGGAGGCTGAGGGGAGGCAGGAGTTCAGGATGACTCAGGCCCTAAGCACCTGTGTGTTTACTCTTGGGTGCCTAAATTAATGATGTCATTTTCTGCTTTCTTGTAAAGGATGTTGCGACAGACTGGCCAAGTCATGAGGCACTCAGGATTTAGCCTAGGCTAACTTGTTGCATTGGACAGTCATCCAGGGAGCAGCACAACAGAGAAGGGAGCACAAACCCAGAGCAAGGAGTGAAAGGAGGAAGAAAACAAGGTGTCTTTCCATGGAATGTACATGGCAGAGACCAGTGGGAAACTAGGCGCATGAAATAAGAGGAAGATGGCTGTCACACCCACGATCTGCCACTGGGCACCATCTCAGCACATCAACAATAACATTTGGGAGTCTCTGGACTCAAAATGGATTAGCTCCCTAAAATCTCAAAATGGATTAGCTCCCTAAAATCTCAAAATGGATTAGCTCCCTAAAGAGATATTTCTGGACCCCCACCATTCACAATTTTAGAATTCCAGAGACATGCGACTTCTCGTGATATTCATAACAAGCAATAGAAAATAAATTATCTAGCATCTGTCCCTGACATGTAGGCCTGACTGGTGGTGGGAAAATTTGAAATAATGATAGTGGGAAGGTGTAATGGCGGTGGGATTGGTTCTGAAATATTGTAGCACTGTAATACTGTCCTCCCATTGTTCATAGATTTGCTGGAGCCGGCACCAGTAATGTCTCCATGTGAGCCTTGTTATTGTTTTTTGGCATAAATATTGAATGAAATTAATTAATGTGAACAACCATATGAAAATAAATTTTTTAAAAAGAAAAAAAATGAAATAAGAGGAAGAGGCGAAGGGTAGAGTTACCAGAAAGAAAGTGATTCCTGCGTGAACTCCGGCCTGGCCTGCTTCCTCTCAGTCCAGCCTGCTAGTCATCCTGATCTGAAACTAGAATTGTGTCAACAGATGGGGAGATGTCAGGAGGAAATCTGCACCTGGTTTCTCTCAACAGGAAGGTAATAATATCATTATTCTCTGAAGATCTGGAAAATGAGAGTGAAGTACAATTCTTCCAAGTACTCTAGGATTAGTTTTTCTTAAGAAATCTAAGCAAAAAATAGTATCTACACATATTCTGTAGTGTATACATGTCTGTGCATATATATTTGCATATACACAGCAACTATCTTCTTAATGTCCCTGCTGTGCTCCAGGGCATTTGGTCACCTGACCCTTAGAATAGTTTCAAGCTTGATGGGACTTAAGTCCTGTGGAGCAAGAACCTGTCATTCGTCTTTGTGGATCAAGGAGCTAACTGGCACATAGACATTGTAAATAAATATTAGATGAATAAGTGAATGAAGGAATACTTACAGCTTTTTACAAGACAGTAATGCATGGACAAAGAAATGAATTATCTAATATTCCCAATGGCATGAACTTAATACAGAAGTGTATGATCGTTAACTTAACGAATGGTCTGGTCCATCACAAAGCAAAACAATGGGGCCACTTCAATTATCACCCCAAATAAGAAAAAACTGGAACACAAATACACTATTGACCTAAGAATAACTCAAAGCATAGGATATGTGATGGGGGAAAAATATTACAGAACCATAAAACTGATTACTTTGGGGACTGGATATACAGTATAGCAGGTATCTGAGTTTGACCTCCGTTCAGTTCCTGACACCACATCTGGTTCACAAGCCCCACCACGTGTAATTCCTGAACACAGCCAGGAGTAAGCCCGGAGCACCACTGGATGTGAACCAAAAACAAACAAAATATTAAATCCCAAGGTGAAATTTATTTCTGATAACATTTAACTGGACAATACTCCACTACCCAGCCGCCACCACACTTCAGGACGCTTTCCGGACC
>JAOXYA010000016.1:5513896-5525843 GCA_028565675.1 Sorex palustris | reverse complement strand
ACAGGGACAAATGGAGACGTTACTGGTGCCCGCTCAAGCAAATCGACGACTAACGGGAAGTTAAGTGATTAAGTGATTAACATTTAACTAACTGGAAAAGGTCATTTCAACATGTTGGAGACATTTCTTCTGTGCCTGTGTAAGGAGGAAATCATAGCACTGTCCTTATTTAAAACCATACAGTTCTATTTGTTTGATGAATCAAAATAGCTGTGATTTCCTGTGGAGGGAAGGCAATTGAGTTGTAGAAAGAGGTGCTTGAGTCTTCAAAATCTAGACCATAGTAATTTCAAAATATGAGATCTGAGTCTTCCTGTCATTGAACTGTTCCTTTCTGCCCAATTTGGGGGAAGGGAGGAAACATTCAAGAAGCCGCTCCTGGGACCTTTATGGTGTTGGAATAGCACTGGATCTCTGAGGGTGGATGTGGTATCAGTTACATGCTGAGATGGAAAGTTATTGAAATCCCATAATATTGTAAACCCCAAATAAATCAATACTTGTCTAGCAGGAGAACAAAAGTAACTTATTAAAATTTGCCCAGGGATGCCACTCAGTTGTGGAGAGTATTATTTGCATGCATGGGATCAAGAGGTCAATATTTTGCACACAAAATTAAAAAACGACCCACTCAAAAATTCATTTTCCTAATTATCAAACTCAAATCTCTTACAATAAAGATTCTTTTGATTGATTACCAAGTGATACAATATTTCAGAAGAAATATTTGTTTCACAGCTCTGAAACTTCACCCTTACTTTGGTTAACTCAAATGTGTTCACAGACTAAACACATTTACTGGGAAAATATGATATTTGATAAAGGATCCTGCCCTTTCACCATCAAAGTCTGCCTTCTACCCACCTATCTATGCCATTCTAGCAGCAATATCATAAATATTGGAGAAAAAATAAATGCCAATAAGCTTGCGGTAGATTACACCAGTCTCAAGAGGCTACTTGACAAAGAAATCACATGAAAGATTTTGTCTTCATCACCTTTCACGATAAATTTATCTAATAAAATTGAAAGGGGGAAGAGTATTAGAAAAAGGAACTGTAGGTTAATTGTTATCACATTACACTTTTAAAATATTCTCCCACTCGGCACCCCTAACAGATGCCGCCCAGGCAAACTGTCACAAGTGAACAAAGAACTTTAATTTGCAGAAGAACCAACTCCACACTATATTAATAAAGTCACTTCTTGTTGTCTTTTAATAATGAGCTGTCAGATGGCTGGCTTTGATTAAAACAACAAACTTCCTGGTATGAAAAGGCCTGTAGTACAGCCACCCTCCCTCTGCTCGGTGGAGTGTAGATGGTCCCCATCTTTCTGATGCGCCAACACAGCTTGGCTTCACCTTACAAGGATTTTGATGTCGAAACCTGTATAACTCACTCTTGCGGGGGCAGAGCAAGCATTACCTGCTGGTGCCCCAAAATCTTCACCCTGGCCTGTTATGAATCAATTATTATTTATCAAAACCAGCTTTCTACCCTGCATCTCCCACGGGAGTTTTCTCTGCCTCGCTTTCCCTCAATGCTCCTGGCTACCCCTGCTCCTTCAACATTTCCATCACAGCGTGGAGGATGCAGGGAGAGCGATTCGTTAGGGATGCCACGGAGGTCAAAGACTCCTTCGAAGAAAAGGCGGAGGTGAAAATTGAAAAAAGAAAAAGTGCCAGTGGAGTCCAGACAGGTGCCCCGTGATGGCTGTGAAGCCACCAACTCCTCCCGCAGGCCCTGAGCGATTATTGTGGGAGCACCCGCGTACTCGGGCTGATTTTAATTGAGATCAGTGTCACGAGTACCATCTTCTGCAGAGTCCTTCAATTGATTGAACGTCAAATGAAGCTGGTGGAAGTGATGACGGGTTTTCTTGTTGTCTTCTCTGCCTCCCATCCTGCTCCAAAGGGTGATTTTTCTGAACTTTCTTGGAGATTTGATGCTAACAGAAATAGCACCTCTACTGGGTCAATTTCGGTATGTTGATTTTTCCAAACAATGATTAACTGGACTTCCTTGTTTTGTGGACTAGTTTACTAGACTTTTTATTTTTTTCCTGCTAGCAGAAAATATTCTTGAGTGGCTCAGAAAGGAAAAAGTTCCCCATGTTGAGAAAACCTCTCTAAAATTGCATGGGTTCCATTCTGAGGAACAGCACTGAGAATGGGTCAAGGGCTGAAAGCATCCTTACTAAGTGTTTTCTAAGAGTTGTTAGGATTTAGAGAAGGGATTTGTGCCTACAAGTCTCCAAATGAATTGTGACAACTTATTTGTGAATGAAGGGTGATTTTTGCTTAAAAGCCAGGAATGTACAGTTGTGCAGATTGTAACATGTTTATCTAGCTTCACTTATCTAGCTTCACTTAAGATTAAACACAAGACAGATCTCCACCTTGTTTGAACTCTGCCGAAGTCACTGTCCAGTTAAAAATTTAACTCCAGTTATATCACCACATTCAAAATTTTAGAATTCCTGGAGTTCTCAGCTACATCTCAAACTGCACCAAGGAGTAGTACACTACATTGGATGGAATGTAAAGCAGAAAAAAGGTAACCAATCCTAATTAAAAAAAAAAAAGTAACACACAAGGCTTAACCCGTAACTACACGTTAGTGATCTCTCATACAAGGGCTCAATAGCTCTGGAGTGAGACACAACAATCTTCACACACTTTTTTCTAAGGAAATCTTTCTTGATCATTTATAGCAAATTACTCATAATAAGCACTATAAAATAAATTATATAGGGCCTGCTATTGGGGCAGGCTTGGGTAGTGGTTGGGAAAATTGGAAATAATGGTGGGGGGAAAGTGCCATGGTGGTGGGATTTGTGTTGGAATATTAAATGCAATAAGTCATCGCAAACACCTTTATAAAATTAAAAAAAAACTGCTCAATGAATCATGGCCCCAGTTCCACAAGAATATAGTCTTACAACAGAGAAAACATGTACTATCAGGAATTTTATGTGAGATTATAAAGAATTCCTTCTATTGAGACCATGATAAGAACATTTTTATATTTGGGGGGTAGGGGTAAGAAGCATACCTGGTAGTGCTCAGGATTCATTTCTAGTTCTGTGCTTAAGAATCAGTCCTGGTAATGCTGGGGAATTATTGTGTAGTTCCTAGAATTGAACCGCAGTTAATAATGTGCAAGGCAAGCACCTGAACCCTTGTACTATCTTTCCAACCCACAAGAACGTGTCAACTTAAATGTATCACGATGGATTTAAGATAGGCAAAATAGAAAGGAGTTATTTACTATAAAGGTTGTGCAATTGAAATACACCATGGTAAAGAAAGTTGGATCTATTCCTGACAATGAATGAACAAACATGTGACTGGGCTCTGAAACATGGAAAATTCCTCTTTATACAAGTACACTAGAATTTCCATATTTCAATAAGCTATTATCCCCTTCAAATAATCATTCAAATAGTTATTACAAAAATCAAGAGACATAATGCAGTGCTTGATTTGCATCATTAGGGGTGTACAGGCTGGAGAGAATAGCATAGCAGGTAAGTTGCATGTGTGAGTGTAGACATGTGTATGCAATCTATCAATATAGCTTATATCCAAGTTATATTTGAAAGCCATATATTCATTCCAATGGGTCTGCAATTGCTCAAACTCCAACTTTTTCAAATCCCTGTGAATTATTTTCAGAGCCTACAACACATTCTCTATGGTAAGATTTATGTTGTACTTAATATCTGCAAGAAACAATCTCAGATAGACTGCAAAAACTTAGTATGACAGTGACCTTGATTTCTGGACAGTATTGTCACTCAGAAGTGAGGGTAATAAAAGAGCTTTGCACATGCGAGCCAAAAAATGTATCATTTGAGGTCAAGATTGAGATACACACAATCAAATAAGGAGATAAGTTGCTCAGGCAACTTTCTGCCTAAGTCAAAAGTAACTCCAAAGAGGACTTGGAAGACTGCTTGAGTGATGATAGCATCAGCAAAGTAAGCTTGTAGCTTCCTGCATGATTCCATTAAAGCCCAGAGCTTACTTGGCCATGCAGACTCTGAGGGTGGTGAAATACATATTTCCATTACTTTATAATCAAGTCTCATTCTTAAAGTTGACAAGTCTACAATCTTTCAGTAAATCTGAACAGCTGAAAAATTAATCAATGTTTAGCGTACATAGTTACAGGCTGGAGAAGAGGAAACCTAGTGATTCATGATTGCATTAAATCAAGAAGCACCTAGAAAACAGAGGGGCAGAGTTCTGCAAGGGGAAAATGGAAAGATGCCTCTAATGACAGAGACCCTAAGACCTAGAAATGTCCTAGTAACTAACTAGCTAGCACTCTGTAAACCTATTTTCTCCTTTTCATAGAGGAAACCATGCTCAGAACCATTTGCTACATTGATTATTTGACCACATAGGATGAAAGAGGAGGAATGAAAAAATTGGATCCAAGTTTGGTTTCAAATTCCTACTCAACTTACTGTGCTAAAATGGGATTTAAAGAAGACATAAAATAAATCTTTTCTATTGAACACACAACCACCTTTTGGAAAGCTAAGTCCAGGTGATGTCACGGCAGTGTTCCATTGTCAGTAATATCTCAAGAGAACTGAAACTTGTTCTCTTTTAGTCTAGCTCTTTCCCATTAGTCATTTCTTCAGAAATAACCAGACTTCCTGTGGCTATTTCAGACAGAGGGGAGAACTGATAGAAGATGCCAGAAGGAAATCTCACTTGTTCATTTATGCATTTAAATCATATTTCATACTCATAATTGTTACTTTTGGGATAGTTTTATAAAAGTACTATTACTCATCAATTGTGAACATTTTAAATTCTTTTCTGCATAAATCTCTGTCAAGTTTTTATGATAAATAAAAATAACTTAGAACCAGAAATGATTATTGCTTGTATAATCTATTTTTCCTTTATAATTATTTTTAGCTTAAATTTAGGGGCAATATTTGTTAGCATTATTTACAAATAACTAAGTAAAGTTCATCACTAAAACGATGTATTAAATACACAAAGAGAATTGCCACAGAGTGAAGTATCAGATGGATACAAGTTTATATATATGAAGGGTGAGAACCTAGAATTTGTTTATTCATTTTTGTTTGTTTGTTTGGGGTGGATCTCCCAGGCAGTGATCAGGGATTTGGGTATCACTCTAAGCAATCACTGGTCAATTAAATCAGACAGACCAAAACCAGGACCTAGGGATCTGTGTTGCTTAGATTCTGGTGCCGGAGACCCAAAGGGCCAAATCTGAGGGGTTCAGAGGTCCTAAAGCTCCAAGCAGCAGTGTTCTGGGGCCCATGCAGTGATAAGGATTGAACTGTTCTCTGTGACTTTGTGCTCTCTCCCTGATCATACCTCTGGATTTTTATTTATTTTATTTTATTTTTTTGCTTTTTGGGTCAGGACTTACTCCTGGCTCTGCACTGAGGAATTATTCCTGTTGGTGCTTGGAGGACTATATGGGATGATGGAGATTGAACCTGGGTCTGCCACATGCAAGGTAAACGCCATACTGCTGTACTCTGGTCTAATATCTGAAGATTTTAACCTAATTTTCCTTGTAATCAAATTTTTCACTGTTACATATAAATCTATTTTACATATTTATACTATAATTTGTATGCAACAGAATTTTACTTAACTGCACCATTCCTATTAATTTTGTTAGATGAGACTTTCTTGATAATAAAAGATCATTTAAATTGTTTTTAGAATGCTGAGATCCCAGTTTCCTAATCTCAGCCAAATAATTGCTATCAAAGAAGTAGGATATGCTTATCATATCTTCTCCACTAAGAAAGTACACTTTTCACATCGATTTCATAAACAAAACAACTTTTTAAGCAGTGAAAGAAAAGGGTTCAGCATTCAATCTTACAAGCGCTACATGAAGAACATGTCATATTCTGCCCACAGACAGTTATATTTCCAAACAGAATGAAATCATTCACCATGTCTATTTCATAGAAAGCCCCGTAGCATCAAGAAACAGAATTACTTTTGACAATAAATGATTGCTCTCCTAAAGCACCAAAATAGCTTCTCTCTTTCCAAAATTGCATTAGTGCCACTTTCAATGTGTGTACACAGACATACTGCAAAGACATCTGACTCTCTGGGAAAAAAAAAACACCAAAAACCAAAAAACAAAACAAAACAAAAAAACCCTTCTTGGTGTTTCCTTTCAGATTCCATTGATTTTGATAGGAGAAAGGGGAGAGAATACATGTGTATAAGCAATGGACAGTTCCTGGATTTGAAATCATTAGCTCATTGAATCGCAAGCTATCAAAGTAAGGGGTTGTCACCATTATACACATAAGGATACTCATACCTAAAATACTGGTTATGCTTTACAAGATAAGTAGCTGGTCTGTTTTATTTATTTATTTATTTTTAATTTTATTGAATCACTGTGAGATAGTTACAAGCTTTCATGTTTGGGTTACAATCACACAATGATCAAACACTCAGCCCTCTACCAGTGCATATTCCCCACCACAAATATCCCCCATATACCCACCCTCTCCCACCCTAGCCCTGCCTCTATGGCAGACATGATTCCCCATAATCTCTCTCTACTTTTGGGCATTATGATTTGCAGTAAAGACCCTGAGAGGTCACCATGTTTGGTCCTTTATCTACTTTCTGCACACATCTCCCATCCCGACTGATTTTTCCAGCCATCTTTTTCTTAGTGATTCCTTCTCTATTCCAGCTGCCTTCTCCCTTTTGCTCATGAGGCAGGCTTCCTAGCTGATATGTTTTAGAGCTCTGATTGAAGTCCCTTTTTCCAGGTTGACTCCATTTTAGTTCTAAAATAATTAAGAATAACAGTATGCTAATAGTGTTTGCCTTTAGCTTTGAACACCTTCCAAGCCAAACAAGAAGCGGACTTTCAGCTTGTACTCTGGCACCTTGCCTTCATAGGAGGGCTCCCTGGCATGGGGATAGAGTCTTTCTGTTCCTTATAGCCCCCTGACCCCGATTTTACTCAAATATATTAATACTCTTACCAACACCCTACCACCATCTTTCAATTCAAAGGCTAAACTAAGAAAATAAACCAGAATAATATGACAAGAAGAAAACGACTCCAAAGATTTCAAAAGCATACACCTCCCATCCTTAACACACTGATAAATACAGAGAGAAAGGCACCGCCAGCAACGAGAGCTTTCTGGTGCTTCCTACATGAGAGTGAGGAAGGTTTCTGACTAGTTTTTGCTTTGAAGACTGAAGTCTACCTCTGTCTGGACTTGGCAGCCAAATTTTGTTTCAATCTGCTACATTTGGAACAATAGAAAAAAATGGATGAAAAATATCTGTATTTTAAGAATTGTGGAGTTAATAAAGCAGCAAAGACAGGAGGAGCAGGAGCTGGAGCGATAGCACAGCAGGTAGGGCATTTGCCTTGCATGTGGCTGACCCGGGTTCGATTCCCAGCATCCCATATAGCATCCCTCGAGCACTGCCAGGAGTAATTCCTGAGTGCAGAGCCAGGAGTAACCCCTGTGCATTGCCGGTGTGACCCAAAAAATTTAAAAAAGTGTGTCGATGTGACCCGAAAAAGAAAAAAAGGGGGAGGGGTTTATCTCAACATGCAAAAGAACATTCTAGAGGCCTCAAGTGCAGAGCAAGGACAGAGAGCAGCTCCTTGAGTCGGCAGGAGGGTGAGAGAGGAGTTCATGCCCAGCCCCCGCACCTCCCAAGCCAACCTTGGTGCAAGCCAAGCCGGGACGCCTAGATCTAGATGTTCCCCGCTCTCTCCAAAGGGCGTCTCCACGAGGCCACAGCTGGGCACAGGTGGACCCCGAAACTGCCCCAGTGCCTGCCCCTGCCTTGCACCCCCTAGCCTCTTGGCTGCAATGGGAAGGGGGGGGGCTTTCCAGGTGCTTGTCTGAAACTCTAGGCCCTTTGGCAGCCCCACACAGCCCTTCACCCTCCTCCCTCAGACTTCTGGGTTTGCCCCTTCTGGGAGAAGAGGCCCCTCTAGGCTCTTTCTGGGCTCACAACCGCTGTGGGACTGGTCCCAGCCAGGTCCCTAACTAAATTCTCACTGCTGGAGATGCATCCCTACCTCCACCTCCTGGAAGGATCCCAGACAGCCCCTCCTCACCCCTGCAGCTCAGCAGGGGTGCCAGAGACAATAATGGGGTAGCGGCTGGAGGCAGGGAGAGAGGAACTAGAGCTTCTTAAACTGTGGGGTGGCAACCCGCTCCAGGGTCACGGGAATTCAAGACTTTTTTTTTCCTCCAAATGTATGTCTGTGGGCTTATCAGAATTTGACTTGAATTCCTATTTTTACTTATTTTCTAGTTAAACAATGATTTTTTTTTGGCTTGAACACACGAATTTATGCAACCAAGGCAGAGGCTGTTGATAATTCATGTTTCCAATTGAGGGGAGAGGGGAAGGGCTCATTTGGTCTTGTAATAGTGAGCCAAACAGTGAATACACTCTTGATTAGAATCAAGACAGAATTCAGCATTCTTACCTTCCCGGACAGGAACAGCTTTCTTAATTAAACGGCAGAGGTCCTCAGGAAGATCAAGGGCAAGTCCTTTAGACTTTAGGATTCTGAAGATCTTCTTGCCTGTCACAAAGCGCACTTGGGCAGCACCATGGGGGGTCTGTCAGGATGGCACCGGAAAAGGCCACAGTGTGTTAAAGCCCCCCATCACTGATCCCATGAACTAGAACACGGGCATGAAAAAAAGCCCCCAGGTGGAGTCACTTTCCAAGTTCCCTGTCCATTAAAAAATAAACAGCCTGGGGCTAGAGCAATAGTACAACAGATAGAGTGTTTGCCTTGCACGCGGCTGACCCTGGTTCAATCCCCAGCATCCCATATGGTCCCCCGAGCACGGCCAGGAGTGATTCCTGAGTGCAGAGCCAGGTGTAACCCCTGAGCACTGCCGGGTGTGACCCAAAAGGCAAAAAAAAAAAACCAGTAAAAAATAAACAGGCTCATTTTATACATCACAGAAACCAAAGGAGTTGGAGGCAAAGCCCTATTTTTATAGACTGACAGACCCTGGGTCACGTAACAAATTGTCTGTCACGAAGAGGTAGTGAGTGGACAGTGTTTGAGCAGCCCAAGTACCTCCCAAAGACCAGCAGGCCAAATCTCCCACGATGAGGAGACCCGGGTGTGCCCAAGGTGGGGGCAGCGGCCAGAGAGGCGTCCATGCTCTGGGGCCGCCAGGGAGAACAAGGCTCTGGGCTGCTTGTCACATCTCAGCTCTGTTTTTCTGGAACTTTCACCCTGCCGGCTTCTCCTCCCCCCCACTGTGCCACCCAGGCCCCGCCTTGAAGACGCCCTTGGAGAAGGCCCTGCAAGATGGCACATCTTGGAGACATCCTTGTCCCCCCACCCCCACCCCGTGACAAGGGCCGCACGCACCCTAATTAGCCCGGCGCCGGCGGCCCGACAGAGCCAAATGTTTATTAGGGGATGAATGCACTTACTGTAAATTTTGACATATGCCGTGGAAAGATGTTGGATAAATAAGGCTTCAGAGGCACGGGTTGTTTCGATAATGAACGTCGGCTGCTGCGGTGATAAGGGTGCAGGGGAGTGAAGTGACTTATTATTTTTTTTCTTCTTTTTTAAGCGAAGGCTCGTGGGGCCAGAGACACAGTACAAGGGGCTGGAGGGCATGCTTTGCATGCAAGAGGCCTGAGTTTGAACCCCTGCTCCCTATGCACGCGCGTGCGCACACACACACACACACACACACACACACACACACGCACACACACACACAGACATACAGACCCCCCCCCACACACACACACACATAACACACACACAAAGCAATGCTGGAACTCAGAGCTGGGAGTGGCCCTCAAGCAAGCATTGCTGGGTGGCGCCCCCCATCCAGAAAGAAAAAATCAAAATCCAAACAGACCATAATCTCCAAAGCAAAGGGTCACTGGGAGGTACCCCAAGTGCAGGAGGAGAAGGGGCTGGTCAGGACAGGCCAAAGGGAGGCTCTAAGCCAGCACCCTTCATCCTTGCAGGCAGACGTTCCCACCCCGCCCTCCCCCTACTCAGGCACACCCCATCATCACCCTCCTCGCCCTGAGAGGTGAGCAGTGCAAGAGGTGAGCAGTCCGCAGACACCTCTCACAGAGACGGACTCTGGACTCAGCTGATGTGGCAGCTGTCGGGCCTCACAGGGACCATGGGTGACTTAAGAGACTGCCTGGCCCCGCAGAAACCCCTGGTTCCACACACACAGCACAGCCCGGGGTGCCTGCACCCCGCATCAACACCGCAGCCTTCTGACCTCTGAAAACAGGGGTTCCCACCCTTCGCTCTCTTCCTCTCTCTCTTCCTCTCTCCCTCTCTCTCTCTCCTTCTCTCTGCCCTCCCTCCCTGGCCTTCCTCTCTCCCTCTCTTCCTCCCTCTCTCTCCCTCTCCCCACCCCCCACCTCCCTCTGACCCTCTGGCCTGATTCAGCGGCTCTCAGTGGGGGTCTGTCACAACTCTGACACCCCTGGAAGAGGTCAGGACTCCACTGGGGGGTCCCTTTCAGAGACCCCACTCTGGGGTGAGCTGGATGTGACTGATGGGTCATCCCCATGTGTGGAGGTGCATGTCCACTGTCTCGAGACTGGCGAGCCGGAAATGAGGGTGCTGGGACACAGTAGCCTCTGGGGCATCCCAGGGTCCCTCCTCCAACTGGACAGAGCTCAGGGTGGACTACGGGACACTCACCCGACCAGCAGCCCCAACCCACGTCTGACCAACAACAGAGCAGTGACTGTCCCTTCTGGTCAGCCCTGCGCTGCCCACCTCAGTTGGAGCCCAGGGGTGCAGCAGGACACAGACAGGAGAGGGTCCATCTCCCCTTCCTGCAGGGGCTGGAAATGACCAGGGCCCTCCCAGGTCCCCACCAAGTCCAGCCATGGGCTCCAGCCCCCCAGGGGAGGACTGGGGAAGTGGAAGAATTTGCAGGAGGATCCGCCTAGGGCCCCAGAGTGTGGAACTGGCGTGCTCGGAAGTACTTCAGCCAGCACAGACGCAGAGTCTCCTGGGAGAGAAGACCCTCAGTCTATAGACAGGGGAAACTGAGGCCTGGACTCGGAGCTCCCACCCCACCCTGCCGTGCCCCGCCAGCCAGCATGCTCCCATCCTACCCTGGGCCTCCCCCACTGGTGACTTTTATTTCATTCTCTTCCCTCGCTCCAGGCGCTTCCAAATGTCACTTTCTGACACCCACCCTTTCACCAAGCCTGGCCTGGCCCTCCCGAGGAAGGGAGCTGGCTCCGGAAAGGCGGCTAATTGCTGCTTCCTCATTACCGTTGTGAGGCCGGCCAGGCCTGGAGCAGCCCCTGCCCTCCCTGCCTGCTCAAATCAAGCCGCTGACCGGGGGAGCAAAGAACCAGGAACCCCCCCAAGGGCCGCATGCCCTCTGGCCGGGTTTCTGGGCCCCTTTGTTGCTTCCTGGGAACCTTTTTCTAGAGCAGTGCCACAATGGGGCTGTCCCCAGGCCAACCCACTTCCTCTGCAGTCACAAGACCCCATGACCCAGCTCCCTCACTGAAGCGAGGGTTCAGGGGGGCGGCAGGGGGAGGGCATGGGAGCAAGGGGCATGCCTGCCTCCCAGGAATGACGACCTACTTTCCGACATCCACGCAGTGCTCAACTGCCCGGGCCGCCTTTTTTTGTCCTTTTTAATTTTTATTACTGAAACACCATGAGGTACAGTTGTAGACTTACAAATTTTTGTGCTTAGGTTTCAGTTATACAATGATCGAGTATCCATCCCTCCACCAGTGCCCACTCCCCACCTCCAGTGCTCCTTGCATCCTCCTCCCCCCCCACCCCCCATCCCACCCCACCCGGGCCACCTTTCATCGGCTCACTTGTTCAGACCAAAGGGTTTCCAACAGGCCCAGCGCTATAGCCCGCATCCTCCT
>JAOXYA010000016.1:5419432-5433337 GCA_028565675.1 Sorex palustris | reverse complement strand
ATCCCTGGCATCCCATATGGTCCCCCAAGCACTGCCAGGAGTAATTCCTGAGTGCAGAGCCAGGAGTAACCCCTGAGCATCCTGGATGTGACTGCAAAAAGCAAAATAATAATAATAATAATAATAATAAATGACAAGTTATGGTTAAATTCAAATGTTACCCTACAACAAGTTGCTCCATGAATTGGAGAATTTCTCCGGGTTTAAAAACAACCCTGAGAGAGAGAAAGAGCAGGGCAGCATGATGGACCGTGATGAAGCTAGCAAGGGAGACAGAGAGAGAAGAATGTAGAAGAATAAAGAAGCAGACACACACACAGAGAGAGAGAGAGAGAGAGAGAGAGAGAGAGCGCCCAGGATGCGAGATGGAGCGGAAAGATGAGCAGGACAGATAGGAGGAGACGGGAATGAGGGGCAGTGTGAGACCACAATGGGAGGCTCAGAGAGACTGGGGCAGGCGCGTGGGGAAAATGGAATAAACGACAACTGATCAATCAACTGGCCTGGTCCTCGTTTCGTCCACCATCTGCCCCATGGCCCAGGCTGCCCTGGCTGGGGGAGCAGCCCAGGCCCACTCCAAATGCAGGCAGCTAGGAGGAGAGCCATCGGGGGCTCCCTGACCGCCCCCAAAGATTTTATACACTCTCCTAGTGAGATGGAAGAGAATTCCCTGAACACCTACCCCAGGGATTCAGGGATGCAAGCCTGAGGCTGGTGATCTGGGACAGAATTTTCAATGGAGTTACAAAAGTTGACCTATTCTAAGATAGGAGGGAAGTGCTGGAGAGTTTGACATTCACTCGGGCTATATTATTTAAGACTGGATAAGAGAAGAGGAAGGTGAAGCCTCAGAAGGCAGTATCAGGTGAGAGCAGAAGGTAGGGAAGCCAGACAAGAGAGGAGTTAAAGAGAGCCAGATATGGCTGTGGCAGGTGCAAAGGGATTAAGAGCAGGTCCAAGGGACCAGAAGAATGAGAATGAAGGCAAAGAGGAGAGAGTATGAACAAACAAGAGTGGTGAAGTTGGGCTTGTGTGGGTGTGGCTGTTACTGACTGTGCAAACTTAAGAGTCCAGAGTATAAACAACTCATATTTTCTACATCTGTGTCTTTAGTCACCAGCTCAAAAATAAGATTTAAACATTGAGCAAATAAATAAATGCATGAAAAGAAATAAAAATAAAAACAACCCTGATTATGCTAACACTGGAAGGAAACAACTTTATGCAGACAGCAGCAAAATTTCAACTTATGATAATGATCATGTTGCAGGTACACAGGTGGGGGAAGCCTGATACTGTACTTTTAGGAAATAATAAAACTTTATACGAGATTTATTAGTCCTGAACTAGCCCAAATGTATGAAGACCACATCCATTTAAAATACAAATGCTGAGCTCTTTGGAGAGGAGAAACTGAGGTGCCAAGCAGATACAATAAGTTTAAGGTACCACCCAGAGAAGGGTGTACCCCTCATAGAAGGAGAAGCCATGGAAAAATCTATAAGATTATGGAAAGACCATCACCAGTGCAAGGTATGAGATTATGAAGAGACCATCACCAGTGCAAGTCTTTCCTATGATTAATGCCTTGATTAAATTTTACATATGCAAAATTCCAGGAAGAAAATGATTTGGAAAAATTGTATGAAAGTTCCTCTAAAAATCTATTTGAGGCCTTTTCTTCAAGTCCATGTTCTCACTTAAACACACATGTTGCTTGCTTTTCTCTATGTCTCTTTACTTTTTCCACACTGGGGAAGCCCGTGTTCTCTCTTCAACATGCATTTCCTTTCTTTCCTATTTCTAAAAAGTTTCATTCAAGAAAAATGATCTTGCTTCACTATTTTGTGTGCTGAAGTTCTTTTCTATGAGAAAAAGGTGCCGGACCTATGTGCCAAGGTTAGAACTGACTTTCCTTTTCTGCTGAAAGCAGTTCTTCACTCCAGCCTGAGTCCACAGCTCCCCAAGAAACTTAGTGGCATGGATCATCTCCCACACCGTGCAGAACCAGGGGAGTCCAGGTGCAGCTTGATACCTGCCTCTTGACGCTGGCGAGGTAAGAACATCTGTGCCTTATAGGAGCCAATAGCTGACTACAAGTCCTAATTCACTCCATGCATTTCCCTTAGGGCTGGTGGCAGAGGTGGGTCAAGCAGAGAGGTGGACGCAGACGAACTCGTTTTGGGTCTACCTCACTCTTCACTTCAAGGAGCATTGACTATGGCAATATTGTGCCTTAATAGCACAGCGAGTAGGGTGTTTGCCTTGCACTTGGCCAACCTGGGTTCGATTCCTCTGTCCTCTTGGAGAGCCTGGCCAGCTACAAGAATATCCTGCCTGCACGGCAGAGCCTGGCAAGCTCCCCCTTGGTGTATTAGATAAGCCAAAAACAGTAACAAAACTCACAATGGAGATGTTACTGGTGCCCACTCGAGCAAATCAATGAACAACAGGAGGACAGCACTACAGTGTTACAATCATTTGTTCATTCATAGAGAAGAAATTTGATGGTGTTCTTGATTTGTTTATTTGATGGCCCTTGTTTCCAAATGAACTGCACACACTTGCTAGCCACCCTACACTGATTCAGAGCCAGAAATGGGTCCCCATCAAGAAATCCTGCTGGGAGCACATGTAAACAGTCACATCTGTCTCAGGGTTCATGGAGTGCATGCTGCGTGAAAAGCGACCAGCTTGTGCTTCTGTCAGTCATACCAGTCATTCATGGGAGTACTTGCCACTCAAATAAGATTGTCTTGGGCCGGAGTGATAGTACAGTGAGTAGGGCATTTTCCTTGCATGTGGCTGACCTGGGTTCGACCCCCAGCATCCAAAATGGTCCCCAAGCACCACCAGGAGTAATTCTGAGTGTAGAGCCAGGAGTAACACCTGAGCTTCACTGGGTGTGACCCAAAAAAAGCAAAACAAACAAACAAACAAACAAACAAAAACAAATAAGACTGTCTTCCTGATCCAGATCAAATCACAGCAAGAACAAGCTACATCTATTTTGGAACATTCTTCTCTTATTTTAGCATCTGGTCCCAAATTCTCGGCACAGCCTTCATACTCACAGCCAAGAAAAAAACTGCTCTGGTATTTGATATCCTTAAGAATTTCTGATTTGTGGAGCTGGAGAGTTAGTACCATGGGAAGGGTGCTTGATTTGCACACGGCTGACTGGGTTTGATCCCAGCGTTTCATATGGTCCTTTGAGCACCACCAGGAGTGATTCCTGAGTGTACATTCAGGAGTAACTCCTGAGCATCATTGGGCGTTGCCCCCTTGCAAAACAAAATAAAACAAAACAAAACAAGAATTTCTGATTTGGAGGTGTCTCATTTCTGCCCTCCTCCACAAGGATCCATAATGTGTTCTCACACTTCCTGCTTCCTCCTCATCTCCCTCAAAGGTGTCCTATTACCATCTGATAGAGCACAGAGACCCTGCGATCTAGTCATGACAAGCTTCGTCTCATTAGTGCCTGTTCTCATCATCAAGGGTGACAACCCATGATAAATGATGTCAAAACAAAGGCTTCTAAATGAGGACAGGGAAAGTGGAGGAAAGTAATGTACTCTAAGAATAGATGTGTTTATTCATCTAACTTTGAAATTGAAGAGAAAGAAAAAAAGGATAAACCTGAGGAAAGGAAACACTTGGAGCTACAGGAAGGGGAAGGTTTCAAGTGAAATTCCAAGGAGAAAAATCAAGAGAAGTTTGACATCGCAAGCTATAGAATCTGGATTACTTCTTGTGCAGAAACATGCTGACTCACAGCTAAACTCCCCAAATCAGGGCAGATAACAGTAAGCAGAGCTGAAAGAGGAGGAATGGGGGTGATGCTCCTGGTTGAGTGAGGGTCCAAGGACAGCAAGGTCCCATGAGTGTTTCTCAAGGACCCCCAAGCTGGACATGTAGGTCCAGATCTGATGCACAAAAACCCTGTCACTTCACTTCCTCTCTCTGTTAATAAGAAGGCCTCCCCCTTCAAAATGTAGAGAACTCCAGGCAAACACAGTCAGGTAAGGTCACTGAATCCCTGATCTAAAGATCTCCCTGAGCCCCAGCAATACTCAGTCAGCATCTGTTGCTGCCCTCAGGTCAGGTCAACCCCATACAAATAAGGCATTTTCAGGAGTGAGAAATAACCAGGACCAGTGCGATGTATACAACATGATCTTCACCAAGAAGTCAAGCAAAGACCTCCTTCTCTACCACTCTCTAGAGATAAGAAACTGATTGAAATATAAACTAACGGGGTCGGGTTCTCATTGCTTCTAATTCTAACCTAGGAAAGAAACATCTGAGTTGAAGGCTGAGGCATCAAAGATGTTCACAGAAAAGTGTTTGGATCGTTGCCCCCACCCCCGCCCCCCACAATGTGCTTCACTAGTCAAAATATCAGGCTCAATCTGCAGAGAGTGAAAATATAATACTGCATTTCCCCTCCAACTCTGACAAATTCTATAGCTATATTAGAATTTATACTTAGCTTAATAATTAAAATGGAGGTGACAGATTGGCATTTCAATAACTTCAGATACCCTGTTTCATCACGAATTTTGAACTGTTCTGGCAAGCAAGCCCTCTGGAACCGATCACAACATGTTCAGCTTCTCTATCTTAAATAAAGAACCTGTCTTAACCCTTTATTTCTGCATACTTTATTGCTTTTTTTTCCCCCTTCAAAGCCATGCTTTTTTCAGAACATCTGTATTTGCTCCTTCATAGTCACTGTTCAGGGGATGCCATTTTGTCATTCTTTACTGCCACTCTATCAAGGTTAAAAGATATCCTAGACTTGTCCAATCTAGAAGACTTAAAACCTTAGTCAAGCGGAGCACAACTCAGAACTCACTCCTGGTTTTTATGACTCACCCACTGGGCCCTTCTCTCTTTGGGGTCTCCTCCCACTCCACTCCCCACACCTCCTCCTTGTACATTATTGTGTTTACATTGCTTATCTCCTCAACTCCTTTAAATGTCTCAGGTCCCCAGAGAGTGACCCTTGATCTCTGTCTTTTTAATTTTTACACATCCATGATGGTAGATATCAGCCGAGGACTTTATCCCCCGCCCCAATCTATACACAACTTTGTGCACCTCGAATAATACCCCTCCATGGCATAAATCAGCACAATGTTGGGCACCTCATGGCACACTGTCACTGTCACTGTCTCCCGTTGTTTATCGATTTGCTCGAGTGGGCCCAGTAACGTCTCCAGTTTGAGACTTGTTGTTACTGTGTTTTGGCCTATCAAATACATCACGGGTAGCTTGCCAGGCTTTGCCACACGGGCAAGATACTCTCGGTAGCTTCCACACAGTAAATCTAAATGAGTATATATCAGACGCACAGAAAAAGATCTTAGCTCTGCTGGGGAGATCTAAGCATGAAGTATACAAAGAGAAGTCTGGATTAAGTTCACTCTTTGTGATGCATTATCACATAAGCACAGTATGAAATCACTAACAGCCTCATTAACCTCTAATTAATCCATATAGACACTGGAGAAACGAATATTTTAGTTTGGAGGCCACCCCTAGTGGTTGTTGGGTTTTACTTCTATCTCTAAGATTAGGGTTCATGCCTGGGAGCTGGGAGAGCATATGGGGTGCCAGGGATCAAACTCGGGTGAGCTGCCTGCAAAGCAAAACCCTACCCACTGTACTATCTTTCCTGCTTCCAAGAAACAAATATCTTAAATGCAGGTCTGTCTGATTCTAAAGTCAATGTTGTTTCCTGCTGCATTATGCAGTACCACACACACACACACACACACACACACACACACACACACACACAAATGTGTGTGGACAGAAATAGCACTTCCCACCATGACAGGATGTTTTACAGCCCCATCCTATCAGAGACTCCACTGAGTAGAGATGGGGAGAGCTTAACAAGAAGAGCCATGCAGCTGCAGAACTGCCGAGTGAAGAGAAGAGCAGAAAGTGGTGGGTCTGAATAGAAGCCAGTGACCAGAGGCCGGAGTCATTCTCCTGACCAGAGGAGGATGTCACCAAGAACCTCACCAGACATGGACTCCCCGGGGACCGCCGGCTATCATCACAGAGGGGCTATCATCTAGGGTCCTGGAGTTCCACATGAGTTTGAAGCTTGGCTTGCTGGAAAACAGTACGCCATTCCCATTTTTGCCTCAAAAAAACAGTGGTTCTTAAGCAGTCATGAAATTTATATGACCAGAAATATCAGTATAATTTCCGTGCTTTATTGAAATAAATAAATCATGCTTCCGAATGTGATGACTCTTCTCTTTCCCGCTGCAACGTGAAATTTTGTAAGGAGACTTTCCAGGATGGCAAGAGGAAATACATCTAAAAAGCTATTAAGATTTTATCAAACGTTATCAATTCATGACACAGAAGTATGTCACATACGTGAGTGAGAAGGATAACCTGAAATAATTACAAATACATTTTTGCTCACAGCAAAGCCACAACAAGCTCTCTGGATAAATGGTCTCCTTTTCCTGTAAACCTGAATAAGTGAAAGGGATTAATTCCTGGTCTGTGCTCAAGGGACAGAATCTCAACAGACATCTGGAGAAGCCACTGATTAATTAATAGATTAATTAATCAGACAGCTGTACTCTTAGGAGAAAATTTAATTGTTTGGATTAATAACCCTACTAATTAATCCTAAAAATCAACAACCCTATAGTGGAGAAATTTCTAGTTTTTGAAAGGCCCAGCTGTACAATAAATAGTTGTTAAGACATCCTGATGAGGTCCTTTGAGGTCAGCTTTCACCCTACTTTCACCCTGCACCTCCTTTACTGTGACCCACATTCTAAGTAGGAAGGAGAAAGTTATCTATTTGAGACTTGAAGGGCTAGAAATAAAATTCTGAGTAAATATAAAGAAAGATTCCTATCATCTGGCCTGATGGATCCACAAGACTTTTTTTTTTCCTGGATGAAATAAAACCAGGCAGATCCTTACAGAAAAAGTAGATGTGTACAGACATTGGTCAATGGCAAGTTTGTCAGGGAAATAAGAAATTATCATTTCAAAGAAATGTTAAATTTCCTGAAATGCAAGTGACCATAGTAAAACCCAAGTGACATTTATAAATCATTCTTCTGACATTAAGGAGTTTTGAACAATAGCACATTAATCATTTCAGAAAAAGAAAAATTGGTGCTTGAAAACTCTTTACTCACATAGAATTTTTAAATAACATTCTTGGAGAAAAACTATAATTCCACTTCTATGAAAAATATATGTTGAGAAAATAAATATCAGTCTCCTCCTCCATAAACACATAAGGCAAAACATTGCCAGGTGAGCAAAGAGGGTCATAATCAAATATAAGAGGCTTAATAATATGTAGTCAGTAATATACTTTTTTAATTCATATTTTTAAATACTATTAAGTTAAAATATCTTGAGACTTTAAGAAAGTTAAATAGTAGGGGAATTACCAATATCAGAAGGTACTAGAAATGAAGAGCAGGAGAGCTGGTCCTTAGTGGGAAGCTTGCCACGGGGGTGGGATGGGGGTGGGATAGGTCAGGGAAGGACCACTATGAGAATGATAGAGGTAAGTGGTCACTGTTCATGAGGACTAGGTGGCAAAAAGAGACAGTGACATGCATGATACCCTATCAGCAACAGTAATGTAAACCACAGTCCCTAAAAGAGATGGGGAGGAGGAAAAAGAAAAGAAAAATGTCCCTGCCATAGAGACAGGTTGGGGAGCAGGGAGGGGACAGGAGTGGGGACATTGGTGGAAGGATGTGGACACTGGTGAAGAAACTGGTGTTGGAACATTGTATGCCTGAAACTCAATCGTGAAAAGTTTGTAATTCATGATGATTTCCATTTAAAAAAAATAAAGAAAGTTTACAGTACTGAATGTACTGAGATAAAAAGTCACGGAGTTACCATAGTAAAATAAATCTGAAACTAATCTTATTTTCTAGATTTCTACTTTATTTGAATATCCTAACCAGGAGACTGGAGAACATGGAAGGATTACAGTAAACATAATATACATAGATACTTCACAAACATATTTTTCTTTGATTTCCATGACCAGTAAAATCTACCTAATGATAAGCTCATATGGCATGTATCTATCTGAATAATAAAACAAAAATATGAATATTTAATTGAATAATTGTATGCACTGTCCTGTTCTGTCCTGTTCTCCCATTGTTCATCGATTTGCTCGAGTGGGCCCAGTAATGTCTCCATTGAGACTTTGTTGTTACTGTGTTTGGCATATTAAATATGCCACGGGTAGCTTGCCAGACTTTGCCCTGCGGGCAAGATACACTCAGCTTGCCGGGCTCTCCGGGAGGGGCTGAGGAATCGAACTCAGGTCGGTCATGTTGGCTGCGTGCAAGGCAAACGCCCTACCCGCTGTGCTATGCTCTAGCCCTTAATTGTATGCAGGGAAGCTTATTATCATATTTTCCAGGGAGTGGGGGGGGTGTATTGTATGTGTGGCTCAGCATAAGTGAAAATTAGAGTACAATCACTACTAAATGGGAGTGGAAAATGGGGGCCCCAGCCCAGAACCCTTCCTTTCTAAGGAAGGCAGAATAGCAGGATTCACAGCTATGCTGAAGATTCCAGTTAGACACTGGGCCTCTCTGGCTAGCTCTCTTTTAATCTGTGAATAATGAAATGGGGAGGAGCTATATAATAATTTCTATCTTATAAATTACACTGTGCATGCAGAACATTTTGCAGTGTTCATAAATAATCCTGATTCTTGTCATGAATATGATGAAGAATCCTGATTCTTATCATGACTCGCCAGATGTCATGATGTTGTAAGCATCCCAGACATATTCTGAACATTATGGGGGGGTGCTTGAAGTGGGTTGAGGCACAGAGCTAGATCAGTTCTCAAGACAACGTATTTTGCTGTGGGTCTAACAAGTAGAACAAGTTTAGAAGCAATCGATGAAAATTATGCTGCCATAAAAACTAAGAGCTTCACCAAGCTTTCTGCTGCTGTTTTATACTAGTAGAGAAAGTTCTATATTTTAGATCGGACTGTGCGAAATAGCCTGATAAACAGGACGGTCACCTTTCAGGGGGACACATCAGCAGCTTAAAAGAAAGCACTCAGAGACTGAAAAGGACCAGGAAGTTGCTTTTCTTTTCCTATGAAATTCCAGGGGATGTTCGAAGCTCTCGAATTACCTGACAACCAACAGACTGAATTCTGATCTTTTCTCATACTACCTAAGGTCAGAAAAATGCTGGTTACTGACAATTTCTGATGAACTCAGTGTTAGTGATGAGCATTTACCATGAGCATTTCTGGAGATCAGCTGTAATTTGGCTCTGAGCTCTCTTCTTCCCTCCCGTCATTTAGTATCTTCCTGCTTTCACCGTTGTAAACAGCCATCATAATAATTCTACAAAATCCATCTAGCAATATGCTTTAAAGTGGAAACAGCTATTTACCAATACCTGCCTTTGTAACATAATGGCTTAAATGAAAATGTGTAAAATAAACTCAGTCTCAATTATCTCTGCTGCTCAGAACTGGGCATAATTAAAGTCAATGGCATTATCCGTAAACTTCGTTAAAATCTCATTTTAGCTTCAATCTTCTCTGCCACCAAAACCTTTTACAAGAGCTGTTAATAAAAAAAAGTGAAAGCGACTATTGCATTTCTCTCTTTCTGCTCTTACCTAACCTCTGATCGAGTCTTAACAAGCAAAGAAATGAGCAAAAGAGATGAGCAGTGGGAGGGGGGAGACCAAAGTGGACAGATACTATACAAATGGACTAATGACTAATTAAGCCTGGAAAATGGAAGTGCTCTTGGTTACACTTCCCTCTTTTGTCCCGCTGTTTTTTTGTTTTACTTTCATGCTTTACTTTCACCCAGAGCATCACTGAGGATAGCCCCCAAACAAAACAACAAAAACAGAAAAAGACAATGTAAAAATGAAGATGACCATAGTGGACTTTTTTTTTCTTTGCCTTTGGACATAGAGAAGAAAAGCAAAGGTAAGAGATGATTACAGAGAAGGGAGCCTGATAGAATCAGATACTGATGCAAGACTTTGCTGCTGGACATTGAATATTGCATCTGAGTCATGTGTCTCTATTTAAATTCTTCAAAACATAGACAATCCTAGAAGGTATTGCATCCAACCAATTACAAATGCCTGTGCCCTAGAACTCTGTATAAAGCTGATTGCTAATTAAGATTTCACGCACATTACCATAAAGAACAAAACAAACGCATTGACCAATCAGATGATCCTCCTTAGTCCCTCTATCTAAAGTAGATTCTCACCTCCCTGACAATCTCCCTGTGCTACCATTCTAGTCTATTGATCATATATTATCTGAATATTTATTTGCATATTGTCTATCTTTAAATAATCTCTGTTCAGGCCAGGGAATCAGATTTTTCCAATCTGTCGGTATAAATTCATATATTTAACTAGCATGATACAAAGTACCCCTCAATAATTAATAAAATGAGTGAATGAGTAGGAGTATGCCTGTGTTCTAGGTTCAAGTTCTGCCATTAACTTCCTACTTGACCTGCTAAAGTCATCCCCTCTGTACCACAAATTTTTTCCCTGAAATGCAGACATAAACACAAGATGATGCCCACCCTTCATAACCTCTGAGGTATACCAGAACTCTATTATAGAACTTAAATAAAAAGCCCTCTAGACTGGGAGTCTATGAATCTACCTCATCAGGAAAGATATTTGGGATCCTTAAAGTTGGAGGGATGCTGATCCTGATGTCTCAAACACTAGCAAGAGCATGAGAAGAACAAACCATAGGACCAGCTGTTACAGGCATCTATTGTTTTTATTTCAAATTTTAACCACTGTCATTTACAGCTTTACAATGCTGTTAGTGGTAAGGTTTTATGCATACAACATTCCAGTCAACCTCTATCATAGTTTCCCTCCACAATTGTCTCAGGGTCCCTCCCTCACTGTCTCCTCCTTCCCCACTCCACAAATCCCTGGCTACTTCCCTTGTCTCACTGCCTGATAACCTCTGTTCTGTAGACAAGTTCTTTATTTCCCCTTTCTTTTTTTTGGGGGGGGGGTCATACCCAGTGATGCTTAGGCGTTATACCTGGATCTGCACTCAGAAATTACTCCTGACTATGCTTGGAGGACATTATGGGATGCCAGGGATTGAACCCGGGTTGGCCACATGCAAGGCAAATGCCCTACCCGCTGTACTATCATTGCCTAGGCCCCATGTAGACCAGTTCTTATACTTTGTTGCTATTGGCCATTGTAGTTCTCTTACCTATGGCTTTTTTATAGCCCGCATAAGAGAAAGAACATTCCATACATACCTATCACTTTCTGGCTGGCTTCATTCAGCAAGAAACCTTCCAGTTCGATCCACATAGAAGCAAATTGCATGATTTCATCTTTTCTTATAGTTGAGTAATAGTCTATCATGTATTTGAACAATAGTTTCTTTATCCAATCATCTGTTCTTGAAAATTTGTGTTGTTTCCACATTTTGACGATTGTGAATAATGCTGCAATGAACACTGGTGTACAAATGTAGTGTTGAGCTTTTCTGAACCCTGGGGTAGATGCCCAGAAGTGGAATTTCTGGGTCATATCTAATGCTTCCCACTCTGTGCCAGAGAAACCAGACTGACGTCTGTTTTCTCACCCATTACTCAGTCAACCTTTCAATGGCTCTAATTATTTCTGCTTTGCAAATGAGCTCACTGATAGGCATAAAAATGAAGTATATTTTTTACCATGTCTCCAAACTAATTCATCATCAGCATCACCAGCACCATGACCCCATTCTTCTAGAATCTTAGAATCCATAAGAAAAAAATAAAGGCAAAAACTGCTGATCATTCTACTCAGTGAGAGGAATACAAGCTTGGACACATATGGGGTAAGAATTATGATTCCAAGAAGAGGGGAAAAGCAGGTATCAGTGGGAGTCATGGTGTCTGGGCATCAGGAGTATGGGAGATGGGATTGGAAGGAGAAAAGAAGAAAATGAGCGAGAAAATGCTTAAACCACGAATGTGAAATAGATGAGTAGAGCTTTACATGTCTGTATTTCAGTTTTTAAAATCACCTTGAACTCATCTCCTGATTTGGGAGGATGCTGGCAACTTAATCTACAAGTCTCATGCTCTCAGAACCTTCTCTGATACCATAGACTACAACAAGGGTATCCTCTTTTCTCCCATAGAGTCTGTACCCATCAGTTTTCTAGCATCGCCTTTCACTGTTATACCTTCCTCTCAGTATGGTAGAATGGAAACATTTTTCCCTTGAAACAAGAACCAACAGAAGTCACTGGGGATTGGGTAAGGGTGCCAGGGATTGAAGTCAGGGCCTCATATATGTGTATGTATGTGCCTGTGTGTGTATATATGTGTGTGTAATATGTGTGTATATATGTCCACATATATACACTTATGTGTGTGTTTATGTGTGTCTACTCTTGAGTTACACCTACTAGGTCCTTCTTTTGTTTTTATTTTTTTCAAGTCTTTCCATCTATTTAAAATTGTTTTCTGTTGAGGATTTGTTTAGAAAGTCCTCTCTGACTCTTAAGATTAGATTATCTCCTGATATACTTTCTGTCAATTTTTAAAAATTATATTTTCATTCATTAAAGCATTTAATTTCAACTAACAATATAACTTAATTATTCTCAAGCTGTTAGCAAAATATATTTATCAGTTATTAATTATCTATCTCATATTTTCTGACTTATAATAACATCTTTTACTGCTTCTAATTGTACATTAAGAATTATTTCTCTGTTTTTGCTTCTATTCCATTGATCTTTTTATATAAACTTTAATGAGTACAGTGCTATATTAATCCCTATCTATATTAATTTCTAGCTTATCATATCTTTGGAGACTATTACATGATCACATTAATAATTTTTCTTTAAGCTACTTTTATACTTCTCTTATTATGAGACTTGACCTCTTTGCCTGCATACCTGGGAGTACTGCTGAGATTTTTTCCTGGGCTTCCAGTACTGCTTAAAGGAGGCCCTTTCCACAGAAGAATATATTTTAAATTTAATAATGAGTACTTTGGCCCTACACTTATTTGTAGAAATGACTGTGTCCCTCATGCACAAGAATTTTTAGAATTTCCAGTCATCTTCTAAATAGCCACCATTTATATAATTGTAACTGACTCATGCTTAGTATCATTTGTAATTTAAAAAAATTTTAATTGAATTGAATTTTAGGCACATGGCTTACAAAACCATAATTAGTAGGGCCTCCTGCATGAAACAATCTTACACCACACCCTGTACCAACATGTCTGCTTCCTTTCACCATCGTCCCAGTCCTTGCCCTGTCTCCCAGGGTAAGCTTCCTATTGAAGGCCAGTTCTTGGTTTCTGTTGCCTCTGTCATTTGTTATACCCCTATTTCTTTCTACCCTGCATATGATAGAAATTATTCTGTGTCTCTCCCTCACCTTCTGACTAATTTTCCTCAGTGTGATACTTTTCAGATCTTCCCACATAGCAGCAAAGTGCATAACTTAATTTTTTTCTTAAAGCTGTGTAGTACTTCATTGTGTACATGTACTGTAATTTCTTTACCTAGTCATCTTTCTTGGACACTTGAGTTGTTTTTAAGCTATTTTGAATAATACTGCAATGGACATAGGAGTGCAAATGTCTTTTCTGAATAGTTCGTGGACCCTTGTGATAGAGGCCAATAATTGGAAATTTTACATCTTAACAACATGAGTAAGGAAGAAAAATATCATCTATATTGGTACTATTGAAAAATTCTAAGTAGTGGATTTGGCTTTAGAAGGTTAATAAAAAGGTGGGTAATAAGATAAAATGCAGTATTGTAAACAAAATTTTAGTTCACTGAGTTTAATATTGCCACAAATTAAG
>JAOXYA010000016.1:5351350-5364832 GCA_028565675.1 Sorex palustris | reverse complement strand
GTCATACAGCATATAATGCCAGATTTGTGCATCTGTTCAAAATATGTTCTTAGTCATGTGACTTTTAAAGAAATATAGCATAATCTTAAAAAATATAATACAGGCCATGTTAAATTTCTCCTTAATCTGCTTCAATGTCCTCCAAATTGTCTAAATTTAAATGTTTTAATTTCATCTAGAAATATTTTTATTATAAATATGATGGTTTGTTCATTATCAATATAAATGCCTTACATGTTGTAAAGTTCTCTTAGAATTTACATAGCAATTACATACATATTATTCTACTCAAGAATCCTGTGCATTAGATACTGACATCAATTGTGCAGAAGTAATTTCTCTTAAACTAGAATGACCACATTTCTTTATGTCTTCCAAGGACAGGGCAGAAGAAAGAGTTTACTCTCATTACAGGCAATAATGGATCATTTAAGACATAATAAAACTTTAAATTATAAACATGCCCTCTAGACAATTGTAAATAATGTCAGTGATAAACATTCCACCCTGAAAGAATTTTTTGTTGGCCTAAACTGTACGTACTACAGTTCCCCTTGAATTTTAATGATATGTATATTTGACTTTAATTAGCATCTTTTTATTACCTGTCCTTTAATAAGCATTGTGTTCTAGAGGGGAGTTAATTCAGAGAATTTCTAGTTATACAGTTGGCACCAACCCACAGATGTGGTTACAAGAATTCTTTGCTAGAATAAATCTGTAAAAACCTTGTCTCTCCCATAAAAATATAGAATCCTAAGTTAAACAACAGAATTAAAATAAACAATTCATAGCTGGATAATCTAACAAACAAGGAAACAAAACTTGAATTACTTCCATTCTATTCTTAGTATGGGGATACCTTGAGATTCTATTTGCTCTCAAAATTCAAGTCAGAAAAACAATGTAAGGCATAAAAATAATCTGGTTAAGTATGAATTCAATTTCATAGGTGAAATATTTTTAATACATTTAAACACTTTAAAACTGAAATGTAGTTCTTGCTTTAACTGTTAATTGCCTTAAAGCTAAAGAAGAAATAAATGAAATGATTATTGTATCCCATGCCCATTACAATTGTTTTGTCAAACAAAATCGAAGTGTTACAAACTGATATTCATGGAATAGAGTGAATATGCCACTAACGTTACCAATTTATGGTACAGTTTCCAACATAAAATTGGAAAATATGTTTATTATAATTTTGGTAAATAAAAGGAATATACAATTTTCCCCTTTCCTTTTAAATGAAGTGGATCTTATTTTGTTTGTACCTATAACTTATGGAAATACAACAGTAATTTTTTTCAGCTCAGTGAGCCATTTATTTCAATTAGAAGCAGTAATGAAATCTCTTTAAACTATTAGATGTCACTTAGTCTCTATGGAAGACACTGTGGATGCCTAATACCTTTTGGCATGATCCACAGTTATTTACCCTTAATAGTTTTTATATTGACCAAAAAGGAAGATTCTCCATTTATGCCTCCCAAGCTTTTCCAAGTACAAATGGGAATGATCTGAAAGAGTAATTATTTTCATAAAACGTAGGGAAAAAAAACCATAGAAAATCCTCGAAACTCAAGTCTGAAGAGTATTAATAAGCCTTTGCTAGAATCCAGGTTGGATTCCAGGCTATTCCGAGCTCTGCAAAGGTCAAGACCTCAAGAAGTGAGGACTGCCATGGCTCTTGGCTCACTTCCCCTTACCATTTTCATTACTGTCTTTGGGCACACAAAAACGACTGGGCAGCATTTATACTAAAAAATCCACCTGGGGGTTGGGGAGGGCAGAGCGAATCGTAGTACATTGTACAGCATTTGCCTTGCCTGCAACCAACCTGGATTCAATCCCTAGCATCCCATAGAGTCCCCTGAGCACTGCCAGGAGTAATTTCTGAGTTCAGAGCCAGGAGTAACCCCTGAGAATTGCCGGGTATGACCCAAAATTGCCCCCTAAAGAAACAAACAAATAAATCAATAAAAATTCACTTCTGGTTCATTTGCCAAAAACCCCTATCAACCAGAATGCCACCAAATCTGTAGATTTTGTAACACAGCAACCTTCAACTCTCAGATGGTGGCAGCAGGGCCCAAAGTAGAAGCTAATGGAGCTCATGTGGTTGAGCACTTCTCAGGATCGAGGCTACTCACCTAGCAGTCTTCTGTCTTGATACAGTTAATCAGTTTCACGGCCCTACTCAAGGCAGTCTCAACTCTCTAGCCCAAAACCACAACTGACCTCATGGATCTCAGCTGCTGCTTGATTCCACAAACTATTCCTTTGGTCCTTTACAGTGTAAATTTCTTTGCACTCCTAAATGAGATGCAGCAATCATTCCAACTCTGTTTGGTGAGACATTTGCCTATCTAAAGTCAGGAAATCTGACAAACATTCAGTGGCCTTCTGGAGAGTCCAGTGAGATAGCCATGGGGGTGGGCAGGAGGCGTGTCCTATGATGCAGTGCAGACAGCAGGCTCCTTTCTAAGGGAAAGAATAGGGGCTGGAGCAATAGCACAGCGAGTAGGGTGTTTGCCTTGCACGCGGCCAACCAGGGTTCAATTTCCAGCATCCCATATGGTCCCCTGAGCATGGCCAGGGGTAATTCCTGAGCGCAGAGCCAGGAGTACCCCTGTGCATTGCCGGGTGTGACCCAAAAAGCAAAATATAAATAAATAATAAAAATTAAGGAAAAGAATAAACTGGTCGACCTGCCTCCCCCACAACCCAAAAGGAGACACGATGACGAGTGGACCTTTGTGGAGAGAGCAAACAACAAGCTGCTGACATCATGGTAGCCCACATCTTCCCAAGAAACTTTAAGACTGTCCGTCTTGAGGAATGCCCAGATGAAGACTCTGAGAAGGAACCTGCCTCCTGGCCTGGATGCTGGGCTGCTCTGGGTGTGGGATCCAACAAAGGGGATGGGATGAAAGCATCACTGCTGAAAGACAGGTTTAGCCCGGCGGGGGGCGGGGGATCTTGGGGAGGCCTCCCTGGAGGCAAATCAAAACGCAGCTGCTGGAATTTTGGAGCCAGGCACTGCCAGTGTCAGACTAAGAGAGGTTTCTGTTATCTTCTCCACTGAGAAGGTGCTACGGCTACAAATGCCAGTTTAATAAGTTCACAAGTTTGGGCTCATCCAGTTGCCAAGGAAACACCCCACTTTTCACAGAGGAACCCAAGGTGACCTGGCATGGCGCAGAGCTAGAACTTGAATGCTGGAGTCTGGATGGAGCCTGGGCTCTGACAGGAAGGCACGGTGTCGCCGACAAGCAGGGCCAGCACCTGCCACTGTCTGACCTGGACCAACCCCAGAGGTGCCCTGACACCAGAGCCCACGTCTGCACTGCTGGGGAGGGCAGGCAGCGAGCACTGGGGGGGTGGGGGGGTGGGGAGGGAGTAGGACGGCCCATGTGCAGGGAAGATGTATCATAAGAAGTTCATTTGTGCATGGCGGCCGGCCCACCTCGAGAAGGAGCATCTTTTTCCATTTTCATCATCCTGGACCTGACCCGGCTTCACCTTCATCCTGGCGCTGACTCTGAATACTACCGACATGAGCAAGGAGCACTTCCTCTCCCGGCGCTGCTTGGGTCATCAATTTGACATCGATTTTGACAGTTGTATCAATTTTGACAGCAGTATCAATGACTTTTGATACTATTATTAAAATGATAATAAGGGGTGAGAGAGACAGTCCAGCAGGTAGGTCACTGACCATGCACACAAGTGTCCCAGGTTGAATTTGGACACCTTACCTAATCCCTTGAGCCCTGCCAGGAGTATTCTCTGAGTACAGAGCCAGGAGTAAGCCCTGAGCAGTGTGAGATGTGGCCCACAACGACCCCCCTCCCCCCACAGAACGGCAAGGGAAAAATGATAATGAACATGTTTTTAATTAAAGTTCTGTCACTGATAACCTTTACTCAAATCTTCGCCAAAGAAGATCTTTAACATTTGAAATAAACACAAATTTGTTCACTGTCAGCATTTGGAGAAACAATTCAGCAAAATTCACCATCAGCGTTTGTAAAGATAAGATCTGAGGTGCTTAAGTTAAAGTAACATTGCATTAGAGTCTTGGGAAGTTTCAGGTGTGCATCTCTGACAATCCATTTCAGTACAGAGTAGATTAAATCACCACTGAAATTTCAATTTTATACTACACATGGGTTGGAGCTATAGCACAGCAGATAGGGCGTTTGCCTTGCATGCGGCCGACCCGGGTTCGATTTCTCCGCCCCTCTCAGAGAGCCTGGCAAGCTACTGAGAGTATCTCGCCCGCACAGCAAAGTCTTGCAAACTACCCATGTCATATTTGATATGTCAAAAACAGTAACAACAAGTCTCACAATTTGTTGTGAGACATTACTGGTGCCTGCTCGAGCAAATTGATGAACAACAGGACAGTGTGCCAGTGCTACTTGCTACACATACCAGTGCCCCTGTGCTCCATTTCCCTAAATCTCTTCCACCTTCCTTTATGAGATTCACAAATTAGTCTTCTAGCATTTATTTTTGTTTTATTCAATTCATCAGTGTGTTTGTTTTCTCTGATCAACACTTCTGAGTGGAATCAGAGAGGGTGTGGCTTCCCTCTAGGACCACCCACATCATTGCAGAGAGGTAGGATTTCATCTTGCTTTATAGCCGAGTGACATTTCATGTATCTCTATTCCATGTCCTCCAGACTCAATCATCTGTCACAGGTCTTATTTTGCTTCAAGCCAGGCACTAGAGGTTGGCCCCGCCATATATACTCCCATTCACTTGTAGGCAGGGACATATGTATCTATCAATGTCATTGCTGGAATCCAATTTCTGACACATGGCAAGTGCTTAATATTTGTTAAACAGATGTATAGGCAGGAGAAAGTGTAAAGAGATTGACAGACAGGGGGCCAGAGGGGGGTGTGACTTAAGGCCCAGGAATTTTTGTAGAAAATAAACTGACAGGAACAAGAATAGAATGGTAATATCATCATCATTTGCAACTATTCCCGTCTCTTCCCTACCTCCTTTCCTTTTTACCTTGTCTGCTTTCCATTTTGGGGTTGTTTGGTTGTTTTGAGCCACAACCAGCATTGCTGGGGTTTGGGGCACTCCCAGCAGTATGTGGGGGACCATAGAGAACCAGGTCTAAACAACAGGCTCCCACATGCAAAGCTTGAGCTCCAGCTCTCAGAACCTTCTACTGGACCCTTCTTTCCATGGGGTTCCAATCAGCATCTGAAACCCAGAAGCCTAAAAGGACCTTCACTCTCAGGATAAAGATACTTGGAATATGGACTTAAGTTGGGGAAAGGACCGTTGCCAGCTTCCAAACTTCCCTGGAAACTTATGAGAGCAGAGGAATTCTTGGGAAAGAGGACTATTCATTGCTATTTCCAGTTTCTGCCAGGACCCATGACAAAACTCCAAATCCCTTCCCTTCTTTTCCCTGTTTTCTCCTTGTTGCCACTCCTGTCCTCTCTTTCTCTTTCCTAAAGACTTCTAGATCTCCTGGCGCCCAACACAGACACCCTCACATCAGCTCTGCTTTTGCAAATTCGGTCACTCTGGACCATCTCTCCCAAACCTCCACCCATACCCAATGATCACAAGAGCCCACTCCTTAAATTCACATAGACATATGAACAAAGTGTTAAAGTTACACAAACTCTGTTTTAATAGGTAGTGTGTGGCAAGAAGATACTCTTCAGCTGAAATGAAGTTGAGATGGCTCCAGTCCGCTGGAAACCTAATGCCTTCATCACCCATACTGTTGATAGTTCCACAACCCTCCTTCACAAGCGTCCCAGACTACCAGGACACAATATAACACCATGGTGTCTGCAACCCACAGTATACAAATATGACTAGTCAGGGCACTTTCCCAATCTGTGCAGTGATATATAGTCTATAAATATTATTGCGGGTAAGGCGTTTGCCTTGCACGCAGCTAACCCAGGTTCAATTCCTCCTCCCCTCTCGGAGAGCCCTGCAAACTACCGAGAGTATCTCACCCGCATGGCAAAACCTGGCAAGCTCTCCATGACTATTCGATAGGCCAAAAACAGTAATAACAAGTCTCACAATTTGTTGTGAGACGTTACTGGTGCCTGCTCAAACAAATCGATGAACAACGGGAGGACAGTGCTACAGTGCTACCATTGGTATATGAAGATATTGCATATACCTAAGACCTAACATTAGTAGGATTACACAATAGTCTCCATTAAGCTTCAATCCCTCCAGGTCTTCCTTCACTGGAATCAGATGGGCAGACAGAAGGGGAATGAAGATTCTTCAATTTTCCACCTACATGATCCTAGTTGTCTCCCCCATCCACTGTCCATCCCTGAGGGAAGTCAATTCACTTTTCCCTCCAGAATGAGCTGAGCACAGTTCCCTCCGATCTCCTCACTGACCCCTGGGATCCTTTCTACCAGTGCTTTTTCATACTCCACTTCTTCTGTCTTTACACACACAACCCACAAAACAGTTCCCCTGGCCCTAAGTTCCCTTTCTGCCGTAACCTTAGTTCTGTCTTTGCAATCCAGCTTCATTAAAAAATTGTCTGGGGCACTGCCAGACAAAGGAATATTGTTCAGAGCTAAAAATAAATGAGCTAACAAGCCAGAAAAAAGACATGGAGGAGACTTAAATGCACATTATTAAGTGAAAGAAGCCAATCTGAGAAAGCTGCACGGTGTGTGATTCCAACTCTGGACCTTCTGGGAAAGGCAAAACTACAAAGCAGTAAGTCAGTCAGTAGTTGCCAGTGGTTAGAGGAAGAATGAATAGATGGAGAGTCAGGATATGTAGGGCAGTGAAAATGCCCTGTGGAAAACTTACTGACGGGTGCATTTGTCCAAACCCAAACACACAGCACCAAGGGGAACCCTAACAGGATTCAGAGATGCAGGTGATCCCTGGTGCCAAGGCAGATGCATCAGCTGTAAGACATGCACCATTCTGGGGGGAGGGGCGGGGGCGCTGACCTTGGGAGGAGACTGCCATCAGTGAGTACAGGAAACCTGGGTATCTTTGACTTCTCAATTATGCTGCAAATCTAAAACTGACTTTTGCAAAAGCCAGTGTCTTCAAAAACGGAAATGACCTGTGCAGCTCCCTTTGATCACTCAAGGCTGCTGTTTCAGACATTTACCTGCCTGCTGGCTGCTCCCCAGGGCTGCCTTCCTGCCTGAATCCTGCGTGGCCCCATCTGACCCTGTGAAGCACCTCTACTCGCAAGCCTCTCAGCTTCCGCAGACTAAGGCAATGCCATTCCCAGCTCCTTACCTCCTATCTCTGCGCTCTCTTTTACTCTCTTGCCTAGAGTGGCTCCTTCTTCTGCCCTTCTCCTAAGTCCTGAAGCTTCTCAAGCTTCCATCCTGCCCCCATCTCTCCTCTCTCTCCACTACTCACTGGCATACCTGACTTCAGTGTGCCGGTAACTCTCCTGTCTCTCTCTGCCCCTGGATTTCTCTTTTCTGCCCCCTCCCATCCCCGGTCATATCTCCAAGTGCCAACTAGTTAACTAGGTTGGGATATTCTGTGGGCCATTGACACTCTGTGCGTCTCAACCCGAAGGCTTGAGTGTCTCAACAGCTTTCTCCCTAAACAAGCTTTCTCCTACATCCTGGCACTGTAATCTTCAACCAGAAATCTGCATTATCCTACTCCCGCTTTCCCCCACCTTAACAGCCTCCTCACTGTCTACCTTGCCCAAGTCAGAATTCCAGTATGCACACACGGTTCTGTCTTCCCCTAGTCTTCATGCTGAAGCCTTTCCACCTGAAGCTCTCAGCCCAAATGCCAGTTCGGAAAAGCTACCATGCCCCCATGTCCCTGCAAACTAGGTTGGATGCGCCTATTCCCCACATGCTCTCTGCCTCCAGAGAATCACACACTGACTCACTACAGTTTGTTCATTTTAGGTCACCCTTCCGATACCCTGTGACTGTGACAGGCAGGACTCGGTGTTGCCGGTCACCACAGTCTCCTGGAGCCCAAGCAGAAGGTTGGCAGAGAGAAACTTAGTGAACAAATGAAGTAGCATTAGCTAAAGTTTGCTCCAGCGCTGCTTGTGCAGTACACACCCCTATTCTGCTCTGATAGAAATCACAGAAGTCAGGGAAGTGAACATTTAGCCCTTGTCTTAATGGTTTTGGATTTCAAACAGGGCTCTCTCGGGGCTCCTGGGATTCCAAAACGACAGGTTTCCTTTGGAAAACAGGGCAACTTCCATGTAACTTAACATTTTAAGGGAGGTAGAGGTGAGTGGAGACTTCAGCACCACAGAAACTGCCACTAGCGCCAACACTATGATACACTATAGTCCTTTCCAATGAGTCTTGAGAAGGTCCTTCAACTCAATGTCCTCTCAAAGACTCACCACTCCTGTCCTGATCACCTCAGTATAATCCACTTCAAGCCATCCAACAGTCTCAGAAAAGTAAAAAAAAAAAATTAAAAATCACAGGGATCAGCAACACAAATGAAAATGAATAAAAAAGGAAGGTGAGTCACTCAACCAAACCATCCAAAATGCCTGCGATGAACAGGACACATTCTGAATCAAGACAGAGCCAAAGGATCGAGAGACATGGTATGAGTTCTTCTTAAAGAACTTCTGGTACTGTCAGCAAAGAAGTTAGCTTTATCAGAAAATAATCCCTTAAATAATTTAAAGTACAAAAACCCAAGAGGCAAATGCACACACATTCAACAAATTCAGAGTGAGTGACCCGATCTTGGCCCTACATACCCGATACCCCATTTAGGATACATTAACTTTATTTTAGTTTATATTTCAGTGTGTTTAGTTTTCCTTGCAACACACACAGAGATATAGGGCCAAAGATTTGTATTTTATAATTAAATTTTGCAGTTGCATTTTTGGGGTCCTTGGGTCAAAACATTGGTAAAGTATGGAAGACAATTTTTGCTTTTAGCTGCCCCGAAGTATCTCTTCCATTAATTCAAAAAGGAAAATGCATTTACAAAAAGGGACCTGGGGTATATCTTTCTTAGCAAACATGATCATTATGAAAATTACATAGACCAAAGCTATTCTTTTCCATGGAAATTAAGCTGTTTCTACAAGAGCTGAAGATTTTCTCGGACATTGCACTTATTCCAGGACACCCCCACATGCACACCCCCTGATCCAGGCAGGAGAACACAGTCCAAAGACAATGCTCAGATATGCCCCATCCTTTAACACCCAGCACCCGCCCCCTCACAACCTCCATGTTTGCTATTTAGACCTGAGTCGAATGTCAGGTGGGTCCCCACCTGTCCTCTGCTCTCTCCTGCCTGCACCTTGTACTGCTTTCTGGACCCTACGACCCAGCTCTTCAACAAGGAACAAGCCAACTCAGTGACATCTCTTGCTCCCTGACTCCTCTCTGGTCAGGGCTGGAGGCACAGATGTTCTCTCTGCCTAAGCCTACCACACTGCCTGAGCTGTGGCATCCCAGACGCCCTCTGTGTTCCGTTCCTTCCACCTGTAGTCATCAGGTAATAGAGGCCTTCACCCTGCTAGACGAGTCCTCCAGCCATGCAACACACACTCTAATACTCTCTCTACCTGCCCAAGGACCCCAGCACCTCCCTTGGGTACACTGACCTAGAACACAGTGTCGGGGGCAGCTGGTCCATGCCTGTAATTGCAAGCTAACCAAACGCCCCAGACATGCAGGCTTTGGGAACCAACGGGGTACCCAACAACAGTTTGTCCCAATCCACTCTCTTGCAAGATCCCATCTGGGTCACATTCAAACCCATCTTCCCACCCATCAGGCAGATCCGATCTCCACTCTAACAAAGTTTTCTGCTTGAACATTCCTTATAAGCAGACAATAATGTGAGTGCCCCAGAAATGTGGGCAAACGTTTTGAGCGAGCACCCACATTTCCCCAGAGGGGGTAATATGCTGCACCTCCATTAGCATCTCTGCCACCATCCCTCCAAGTCTTCATCCCCTGACTGAGGGAAGACACCATGTTCCTGGACACTCCCAGGCAGGCTTGAGAATGACTTGTAAGCTCTCCATCCTATCTCCTCCCGTGATAAGAAACCTGGACTTTTTTTTTTTTTTTTTTTTTTTTTTTTTTTTTTTTTTCCTCCACCCAAACCGGCAGATCCCCCTTTCTTTTGAGGCACAGAACTTGGGCGTTTTTCCCTCAGCCTGTCCCGGCAATTCCTCACCCACCACTGTCCTCTCCCAAATGCCAACCCGCTTGGACTCTAGAAATCACAACGGTGCCCGCTTCATTTGGATGAATACCAAGGCGGCTTCTCTGGAAGGGCTCTATCTGGGCATCCTGCTCACCGCTGCACCCTGAGATTGAAGTGGAAGCAACTTTACCCAAGTGAACCGCCTCAGCGTTTACCCAACAGAAAGCTCCATCCGGGGCGCTGGGGCACCCCTGTGCAACCAGGAGCGGCCGGGGGTGGGGGGGGGGGCGTGTTTCCTCACCTGAGTTACCTGATTTCCCTCGGGTTGGTCTTAAAAAGGGGGCGGATTTGCCTTGTCCCTTGGGTAGGAGCCCTGCTCCTGGCCTTTCGCACAACTCTGCGCACACGCACACACTCGCCCCGACACGGAAGGGGAGCGCGTCGGCCCGCGCCTGTCCTGGGCGAGAATGAACCCAGGGTGGGGGAACTCGCGGGGACCCACCACCAAGGAGGCGGGCGAGAGAGGAATAAAGAGCCAGTGCAGAGAGAACAGAAGAGAACCCCCCCCCACACACACACACACATCTAGAGCCCGCTGGCCTCTCCCCCATCCCAAGCTCCGGGGAGTCCCCTGCCAGCGACGCGTGCGTGCGTGGTGGTCGCGTCCCGCGGCCGGCGTCCCCCCTTACCTTGCGCGAGTACGGGGGCTTGCTCAAGTGGATGCCGTCGCGGGCCAGCTTATCCCTGATCATGATCTTCAGCTTCAGCTTGGGGTAGCTCACCAACTCCCTGGCGCGCGGCGGGGCGGGGGTCTGGCCGCGGGGGTCCCCGCGGGGTGCGTGCGTCGCCGGGTCCCCGCACGGCTCCCCCCGGCGGACACGGGGCACGGCGGCGGGCGGCTGCGGCTCGAGCGTGAAGTAGAGGCCGGCGGCCGCCGCGTCCTGCTCCCGCAGCCGGCGCACGGCCTCCAGGATGCGGCGGCGGTGAGCGGGCGCCAACACCCCGATGGCATCCAGGTCCGGGTCCCCGATCTGCTTGCACACCTCCAGGTCATCGTAGCCGTTATCCACGAAGGACTCCGCGTACTGCGGGAGCTGCAGCGCTTTCAGCCACTCGTAAACTATGTTGGTGCACATGGTGGCCCCCTCCTCGGCCGGGGAACTTTTTGACTTCCCGGTGCTCCGCGAGCGCCCCAGGCCAACGGCGGGGGGAAAAGTTGGCGTCGGGTCCCGAGAGCCGCCGCCGCCGGCAGACGCCCGTTGGCAGGCGGGCGCGGCCGGGAGAATTCCCCGAGCAAGCAAGCGAGCGCGGCGCGCCCGGGCACTGGCGGCGGCGGGAGGCGCGCGGCGGGGAGGGGCGCGGCGGGGAGGGGCCGGGCACACCCCTGCTCGGCCGGTCGCGGGGGGTCAGCGCCGCGCCGCGCCGCCCCCGACCTCGCCCCGCAGTCCCGGCGCGCCTGGCAGCATCTCGCCGCGTCCGAGCGGGCGCCCCCGCCGTGGGCAGGCGGTTGGGTGGGCGCAGCCCCGCGGTCGCCCGGGAGAACCGGGTCTCGGCGACGGCGAGTCACGGGGGTCCCCCAAGTGGGGGAGGCGGCGGGAGACGGGGCGTCTTCAGCGGCTGCCCGGGTGGGCGCGGGCCGTTTGCCCCTTCTCCCCCCCCAACCCACCCACCCACCCACGTCCGCTCCGGCCGCGCGCGCCGCAAGGAAGCGTGGGGGGCGCTCAGAACTCCGGACTCGGGGACCGCGCGCGGGGTGCTGGTGGCCGAGGGCACGTCGCGATCGTCGCCCCCGCCGGTGGACCCGGGCGGACGGTCAAGTTTCCCGTGGCCCCGGCCGTCCGCGTGGCCTGCCCCGTTCTTCCCCGCCGCGGGGCTGGCCGCTTCCCAGGATGCCCGCACGCCGCGCGGAGCGCCGGCGTTTTGGAGAGCGGCGGCGGGTGGGCGCGATTTGGGGGCGGGCGTGCGGCTCCTCCTCGCTGGGCGGCGGGGAACGTCTACGGTGGGGGGCTGGGGGGTGGGCGGAAGGGGCGCGTTGTCAGCCTGGCTCTCGTCCTCGGACCCGGGTCTGGGAAAGTTTACGAAGGGTTGTACTTTGCTCCTGGCGGCTGCGTGTCACCCGCGCCTACCCTCTTTCCCCAACGGTGCTCTCGAGAGCCCGTCCTGCCCTCCCACCCTGCCTCTTCACGGGGCGCCCCCACTCCTCCCCGGGCGAGCGGACACCCCCACCCCCAACACACACACACACACGGTACACTCGCAGGCGCGGAGTTCTGCGCGTCCCGCGTGGACCCGGCCACTCCGCCGTGCAGACGGGAATAGAGGGGGCTTCGTGGCCAAAGTCGGAGCCACCTCTCGGGGTGCGCACCCCAGAGATCTCGCCTACGTTTTCCCTTAAGTAACCCGAGTATTAGGAGCGAAGAGAATTAGAGGTCGAGCCAGGCCCCTCCGACACTCCGCGCCCTCCCCCACGCGCACCCCCCTTCTTCTCTCTTCAACTTCCCACTTGAGTCATCTCAGGCCTTGAGCCCAAGGGTCCTTTTCCCGGGGGTGGGGGTCCCCAGTGAGGCGTGGCACCCTTTGGGAGCTATCACGTTGTAGTCTTTTTTTTTTATTTTGCACATTTGCTTGGGGTAGGGACTGGGGGAGGGGGTCCCCCTTCTTTCCCCAAGTGTGGTCTCTTGGGGGGGGGACACGGATCTCTTAAAAGAATCAGATGTCAGCTTTGGCCCCGTGACCCGGGCTCGGACCCCACGTGGAAGCATCCAAGCTAGTCCCTACCGTTCCCGAGGGAGGGTGAGGGATGCGGGTTCCCAGGCCCCGGGGCTCGCGCCTCCCCGTGAGAACTGCCAGGCACCTGTTGGGCTGGAGATGGCCCGAGTGAGCGCCAAGAGACGTGGGGCAGCTGCTGGCGCCCGCCCCGGTGGCTCGCGCTGCCCTTGGCCCGGGCCGGCTAGGGTTTCCGAGCGCCTGGGCGCCCAGTGTCCGCGCGGAACCCACCGCTCGCGCCAAAGCGGACTCACAGCGCCCTCTCGCGGTCCCGCGGACGAATGGTAAAGGCGTTGTCCGAGCCACAAAACTCCTTTTCAAAAAGAGTTTCAAGTCTCTGAGCTCACCCCTCGCCCCGCAGCGTTTTAAGATATGAATCTGGGGTGTGGAGAATGGACACTGGTGAAGGGATGGATGTTTCATTGCATGACCAAGACTTAAACGCAAAAGCTTTGTAACTGCTCTCACGGTGATTCAATAAATAAAAGTATAAAAAAATAGAAAAAAAAAGTAAGGTGGAGTTCATGCCCAATTCAATCAGCTAAT
>JAOXYA010000016.1:5308043-5325436 GCA_028565675.1 Sorex palustris | reverse complement strand
TTGTAAAGCTTTTCTCAGCATTTTGTAACAAAGGATGGAAGCCAGCTAGATTAATAAATTGCTTTCCAACCCAAGTCTGTTGCTTCACATAGCCTCAAGGTATCCTATATAATATTTCTAGTATGACTTAAGAAATTTTCCAGAAAAGATGTAGGTTGTGGTTATTTGAGCAAAGAATTGAAGAAAATATACCAGAAATGGTTAAGAATCTACAAAACTGACCTTCAAGAACCCCTAATTCTTCAATGTCTAAAACAATTCTCATGGGTCCTGCAACCAAACCTACAAGAGAACACAGTCTTCAATACCACTTCAATTGTGGCTATAGACGAAAATTGATGGAAGAACATCCAGAAGCAAAGCCAGACCACAGAGGACAATGAATTGAAAGATTCCTTGATAGAGTCAGGGTGTAATGGAGACAAATGCTCTGTTGGCAGGGCAGGGAGTCTTCACTCAGTGGAACTGCATTACTGCAGTTTGATCTCTGGCACCCAATCTAGTACTCCAAGCCCCACCAGAAATGATCCCTGTGCACAGAGCAAAGAAAGCCCCGAACACACCAGGTATGAACCTAAACCAAAAACCTTAAAAACTTAAAAATAAAATAAATCACAATTGTATGTTTTCCCTTGTCCCTTTGCTCCTCCCAGTGGTTGAGGTTGATAGATAGTAAAGTCCTCTTAGATAACAAAGAAGTCATGATGGAGAAAAAAAGTGGAAGGAGCTGGTCCCCAGCACACCTACAAGCTACCAAATCACCCTGAAGTAGCACTGTCCACTGTCCTCTCGTTGTTCACCGATTTGTTCAAGCGGGTACCAGTAATATCTCCATTGTGAGACTTGTTACTGTTTTTGGCATATCGAATATGCCATGGGGAGCTTGCCAGGCTTTGCTGTGTGGGCGGGACACTCTCAGTAGCTTTCCAGGCTCTCCGAGAGGGACGGAGGAATCGAACCTGGATTGGCCACATGCAAGGCAAACGCCCTACCCGCTGTGCTATCGCTCCAGCCCCTCCCTGAAGTAATTATAGTCAAATAGTAACAGAAAGGAAAAAATTATTTCAAGTCTATTTAGGTCTGCTAGAGAAACTCAAACTTAAAGCATAACTAATGCATGCTTGTGAGTAAATATGTTATTATTACTATTTTTTCTTAATTGTTCTTTTTATTATGACTAATCACTAATAATAAGAATAAAAGTAACGTCAGCAAAAAACAACACGAACAAAGTCTCTACTGTAATCCAAGGGCTGGAAGTTCAGCCAAACGTTGCAGGATATAAAACAGGAAACTGAGACGTCATCAGGAACTGAGGTTATTCCCATCTCTTTCTGCAGACCTGTTTCCTCTACTTGGGTTGGTATATAAACCAATATAACTGAACTAGCCCTGCCTTTACATCATTTCCTAACAAGGATAGATAGGGACCTCAAACCTAATTTTTGAGTCCCCAGAATAGAAGAACTAAAGTTTTGTCTACAAGTCACAAATTTCAGTCAACCTATAGACTGATAGTGGAAGAAAAAGGTCTTAGGAGAGACTAGTGCGGGCTTTGTAATCACAGGCTAATATATGATTAATTTATATTTCCGTATTCTGTGTTTTGTGGCTGAGATCTTGGGTGGGGGAAGGAATGCTCATCCATTGCTGGTAAAATTGGTATTATCATTCTGAAGTATAACTTTGCAAAATCTAAAATCCAAACAAGAAGGGTTAGAAAGACAACATAGCGTGTAGGGCCCTTGCTTTGTATGTGGCCTACCCAGGTTCGATCCCTTTCATCCCCTGTATTCCCCAAACACTGCTAGAAGTGATTCTTGAATGCAGAGGCAAGAGTAATCCCTGAACATTGCCAGGTATGACTACAAAAAAATTAAATCTGGGGCTGGAGCAATAGCATAGCGCGTAGGACAATTGCCTTGCACGCGGACAACCCGGGTTCAATTCCCAGTATCCCGTATGGTCCCCTGAGCACCTTCAGGGGTAATTCCTGAGTGCAGAATCAAGAGTAACCCCTGTGCATTGCCAGGTGTGACCCAAAAAGAAAAAAAAATCTACATACGTAAATTTTTGACATATGAAATGAACTTCTAGGGGCTATATAAATAGTATAGCAGGTAAGGCACTTGCCTTGCATGCAGCCAACCCAGGTTCAAACTCTGGCATCTCATATGGTTTTCTGAGCACCACCAGGAGTGATTCCTGAACAATGCCATGTGTGTCCCCAAAAGTCAAAACAAAAAAAAAAAAGAAGAAAATGAACTTCCAAAAAAGTTGTTCCCAAGATACACCTTTACTAAATATGAGACTACATATGCTTGTTATTATTCACTGCTAAATGGTTTTTGATTGCTGTTTAAATGTTCAAACACAAGAAAATGGTTGAAGTAACCTCATATACACAGTGGAGTACTATGCAATCAAAAAAGATAAGGGCAATGCCTGTGGACCAATATGGAGTGATTTCCAAAATGTATTCCTTAGGGGTCAGAGCAACAGTATAGTGAGTAGCGAATGTGTTTTTCACACAGTCAACACAGATTCAATCCCTGGTACCCCATATAGTCCCCCTAGCATAGCCAGGAGTAATCACTGCGCACAGAGCCAGGAGCAAACCCTGAGCAATATCAGGTGTAGGTCCAAAACCAAAACCCAAAACATAAGAAAACAAACAAAATTTATTTCTTAAATCTTTATTTATGCATTTACTCATCTCTTTACTTATCATTCTTCCTTTCTTCGTCTCTGTTGAGGTTGTTGGGATGACCAAGGCCATACTCTCCAGTGTGTTTGCAGAGGTCAAACTCCTTTAGTTTTAATGCTTATATCTGGACTCACTAGGGGCTCTCTCCTACCTCCAGCCCTGACCAGAGTGGCTGTACTCTTCACTTGTCACACTTAACACACCCTGGTCTGTACTCTTCACTTGTCACACTTAACACACCCTGGTCATCATGCTTACTGGGGGGATCCCACACTTTAGTTGTGGTGCTCACACACGTGCTCACTAAGGGGCCACGCTCCCTCAGTTTAGTTGTAGTGACCTCTGGGAGTTGCATCTTTTGGTCGCAGTGCTTGCTCACATCTGGCTGTGCTGTGCCCAATTACACTTTGTATCTGGGCTGGCAGGCACAAACCACAGAATTGCTAGGATGACCCTTGGTGCCTGTGGGAATCCAACAGCACCACCAAGTGTGGCCAAACACCAAATTAAAAAGAATAGGGGCGGGACCAGAGCAATACTGAAGCAGGTGAGACTCTTGCCTTGCATATGACTGACCCTGGTTCTATCCCTTGCACCACATATGGTCCCTCAAGCCTCTCCAGGAGTGATCCCTACACACAGAGCCAGGAATAAGCTCTGATGACCACCAAGTGTGCTGCTGTCTCCTCCCCCCAGGAGAGATAATGCAGCAGATAAGGTGCTTGCCTTTCTCCCTGACTGATAGCCGACTCAGTTCAATATCCAGCACTGCATATAGTCTCCTGAATGCCACCAAGAGTGATCCCAGAGAGTAGAGTCAGGAGTCAGTCCTGAGGACTGCCTGAGTGGCCCAACATTTTAAAACAATTTAAAAGCTTAAATAATAAAATTAAAAGATTATATTTCGAGAGGCTGGGAGGGAATGGCTAAGTAGCTAAAGGGCCTGTTTTGCAAGGATGAGGCTGCAAGTTCCGTCACTGGGGCCACCCACATGCACTGCACACAGTCTGAGCATGTCCAGTGTTTGGAAGCCAGGCACCACAATACTGCATGTGGTCTCCAGGGCATGCATCCAGGCATATGAGCACTACAATTAAAAATATGTGAGCACCAGGAGTCTGACCCCCAGCAAGCACATGTGTGGGCAGAGCAACAACCCCTCCCCCATCCTGGCAAGCACTATAACCTGAGTAAGAATGACCCCAAAGGGAGTACTGCAATCTGATGTGCAAATCTTGGTCATCACAAGGAAGGGAACTGAAAAGAAAAGAAGGGGAGGGAGGGAAGAAAAGGAAGGGGAAGAATCTTTTCGATTGCTTAATTTTTAACAAAAGGTATTCTGACAGTAATTTTCAAAATGTGTTGCAAACATACCTGGGAGTCCCTAAGACACTGTCAGAGACTACAGGTGGTCCAGGGAGTCAAACTATTTTCCTAATAACACAAAGATATTGTTTGTCTCTTTCACTGCACTGACATTTGCACTGCCAATCCAGAAGCAATAGGGGTGAGAACTGCTGGGCTCATCACAAATGGAGGCAGCAGCAAGTGCTTTTTATGGTGGAGAGTTGGGTTACCACCCACAGTTCTTGGGGCTCCTCCCAGCTTGATGTTCAGCGGTTGCTTCTGGAAAAGCCCTCAGAACCCTGTGGTGCTGGTAATTGAGCCCAGACTGCCTGTACACAAAGCACACATTCCAGCCCATTGTGCTGATTTTCTGGCCCCTACAGCAAGTACTATTCACTTATATATACTTTGTTGGGTTTTGGTTTGGTTTTGGGGCCACACCTGGGGGTGCTCAAAGGTTAATCTTGGCTCTGAACTCAGGAAATACACCTGGAGACAGGGAAGGGACAAAATGGGGTGCCAGGGATCAAAGCCAGGGTGAACATGTGCAAGGCAAACTTCCTACCCATTGTACTATGTCTCAGGCCCGTAATATATGCTCCTGGTATAAGAGACACTGTCACTGTCACTGTTCTTCCATTGTTCATCAAATTGCTCGAGCAGGTTCAGTAACGCCTCCATTGTGACAATTGTTACTGTGTTTGGCATATCGAACACGTCACGGGGAGCTTGCCAGGCTCTGCCGTGCGGGAGAGATACTTTCGGTAGCTTGCCGGGCTCTCCGAGAGGGGCGGAGGAATCCAACTCAGGTCGGCCATGTTGGCCGCTTGCAAGGCAAACGCCCTACAGCTGTGCTATTACTCCAGCCCATAAAAGACAAAGAAGACAATTTCCCTGCCAGAGTCTATTATTACTGATATACACTCTAGGTGTAAAAAATAAAATATGAAGAAGACAACTTCCTTACCAGTGTCTTTTTTCTTTTTTTCTTTTTGGGTCACACCCAGCGACGCTCAGGGGTTACTCCTGGCTCTGCCCTCAGGAATTACTCCTGGTGGTACTTGGGGGACCATATGGGATGCAGGGGTTCGAAGCTGGGTCAGTCTCGTGCAAGGCAAACGCCCTATCTACTGTACTATGGCTCAGGCCCGACCAGTATCTCTTATGGTCTGCTGAGCAGCCTTAGAAATCTTTCTCACAATTTCACCAAACATGCCCGCCTAGACTCCACAACACCTGCCACCCCCAGATTTATGTGAAAGCACAGAGAGGAGCTCTAGAACAGTCTTCAAAAGAAGTGCTAAGATGACCTCTGGCAGCAGTGCATAAACTGTGAAAGTGAATAGGAAATAAAGGCCACCTGACTAAAGTTTGAGATGTTTGTACGTTTGAAATGCTCCACTTTCAGTGCTACAACCAACACCTGATAGTGTATATTGCTAATTATCTATTGATAATTAGAACTTTTAATAATTCCCATCCACTATCATGGGCTTTTCAGCTTCTTGATTATTTTCTGATGGGTTGAGAGATGATAGTAAATCAAGGCTCTCTAGTACAGTGTTCTAACATTTGAAAAGTTTGTATTTTTCAGTGAATTACTATTTCCCACCAAATGACCAAAGCATGATGTTATAAAATCAGATGGAGGGCCAGAGTTATAACTCAAAATATTAGTTTATATACTTTGCATGCCAAAGGACTGACAATACATGATCGCTAGCACCTCTAGATCTGACCCCCTAACTCTAAGTCATCAGAAGCCCCCAAGTATTGCCATGTTTAACACAATTACTAGAAAACAAAACAAACAAAAACAATGAAGAAAACCGTTCAAAGAGTTTTAATCATTTAAGTAACATAATTTTCAAAAAATTCATATGATTTATGATTTCACATTACAATTAACTGGTAGGAGGCAGGGCATAAACCCAACGGTGCTCAGGGATTTTTCCTGACTTTGTGTTCAGGGAGTCCTCAGGGGTACCTATGGGATACTAGAGATCAAAACCATGTGTGTCATGTGTAAGACAAGTACTTTACTTTCTCTGGCACCCACATTACAACTTTGAAGAAATTTTCATTATTGAGTTTTAGAGTGACATCAAATACTATGTAATTATCAACAAAGGCTAAAAAATTCTCTTTTCTCCTTCTCCTCCTCCTCCTCCACCTCCTCCTCCACCTCCACCTCCACCTCCTCCTCCTTCTCCTTCTCCTTCTCCTTCTCCTTCTCCTTCTCCTTCTCCTTCTCCTTCTTCCTTTAATCTCTCTCTTTTTTTTGGAGGGGGCTTTGCTTTTGGGCCACACCTGGCAGTGCTCAGGGCTTACTCCAGCTCTGCACTTGGGATCACTCCTGGCAGACTTGGGGGATCATACTGGGGACTCGACCATGTATAAGGCAAGTGCTCTACCCACTATACTCAAGGTCCTCTTTTCTTCCTTTAAAATTTTTAATTTAATTGTACTTGAGACTGGAGCGATAGCACAGCAGGTAGGATGTTTGCCTTGCACATGGCCAAAGGGGCTGACCCAGGTTCAATTTCTCCGCCCCTCTTGGAGAGCTCAGCAAGCTACCAAGAGTATCTTGCCCACACAGCAAAGCCTGGCAAGCTACCCATGATGTATTCGATATGCCAAACACAGTAACAATGTCTCACAATTTGTTGTGAGACATTACTGCTGACTGCTCGAGCAAATCGATGAACAACGGGAGGACAGTAAACAGTGCAGTGCTAATAACTTTGCTTACTATGGTAATCATGTCTCTGTGTACTCAAATATCCAGTTATTAAATTATACACTAAAACTAATGGAACATGTCTATTATAGCCCAATAGATGACAGTAAATACGACCAGATTAATAGTACAGCAGGTCGGGCACTTGACTTAACATATGGCCAATCTGGGTTCAATCCCTAGCAACTTGTAAGATCCCCAGAGCCCTGCCACAAGAGATTCCCTAAGTGCAGAGTCAGAAGTAAGCCCTGAGCAGTGTCAGGTGTGGCCCCCAAAAAATACACAAAAAGTAAGTAAATAAATCAGAAAGCCAAAGGAGCAATTATCACACTCTCTAGTTATCCCTGAAAATAGCTACCATGCATGTTAACGGGAACTCTCAGAATTTTTGTAGCTTTTAGTTTGTTAAATCAACTTCAGGGTATTATTGCTTAACACTATGTAGAAATGTGAAATAGTTTCATTTGTGTATAGACAACTTTATGTTTTCATCCATTGGTCTTCATTCATTTGAGTGTTTTATTTCCAAATTCTTGATTTTAATAGAAATTTGGTGTCAAAGGATCAACCCCTAATTAAAACCTCTACATTCTTTTCTGTGCTCCTTAGTTCAGCTGACATTGTTGGATCCCAAATAAATCATCCAGTGCATCCCAAAGCATTCCATTTTTATCCTTTGGTTATGAGATTCTGGGTAGAGGGGAAAGAAGAGATGTGAGGACTAGATGAAACACAGGGAGCATCTTTCAAATACTGGATATGATGTGGAGATTCCCAAATCCTACTTGTTCTTTCTGAGATGGGGGGGGGCAGTAGTTGAGGGCTGATGCTCCTCGTTATTATCATAGTGAGATGATGCTACCATTACTTGAAAGGTGACACAACTTTCCCTGGTGTTGAAAATCTTTGCTGGAGCAGTTGGAAAGTCACTAGCTAGCTAGGCAGAGATGACTGTGGGTCTCAACCTTTTATATTGGATCACCTAGAGAGAAATTTTTGATATGAAAAAGCTATTGCTATAAGCAAGGTGGAGTTTCTGAAGCAAAGCAGGCATTTGTGATAAAGATGGAGGAGTGAACCGTAGAGTCATTTAGGAATCACTGGTACAAAAGAACTTAAGGAAACACTGCAATCAAGATTCCTCTAAATGGATGGAGTGATAGTACAGTTGGTAGGGCATTTGCCTTGTCTGCCGCTGACCCAAGTTCAAACCCCGACATTTCATTTGGAGCCCACCCAGTTATGTTTGGGCTTACTTCTAGCTCTGTCCTCAGAGATCACTCATAGAAATACTCAAGGAATCATCTATGGTTCTAAAAATTAAACTGGAGTTTGCTAAGGGCAGGACAAATACCTTATCCTCTGTATCCGGTCCCTCATTCCAATTTTTTGAGGACTTGAGATATGCAACAGAAAGTACCAATTTCTTCCTCTACTTTCCATTTACTTACAGTTTAATTTGAAATAAAGACTGGAACTTAATTGGTTTAAGTGAAAAAAAAAACTGTGTCTAGTTTCATAAAAATATAGAGGAGCCTCCTGACAGTCTAGAGTTGCTGTAAACAGCAGGGGTTCAAAATTTGGCATGTCTGCAATTATGCAGACATGGCATCTTTCTTTAGTGACTGATAAATTAGTAGGTATGACAAAAGTTGGAACTAATTTCTCAAAAAGATAGATGGTAAGTGTTCACTGCAGATGGGTCCTCAGGCCTGTCCAGCAATCTGAGAGTTGGCCAGTCTGCCTCTGCATCAAGAGACTTGTTAAAAATCAAAGCACCAGGCTGGGGATGGAACTCGGAGATATGCATTTTTTTAAAAAGACTCTTCTTGTGTTTGAAAATTACTTTTATAATAAATAAATTTGCTAATTAGAGATCTAAATTAGAGATCTTCTGCTAACGTGACAAGTCCACAATCAATTTTCAGCAAGCATCACAACTCACACATGACATTTATCATATATCCTACATGATTTGACAAGTGTGTCATGGGCCAGAGAAAAGCTTAAATAATTTCCCTGGGGTTATAAATATGCGAACGTCAAAAAGCCAGAGCCAGAATTCGCAGTCACTGAATTTCTAGCTTGTTTTATGAGTGAGATCTGCTGTCATCCTTCATCCCATCTCTGAGACAGTCAAGTGGAATGAGGGTAAAGGAAAACAAAGACCCTCTTGGTAGGTTTTAGCACATAAGTTGCTTCTAGCCTAAGGTGTGTTTTTAAATTTTTGAGTCACTGTGAATAGTGAAACTGTGAACACAAAATAATTACAGAACAAATAGAGGACAATAGGATGAGGCACCAGAGGTTGATAATAAAACAAGAAAGGCAACAGGTTAAGTACACAAATTAAATCTAGTGACCAAACATGTGCACTTATTCAGGAATAAAAAGGAAATATTTAGGTCAACAATGGATCATGGCAAGAAAGAAAAATTTCAAATCAAGCAAATTCAGTTTACTTTAAAAGAGAGAATATCCACAGTGTCTGCACTGCATAAATGAATAAACTTCACACTTGGCTTTCGCTATGCCTATGGACATCTGTGGCTACGTCCTGTGTAACATAAAGACAAATTGGACAGAACTGCCTGCCATGGTAAGCAGGAAACGATTTCAAATTTACTTGTGAAACTAAAGGAAAGTCACAAAAGTGCATTTGAAATTGTGGGCAAAGGGCATAGTGGTGGGAGGACGAACTATAGGAGTTTGGTGGAGTCTCTTGAGTAAAGAGAAATTTAAAAAAAAATAGGATTCAGGAGTCACAGGACAGAAAATGGCTGTAGAGCTGTTGAAAACATCTATCCATCGAGAAATCTGCCTCCCGGTGTCTGGCAACGTTTCTCACAGGAATCCCAAGACACTTCTTGTCTGGCCCTTCCCAGTCCCCAAGTTTCTGCCCTCTAGGCTCCCACATCTGGGGGGTGGGGCATAAAGGAGGGAGGCACTACCCCTGCTGTTAACCAATCTCTTGTGACCTCCATAGGGATGAGGCATGGGGCAGACTCACCTACAAATCACAGGCAGTAAGGAGAGACTGGAATGGGACACACAGCATGTTTAGGGGAAGGAAACTTAAGAGGAACAAGGAAGTCTATTAGGGATGGGATCAAGATCAGGGGCCAGAGTTACCAAAGATAAAGGCCAATGGTACTGGCCTTAGATGAGCATGAAGAAGAGAAAAGGTCTTTTGCGAGGAGCAAAGGAGGGATGGGCAAGGAAGGCACTGGGAGCCATGGGTATGTGTTTTGCGGAATGTGTGGAAGGACTTGGGTTATGTCCTGAGGTGAAGTACTTTAACGCTGTTCTAGGCACTGGAGGCCAAATGCAAGTAGCGAAAAGGTCATCTATGAGGGATCATCCTAAGGAAAAAAAATCAAGGATTTATATTTTTCTTTGAAAAGACTATTAAGTATTGGACGTGTGGTGTGAGTTCCACTGAGCTCCAGCGTCACTCTTCTACTTCATACAGTGCAACTGCAGTATTTGACAAGAATTCTATTGGACCTCAGTTCGGAGAGAGGCAAAGTACAATCTGTGCATTTTGCTCGCTGGGCAGCTCCATTAGAAAGAAGCCCATCAATCAGAGACGGAATGTGGGAAGTCAGCAGAAGCCAGTCTCGGCTGAGAGATGGAGGGCCTGACAGTTTATAATAGATGTAAGAGTCCTGAAGAGGCACAGTCAGACGCTGAAACGCATCTAATAAAGGAAGTATTTTTAAAGGAACAGATGTCACCCACGAAGATAAATGAAGATTGTGTACTTTTATGGAAAGAGGATTATAGAAGCCTTTGTCTCCATTCGTTATCTGGACCTCATGAACTACTTTCTATTGTCATTTAGTGCAAAAGAAAGTTTCTTGGTTCCTGAATGGACATGAAGTACATTTCGTTCTAATAGTCACTTGGCTTTATGGGAATGGTCAAAAAATTTAAGAATTTTTTCTCCCTCTAAAGAAATACATTTTTATAGAATTTATCTAAATTTATAAATTTGAGATTTGGACTTGATTCCCTTTAAGTATCAGAAAGAGTTAGAGAAGAGTATCAGAATTTACTATCAGCATATCAGACAGCTGAAGAAATGAAGTCTATAAATAATGACCCGAATGAACAGAACTGACCAACGGGTGACTGATGAGTTGGACTCTTAATTTTTTATTTTACTCCTTTTACTTTTTAGCTAGCATATGGACGTTTTCACAGATACTTTCTCACTTAGCTTTCATATCAATTTTTGAACTAGGTGTGGTTTGGATTTCTATCTTTCCTTTTTTGGAGGGAGGGGCATTCCCTACAGTGTGAGGCTACAAGGGGTGGTCTCTGGGGACCAGGCTCTGGCATGTGTGGGGTACAGGACCTTCTGCCTGTAAGGAGTGTGTACTTCTACTTGAGCTGATCCCTGTCCCTCATCCTCTCTTCTTCAGAGTGAGCCTCGGAGAGAGATGATTTATTCAGGGCACACACACACAGAACAACACTCTCCCAACAATTAGTAGAACCTCTTGACTCTAGAGCTTTCCAGATTCCTTCAAAAGTGAAGAGAAAAAAAATCCAAAGAAATAAAACTGAAGTGTACTCAAGACACAGATATAGTTTTATTTTCTCTTTCCTCATGGTAACATTTTTTTCTGGAGTTGAATAAAGCCTTGAATTTTTTGCATGAGCAACAGTACTTTTGTTTCAATGTTTGAGGTAGGTAATTAGAATGACAAGAATGTTGACAACAGATGAAGACAATCAAGCCTGGTGTTTCAACTGCCGGGCTAAACTTGCTCCTGATCTCTGAGGAGTCAGCAGATCATGGTTGCTTTCTCATAACAGAGATTAAAAATGATGGCTATTGACAAGGATGCCAAAATAGAAATGAAAGTACCAGGTTTATTTTTAGTCACATAGCAGTATACTGCTGTCCTTTTAGCCCTCTGATTTTTTATTCATGTTTATTTTCTGTATTTTTTTAAATCACAAATTAATCATACTTGTCACAAGTACAACAGTATAGAGAAAAAATCATAACCAGTCTGGAACATCCAGAACCTTCTTCATGCTCATAAAGACAATGTGCCTGTTTGCTTTTGCCAAAAATGAACCTATTCTGTTCATCACTCTATTATTTGCAATGTCACAAGCTCACAGTTTTTAATAGACACTGCTACAAGTTAATCTTAGACATAGATCTCCTTTAGGTTTTGTATCTTCATAAACGTGATTTATAAATTAGAATTTGATCATGTGTGCTTTTTTTAAATGATAAAGCTTTTTTTTTCCACTCATCCCAACCTTCACTCGAAAGATTAGGACTCCAGGCATTCTGTCATATCTCATCTGAGATGCAGCATTTGTTCACATTTTCATGTCTTTGACATATCAATGTGTCTATAGTCCTTGAGTTAATGAAATATGGTAAGCATTTCTATATTGGGGGCCTTCTCCCTCAGGCTTTAATTTATGCAAAACAGGATCATGCTGTAAATTCTTTTCTGCACCTTTCTCTCTCTTTCATCTTGTGGAACTCATTCTAAGTGATATCAGTCTAATTCTTTATAGGTACATATTATAGTATAGTCAGTATTTCTCTACTGATAGGCTTCACTCTTTTCCTAGGTTTTCTTTTTATGTCCTATAACAAGGCTGTGAGAAACACTTCTATTTATGTATTCTATGTACTGATAATTTTACTTCCCCAAGATAGACCCAAAGGAGTGTTACTCCTAGTGTAAAGAGTATAACCCAGTTGATTTTAGTATTTTCACCAGACCACTTTAAGTTATGGGAGTAGCAAGTCACTCCTCTTCTTATTACTCATTGCCACTTGACAAGCTGCCATAAATGTTAAGCAGTGAAAAACAATTCCAATCAATTATGTTACTCTGGGCATCTGTGATGTGAATGCAATTTAGATGGGAATGATTTGGGTTACTATCCCATGTGTGTTTGGCCCTACAGCCAGGATGATTTACATAGTGTAGAGCTGACCAGATCTTTCATTCTGTGTTTTGTCAGGAATGTCAGTTCTAAAATAGGGTTCTCGCCAATGAGGCAGTGTCAAGGCCCAGGTGGAATCTCAAAGCTTCTAACAACTCAGTAACCATGTTTACATAAATTTGAGCTATCAGGCATCAAACCCTGGGCCTCACACTCACAATGCAAATGCTCAACATTGAGCCACATTCCTGGCTATAGGCCCAGCTTTTGGAAACCTTTTCAGTCTTTAATATGAATCCGTTTGTCAAATGAAAATGTGCTGGTCAGATCAGGAGTTCAAGGAGGAAGGAGCAAACTGCCTATCACACTCACTGTGGTGAACATTGTCTTTGTTCCTGGATCAACTCTATGGAAAGGCCAATCATGTATTTGATTGTTTTGACTTATTCACTATTTTAAATAATAATTCGTAGGAGCTCTGGTATATTAGAAATGTCAGTTTTTATCTTTCATATGTATGTCAAATAGTTTTATCTCTATGCATTAACCTTTATTTGTTTTATGATTTTTGACTATTTAATAATAGTATATAGAGCTAAATATGCTTATTCCTTGATGGCCTTAGTTTGTTCTTTAGGATAATAACAGTCACACCATAGTTAGGATGTTCTGATATATTTGTGTTTAATTGTTACTTATTATTTTATTTAATTTTTTTGGTTTTGTACTTTGGGCCACACCCAGAGGTGCTCAGGGCTTACTACTGGCTCTGCACTCAGGTATCATTCTTGATGTGGTTTGGGGGACTACATGGGGTGTCAGAGTCAAATTGTGTTTGATGGCATGCAAAGCAAGGGACTTACCCACTGTACTCTCTCTGTAGCCCTTTATTTTATTAAATTTAAATTTAACCAAAATCTCTTTGAGAGGCTTGCCCTGTAAAAATAAGTTGCAGAATTTCTTCTAGTGCTGTAAGACAGTGAAGGCTTTGTTAAAAAAAAATCAGATTGGCAGGTCTTAGTCATTCAATACCACACTGTGTCTGGGGTGTTTTGGTTACTGGAGATTTAGAGCTAAACAAGAGAGCCCATTCCATTTCTGCTCTCTAATGCTGTAGTGTGAAGGTGGATACCTTTGGAGCTCCTATGATGAAACTGTTGTCCAAAGTGACGCCCACAGTGGGAGCTCTAGGGGGTAATGAGGTCATGGGGGGGTGGGTCATGTGTTTGGAGCTAGAGTTCTTATTGGGAATCACATACACTTCCAACCCCCTTCAAAGATGTAAGAACACAGCAAGAAGGTGACAGTCCACATCCCAGGACAGGGCTGGCCATGCTGGGGCCTTCAGCCTGGGCTTCTCAGCCTTCTGAATTGTAAGAAATACATTTCTGTTTTGCATAGGTCACCCCACTTGTGATATTTCATTACAGCAGAGACCAAGATAGGTACCTGCCATCTAGCAGGGTACATGTTAACAAAGAAAGCCAAGTGAACCCAACATCTGTGAGGAAAAGAAGGCTGGGGTGACTCAGTCATAGCCATCCAAGAAGGACCTGGTTAGAATTTAGAGAATTATAAGCAGGGGTCAGACAACGGATGAGGAATTTGCCTCTGATTCTAAGTATTATGGAAATCCATTTGGTGGATTCCAAATAGGGAACACTATCATTTGGTTTGAAAATATGACACTGCTTGGTTTTTAGAGAACAGACTCAGAAGGGTGGAGACACAGAATCCTTCAGACCACAGAGGCTAAGAGAGGGAAAGTCTAAGGAGAGGAGAGAAGCTGACAGGTCGGGGTGAAACTCTGGAGGCAAATGTGGCAGCACTTGTTCCTGACTGGGATGTCAGGAAGATAGGACAGGAGGAAAGATGGTTATGGTAGTTATAGAAGTGGAAGCATTTCAGAGAGGATGAAATTTGACCTGAGGAGGAAAGTGAATGTCCTGGGTTTTCTAGATCATTATAGCTATTATTACGATGATCATATTCACATAGAATAGAATTAACCATTTAAAAGTCACTGACTTGGTGACTTTCAAAGTGTGTGATGACCACTTCGGTCTAGTTCCCAAACACCAAAGTTCTGCTGTGAATATATTTCATTTGTGAGGTCACACAGACACGTTCAATGTCCTACGTGACTCCGCTGTTCAGAGCGATCTTGGCTGAAGATGGAGATGTTGAGTTGTGGTTCTTGAAGCTAAGGGGCTGCAGGGGATTGGCTGGAGAGTGGGTGTGTAGATGGGAAATATGTCCCATATTCAGTGGGACAGGGACTTCAGAAGATGAAGAGGAGGAGCAGAAGAGGGTGGTGCTTCAAGTGAAGAAGGTAAAGTGAAGGCTGCTGAGAGCATAGCCAACCCTTGGCATTGAATGTGGTCCGTGTCAGAACACCCCAAGCTCAGAGAAGTCCTTAATCACCATGAGGTGTTGTGCGCCCTGCCCCCACATTATTAAATAAGGTTATTAGTAAAAACCTGTAGTACTATCTGGAGCACTGTCTTCCCATTGTTCATCGATTTGCTCGAGCGGGTACCAGTAACATCTCCATTGTGAGATTTGTTGCTACTGTTTTTGGCATATCGAATACGCCAGGGGCAGCTTGCCAGGCTCTGCTGTGTGGGCGGGATACTCGCAGTAATTGCTGAGCTCTCTGAGAAGGATGGAGGAACCGAACCTGGATTGGCCATGTGCAAGGCAAACACCCTATCTGCTGTGTTATTGCTCCAGCCCAATAAAAAAAAAATGGGGAGGGTGAATTAGCTCTTCTCTATTTTTTTTTTTTTTTGCTTTTTGGGTGACACCTGGTGATGCACGGGGGTTACTCCTGGTTCTGCTCTCAGGAATCACCCCTAGTGTGCTCAGGGGACCATATGGAATGCTGGGAATCAAACCCAGGTTGGCTGCATGCAAGGCAGACACCCTACCCGCTGTGCTATTGCTCCAGCCCCAGCTCTTCTCTATTTTGAACATGACAATCTAAAGAGACATTTGCTGAAAAATCATAGAAGAAATACAAAGTTGGACAACAGAGGAGCTTTTTCCTTTTGCTGTTGTGTTTTGAGGCCGTTGGAATATTCTGCAAAGAGCTGGCCGGCAGGAAGTGGTGCATTGGGAGCTGCTGGTGGAAAAGAGGTAGGAGGATGAGTAATAGGCCCAGGGAAGCATGAAGGAAGAGGCGCTGGAGAGGTAATTGTGCAGAGGAAGCTAAACATACACATATATCTCAAGCCATGGCAATTCATTTGGGAAAGTGGAATTGAAGTGAGGCCCATACAAGATATTAAGGCTGGAGTAACCCGGGCGAGAAAGGGAGGCCCAAGGAGGACGAACGCTTAGTTCAAAGTCACAGTGACCTCTGTGAGGCGGTAGATCGCAGGGAGGCTGCGAGCAGAACTCTCCAAAGTATCTGAGGACACCCACCTCCGCCAAAAGACAAGGGACGTGAGGTGGGCGCCAGTGCAGGAAAATAATATAATGCATTATTTTAGTGCACTCAATGTATGATGTTGTCTACTGAGCAAATGTCTTAGAAATCAATCTGAAAAATTGGCATGGAGCAAGATTTTGAGTTTCTCTCTCAACGATTAGAGAAAAAGCCAGAATCTCCTGCTGTTTAACCTAGTAGGAGAGTTCAGGGCTGTCCTGGTTTGGAAGTTCAGAGGAGGAGGACTGAGTTTGTGGAGGCTGCATGCAGTTAAAGCAGACACACCAAGTTTCAGAATCTACATATAGGCTCTGCACCCCAAGACGCATAAAGTTATGCAATGCAGGAAGCTCCTTTGAGGACCTGAAGGGAAAGGGTTTCCAGTGGGTTATGAAGGAATAATTACTGCTTGTCAGGGGACTTTTAGGGATCAAACCCATGGCTTCACACAAGCAAGGCAAGTGCAGGGTCTGTGAGCTATACTAGAGAAATGTTGACAGGAAGCTCATTTCTGCAATCAAGTGCTTCTGTAAATCATGACTTCATTTAAGTTCTTTAATGGCATGCATTTAATAGAAGAATCATTTTAAGGAACATATAACCCATTCAAGTGGCGCATCATCTGAGAAATACATGCATACAAAGAGGCAGCAGGATAGTTCCTGCTCCATGCAGGCTCTCAGAGCTTGCCATCCCTTCCATCCAACAAGCCCATCCAATTTTTGTAGTTAGGTAATGACTGTGCTAAAATAAAATACAAGACTCCCACAAAATAGATGATTGTCCAACTCTGGGGAAGGTAGATAATAGAAAAAAATCTGATCAGGTTTAGGTGGAAAGAAATGGGAGTTGATAGGACTAGGATTCCCATAAGACCCAGCGACAGAACTTCTTGGCATCTGTCCCCCAAACATAAAAACATTAATTTGAAGAAATATATGCACACTTATTTTTATCTCAGCCCCTAGAATAAATAGCCAAGATATAGAAACAACCAAAATTTTTAACTACAGATGAATGTATCAAGACTTTGTGGTATCTCCTGGGAATATATCCCACAGAGGCAAAAAAGTATAGTTGAAGTGACATCTGCACTTGTTTGTTCATTGCAGCATTCTTTACAATAGCCAGAATCTGGAAAAAACCTGAGTTCCCAAGAACAGAAAACTTTGGTACATCTACACAATGGAGTACTATGTAGCTGTTAGAAAAGATGAAGTCATGAAATTTACATTCAAGTG
>JAOXYA010000016.1:5268428-5279963 GCA_028565675.1 Sorex palustris | reverse complement strand
GGGTCACACCCACCAACTGGCCCCCTGGTGCCGTGTAATCCCATCAACGGCCAAGACTCAGAGACTATAAAACCCAGTTCCCAGAAGCTAAATTTCTTTAGAAAAATTTCTTTGATTTATACGTATATATTAAAACCAAGTGATTGTTACAGGTAGCAAGCATTAGATCTGTGTAAATAATGACTTATAATAAGGTACATGATACTGCTCCTGTATACTTTAGGGTTTCCCAATCTCCATACTATTAATATTCAGTGCTTTGTCACTAGGGACTGACCTCTGCCATGCAGATGTTTTGTAGCATGCCATGCCTGCACTCTACCACTAGATGCCAGCACCACCATTCCACTCAATAAAAAACAGCAAAAAATGTTACCAAAAATCTCATGGGGGGTGGGGGGAGGTGGTGGCGGCGGAAGGTTGGGGCAAAGGGAGGGTTTGGGGGGGCGGGGTGTACAAAATAGTCCTCACCTGAGAACCACTGAATGTTAAAATCACCTTTAACGAGAACCTCTCAGGTGATACTTGTAAGTATGTTCTTCCATTCAAGGAATTTCTAAGTAAACATATAATCTATGATAGAAAAAGTAGAAGCTGGCAAGTAATACAAAAAAAAGTTGCAGGGAAGCTACAGTCTAAAGATTTTCATATACGACATGATATGAAAGAATAAGGAAATATCACACAGGAAAAGGGGACTGACTTTTAAAGTTATGTGGACGGCTGGGGAGGAGAGAACACGGCAGGTGGGGTCCTTCTCTTGCACGCTGCCAACCCAGACATCACTTATGATCCCCTGAGCCCTGTGAGGCAGGACTAAATCCCGGAGACAAACCCAGAAGCAGGCCATGAGCACTGCTGAGCAATGCTGGGTGGCCCAAAAATAAAAACAAAAAAAACAAAAACAAAAATGAAACGAAACGAAAAGGTTATATAAATTTTTTTACGGCAAAGAAATACCGGAGAAGACTTGGAAGTCCGATGCTTGTTTGACATGGTTAACATTTTGAAAAGGACAAAAGGCACCTGTGAAAAGAAAGTACCCTGAATGTCCACGGTGAAAAGTAGAAGGGAAGGTGTTTTTAAATGCACACCATGGAACAACATGGTGGTTTAAAAGAGTAAAAGATTAGCAGTGCGTGTAAATGAATCTGATGACAGTACCCCTCACAGAACACAATGTGGGTGGAAAGAGTCTGCAAGAAACAGGCAGCATTTTCTATGAGGGTTAACTACAAAGACGGGAAATAGTAGCATTGAAGACATAAACAACACCAATAAATCCTGAGTCCTCAGTGACGCTATAATGAAGACGCTCAGTGAGTTAGCGCAAGGAAGAAAAAACTCGAAATGGAAAAAAAAACCTACCATACTCAGAAATGAAGCCCATGGTAGGTGGTATTAAAAAGTCAATAGAAGCCCTGAATAACAGAAGCTAAGCCAAAGATCAACAAGCTCCAAGATGAGAAGGAGGAAAGCACTAGGAAACAGCAGAAGGTGGAAAACAGTCTGAAAAGAAAAGAGCAGCTACCCGGGAACTAGGGAAAGGGCTCAAGAGCAACAATGTAAGAATCACTGGAAGCAAACTTGAAGAAACAAAAGCTAAAGAAAACATCAGGGGCTGGAGCTATAGCACAGCAGCGGGTAGGGTGTTTGCCTTGCAGGTAGACTACCAGGATTCGATTCTCAGCATCCCATATAGGTCCCCCAAGCACCGCCAGGAGTAATTCCTGAGTGCATGAGACAGGAGTAACCCAGTACATCACTGGGTGTGAGCCAAAAAGCAAAACCAACCAACCAACAAACAAACATCAGTCAGAACTTGCCAGAATTGGGGATTGCAAGGACTAAGATCCCAGGGGCCAAAGGAGACCATCAAAAATAGATTGAACTAGGAAAACTCCAAGACAGTCTGTACTCAAAGTGACAAGCTCCAAGATATAGCTGGAATACTGAAAGCAGTAAGACCCAAAAAAAGGACTTACAAAGGGAAAGCCCAGAAGATGTACATTATCATGTTCATAAGATGAACTTAACACGTTCATTTGCTAGTTGATAAGATCTATTAAATGAAACTTTGCAAGTCAGAAGAGTAGAGACAAATACAGTACAAAAACTCAAGGAAATGAATACCCCAGCAAGAATACTCTTCAGCTCGATTATCATTCACAATTGAAGGGAGCGATGCAGAGAGTCACAGACAGGCTCAGGGAATTGCTAGCCCTGAAACGGATTTTGCAAGCAGCTCCTTTAAAAGTTGAGAAACTTCCATCAGGTGGCACTGAGTATTGAGCTCACTAGTGATACATATACTTTTCCTCAACTAGAATAAGAAAGGCGAAACACAGAGCAACTCATTATCACAAATTGGTTTCTATTGACTTATTTTCTGATCATTTTACTTGCCATTCCTTTAAGTGTTACTGGACCACATAATATGAACTAAGTTTGTACTACGCCTGCCGATGAGGCAGGCTGGTGGTAAGAAGGGAACTTGGGGATGTTGGTGGAGGGAAGGGACGTTGGTGGTCAGATTGTTATTGAACACTGTATGCCTGAAACAACTCTATTATAAGCAACTTTGTAAATCATGGTGTCTCAATGAACATGCCCAGAAAAATAACAAGAAATTTGACAGGTAAGAAGAAGTGCTTATCTAGAGCTCTAAACAGGTCAAGGTTAAGGAAATGAACACAGATTACTCAAAAAATGAAACAGCCAATCCTATGCTAAAAGTTTCCAATTAGCAATAATCCTGCCTCAGATAAGCCTCACTGGCTATAGTCTTGTGCCACAGCATAAAGCTTTGCGATAAAAGAAATCTTTTGCCATAAACTGAATTAATTGTTCAGCGTATCTTCTTACCCATTTTGTGCAAGATCTATAAGTACTAAATCCTTTTCTAGAAGAACAACAACAGCATATGGTTCTTGAAAATCTGGAATGGAAAAAAATAATGCATAAGCAGTAGTTTTAAAAATGCAAAGGGAGAGCAAATCAGATCATTATTTTTTGTTTGGTTTTTCTTTTATTTGGCTTTCTCTAAGCATTTTACATTCTGATCCTGTACTACATACAACTGGCAGCTAATAGGTTTTAAATCAGATTAATCTATATGAAGAACCATAGAAAATTACTTCAGTTTTAAATAACGATAGGAAGCTCAACAGAACTGCAAGAGTATTATAATTAAAGGCAAGGGAATAGACACCAAAACCTCAAATTTAAATTACAATACTCATAAGAACCAATGTAATTATTGTATCTCATAGCAATCTAATAAAAAACCACTATAGTACTACTCTCTCTTGATTATTTAGATGGGACCTGGAATCTATAAACCATATTACATCTTTACATCTCAAAGAACTTCAAATAAAAATATGAACCCTGACTTAAATTTCTCTGAAAACAATATATTTGAAATTATATTAGATAGTTGTGATGGTTAATTCAATGTGTCAAATGTGATTACTATGGTGCCCAACTGTTTAGATACCATAAAGATGATACATTTAAGGTCACTTTTAGAAGGGATTGACAATTTTATCAGTGAATTTGAAGTAAAGCAAATAGCCTATATAATGTGTGTCTCATCTAATCAGTTGTTGGTATCAGAAGCTAAAAACTGGGCTTTTCTAAAAATACAAATAATTTCCACCTGAAACTGAAATATAGAAAACTGTTCAAGTTTTCAGCCCAAAGAATTCAACTCGAATGTGACATCAACTCTTTTCAGCATAATCTGTCTGATAGTCTGCTCTATGAAATTCAGAACTACTAGCCTCCACAATTGTCATTTCATTCCTTAAAATAAATTCTGTATCACATTTTATGCATAGACATATGCATATATATATATATATATAACTTCTATTTTCCACCCATCTATTTAGTTACTGCTTCTGTCTCTCTAGAGGTTCTAATCTACTAATATTCTTTTATTTAAAAATGTTTCATATACAGGTAGTTTTATACTCCAAAGGCACTATTATATCAAATGCTCAACAGATTAAAGCTTATTAAAAAAATTAACCTCTACAAGAAAAGCAGCAAAACAGGATAAGCAAATTACTTAAGACACCTTGCAGGTCTCTATAGCGAATGACAAGGAACTGTACAGAATCAGTTTTAACGATATGAAGCTTACCATTGGGGTACGGTGTTTCACAAAGAGTCAAAAAGTCAACAATTGAATAGTCCATTTCTAGCACAGCAGTACTTTTCCCATGCATAACTGTTAAGCAAGGTCTTCTTCCAACAGTATCATAGGATAAACCTCCTGATAAAATAATAAAAGGTTCCCTGGAAATAAAACACATACATAGGATTATAAATAGCATAATAGAGACTAATTCTTTTCTTGTTATATCATATTTTTGTTTAGTCAAGCTATATTTAAATTCTAACACCTTTATGGATGATTTAATTGAATACTCACATGTGAATCTTTCAAATGCATTTTAGAAAAGACTGAAATGCACTCCTGAAAGTTAACTTATAGAAAGTATGACTACTGCCCACATCTGAATCTATACCTCCCCTCGGTCCTTAAATCTTTTTCTTTTATCCTCCTCCTATATTCATAAAAAAATTCTGTTTCTGCTGAAAAGTCTCTTGAACACTGCCTGTAATTTAATCCTAGAAACTATATTTTTCCAACATATCTTTCAAGAGAGAATGTTGATGCTCAAAGGCATCCATTGTCTATAATTAACATTTTATGGGTATATCAAGAACTGTACTAGAGACCCACATCCCAAAGCCACCATGATGTAAGTTCAGCTACCAGTCCTGCTCCAGAGATTCGTAACTGAATCTCAAAAGAGATTAACTAGCTGCAAAAATCTCTCCCATACCTCTGTTTGGCTGAGACCTCTAGGGATATCGCGGAAGGGAGGCGAGCCAAGTTTCCCACCCTACTGAAGCACACACACCCCAACATCTGCTGCCATGCTTCAAGCCAGACTCCACCAACTCACAACTGGGCTCCAGAGATGCTAACCTACAGAAAACTTCATGTAAGCTCAATGCCCAGATAAATATTCTGAATTTTCTGCAGCAACATCTCTAAACTCTACAATACAAACATCCCAGTGGGAACACACTGGATTCGATGGGCATGTCACTCTGAGTCAACTAAGCCCAACTAACAAAACCATCCACAAAGAAGGCTCAACGAGTAACAATAGCTTAGTAAGCCGGATGACAAGGACTAATGTCCTCATGGTAAGATACAACAGTTTTCATAGATTTTCTTTAACTCTAATAATTTTTTGGTGATTTTACTAGCCATTCAGTGGGAACAAGCAATATCAAATTATCAAGGGCCTGTATGGGGGCCAGTCTGAGAGGTGGGTGGTTGGGAAAAATGCAAAAATGAAGACAATGGTACAGGGAAGGTCCTAGTGGGATTGGTGTTTGGAATATTGAATGCCTATAACAAATCACAGAGAACAACTTTATCGACCATGATGTTAAATAAAGTGAGGGGGGGGGAATAAAATAAAAAATTAAATAGAAAAGAAAAGAATTGTACTGGATACACACTGTCCTCCTGTCTTTGGTTTATTAAGAATATTATGAAAAGTCATTTAAATCACTTTCCACAGCTCCCATGTGCTGCCAGCTCGTCTCTTTGACTTAGTTTTACAAAGTCATTCGTCATTATTAAGTTTGATGATTTATCTAGATATATTTTCAAAAATTGCACTCTAAATATATTTTTGCATGGTAAATCCCACCTAATTTTAAAGCATTCACATCCAGTACAGACTTTAGCAATACAAAATGGTTGAAATTGCTAGTTCTGAAACAAAAATCCCTACAAAACAAAAATCTCAGTTCTAGATTTAGTCTCTGTGTAATCTTGGACAAGTTTTTCTGTGCCTCTCTAGCTTCTGTAGTTATATAAAATACAGATATAGTGGTATATTTAACTACTGAGAGTAAATTATACAAAAAGTAGAATAACTACCTGGCACATAGTATAGATAGTAAGAATTAACTATTATCCATAACTATTATCTATTATTATTATGAGATAGTGGGGATGTTAGTATCATTAAAGTCATCACTCATTATGAAAAATTTCCTTATTGTCATGCATGGAAACATTAAAACTTATAAATAGAATTTTATCTAAAATGACTAAAATCCATTATATCTTATTTCAGAGTAACAGCAGTATAACTTCCAAATTATACGCAAATATAAATATTAGTCAAGTGACTGATATTTTTTAATATTTTTAACCATACCAGCGATAATATTTACACAATTTAAAATACTGAAATTACAAACATGTATGCTTGTATGAATAGTAATTTTTTTTGTGAATAGTAATTTCTTGTTTGAAACTGCAGTTGCATATATTCTGTTTTTCTTTCTTATTTTCTTTATAGCTTAGAGCTAATTTATTTAGCTTTATTATTTAGCTAATTTATTTCTCATGAAAAGGCAAGAAGTTTAGTCCATTATACTTGATGCTGTGTCCAAAACAGTGTACCTTAGTAAGTCTATAAATGAATTCACAGAAATGCCATGTCACACTATTCTCTTTTTTTTTTTTGCCTTTTTGGGTCACACCCAGCAATGCTCAAGGATCACTCCTGGCTCTGCACTCAGGAATTACTCCTAGCGGTGCTTGGGGGACCGTATGGGATGCCGGGGATCAAACCCGGGTCGACCACGTGCAAGGCAAATGCCTGACCCGCTGTGCTATCGCTCCAGCCCCTCACACTATTCTCTATCTTATTTTAACACAAATATCATACAAATTTCTCACCATCAGAGTGATTTGGGTATTCTTATTTTCGCAGTTAAGCTACAGTAACCAGAATCATTAGTGTAATTTAACTACACATTGACTATTTCAGTCTTCTGCAATATCAACATTGCTGTGTCCATGTTCAGAAAAGTATACTTAACTTTTTTTCACTTCTTATCAAATGTTATGAATAAATGTAATATTATTGCTCTCTTTTCTACTTTGTAATAGACTAAATACAGTGCAATGCAACTAAATATAAAATATGAGGAAGAAGGGCAAATTGTCCAATATTTAAAGTCTTACACTGTGAAAGGCTTGGACAAGGTACTTCACATGTAATTTTTCAAGAACAGTATAGTGTGTGTTTTTATATATAACTAATATTTGTAAAAGGTATTATGAAAACTATGAAGAGAAAATACGAAAGATTTTTTCTTGAAAGCATCCATAGAGGTTCTAGGTATGTACTACCAGCAAGTGTCCAGTTTACTGGATAGCTGTGATGATTAAGAACGTTTTTTTAAAAAAATGCATCCAAGTGAGGCAGGCAGAAATAACCTGACCCCATGGGATATAATTTTTCCTAATGTCCCAGGTCTCACAGATGAAATATTAATGAAATGAGTCATAAATGCAATGAGAAACACAGCTCTACATTTTAACGCCAGACTATAAAAATTGTAAAATGACAAAGTTTGTGTTGGCATCTGGAATTCTTTGAAAGTGCTAAGGTATATGAACTGTTTCTTTAGGGGAAGGGGCCTCTCAGGCGATGCTAGACTGAAGAACAGGTCCGTTCCTGTTCTCTTCCACCCCGCATGCAGTTCCAGTAGGGAAGCACAAGGAGAGGTGAGTGGGGAAGAGGAAACTTCCAACCAGCCAGATTAGCCGAATCAACCCTGGTGACCCGTGGAGTGACAGATGTCATAGCCAGATTGCCCTCACATCCTGTCTTTCTTATTAAGTGAGAGTCTATTGAAGTTATAAGGTCTAGAGGTAATTCATTTTTATATCATTACTTTAAATAGGATTTAAGTAAAACTCATTTGAATTATACTGGTTGCTATCCAAGCTCCTGGCTTTTGTTTTTGCTTTTGGGGTCACACCTAGCAGTGTTCAGTGCTTACTCCACACAGGACTTGGAGGACCATTATGTGATGCAGAGGATCAAACCCAGGTCAGCCTCATGCAAGGCAAACTCCTTCCCACTAGACTATCTCAGATCCAAGAAGCTCATTTTTAAAGGTGTCCTATTTAGAAAGGTAGTGTTCAGAAAATTTAGAATTTTGACTGAAACTGTTATAAGACAAGACACTTTGAAATAGTAGATAAGCTTTCTTTTTTGATTAACTGGTCTTGACATTAGGTTTGACTGAAGCTGTATTTACAATAAAAGCTATATTTTCTTTTAATTGAAAGGTGCCCATCTATATAATTGGCTCAGTTCTATTCCAGAACACTACCATTCCTCTGCTTACATATTTGGGAATACTTCTTGAGACTAAGGCTGCTCTCACAGCTAGTCCAGAGAAATAATGCAGATGAGTCAGCCTTTCCACAATCTTGGGGCTGGAAGGAGAAGATGTCCAACTACCTAGGTAACGGAATATAACCAAACCACTGCAGAATTCCAGCTCAGGAAGGATTTGGTACGTTTAACAAACGTCAAAAGCAGTATGCCTATGACCCAGTGACTAACTAAGTGAGATGGAATGACAGGAATCTAAATTTTATGCACATCCTGTTTATTTAACTAGGATCTCAAAAATATGTGATCCTCTATTTCTCCCCAAACTTTAAAAAAAAAAAAATTTGGGCCCGAATAACATGCAGCTTCCGTTATTGCAACAGCATTTCTCCAAGTTCTTCTTGCGATATGCTTCTCATCTCCTGTTTGGTTAACAGCTAGTTCTTGCAAACTGGAACCAGGGACAAAGGAAATAGCAAAAAAGGCCTAGAGCACATGCCTGGCATGGATCCAGCCTGGGGTTCCATCTTCACCATTAGATGTCTCGCCCCCAACCCCAGCAATGCCACAGACAGGCCTGGTGACTCTGAGCACCACTGGCTAGGCCTGCGCCCCCAGACAGACCAAGATAATAGAAGTAGACCAGAGATGACTCACTCAGACCCAACCATCCTGACTGAGTGGAGTGCTCCTCCCGGTACCCTCTCTGACCACCACTGCTTTCAGCATGGGTACTCTCCCCTTTTACACTAAGAATTCTTTAAGGACAGAAAGTACATTTCACCTCTGTACTACTATGCCCAAGTATGGAATAACAAATATTTATCAAATTTCACTAAACCTCTTGTGTATCTTTCACTAGTGCTAGACTAAGTGAATCAGGAATACATCAAGAATGGCCCAGGGGATTCAAGAACAAGCTCTGTCTAAGAAAACCTATTTTTTAAATGTTGGAAACTTAACTGTGATGCTATTCTGACACCCTCCTTGAAAAATCAAGTATTTCTACGTATATGAGTCACTTATTCTAAATGGTTTTTAATTGGCCTGTAAGGGGCCAGAGAGAGAGAGAGAGTACAATGGTTAGGACATTCACTTGACGTGCAAGTGATCAAATCAGGTTTGATTCCCCAATACCACACACAGTCCTGAGCCACCAGAAGTGATCCTTGAGCAGAGAGTGAGGAGTCAGCCCAGAGCACACCTGGGTGTGGCCCAATAAAATCTAATTAAGAAAAATAGCCTTTCAGCCCTATGCAGTCATATAGTTGTGTTTACATTACGCTGTCAAGTCCTCTAAAATGTTACAAATGAAGACAAATCACTTTTACAAGAAACCGTCACTGTGTATTTGTTGAGTTGTACTATACCTTGACTCTTGCAGCTACCTGTTAAAAACACCTTATTTGTTTAAAAAAAATATTTTTAGTATAAAAAATATTTTTATTATATATCTATTTACATGAAGGTTAAAGTTTTTGGTATGAATATGCAAAGTTACTATACCCAAACACCACCAAAGTCCAGGACCTTCCACCACTGTCCCTTAATTCGCCTTACTTTGGTCTTATTCTCACGCTCACTGTCAATTTGGTGATCGGTTCTATATTCTATTGCCAACGGTCTGACACTGCTCAAGCCCGGTATTGCCTATTTTCTTGCTTTGTCTGTATATTCCATATAGGAATGAGATCATCTGGTTTTGTCCTTCTCCCTTTGACTTACTTCACTTAATAGGACATTCTCCAAGCTCATCCACATTGCAGAGAAACTTCATAATTTCCTCCTTTTTTATTAGTGCTGCAACAAATGCTGATATTTTGGTATATTCTTATGTAAATGTTTTATTAATATGATTTAGATGTTAACCAAAATCTAATTGCAGTTAAGTATTAATCTAACTTTAATTAGGTTATGTTACTATGACAATTAGACTTCATTACATATCTTTGTAGGTATCAAAAACATGCAATCTTCTAGGCTGCACAGGTAATGTAGTGATTAACGGGCATGCAACCAACCCCAGTTTCATCTCAGGCACTGGCATGACCAGGAGTCTGGCCTGCAGGCTCGAAGCTCCACCTGAGCAGCGCTGTGTCCTCAGAGCCCGGCACTAACCCACTGACCTGCGGGCCCTGTTGGCCAAGAATTATGGAGAAAGGGTCCAAGGCTTCAGGGCACCACCTGGGCGGCTCCTGGATCACCCCTCCAAATTGTCATACTGTACGAAACAGTGATGATCAGAGAGCTTCTAAGGGGTTCTAAGGACCCGTGCAAAATATCTAGTAAAAAACACTTTACTATTTTAAGGGATTACTTGCCTTCCTAGGTTGATACTTTGCCTAATGGCATAAAAGTAATTGTAGGTGGATAAAATTCATGACACCTGAGTGTGAAATCTTCACTGCCAAGTCTTGGAGGTTTCTTTTCCCCTTTAATTTCAAAATGTCCTGATGAAGCATTGTAATGACTAATGTATTAACTTAGTTCTTGACAGCTTTTTCATGTTATATTGAGAAAATGGAAAATTATATAAAGAGAGTTTCTTCTATATGCCAAGTTTGGTTATTATTTCTATAAAAGCACTTGTGAAATCATTTGAATTATGAGCTAACTATCCACGATATTATTTATATTCAGAAGACAAATAATCATTACTTTGGCTTTTGTAAAGACATTTGCTCAAAAACGAATAAAGTTCATTACTGCAATAAAAGCGAGTGACAAAATTTGTTTCAAAGACATGGGTTTCCAGTTAAAAATAAGGTATCTGCAGGCCCTGAATGCCCTGAATCAAATTAAGTATGGGGAAGAGAATCTTATCTTCTAACTTTTTTCTATTGAGATTTACAAATCTTCTGATAACAGTTATGATAGTAACAATTATTAAATATACTTTATAAAGAAATAAATACTTTTAAAAACAAAAAAATAGATTTCACTTTTTTAATTAAAAAAAAATAATTTGGTTTTGTACCACAGCTGGTGGTGCTCAGGAGTCTTTCCTGGCCCTGCACTCAGGAATTACTCCTGGTGGACTCGGGGAACAGATGGGTGCCCAGGATCAACCCAGGATGCCGGCAATCAATCTTTCAAGGGTGTGCAGTAGGTACACCCTACCTGCTGTACCATCCTTCTGGCCCCCGTCACTAGAAGATCTTAAAGTCTCACTAAATCAGTATTTTTCAAATAATTAAGTGCCAAGATTTATAAAAAGTCATGTGGCTTAAAGAGACATTGATATCACAAACAGAACAAAGGATTTTAGTGAAACAGAGTATAGCAACCTTATGTT
>JAOXYA010000016.1:5133309-5148897 GCA_028565675.1 Sorex palustris | reverse complement strand
GGCCGCTTCAGTTTTGTTGCCGAGCCGTGTGGGTCAGTTCCTGTCCAGTGAAGAACAGGGATAAAATACTGCTGCCCTACGAAATCGAGCTACTGCGCACTAAAATCCTAGGTAACAAAAACTTGGAAGAAGCAACATGTAGTGGAGATACTTAAGGATCTTTCAGAGTGAAAAATCAAATAGGAAAGACTATCTATATTGAATTTTCATTGAAACTTTTAGGATTCAAACTCTTGCTAATAATTCAATAATATATTTTCAAGATACTATTAGGATTATTTTATTAAATGCCATAGTAAAACACAAATGTTATAAAATTTAGACAATGGATTATTTAACTCAAAGAGGATAAAATATCAATTAAATCAAAGTTTCTTTGGAGCAGAAGCATGTTTTCTGCTTATTTTTGTGTCTACTTAAGGTCATTCTTTTTTAATTAAATTTAAAACTACGGTTAACTTTTCCAAATTCACTTAGTAATGATTCTTGCTATCTCATTTACTCAAATACACATTTGTATTTCAGTACCATTCATCGTAAAAACAAGTTGTAGAAAACATGGGATTTCGTTCTTTGTTATTTTGATTGCTCTGTGCATGATGGAAAACAAGAAAGTACAACTTACAACTTTGGAAAAACATGAAGTTTAAAAGGTGGTGAATGAATCTAACCAAATGTTAAACATCAATACAATGAAGACAAAATATAAACTGTGAGAATGTTTCTTGCTGATTTTTCTCATTATGCAACTATATGAAATCAACTTAAACTCTAACATTAACTATTTAATAAAGTATCATCCCATATAATATTTAAATCTTTATTATGCTTGAATTTATCTTTCTCAAATGTTTTTGAGATTCATTTCAGGTATGCTTAACTAGGAAACATATTTACAAAGCAAAAAAAATGAGGACTTACTAGTTGTAAAATATTGAGTACTTTAAAGTCAGGCATGTTTTTATTTATTATATATTAAGTGCTACTCTTATTTTAGAAAACAAGTAAAATAATATATATATGTAAATAACAACATTATTAGTATTTCTATAATGAAAAGAGGCTTGAATAGTAATTGGACTCAAGCAGATGAAAGGTCTTCACTTGCCATGTGCCAAAAATATGTTTAACCTATTTCACATTCATAATTACTAAAAGTTCATCATTTCTCTTCGAAATGCTTAACTATGAGAAGAAACCATACTGTGCATGGAACTGTTTACTCTTGAACCATGACTCAAGGGTGAACTTTAAGAAACAATGAGGTAAAATTAAATATCTCAATGTCTAATTGCCTCTGCTGCCTAAAGTCATCAACTGAACAGAACATTGATTATACACAAAAGATCTCAAAAATTAAACAAAATTCTGATTAATATGTACTCATTTCTCCCCCCCTTAAAATCATTTCACCAAACAATTTTATCTACAGACAAAAGCAATATGCATTTGAATGCAGAGACTGGAGGAGAGGAGGGAAGGCAACATTTGAGAAAATAAAAAATAATAATGATTATTTAAAATAGAATGTCTTAAACACGTAGAGATTCTGATAATGTAAATGTTACAAAGTAATATTTTGTTTAGCAATACATTAAAAAAGGGTTTTAATATATACCAAATAGACTCACCAGTTAAACACCTAATACAGGGGTTTCTATAATGTAGTGGCTATTACCTTTGTTTAATGTAAGTTAAACAGCTATTAAACACAATGAAAATCATACACATACATAACTGTACACACACAGCATAATAATACAAGCTTTCTACACATTGCAACCTCAAATAAAGGAAAGTAAATATACTTATATAATCTGCAGAAACATACAGCAAAATAACAAGACATGTCCACTTAAATGTTAGGAAAATTATAGTTTGGTCTTTGCAAAGGTCTTAATAATCATTAAGTACATTTGAAATTTTAATACTGACTCAAGTAGCAGTATCAATACTGGCCAATATTGGTCTTCTAACTAGGGATAGAGTTGACCTCTTATTTTATACTCAAGATTTACCAAGGAGTTTTGCATCAGATAAAACTTTAAACACCTAGACTTTTATTTGTTAGGTGAAGTTTAGGAAGTAAGTAAATCTCTTTTAAATTCAATAGCTTTATTCGTAAAATTGGGGCTAATTAATGTCATTCTACATATTATTTCCAAAGATTAAATGAGTAGAAAATCCCCAACTTAAATTTGATATGTCACTGTCTTTATTTCTCGCATACTTTGTTTCTTTTCTCCTTTATTTTCAAATCTTGTTTATTCTCAGTTCACTGATCTCACCAGTGGTGACTTAGATTACCTAAAAGCACTAATTGGCTGCTTTCAATGGGTGGGTAAATGTAGAACAGTCTCTCTAGTAAAAATCAAGACAGAAAAATAGCATTTGGTGGAAGGAAGAGTTGATGGACAGAAATATAAGACGGCTGCATTAAATATCAATAGAAAAATATGAGTATTCAGCTTCCTACTATATGTACAAAAAAGTGATAATTTTGCTATAAACTGTTCAACTAAATATAATAAATATAATTGTCAAAAATTGTATTATAAGTAGAGATCTTCATTTTCAAAGAAAATACTATATTATATTATTCTTAATTTACAAGTCCTTTTCCGTTTATATATCCTATCATTGTAAAAATTTAGTCAAGTGTAAAAGTAACACTTATCATGATGACAATAATCAAGCCATCATATTTGAATCTTAGCTTTCAAAGTTAATATTAGCTTGGTGTTAAACTCTATTATATACACAAGTTGTCTGGATCTTATGACACTAGATTTTTTACTGTAATCCAAATGATTCTAAGAAATCTGAAATTTTAATAAAATTTCTTCAATAATGTCAGGTTCTGATTTCACATAAAACCAAACTACCTCAAACATATCTGTAAAACTCTCTGGAAACAGAAGTTCTTTTATATAAATATATATTCCTAATAATTATAAAGTTAGGCACTGAGCTTCAATTCTAAGAAGACTTACATTCATGATAGAGTTCTGTTATCATAAATTCTGAATTCTCACTTTGCTTGTGATTACTGCTTATAATTTATCATTCCAAACTGTGAGTGCCATCTTTTTATCAAATATTTCAATAAAGAATCTATGTTGTAAAAAGGACTGTATGTCACAGATGTTCCCTAAATATTTGAATCAATAGATGCTATTTATAGCCTGAACTGAACGAAATCAATATGCTAATGTCAGCCTCATCTCTGAGAAAATTATAACTTACATCTTATGGGTTATTTCTTACAAATTTTCCCTTAGAGTATAGCATGTCACCATATGGACACCCTCTTATTTTATTTTATTTAGCTACCATGGTTAAAAATAGTTATATCCTTTATTAGAAATACCTTTAATTTCTTGTTTAATTTTTGTGTCTGGAGCTGGAAATATGATTGATTAAAAGTAAGCACAAGGGGAACCCTTTCCTTTTATTCTTTTAGGAAATATGACAAAGTTTATTGAAATGTAAAAGAGATAAGGAAACATTATTTTCTTTTTTCTAATCCAAAATAAAGGATTACCATTTTGTTTTGTTTCGTTTTGATTGTGATAGAGTATTACTGTTGGTTTGCTAGATATAGCCTTTTACTAGATTGTGGTAAATTCATTATAGCCTCATTTTCTTTGGCATATTTTTTACAACGTAAATGGGTGTTCAGTATGGTCAAAGACTTTGTCTGCACATGTTGATAAAATAGCTTGTAATTTTTTTCTTTTATTGATGTGGTATCATATTAATTAAATTGCTAGCGTGAGCCATATTTGCAACACTGAGATGGATTTAACTTGAATATGGTGTATTATCCGTTTGATGATGTATAGTCCATTACATTCAGTTTCTTAAGGTTTTGTGGGGGATCTTTGTATCTGTGTTCATCAGGAATAATGGTCTGCAATTTTCATTTTAAATGACATCTCTATTTGCTTTTGATATCAAAGTGAAGTAGAGATTTCTAATAAAAATTATGTTTCTTTGAATTTATAGAATAATTTTAAAAAATTGTATAGTAGGTCCACTTAAAAGTTTATGTAACAACTCTAGTGAACAGGTCTGGACTTGGATTTTTGATTTTTATTGAAGACTTTTGATTATTTTGATTTTTATAATAATAATAGGTCTGATTAAGTTTTCTATTTTCTGCATGTTTGGGAGAATATAAGGAACTGCAATGTTATCTATTTGTGTAGGCTCTTAAATTTAGTGCCATAAAATTTTCATAGTAATCTCTCAAGATCTTTTTAATTCGGTGGTACCTGTGTGACTTCTCTTTCCTTCTTGACATGTTATCTCTTTTTCTTTATAACTTTAGCAAAAGGCTTATCAGTTTTTTATTCCTTCTATGAAAAGAGTCTTGGTTTCAATCAATTTTTTTGCATTGTGCTTTTGTAATATATAATTGATTTACATTTTAATTAGTATAATCTTCTTTCTCTTAATTTGATTTTCAGTTGTTCTTTTTCTAGTGAGATACAAGCTTATTTACTAAAGACTTTTCTTGTTTCTTGAGGAAAACTTGAACTAATATTCACTTCTCTCTGACAGCCTTTTCTGTGCCCCGTTATGTTTTGGTAGCTTCTGTCTTTGTCCAAAATTGTTTCCATAAATATAAATTTCTGTTTTGATCCACTGATTCTTCTGTAGCATGCTTATATTAGTGTATCTTAGAGTTTTTTCCCAGCTTTTATGTGGTTTATTTCTTCTTTCATATATCTTGAAAGATACATTTTGTGACATATCTCTTATTTAGGACGCTGGTTATGTATTCCAGCATATGATTTATCCTAAATAGTGGCTCAAGTGAACTTGAACTTGAAAATATTGTGTTATGTACCCCAAAGTATGATTTATTCTGGATTATGTTTCAATTGAACTGGAAAAGATTATATACTTGATTTTGGTTATAGGAGGTGGTTGATTAGAGAGACCTCTATTTTCTAAGCCAGTCTTTTCATACTTTAGGGCTTTTATTTTCTTGTTGAATTATTATTTGGTCTATCTACCCAGTGCTGAGAGGATGGTGTTAAAATCTTTTACCACTAGTATTTGTGAAAATAGCTTCTGTTCTGTTAATAGTTTTTCTGTATATCCAATTTATCTTCATTTGGTGTATATATTTTAATATGTATTAAATCTTCTTGATCTGTTGATCTTTTCTTCTTATACAATGTCCATCTCTGTCACTGAAAGTTGAAGACTATTTTTCTGTAACATAAGGCCATTCCAGCCTTTTATAGATTACCATTTTATTGTATGATTGTTTTATCAACCTTTTTCCTTTAGCCTGTGTTCATAATCAGAATTAAAGTGTGTCTCTTTTAAGAGGTGAAGATTGGGTTGTGGTTTTAAGATTCATTTGACTACTCTGTAACTTATGACATCTTCATTTTTATTTCTGAGTTAGTGTCTTAGACTTTTTCTTTCATTTTGAGTCTATTCCAGTTTGATTTTCAGTATTTTGCCATTTCCTATTTAGTGTTCTTCCATGCATTCTACTTAACGCACCTTCCATTTAGTGCACCTTGAAGAAAGCTTTAGTTTCCATGAACTTTTTTAGCAGTTGTTTATCTGAAAATCCTTGGTTTAATTCTTTTTGTTTGTATCCCATGCAACATGTTGCCTGTATCACACCTTTCTATTTAGGCATATGGGTTTCATTTGATAGATCTGCTGTGTCTTTGTGGTGTTGGGGTCAAGTGGTTCCTATAGAGGAGAGGTTTCTCTATTGCCCTTGTTGCTATTAGAATTCTAGCTTTTTGTCTTTTTCCATTTTAATTATAGCATGATGTAGTATTCTTTTATTTGGGTTTTTGTGTGTGTGGAACTCTTTACACTGTTCGGATATACATGCTTTACTTAATTCACATATAAGGACATTTTTTGGCTATAATTTCTCAGTAAAATATTCTCTCTTTAATATTCTTCAGGAAACCTATAAGTGGATTTTTTTTGCTTTTGATGCTGATCCAGATATTTCTTATGTGTTATTTATTTTTATTGATTAATTTTTTTCTTACTCTGTCCTTTTGGGAAGTGTTCAACTACACCTAGTAATGCTCAGAGCTTACACTGAGATCTGTCTTCAGGGGTGCCTCTTTGATGGGATACAAATGATTATATGTAGTGCTAAGGATTGAGTTGGGGGTCTGCCACATGTAAAGTAAGTGTTTTCAGCTGTACTATCTCTCTCCTTTTTATTTTTCTTTCTTATCTTCAAACAAGAGCATTGTTCATTTTTTACCATTCCACTGATGAGTCCATCTATTATGCTTCTAAGTTCACCCAATGTTTTCTATGCAGTTTTATACTTCACTGTTTTATGATTGAAATATTCTCATTCTTTCTTCTTGGTGCTTTCTTAAATTTCTGTCATCAGTTCAATAAAGACCCTAAACTTAGTCTCTTAGAAGTCTTCATGCATGAGATGTGGGGAGTTATAAAACTCTCTTGTATTTAGGGACCTTCCCAATGTGTTTTGGATCACTCTGCTTCTTTATTATTTTTGCTGTGATTGACTGCTAAGACTTTGGGTCTGGTTGTATGTGGAACTGAATGGCAATCTAGAACTCTCACTTGTCTGTTCCATCCATACAGGGTGGCTCTGAGATTGTCTTTCCTGAATCACAGATGAAAATCTGCACTCACAAGCTTACTGCATCACTTATGTCTCTGAGGATGGGTAGATCAGTATTGCATTGCAGATTTTAATTGTTGGTGCTTAATAATTGATTGTGGTATCAACAATCCAAGTGACTTGTGTCGCTATTGGCTGCTTATATTTAGAAGCATTTAGTAGCTCCCATTATAATAAGTTGACCTGGTAACTGTTTACATTTTCTGGCACCTATCAGTGTCTGTCTTACCAAGCCACCAGGGGAATAAATATCCTAGGGTCTGAACCTGTATGTGTCTAGAGTTGGGCTTCAAATATTCAAATGTTCAAGCAAGGACCTAAAGTAGGGAAATGGAAACTTCAGGAACGTTGGCTTCTGCAAACTTTACTGACTCCAGACCTTAATTTCTTGCCCTGCACTCAGGTGTGAAACAGGAGGGCCAACGGTTTTGTTTAACTTAGGGTAGCAGACACCATGAAGCCCTATGGAATGCTAAAATTCCCTTTTGGAAAGTGGGATTTTCAAAGCTTACTAACAGAATTTCTTGTTAGTAAGCTTTACAGAGGGCTGGAGCGATAGCACAGCGGGTAGGGCATTTTCCTTGCAAGCGTCCAACATGGCTGACCCGAGTTCGATTCCTCTGCCCCTCTTGGAGAGCCCGGCAAGCTACCGAGACTATCTAGCCTGCCCAGCAAAGCCTGGCAAGCTACCTGTGACATATTTGATATGCCAAACACAGTAACAATTGTCACAATGGAGATGTTATTGGGCTCGCTCAAGCAAATCGGTGAACAGCGAGAGGACAGTGACAGTGAAGCTTTACAGCAGACTACTGACGTGAACACTTGCAGAGCCAACACTGACCTTGCCTAGTTGAGCTTTGGCTACCAGATCAGATTTTGGAAGTGTTTTAGACCTTGGATGCCTGTTTCCCATTTGCTCCTCCATTTTCCACAACATATCAATGTCCCTTGGCTGTCTCTGCTGTCGGTCATCCCTTCTGGGGTCTCTCAGCTTCCAGTCATCCTCTGGTCTTTTCCACAACAGAGAATTTCCTAAGAGAATATGGCTAGTATATATTGTCTTGGGTGTTTTTGTTTTGTTTCTTTGTTTGATGGGCCACACCCAGAAGTACTCAGGGCTTACTCTTGGCTCTGCGATCAGGGATCACTCCTGGCAGATTCAAGGGACCTTAATGATATTAAATGAACCCTAGTTGACTACATGCAATGCAAACTTCCTACCTGCCATGCTATTGATCTGTCCCTTAATTCTGTTTTTAATGTGGTTTCAGTTGTGGGAATCCAAAATTCTTGAGAGAATTTGTCCTTTTACACCCTCTTGGACCACTTGGTAACTTCTTAGACATTTCTCTTCTGCTCTTCCCTCCAATTCGAGAGGTTCAGTTACCTTCTCAAACAGTCCTGCTCTTCTGTTGAATATAGCAATTTTCTCTTATTTCTGTTTCTCTGTTTAGTCTAGATTAGAAAGTTGTGCTTTTATAAATAAAAGGAAAAAACTAAAGCATAATAAATATAATAACAATATGTCTAATGTATATAAAATGTTTGAACTAGACGGAAGGTTTTGTAAGCATCAAACATGTTTTTGGTTGTAATCTAATAGAGAGAGTCATCTTCTCTGTAAGCACCTGTAAAGAAAGCTCTGAATCAGAGAAGCTAGCCAACATCCCCCACACTACATTCTCCCATCTAGATATTCTCATTGCCATCGAGGTCTTTTAGCATTTTTTTTTATGCTGTGGCTTGATCTAACTTTCTTTTTTTTTCTTTTTATTAGTGAAACACCATGAGGTACAGTTATAGATTTACAATTTATTGTGCTTGGGTTTCGATCATACAATGATCAGATACCCCTCCCTCCACCAGTGCCAGATTTAAGTAACTAGGACTTTTTTTTAAAGTTATCTGCACAAAGCAAGCACATTTTCAGTAATTATATTGAAAAGATAGAGGTTATTAATACACAAAATGTGAAAAAATTTATTCCACTTCAGCTGTGTTTCTATAAGCAATATTTAAGTGATGATTCAAATTCAGCCACAAATTGAAATGCCACCATCAAAATAATCAGTCATCTAGTATTGATTTGCTGTGACTGCAGAAGACTTGTACGTCTTGCATATTGCATTAAAAAGAGAGGATGGAAAGATCCAGAAGTATTCAAGTATTACCAGAATTGTTCAGTTCTGGAACTGTTCTACATTACATTAAGATGACCTCACCTAAGGGACTAGAGCAATAGTATAGCCGGTACTGTGTGCTTGCCTTGCACACAGTCTAGCAAAGTTTGGTATCGGAAGCCCATAGGTCCCCTGTGCACTGCCAGGAGTAATTCCTGGATGAAGATCCAGGAGTAACCCATGAACATCATCTTTAAAAAAAAGGATGACGTCACCTGAATAAGAAGTCCCTTGAACACAGGCAATAAAGAAACATTTGACCACTTATTTTTGAAAATTTAACCTTTATCCGATTATACTGTAGGAACTTTGAATTACTTATTCTGACAAAAAAGTCATTAAAATTTCAAAAATATTGCTTATATTTAAATATCTTGAAAGTTTGTGTAAGGAATAAATTTGGCTTCCAGGGCTATGTACTAAAAATAAATGTTGCTTTAATTGTTTAGGCAGTTCTCTTTGAAGTGATTGATGGCTTTATGTGTTCATAGATTTGGGAAGCTTACAGAACTGAATAATCCACTGAAATCCATTTTTTTTAGGTAGAGAACAGTGAAATCCAATATTTTTGTGCCTTTAATATACTAATATTTGAAATTCTTTTTTAAGTGGAGGAAAATAAGAGCCAGAGCCAATGAACAGCGGATAAGGTGCTTGCCTTGCATGTGGCCAACCCGGGTCCAATCTTCAGCGTCCCATATGATACCCTGAGTCCACAGAAGTAATTCCTGAGTGCAGAGCCGGTAGTAACCCCTGAGCACCACCACATGTGACCCCAAACTGAAAAAGCTAATACACAATTGCCAACATGCTCACGGCCCATCTCCATAGGCTCAGACAAGCCTCATCTATGAATGAATCTGTTGAAAAACTCAGGTATGAGGGTTTTGTAACCTAAATCTTCAGTATCTTATGGAGTCAGGGGTGAATGACCTCCCCTTATACCCCTGTCCTTCCAGGAGACTGGCAGTCACATCCACAAACTGCTTCTAGTGTCACAGAAGCTCATTAACTGGCCATGATCCAGAAACTCATAAATAAATCTCGGAAGAGGTTACCAAGCTGCGGAGATGCCTCAGACCCCAAAGTCACCACCCAGTTAAATATTTAACTCCAACTTTATCTCATTATGCTGCAGAAACTTTGAATAGCTTATCTATCAAAAGTCATTAAAATTTCAAAAATATTGTTTATATTTAAATATCCAGAAAATTTATGTAAGAAATAAATTTAAGGTGCTGCGCAGACTTCTTTCAGAAGGATTATTGCATGCTTATTCAAAATGTTGTAATTCCTGGAGTGACATCTCATATTCAACACCACTGATGTACCAGGAGTAGCACACTACATTGGATGAGATGTAAAGTAGAAGTCAGCCAATCTCCATTAAATAAATATTAGCATACAAGACTCAACCTGTAACAACATGTTAGTAGTCTCTGATACAAGGGCTCAATGTCTCCAGGGGAGATATGACCATCTTTGCACACTTTCTTCTAAGGAAAACTTTTTTGATCATTTTTGGAGAATTATTCAGAATGAGCAATACAAAACAAATGATATAGGGGCAGGTTTGGGTGGGAGTTGGGAAAATTAGAAATAATGGTGATGAGTAAGGTGTAATGGTGGCGGGGATCTGTGTTGCAATATTGAATGTAATAAATTATTGAGAAAAATCTTATAAAAATAAAATAAAAATGAAAAAAAACAAAGTGGAGGCAAATAGTTGGATTTGATGGGAAGACAAAAGAGAGAAATAAGGAAAGCAAGAGAAAGAAGGGAGAGCAAGCTGACACTGCCATCAATTCATATTCAGCATAATTTAAATATCCTTCATAATTCAAGTTATTAAGATGAATGAAACTGATCAAGGATGAAGTACAATTCGTCGTATTTCTTCGGTGGTCTGGGAAAAACTGGTGACTGACAAGGATTTTGCTTCGATTGCACAGTCACTCTGCTGTTGAGCTTTGGGTTGAGCTTAAACTTCGAATGAGCATGCAAAGGATGCTCCTGAAAGAAGTCCAGGCAGCGCCTCCTCGGCTGCTGCTGCGTAGAGTTCCACAGCATGAGTCACTGGGGTTTCGAAGCAGGTTCAATCTGCCATAACACGTTTCCATGGTTTCCACACTTATCACTTTCTGCCTTGGTAATGAGCATCAATAAAATATGACCTGACTGGATTATAGAAGGAAAGGAATCTGAAGAAAAATCTTTTTATAGCTTCTTTCTTTGCCAAACTCTCTCCCTGAGGCTTTTCCTGAATTTTACTGTCTAGTGCAGTGTGAGGTCATTGGTTTTCAAGACTTCAGGATGGCTCCATGCTTCACTGAGATTAATGCTGTGCGCCTTGACGAATGCGTCATTGGACGAAAGAGATAGCTTGTAGGCATTGGGGTGAGAAATAAAATGATGGTGAATGGCATAAACAGGAAAATGCCCAGTACTGCCAAAGTCGATGAAATTCCTGAAATGAGCAAAAATCTGCCTCTCTAATGGCTAAGTAACAGATGGCGCTGTTAAGTCATGGTGTAAAAAAATCAGTTGCCTTGCAAGGGCTCCTCTGGGGCTGTTTGGTGGACGAGACACACTGCATTCAGCGTTTAGCTCATTAGGGCTTCGTTAGGTGACAGAACAAGATGAGTGCAGTTTTTCATGGTGTGACAGTTTAAAGGTCACTTAGTCACAGTGAGTTCCTGTTGTGGCGGATTAAACATCAAGCCATGTTTTCAGTTCCATGTGTTTGACCTTTTCCTTGATAGGAATTCTCAGGTGGCATTTTCCATTAAGCAATCCACCTGATTAGGGAAGGGGCTTGCTCACGGGATATGGAGCCCCGGGGTCCCTCAGCAGGCAGCCCTCATTCCCTTGATGCTCCCCAGTAACTTGCTAGGTTAGTGTTCAACCCTTTAGGGTCACTCTTTTGGCTTCCTTTGCTGAGTGAGAGACTTGACCCATTTGACGTTGGACTCTTAGCAAGTGGAAGTGGCTGGAAGGCCACATCCTGCCTCAGATATTGGACAATGTATTACAAAGCAGCTTGAGAGCCTCGCAACCTAGAAATAGGCATCCTTAAGGCTTGGGCTTTTACTACGACCTGAAGGATTAGAGAAATTCATGCAAAAGGTCATGGGGCCTGTTTTTCCATGAGTTTTGACAAAATGCTTTAATTAAAAAAATATATGATTGTTGTTGAAAACAGTTTATTTTTCAAGGAAAGAAAGTAGAGAATTTAGAGGGTATGAAATAGATCACTACATTCTTTTTTTTTTCTTTTACTAGTGAAACATCATGAGGTACAGTTGTAGACTTACAAATTTTGGTGCTTGGGTTTCAATTATACAATGTTCAAGTACTCATCCCTCCACCAGTGCCCATTTTCCACCACCACTGATCCCAGTATCCTTCCCATCCCCCATCCTCCACATCCCACCCTGTCTCTGTGACAGGGCATTCCCTTTTGTTCTCTCTCTCCTTTTGGATGCTGTGGTTTGCAAAAGAGGCATTGAGTGGAAATAATGTTCTGTCTATAATCTAATTTTAGCATGCATCTCCCATCCTGGGAGTATCCTCCCAACAGCCTTTATTTGGTGCTCCCTTCTTTATCTGAGCTGCCTTTTCCCCTAGCATGGAGAGCACTAATTTCAAGGTAAACCAAATATTGATGGGTTTTTAATCAACAAAACCACCGTCCCGTGAAATGCCTTAGAGATCAAAGGTTAAGGAAGTCTTGTATTAGGGAAATCTTATTTGTAAATTCCTCAAAAGTTTATGTCCCGGTACCAAAGTCCAATCGAATTGTGACCACATTATCAATTTACTTGCTATCGCTGTATGACAGGTTCCTCATCTGAAAAATAAAGATGAAGTCATTGAGCTGCTTAAATCATACATTTGAGCATCTCACTAATGATAATTTCAACAAATGATCCACAGCACACACATGTGTGAGCAACACAAGTAAAGTGTGCAACCCCTGTCAGCAAGGAGAATCAGAGTCATTGCAACAATAACAAAGGGAAGAGCAAAGAAATAAATGCCTAAAATTATTGCTTTGAATTCAATAAATATCACTTACCACCGCTATGATTTAAAAGAACTGAATAATATCTTTTCTAATTATGATGCTTTTTCTACCTGCATCAGCTGACTTTATTCAGGAAAATAAAATAACCTTCAAGAGTGCTTTTATTTCCCAAGAAGCTATTAAAATGTGCTGTCTTATTATTGAGATCTCTGCTTTCAGCCCAACATATATGCTCAGAAATAGAATGAACTCTGTGGCAGCCAGGGAGCTGAAAGTGTTTTGCTGTTTTGCTTGTTTGGAGGCCACATCTGGCTATGCCCAGGCTTACATCTGGTTCTGCTCTCAGAGAACACTCCTGGCAGAAATCTGGGTGCTAGGATTGAACCTGAGTAAGTGTGAAGGCAAGCAACCTACTCACTGTACTATTGTTGTACTCATTTTTACGGCTCCAAGAGACTATAGATTTATTGACATAAGGTACATGTGAATTCCCACTTTAAGCAAATCTAAAAATGTGCTCAATTCTACTGGAATCAAATAGTGTCCCAAATCGAGCAAGCTATACAACCAAGAAATGATTTCTGGGCTCATGAGTCTGTTTTCATTTATTCTTTATCAATTATGTATTGAGTATTTATTGAGTAAGTGTGAAGTTTAATAGACTAGTTTCTTTGAGACTGTATGAAAATGTATGTGGCAGAATCCAGTGACCCTCAGGAGCAGCTCAATTGTAAGAAAAATAATACAACCTGGAAAATTAGCCACAGTAGAGGTTGACATGAAAGATCTCAGAGTTTATACGTGGAAGCTCCAAATATTCACTTTAACCCACCATTTAAGTAGTGTGGATTTTTTTTTCTTTTTGGGTCACACCCGGCAATGCATAGGGGTTACTCCTGGCTCTACGCTCAGGAATTACTCCTGGCAGTGCTCAGGGGGCCACATGGGATGCTGGGAATAAAACCCAGGTCAGCCACGTGCAAGGCAAACGCCCTACCTGCTGTGCTATCACTCCAGCTCAGTAGTGTGGATTTTTGCTGGGCAGTTATATATTGAAGAAAAACACACTCTCAAAAAAGGAAAAAAATTCACATAAATAGTAAAAATGATTACTGTATAATTATAAATAATAATTTACATTTCTACTAGGTGTTTAGTGATATATACATGCAGCGAAGAATAGCACAGATCTTTTCACATCTATGCAAGTATATGATATGAATGTATTTGCATAAAAATATATCAGGTAAAATAGCACTGCACTGCACTGCACTGTCCTCCTGTTGTTCATCGATTTGCTTGAGTGGGCATCAGTAAAGTCTCCATTGTGAGACTTGTTACTGTTTTTGGCATATCGAATACATCGCAGTTAGCTTGCCAGGCTTTGCCACGCAGGAGCGATACTCTCGGTAGCTTGTTGGGCTCTCCAGGAGGGGAGGAGGAATCAAACCAGGGTCGGTTCAGGTCTGATGCATGCAAAGCAAGCGCCCTACACGCTGTGCTATCGCTCCAGGTAAAATATGGATGCTAAATAAGGCCAATGATTTAGGAAAAAAATCTCTGTGTCCATCCATCCACAGGTTCCACGGTATTTTCAAAAGTCAAACATTGAGTAATAAAGATGCTCTGACTCAGACTTATAAATTAGAAAAGTTGACTTGAAAATAGAAGAAAACGAAACCCCCAGCATGGGAGGAAGTTAATAGAGGACTGATTGTGGCTTATTTTGTTTGTTTGTTTTTCATTTTTATAGAAAAACTGGGTGTCTGTGTTACTTATTAAGCAAAATACCAGAAAATTCCCATTTCTTTCCCAGAGATGTCTTGTTAATTTTGGACCTATTTGTGTTGCTGAGATAATATTAACATTTTTATACTGACTTGGGCTGGAGCGATAGCACAGCAGTAGTGTGTTTGCCTTACACGCAGCTGGCCTGGCTGAGCTGGATTCGAATCCTCTGCCCCTCTCAGAGAACCCAGCAAGCTACCGAGAGTATCTCGCCTACCCGGCAAAGCCTGGCAAGCTACCCGTGACATATTGAATATGCCAAACACAATAACAAAAACATCTCATGATGGAGACGTTACTGAGCCCACTTGAAAAAAATTGATGAACAATGGGAGGACCGTGACGGTGACTGACTTATGCTGGTCAGGAATGTTTGTTAACTTAAGTCTATAAGGCTATATATATCACGGTATGATCAGATATTGACCTCATCTTTGTCTGCTGTCAGTCAAAGGTCTGGGCAGTATTTATGGTATTGTCTAATTGTAAACTTTGCCAGTCTCATAAAAATCCCAGGAATTTATTGGAATGTTTAAAATGTAGCTTGGGGACTGCTAAAATGAAGCTACTGGCAAAGGGAGAACTGACTCTTCCTTTTTCACTTCCAAGATAAGCAGCAGGACCAGGGAGATAGTACGGGAAGTTGAATTGGGAACTGGGGTTGGCATGAGGGCACTTGCCTTCACAAGTCAACCCTAGTTCCAGAGTCACCCAGGACAATTACAGAGCACAGAACCAAGACAAACAACTCAGCACCATTCAGTGTGGGCCCAAGAAACAAAATAAACCAACCAAGGTAAGTCAAGATAAGAACAGGATTCTAAGCCCTTGTCTGTTGATTTACTAAGCTGTTTGTTGCTCAGACAAGGACTTCATGAACCCCGGTGGTAAGTATTACCTATTATCATAGCCTCAATTTTCATAAATTTTCTTTT
>JAOXYA010000016.1:5095815-5106850 GCA_028565675.1 Sorex palustris | reverse complement strand
GATTTACTTGAGCAGGCACCAGTAATGTCTCCATTGTGAGACTTGTTGTTACTGTTTTTGGGATATCGAATATGCCATGGGGAGCTTGCCAGACTCTGCTGTGCGGGCAGGATACTCTCGGTAGCTTGCCAGGCTCTCTGAGAGGGATGGAGGAATCAAACCCGGGTTGGCTGCATACAAGGCAAACACCCTACCGGCTGAGCTATCGCTCCAGCCCCCTAAATATGTATTACTTCAAAATATTTTAGAACACATTTAATTGAACAGTGATGCTGACTTTCTCTTGGTGACTATTGTGAGGCAAATGGCTGCGATGATTCTTCTTAAAATCTTAGACAACACCCCCAGCTCTGGAATCTAGAAGCCTTTTGAGGCATAACTCATACCATTTTTCAACTGGTGATTGGAGAACATAAATATCCCATAATTTTGCCATTCAAATTATGTATATACATAATTCAAATTATGTTTACTTTATCAAGAGTTTTCAAAGTAGCTTTTAATGTAGCACTTTCAACATAATATTCAACCTAATATTTAGCCTAATTTTTCAGCATTGTGTAACAATTTGCAGTGTGGGCCTTGAAACCTAAGGAATGCACTTCTAGTTCAATATCCCACTAACTTTTTGATATTAAGTAAGTGCCTTTATCTGTTATTCAAACTTCAGGGCTTATTTTACTTATAAAATAAGAATAAGTCTTAGACTGAAGGATATTACAACGTTAAATGATAAAAAACATTTGTATATTGTTTGTAATAGAAAACTAATCATTATTATCAATAATTGATTACACAATCCTTCCATTAAACCTAAGAAATGTTAAGTAAATAAGAGTTAAATTACTTCTTATATGATTGATAGTATTTAGAATATCATAAACAATACCTATCAAACAATGGGGAAAAGATAAAATAAATTACAAGATATCCACATAAAGATACTTTAGAGTATTTTTGTTAACATAAGTGATATGCTTTTGGTTTGTGAACCCAAAGCCACTTTAATGACTATGTGTCATGTGGCGAATAGATTAGCATTTTCTATTCTGTAGTGTTTGACAGCTAGCATTTCCTTTCAGATTTTTCAAATGGCCTATACCTCTACCTTCATCTCTTTTGGCTGCTGCTTTGTGATTTGTTTTCACTGTGGCCTGTAATAACTTCAGTTGTCCCTCTGTCCTCTCCATGGCTCTCTACTCGTCTCTCTACATCTATTCCTGGCTTGGCCTAGCCACATGTTGGCACTGACCCACCCTTGATCATTAGTATCCTTTGATGCTCTCTCCTTTATTGTTGCTAAACAGCACGGCTCACCTCCTTCTGGTCTCTGCTGCCATTGAGGTCACCTGCACCATTTTGCTTCAACTGCTGTTAGCAAACCCTCTGTTCAACTTCTCTGACCTTCTGATCTGTAGCACTTATATTTCCTGTTAACCTATGAGGCAATACCTGTTCCTTCTTGGGCCTTAGCACTGCACTGTAGCACTATCCTCCTGTTGTTCATCGATTTGCTTGAGTGGGCCCAGTAATGTCACCATCATGAGACTTATTGTAACTGTGTTTGGCATATCGAATATGTCATGGGTAGCTTGTCAGGCTTTGCCATGTGGGCGAGATACTCTCGGTAGCTTGCCAGGCTCTCCTAGAGGGGTGGAAGAATCAAACTCGGGTCGGCCACTTGGACCTCGTGCAAGGCCCTACTCACTGTGCTATCGCTTCTACCTTTTATACATAATGGTATTTTATATGTAGGAGAAATAGGGTTTAAAAGCCCCATAGACCTATTCCTGCCATGAAAAAAGAACACTCCTCACTTCCAATAAAATTGAGGGGTGGGCCTGCCTACTGTCCCTATCTATCTAAGGACTATAATTGCTAATCCTTGCCCAGTTTCCAATCTTATTTCTCATGCTTGCAGTTTCAGACCTTCCATCATCCTCTCCCTCTAACCTGGCCTTCCACTGCGCCCAACCATCTAACCCCTCCACTGCCATACATTGAAATGTCAGTTGGGGACTGGGTATGAATCATTTCCCCAAAAGTTCCTGTGTTTAAGGAGAAAGGGGACTTTGCCTAATCCTAAGAGCAGTAGTTTTCTCAGTTCAATTCAGTGGAAATTCTTTCTTAAGTCATATAGCTAAGTAAGAGAGGCAGGAAAAAATTGTAAATAAAATATTATCTCAGAGCTCCTAAAGTCAGACTTACTGCATGAGAATCACTCAAATTGGAAACAACAGTAAAAATAGATGTACTTTGGGGTGATAAGATCTCTTAATAACTTCTCTTATCGATTATCTACATTTCCTTCATGTAGTTCATTATTTGTTGAAAAAATGAGAATATTTATGAAGCCACAGCAAAGAAATTAGCCAGTCTTATGTAAAAGACAACTATACCGTGTGTGTGTGTGTGTGTGTGTGAGACTTTCCCTTTTGTAAAAGACAGCTATACCTTGTGTGTGTGTGTGTGTGTGTGTGTGTGTGTTTCTTTCCACTGCTATAAAGAACCAGTGTTCTCTTTTGTCTCTTTGATTGCTTGTAGAAGCACTCATTCTTACTTAAAGCTCTCCAATGCACCTCTGATTTGTCTTTCATACAATTCTCTGTTCCAGACTCTTTCTGCACAAGTAGAAATGTCTGTTTCTTATCTATTTCCCCATTTGCATGATTGCAGATCATGTTGACATACACTGCCTTGTCTCGATGCTTATGTGCCGCACAGAGTAATACTCTTAGATTTCTAACTGCCAGTTTCAGTGGCTCTTCACCTTAAGGCTGCCCCTGGAGAAAGGAGGATCCTTAGAAGAGACACTGGAAATAACTGGAACTGTCATGCTCCTCTCGCCACAGCAGCTTTCAGCCATGAAAGGAATCAGTGATTAAATGCATCCAGCTCCTCAGTTGGTCCCGGGGGACAGCAGGTTCTCACTGTGTCTTGTAGATTCTCTGGCAGAAACTTCCCTGAAGTGGTGACCTGCCTGCTAACACATAACCCATCTGCTCGCACCCTTTCCTACTCTCTGTCTATGCTCCTAGTGATCACCTTGCCTTCCTTACCCCCTCCAACTCCCTCCACATACACACACACACACACACACACACACACACACACACACACACCACGCAGCACTCAAGACCTCTCAGGATCTGTCTGGGGGGAACCGGAAATAATAAAATATTCACATTCCTTTCCATTTCCAATAGTATGTATGAAAATGGCTTAAGGGTTACAAGCTGACTCTGAACGAAGTGTGAATTGAAAATGTGGCAGAACTGTGAAAAAAATTAACAATCTTAGATAGCAATACTAGACTCACGATGGCAACGAGTCAAGGACTCTGCAGTATTGTGGCTAGTTTGAGAGGCAGTGTATTGCTGCCGTTGTTGCCATGTCAAGGGTCACACTCACTTGGTGATGTGAGGCTGGTGTTGAGATCAAACGAGGACCTCACCCATGCAGTGTGCTCTACCACTCAGCCACATCCCTGCACCCTGTTTTTGACATTTAAGAAAGGATGCTCACACATTTTACTATTGTATGACTAGGGGGCTGGGAATGTAGGGGGGGAAAGGTAACAATGGAAGTTAAACTTTTCCCCCTCTAATAAACTAAACTACTAAGGAAAGAGATGAGTATAAAATTGAAGGAAAACTTCAGTCTTTGTTCCAAGAACAGACTCCTAATTGCACAAAGGTTAGAGTAAATCAAAAATACAGTTTTTGGCTCAGGAAAATGAAGATTTTTTGTTTTAATAATGAGAACTTTGCTTTATCAAATTCAAAATCTTAGACTTTAGAAATACTTAAGCAAAGAGAAAAACACCACTGAAACCGTTTACCTTCCTTAAAATAAACCCAGGGCACATATGTAAATTTACATGTTCTCAAAAAAATCTCATTTTTATAGCCAGCATTTTATCTCTCGGATTCTATCAGATGACACACCTGCTGTGTCTCTTGCTTTTGTTTTCTCTTCATCTTCTGTCTCCTCAGTTTTCTTCCTTCTAGATTTATACCTGTTTTCTTCTCTGATCAACTTCGCAAATTAACTCTGGTTCTGGATCTGTTTCCATAGTGTCCTGGGCTCTGTGAGTCTGTTTTTGCACTCACCCAAGTTAGTGATGGCTTTTTACCTAATTCCTGACTGACCTATAAAGAATTAGAGAACACAGGTAATTAAATTCTGTTTTTCAAAAATGATCATTGTTGTACTTAACACGTTTGTAATAGTGTTGATGTCTATGGTCTTTGAGTTCCAACACCTCACCACCACCAAAATGCCCAGTACTCTCCACCAATGTCATTAGATGCTTGGTGATGGCATTTGCCTTTTATTTGTCTAAGCACATTATACAATTTCCTTCTGGAAGAAAGAACCACCAGGTATGTTTTTGCAATGGTTGATTCTTTGGCTCTTGTCTAAAATCGAACTTGTAGCCCACTGTATCTGCTTGTTTACCAGTTCTCCTGCAGGGGGCGCTTTTTCCCACACCTACAACTACTTTGCCAAACCTCTGACTGGTCTCCAGGGACAATAAATGCAGCCACTTTCTTTTGCAGAAGAGACAGACCTGCTGCCCAGTGGGACAGCAATTTTGATGCCAAAATGAGAGCTCATTTTTCATGATGAAAATATGTGTGGTTCCAGTTGGCAGCGTCAGTATTTGTAGGTGGAAATACAGAGTTCCAAACCCCATGAGAATCCCGGAGTAAATTTTCAGAGAACTAAACTGGGGAAAACTATATGGTGTTGCATACAACACTAATTTATTTGTTCTTGACAAATATTTACTAAATATCTGTTTTTCCCTAAAGGATGAGAAACTAGAAAAGTTAAAAAGAAAAGAAATGAAAAGAAAAAGGATCTTAACCAAACCAAACCAAGCTTGCAATTTATTAAGGGAAAGACATACATAAACTTGAATCATGGAGAAAGGGGTGAATAAAATTTTCGATTGTCATAAAAGATCCCAATCCCTAATGAAATCCAGAACTCTGGAGAGGAACATGAATTCACAAGATCTATTTTGTAACTTGGAGGCAGATGAATCCCTGCTGGGTTGCTTGCTAGCAGATAGACTTTGGGCAAGTTATTTTAGTTCTCTTAAATATTTGTGTGGAAGTCAACTGGGGAGAAGAAATTTGAATGAGAGAGAAAAAACTAGCACAGTATCTACCACAGAGTAAGTTCAAACAAAACTGCTTCCTTTTCATTGACACCTTCTCTGGCTATTTATTCTCATCTACGGAATCTTTTATTCGTGACATTTCTGTGCGAAGCTTTCCAATTTCTGCTCTCATTTCTTCCTGGGTTTTCTCGATTGTCTGATCCATTGTTTCTTTCATGTCCTCCTTCAATTTACTGGATTATCTGTCTGTTTCATTGAGTTCATTGAACATCTTCATGATTTCATATCTGAATTCTTTTTCAGAGAGGTCCCTTAGGTGAGTAGCACCTAGTGAGGCTTCTGGACTCTTTTCATGGTCCTCCCCACGTGGTGGGGATTTGCGTTGTTTCTTCATGTTGGTATGGAGGTATGGGGACTGAGATGTTACACTAGATTTCTTGGTATGACTAAACTATCTACAGCCTGGATTTCGGCTACGCCCACTTCTGCAGAAGCTACACCCACTTCTGAAGAGGCCATGCCCCACAGGAACCTGGTTGGGGGTGGGGGTACTAGCTGGGAGGGGAAGACCAGCACAGGGTTGGGGATGAAGAGGAAGAGGCTCAGGGCTGCTTTTGTCCCAGGGTCCTAGAGGATGCCTGGGGCACTTGCATGGAGAAAGCCAAGTCCTGGGTTCCAATATTGGTGGGTAAACTGACCTGGGAGGGGAAGAAGACTGGCACAGCTTTGGGGATGAAGAGGAAGAGACTCAGGGCTGCTTTTGTCCCAGGGTCCTAGAGGATGCCTGGGGCACTTGCATGGAGAAAGTCAAGTCCCGTGACTATTTATTCTCAATAGAAATCTCTGGACAGTTATGCCTATAGCATTGGTGGTATTTGGTTCCCAAACCCAAACTGTCTAGATATCTTCCTTAAGGCAAAACTTCCAGATTGCAAAGTGGCATGGTTTAGGACCTATCATGATACATGGGTCTATTTTTCCGACTACATGTCTGAAGCATTTTTTCTTTTCTTCTAGTTTTACTTCTCTGTTTCTCATTTGCTCTCCAATGGCTTTTCTCTGGTGACACCAAGCGCCCATTGCGTTGTTTCTCATTTTATTTTCCATCACACTGAAGAAACCCCTGGCATCTTAGCTACTGGTTCTGGCAATTTCTCCTCTCTCAAGCCTTCCAAATAGAGTTTGCTCCTTCCATTGAAACTTACAGTGCTCTCCTGCTTGTGGTCCTTGAACTATGTTCTCTTTATAAAAAAACATTTTATGAATGCTTTACCTTGTCGTCATTTTATAGCAGAAGATGGGGATATCAGAGACACCTTTGTTCTGAGAACTAATGAAATCTCTGAAACAGAGGGGATGGATAGACTATGAGGAGGAAAATATCAGCAAGGTTAGAATTCTTTCTAGTGTCAGCCAAGGACAAAAATATATGAATAAAACACTTTTTGGACATAAATTAAATATAAAGACCTTTTGAATCCTTTTTCCTGTAAAGTGCTGCTGAAATGCTGGAATTAGTCAAGCTTTTTATTTTATCAAAAAAAAAAAACCCAGAAATACCATGGTTATTATGGGTATTGAATTTTTCAAAAATGTATTTTATTAAAGATCTTTTATTTGTTTGTTTGGGGGTAATACTTGAATGTGTTTCGGGCTCACTATTGTCTTTGCACTCACTGGAGATTAAATGGGGTGTCAGCAATTGGATTCTAGTTAGCCTCATGCAAGGCAAATGCCCTACCTACTGTAATATCTCTTCAGCTCCAATATTGCAAATATTTAGAGCTTGACTTACAATCTTCCTCATAATAAAAATGTTCTCAACTGTGTCTTCTACCTGATTTTTATAATCTGTGTATTTTCCTCTGACTTTTGCTTAGAAGAAATATTTTGAGCAAAATTAAACTATTGGAACTTTTTTTAAAAACCAACCTTTGTTTTTTCTATGACTGTAACTCTAAGTATATAGAAGAAACACACACATTTAATTAGTAGAAAATATTTTTATTATACAGCATTATGAAGAGTATTTGACAAAGGCAGTTATGAGCTAAGGAAAACACTTTTACAAGAAGCTGAACAACTAGTTCAAGCATATACACTGAAGTGAAGAGTTTCTGCCCTTTTGGTATAGGATATGTATGGATACATCTCCAACTTTGAAAAATTATGATATAAGAGCTATTATTCTATTGTATTCAGGAAGTCTCTTAATCATCATAATAATAAGCATTCAGAAAAATAATTTAATCAGTCTTGATATGTTCACCAAATGTCTCAAACCCAAAGCTCAGAACACATTGATATATTATCTGAATAGTTTAAGCAGTTTTCCAGACATAGTCTTACTAAAAAAAGTCTATATTCACAGGCTCTGTGATATCTAGGACATACAGTTGTGAAATTAAGATGTAGTAAAACCTGTTTCACTAATAATAGATAGCATACTTTTTTTTGGCTAGTTTGCCAATGAATGATCCATCTATTAAATGTTTTTTTCAATTGACTTCATTACATTGAAAATATGGAGCCAGAACCCACATTTCTACCATGAGCTCTTTCTATCAAATATACTAGAAAACATTTTTTTAAGGAAAGAAAGTCAGTTGTTGGTATGGACCTAACTACACTTGGCAGCAGACTAAGGAAGGCATCAGAAACACAAACATTCCAACTTAAGTGTTGGTATTAAATTTTAAACAAATGATACGGTGGGAATTTAGAATCTAAAGTGATTTTCTGCTGAGTGTAGAGGAGCTTCAACATGAAGGAAGCAAATTAAAATAGGACTGAACATAAGGTATAAGGAAAAATACTTAAGAGATTAGGATCCATTTCAAAAATAATATAAGAAATCAGAGGAGCAAGAAAAATCACTTTATTTGGGTTAAGAACAGAGGGTAAAAATGAAAGAATTAGACAATAAGTATATGGATCTTCACAAATAACAAGAACAAAGGGAAAGTAAAAGCAGTGAAAATATATGAATAAAACATATCGAAGTAGAAAATAAAAGTGAGAAAGTAAGAAAAAATAACTAGAGAAATTATGAGCCTATTTAGAGATTGATATATACTGTAAGCACACCGAGCTCAGGTAGCTGTGAAAATTCCTTATAGAAAATCTAAAGTAGCCTGATATCTAAATACTGTCATTTTAATCTTACATTTTGATAATGATGTGTTTACAAGTTTATAAAATGAACTTTTTATTAGCCACACTTTTCATAAACTTTTAATGTAACAAATTGTCAAACCACTTCATTAATGATAAATTTCCACATCATAAGATATCTGAAATGTGTCTCTTAGAAGGACTGTATGAGCTACACACGGAAAACATCAAACCACAGCACTCAAACTTCCAAAGACATTCTGTAGATATTAGTGACAGTGACATATAAAACAATACTGGAAAAGAAAAGTATCTATTCTATAGTCAAAACCAATCTTCTAGTTGCTGTTAGATTGACATTACATTGCACAAATTTTATTATTATATGTATACAAGGACACAAGAACACATTCACTCACTAGTTACAGGAACTTCAGTGACAAGAGGAAAGAATTATTTGTCATTTAAGCCAGCAATAAATAGTTGTTATGGAAACAACATTGAGTGCAAAGATGGATTTGATTCTGTAGTACACAGGAGAAACAATGGCACCAACCACACAAACTGCCTGTTTAGTTAGAAGTTCAAATGGTAAATAGTATTTGCTACAGTAAATGGAAGGTGACAATTTTGCCTCCTGGTTTTTCTTTATCTGAACGGCCTCCTTGGCACAAAACACGAGTCTACAAAAGGTCTGCTGCCCCTCTCTAAACAAATCATACTGTGTCTTTGATCCCCAAACCACCAAGAGCCAAGTGTCCAAGAGGGAAGCTACTGGTGACGCCTGACACACTTAAGGACTGTCTTGCTTCTTGTTCTGTCATTTCTCGCACTCCCGATGAAACACCTTTGGGGGTGATTATTTTGCATTTAACTTGTTTTCCTAAATGAAGGAGGAGGGGAAATTACAGCACAGCAGCAGGGTGTGTGTGTGTGGGGGGGGAGTGTTGTCCAGACCCTTCCTCCAATGTGAGACCCCGCAAAATTGCAATTCAGTGGGGAAGCAGTGGTGACCAAAGAGACGAATGCTTGGAACCCTGGTGTCCTGGGGGGCAGCAGGGAGAAGGACAGGAGAGAGTGGAGCTACTGTCACTTCATCTGTCCTCTGCGGGGGAGTTGGAGGGGTGCCTCATCCACCTGCTCTGTCTCTTCCTTGCCCACGGCGACCCTTAGGAGGCAAACAGAGGATGCACTTGACTTGTCCCTTTGCAAGCTAGCAAGCAGCGGGAGCGCAGATCCATGCACGACGGTCACAGAGACAAGCTGCTTCTTTGCTCGGGGTGAGGAGACACCCCTTCCTCCACGCAAGGCTCCGCCGGTGCCCCCCTCCCCCCCTCCGCTTTCCAGAGCAGGCTTTGGCAGATGTTCTAGCCAGGGGAAGCCTGGCCAGGGGGGGTGCTGTGGGTGCAGAAACCCACCCATCCCCAGCTCAGGTCTCGCACTGTGTCCCACCTTCCGCTCCCGTGGGGGGGGTGTCCACCTCCTCCGCAAGGCCCCTCATGACATCTCGAGCTCCCTACAGGGTGGACGAGCTCTGCTTATAGTCCCTCAGGATGACCGAGGCGTAGGAGACATTGGGGGGGCTGCAGAGCACCGACTCGGACACGGGCGAGCTGGGCACGGAGCTGCCCGACGCCACCGAGTCGCGGAAGGGTGACGGCGGGGTGAGCGCGGGCGAATCCTCCGGGGTGGCCTTGCCGGTGGTGGCCCGCAGCTCGTCGTCGTCCTCCTCCAGCTCATCCTCCTCCGTGTTCCCTTCCCGCTCGTACAGGTATTCCTGCAGCAGCTTGAAGCGCTCGCTGCTGTCGTCGTCATCATCGTCGTCGTCCTCCTCCTCCTCCAGTACCGGGGGCGATGCGGGCTCCTCGCCGAAAGTGCTCAGCTGCAGCGGCAACATCTGCAGGTGCTGCGGGGCCGCCGGGGTCACGGAGGCGGGGGCGGCGGTGTACAGGGACCGCACCCCATTCCCGGGGACCCCCGGACCCGCCAGCACCGCGTTGAAATCGGGGATGCAGCCACCGCCTCCTCCACCGCTGCTGCTGAAGTTGTTGGCCACGCCCTGGAGCTGGTCCATCAGGGCTTTGGGCTGTGGTTGCGGCGGCTGCTGGGGGGGTGGGGGCAGGCCCCGGGAAACCCCGGGGTCCGCCAGGAACAGGGGGGTCTCCTCGGCGGTCAGGTGCGTGGGCAGAGGTGGGGTGCCCGGGGACGTGGGCACGCGACGATGCACCACCATGGAAGGGCTGGTAGGGGGACTGAAGGCCACCGGCGGGGCCTCTTCCTCCTCCACGTTGTACAGGGCCTTGGTGCTGGTGTCCGAAAAGGTCAGGCTCTTGCCCGAGCCTTGGTAGCTCTTGGTGAGGGGTTTGATGACGGCCGTTTGGTTGCAGGCCGTCTCGTTGGTCTTCACGTGCACGGAGAGGCGTTGCCACATGTGCTGGCCCTTGGGCACCTGCCTGCCACCGGGTTCAGACCAGGACACAGACTTGCCGTTAGAACTACGAAGGAAATAGAGACAGGGTGATTGGCAGGCGTGCCACGCACGCATCAGAGGCTGGACCGCCGCCGCCACCTCCGAGCTGTCTGCCCCACTTTTTTGTCCCCAACCTGTCATTGAGTGGTCCAGTCACCCAAGCTGCACCCAAGCTGCAGCCCCACTGGTTGCCTCAGAAGAAACTGGTCTATTTCTAAATAGATCTATCATTCCACCGAGTGATATTCTCTCTCTCTCTCTCTCTCTCTCTCTCTCTCTCTCTCTCTCTCTCTCTCACACACACACACACACACACACAC
>JAOXYA010000016.1:5083573-5094995 GCA_028565675.1 Sorex palustris | reverse complement strand
CTCTCTCTCTCTCTCTCTCTCTCTCTCTCTCTCTCACACACACACACACACACACACACACACACACACACACAATGTTGTAGCTCAAAGTAAGCCTTTGAAAAAAGAAAACAATCTTTCAAAGAGGGTAGTTAAAAATAAAAACTTGGTTACATGTGAAGAAAAAACAATGATTGTAACTCTTTTTTTTTGTTTGGGGGTGGGGGGGTTCAGAAATGTTCTGGGCCTGTGTTCAAGGGACCACAGGGACACTCCTGGCTTCAGCGCTAGGGTCTGAGGATGTGGTTCTCTTCCAAACCTGTGGTGGAAGGGACCCTGTAGGTATTGGAGAACACCAGGGTCACATCTAATACTGTTCCTGCGGCCATGCAGTGCCAGGGATGGAGGCAGGGGCGGATGCATGCAATGCATGCATATGTGAGCCCTGTGCTTTCTCTGTAGCCCTCTGACTGTTAGTTCTCAACCACCTTTGCTCTTAGTGCCAGGTACAAATTCAGACCCACATATCAAACTACTCTCAGAGTCCTGTGGTTAGAAAATACATGCCCTCAGTCCAGTTCCCATTCGGACATGCAAGCAAATCCTGTTACCAGACAGAGTGGTTCATTCATGGGTTGCCTGTATGAAAGACAGAAAAGTAGTGATGGAAAAACCCAGCACTGTGCTTCATTGAAATGTTTCAGAGGTTTTGATTTTGTTTTAACACGTATCATTGATCCCAGTTCATATACAGACTCCGATTCACAGTGGCCGGCTTGGATTAACACACTAGGAGCATGAAACTAGGTGTGTTGGAAAAATATATCAAGTCAGAAAACCAACAAAATACAGGTGTCCATGTAACTGCTTTTGTTCTTAGCCAGAGTCTGAGACAAATCAGATGAGATTATAGTTCAGATCAAGCAGAGAATTTACTGAGATGAAGATCCCTCAGGCACTGAGCCTTACTGAAGAAGAATCTTAGCTACCCTCCAGCAGGATTCAGCCTTTTCTCCATGGTTGCCTCTGAAAACCAACTAAAGGCAATATCTCTGAAGAAGAAAAATCTGAGCTGCAGTATATGTATTTATTTCTAATTCTAGTCTGTAGATTGCAATAACCGGTTTTACTTTTGAAATCAGATTATTTTCTCTATAACTATTAGTAGAAGGTGGTATCTTACCATGGCATGCCGTTAATAATGATAGTGTTAATATACTTAAGTTCAGAAATCATTTTTCATTTTTAAAGAGTTTGCTTTATCTCTGTATCCATGAAAATAATAGAGATGCAAAAACAGAGACAGCTCATTTGTGATATCAGAGGGTATAGGGGAAATAAAACATTTCCCCCTCTGAGGTGAATGTATGCAATGTACTAATTTTTTAGCCGAGTCTTGTTGAGATAAATGTAGGAAATGATCAATGGTTAACATTGGCATATTTAGTAACTTTAAAATTAAAGAATAAGTACTTCAAAATGCTGTGTGAATGCAACACCTATGATAAAGATAATGTTTTTGTGTTTCATAGTTTTTAGCTAAACAAATAAAGTGAAAATAGAATTCTCATAGAAATTCTGATATTAATTACATGAAATTCTGGTTATAGAGGTCCTAAGATCCACTGTCCACTGTCTTCCTATTGTTCATCAATTTGCTCAAGCGGGTCCAGTAACGTCTCCATTGTGAGACTTATTGTTACTGTTTTGGCATATCAAATATGTCACGGGTAGCTTGCCAGGCTTTGCCGTGCAGGCAAGATACTCTCGGTTGCTTGCCGGGCTCTCCGAGAGGGGTGGAGGAATCCAACTCGGGTCGGCCGGATTGACTGAGTGCAAGGCAAATGCCCTATCCACTGTGATATCCTCCAGCCCACAGAGGTCATAAGATAAACAGTTAAAATATTGATTTTATAGTTAGGAGATTTAGTTTGTTCATATATCTGAAAAACCATGCTTTACTACAGAATAAAAATGTCAAAATCTTATCTCCAAACTAATCACATAAAAATGAATATTTCACCCAAATATTTGCTAGCTGTAGTTAGTTTTGAGAATGTACAATTGCTTCTAAGCATCTACACTATCTTGTTATACAAGCTTTTGAGTTGAGAAAATTGAACAGAATGGAGCTTTCGAGTAGTAAGTCCATCAGCTAAAAGCAAGAACAGAATCTCCACACTTCCTCTTCTGAGCATGAAATTCTAGGCAAACTCATTTTGAGCTTTCTCAGTCCTCTCCACTCATACAATATCTCTATGTGGATTTATCATTCCTCTGCCTTGTTTAAAAGAAAACTTCCTATTTGGCTCTTGCCTTGATTAAATCAAATATGTTCTAGTAGACAATCTACCTCAATGATTTAAACTCTTTTAAACTGCAGTGGAAATACTTTTCCCTTCCCCCAATACATTCCACTCAGAGCTCATAAGGAAAATCATTAGGGGCTTCGAATCTAGTCAACTGGTAGGCCACATGAAATTCTATGATGAATACTCAGCACCTCATGACATTTGCCTACCATGTTTCCCCACATATGTGTATATAGATACTCAACACTGCCAGGTGTGGACCCCAGAACAATATAAAAAATACACGTCAAACCTTTGAAAATTGGTATTTATTTTCCCACATGTGTTTATAAAAGGGAGTTATATGGGAGATAATTTGCACCTAATTTAAACATTAGACTTATATATCCCAACAAGGCATTGATCTAACCTCCAATGATAGTAGCAAAAGTAAAGTTTTAAAAATCATGTATTCCTGGAACCTACCTTACTCTGTCATCCACTCAAAAACTCATTTAATCACTTAGGCTGATTTTCTCATTGTCCAGGGTTTATGATGGCCTCCTTTTAAAATTAACAGCAATTGTCTTTGTTAAAGATACTATTGACCATCTTGTGTTCAGATAATTACTATTTATGGTTTTTTTCATTGAATCATAGTGAAATACACAGTTACAAAGTTGTTCATAATTGGGTTTAGTCATATAATTTTCCAACACCAGCCTTTCACTTTCTACACTATTTAGTTTTTTAAATCCAATACCAATTTTTCATGTGCCGGGAGAAAATCACCCTGACCATCAACATTCACAAGTTTTCTTTCCCTCAGAGCCTTGCTCCAAATTTACTGTAAAGTATTGTTTAATTAGGAACAGCTCTAATGCTCTAAGGCATTTATCAGACATAAAAATTAGATCTTTTTTCTCAAGAACAAAATTAATTGATTCCTAAGTAAGTAGTAAAAAATGCATCATCTCATAAGAACTGTAGCAGTCTAGAATATGAACTTTAGTCCTTCTGGGTTTATTTTTAACCTGTGATCGCTCACCAGTTTGAATTGTCCATGAATCTATATACATATTAAGCGTTATTTTTAGAGAAACTTAATCATGTATCTCTGTAGATTATTTATAAATGCATGCAAATAGTGTTCTGATAAAGTATGCTGCTAAATAAAAATGTAACCAACTAAATATTAAGAGATTTGTCTTATCTTTTAGTGTTTTTAAGTAAACACTAGTAAACTTGTAATTGCTATTTTAGACTCAGGTAATCTTAATTACTAACTGTGCTTGGTTTGAAAAGGAATTATTCTCTTTGTAAAGGTTGAGAATTTCATTGCTGTGATATTACAAAGAGAAAAATATACAAATGAAAGGAAACAAAAAGGTAACATATGCCTTATTAAAAGACAATCTACCAGGAAATAAGATTTCTATTTAATTCCAGGTAACATTAATGCCTGGTGTTTTAGCCACCAGTTTATTTCTTTTATTGCTTAATTTTATTCAGCTTTTTAATCTTAGAAAATGCATATTGGTCTAGAGATATAATTATCTGACAGGGTGCATGCACAGAAATACACACACATACACACACATTACTCTAATTTCAGAACACAGACTTCAGGTCCTACACAATTTCAAATTTGAAGATTAAAAGGCAGAAAGCTTTTGATATAAGATCTTGGGTGGTTAACCATCTTTATTGATACTGAAGTTATTGGAAGAAATTGTTATTAGACCCAAGAGTAATGAAAGATGGAGAGGCTGCTGTGTACAAAGTGCGCAAAATTAAGCAGGCCTGGGGCTGCAGTTACAGCTACAAAAGGCTGGAGATGGTGCTTTGGTTTCCCTTTCATTAGATAAGTATTGCAATCCCCCCAAACAGAAAACCCAATATTTACAGCACTTTAGAGAATAGTTAGAAGTGGGTGGTGTAAACAGATTAGTATATCTTTGGCATTCAGAGTGATCCTGTCTGTTTTATTTGTTTCAATAAGTACTAGTTACATCTGCAGAGTATACTGCTCTCTGCTCCAGAGAGGTCTAAAACGGGAATAACAGTGGGTGGGTGTTTGAGATCAGGAGGGAAGCATCCCGCACAAGCTGCCTGAGGGAGAAGCTTACACAACACCTGTCTCCCTTCTGTCCAATTCCAGGCTTTGCCATGAGGCTTAATCGCTTCACCACAGAGAGAAGGATGATATCCAGAGAGCATACAGACACGGCAAGACTGTCATGTAAGGTGGGGAGACTCACTCTCTGGAGTCTGAGGAGGTTAGCATGTGTTCTCTCGGAAAGTGAAAATGTAAACAGGAAAAAGTCATTGAGTCCCAGCATGTCAAAATAGAGTCCCTCTGTAAGAACACAAGCCAAACCAGAGGATTACAGGCTGTTTGACTGCAGCCTTGCAGGGATATCTAGGATGGGAGATTTTTCCAGGAAAGGGTACTACAATCCCCAGAGAGACTCTCCAAAAGCAATCACAGAGATGAAGGCAGGCGTGTCAGTGTCCAAACAGCTCACTCCTACCTGCTCTCGCCTTCAGGAAACTGGAACCAGTAGGTAAATCCTCCCCAAACTTTCCAAATTAGTCTTTAATATAAAGGACTCCCAGTGATTTCAGTTTTACTTCTTGTAAACATTCCCCCAAAATCCACCCTGCATATTATATATATGCACATATATACATATATTTATATTTTCTGGCAGCTTATCTCAACATAATTAAAATTTCTCACCTTTTGACTCACCACTAGTTGTAAGGTAGAGAATCTCTGAATGCATTACTGAAGATAAACACTTTCTGATTACATGACAACTTGGTAGATTCTGCTGATGGCAAAATATAAATAGCACTGTGAGTTTCATCCTCCCTTTTGGTTCTAATCTTATGATAAGGTAGTCAGGGAACTACTTGGCTTGCTGGAATTTGTAATATTCAGATTCTAAATGTATAGTTTTTTCATACTCTTTAGATGGTAAGCATATGCTGCAGGATAAAAGTCAATTTGAAAAAAAATAAGTTTGCCTTTTTTATTTGCTTCAGTGCCTCATCATATATTGTTATTATTATCATTGCTATTATTGGTACTTTTGGTGGATAAAACTGAGATCTTCACACATGTGAAGTCTGTCCTATACCAATGAGTCATACATATCTCTGACTATGGTTTGCTAATTAAGGCACATGCTTTATTTGATACATAAATCCCTCCCCCCCAAGTCAATCACAAATGAAATAACCTCACCAAAGTCAACAGAACATAAAAGGTTCCATAATTTTGGTGCAGGTCTATGGCCTATGGCTGAGAAAATTTTATAAACATTTCTGATAAAGAGAAGAATTCTAATGGTTGCTCATTATTTTTTCAAGTACCTTTAAATAAGCTTTCATTTTAAGGTTACTATCTATCATGATTACTGGCTAGTGAAAGAAATTCTTTTTTAAACTTTCATTATTATTTATTTTTTGAGCTACACTCTGCAGTGCACAGGGCCTACTCCTGGCTCTGTGCCCAGGGATCACTCCTGATGATGCTCCGGTGAACATATGGGGTACTGGGGATTAAACCTAGGTTGGTCATGTCCCAGGGAAATGTCTTACCTTCTATAATATATCTCCAGCTTGCATAAAAGAAATTCTTATGACAAAGTTGATTAAAAATATGATAATGGTGCAAGAGCATTATTATAGCCAAGTTATACCGGGGGTAATTATATTCCTTCAGAAGGTGGAGGGCCGGACTCACACCAAGCACTGCACAGCACCCCCCCCCGAAAGGGGGGCGGGGGAACAGAGACAGCACCACGGGGAGGCTGCAGCCCAGGTTGGACCCCCAGCTCCATGCACGGCCCCCTGAGCTAGCCAGGCATGGGCCAAAAGCAGAGTCGCAAAGACCCTTAAGCGGCCGGAGCAACAGCACGGCTTGCCTTGCACGCAGCTGACCTGGGCTCAGTCCCAGCATCCCCGAGGGTCCCCCAAGGACCACCAGGCGGGACTCCTGAGGGCAAGGCCAGGAGTCACCCCTGAACACTGCTGGATTGGCCCAAAAGCAAATAAAAGATTACTCTGACAAGGACTAAAAGGGCTGGGGTGCTTCCGCAGGAGGAAACACAACATATCCTGGACAGCGCCGCAGCGGGAGCACAGGGCCAGGATCCTCCTCCGTCTGCCGGCACGTGGGCGCCGGCCGAGCTGGGGCAGAGGTGGGGGAGCCCGGCCGACCTCCCACATTCTCCTTCCCCCAGCAGGAGAGGAGCTGGGCCCGGGCTGGGAGGAACGGCAGGAAGAGGAGCCACAGCCTGCGGCATCTCCCGGGGAGCCACAGCCCAGCGCACACGGCAACTCAGTCGCCCAAGCACTGTCAGGAGCGAGCCCTAAATAAATAAATACAAAAGAAATAAAGCCCAAGGGCCTGCGGCACGGGGCCAGAAAGCAGCCAGGCGGCCCAGGAAGGACGAGGAGAGGTGACCGCACCCCCGCACCCCTGCAAGCAGCTCAGCCGTCAGCCCGTCAGCCCGGCAGGAGGCCGCGAGCAGCACCAGGGCCATGAGAGTCCCCAAGGCACCAACGCAGAACAACTGAGCGCACACACAACCTAGCAGCCCAGGCGAGGGCCTGGGGGCCACCCCCAGGCAGGGGAGGGAAGGGCAGAGGGCAGAGGGGAGTCAGGCCCCGCTGGGCAACCCCCGTCGGGCTCTCAGCGATGCTGGAGGCCCCTGAGCTTCCCACTTCCCCGGAGAGGGACAGAGAGCCCCCCACAACGGCCCACGCTGCACCGTGACGAGGCTGGAGAGAACAGGCCTCCTGCCTGTGCCACGGCCAGCCCAGGCGTGCACCCACGCACACCACCTGGAGTGATCCCCGGGAAAGAGCCAGGAGCAAACCCTGAGCACACAAGAAGGAAAGAATCAACATGGAAATCAATAAACCTGGGGCTGGAGCGAGGGCACAGCCGGGAGGGCGTTTGCCTTGCAGGCGGCCGACCCAGGTTCGAATCCCAGCATCCCATAGGGTCCCCTGAGCACTGCCAGCAGTGACTGCTGAATGCAGAGCCAGGAGGAACCCCTGAGCATCAATGGGTGTGACCCAAAAAGAAAAAAGTCAATAAACCCATGATGATGGTGTGCAGGATCCAAACGGCCACAGGAGGGGCCGGCGCAGTGGTGTGGCGGGGAGGGGCTCGCCCTGCACCTGCTAACCCGGCTCCATCCCCGGCACCCTGGAGGCTTCCCCTGGCCTGCCAGGAGCGAGCCCTGAGGACGGCGGGGGTGGGCCCCAAAGCAACCGAGATGGATACCAAGCGGGCGGGAGTCGGAGGGGAAGGACCCACCCGGCACCCACGCGGTCCCCTTAGCTCTGCCGGGAGAGACCCCTGAGCACCGCTGGGAGGGCCACCCCCAAAGCAGGGCACAGGAAACGCTCAAGGAATCCGTAGCTTCCCCAGCTGAGAGAGCGCCTCGGTGGGCGTCAGCTCTGCGAGCAACGCCGGCTTCTGGCGAAGAGACGACGAGGTGCCATGCAGGGCAGGGCGGTTCAGTTACTCCCCGTGAACTTGGGGAACAAAACTTAGGACACAAACCGATCTGAATGGAACGAAAGCAAACCGGCTTCCTTCCTCAACACACCAAGGCGGCCGAGGAAGAGTCGCGGGGACGTGTCGCTTCCCCGTCACCAGCACCGGCCAGTGGGCACGTGTGTGACCCCCATCACGAGCTTAGACGCCCCCCCACCCCGCGCTGCACCCAGCACCCCTGGGGGAGGCTGAGTAAGAAGGGTTGGGGCCCCTCCCATTACCCGGGAAGCTAAGAAACATTTTCAAAGGAGCCGGCAGAAACCCCGAGGGACGGGGACCAGGGTCCAGCCTGGGAAGGCCAGTCCCGTCCCCCGCACCCTGCACTGACGGGGGCGGGCGGGAGCAATCTCCTCTCGACCAACAGCGGGTGACTGCATAGTTGTCTCTCATTCCCTAGAGCACAGAGGGCCCGAAGGGGGGCGGGGGCAGAGCTGCCGTGACCACCCGGGCTGGGCCTCCCACACCACACAGGGCCCCGCCCCCGTCTCGGGTGTGACCCCAAGCATAGAGCACAGCAAGCCTCCAAAGCAAAACAGGAAAAAGCAAAACCCAGTCCAGGGTTCTTTCATAAGGGGAGATGGAGTTTGGAAATGGCGCAAACAACACAGTCTACGCTCTGAAGCTAAACAGACACACGTTAATACAACTACACAACCAGAAAAAATGATTCTGCAGGGCCTGCTACCCTGGAACACCTGTCTGTCTCTTTTTCGGTCTGTTTCAGGCCACCACGCGTGGTGCTCAGGGCTGACCCCTGGCTCTACGCTCCGGGGGCCAGACGGGGTGCCGGGGACTGAACCCGGGTCACCACGTCCTGACCCGCTGCTACCCTGTATCTGCCCAGCCCCACAGTTGCCCCTTCTTAAGTAAATCATCAAATGCCTAAGTTCCAACCTCTCTTGCTAGACCATGATTTCCTGGGGGTGGGGTCTGTGTTCCAGGCCCAACTGCAAAGCCCACCAGGAACAACTCAGAGCAGAGCTGGGGGGGCCTGAACACCAGGTGCGGCCCCTATAAAAAAAAAATTCAAGATGGAGCAATAGCACAGCAGGGAGGGCGTTTGCCTTGCACCCGGCCGACCCAGGTTCAATTCCCAGCGTCTCACAGGGTCCCCCGAGCACCGCCAGGAGTAATTCCTGAGTGCAGAGCCAGGAGTCAGCCCTGAGTATTGCCGGGTGTGACCCAAAAAGCAGAAGAAGAAAAAAAAAATCCAAGAGCGCCCAGGAGAGCACAGCAGGAGGGCACTGGCCTCAGGCAGCCGACCTGAACCCCACCCCCGGCTCCACACAGGGTCCCCTGAGTCCCACCACCAGGGAGCCCCGAGCAGAGCCAGGAGGGACTCTGAGCACCTCCAGCTGTGCTTCCCCCACCCCCTGCAGATCAGCTTAGACTTAAACCTGTCTCAATCGAATTAAATTCTAGCAGCTGCCAGGAGAGTGAATCAAAGCTACTTAAGAACCAGTGATCTGCAGGCTCCTTTTGGGGGCTGGGGGGGGGGATTTGAGGGTCCAGCAGGCTGTGCTTGGGATGGGTCCAGCGCTGCCCTCGGGAACCACCCTGGCTGTGCCGAGGGCTGGCAAGACTGAGCCCTTGCTCCGGCCTCTCAGCATTATTTTCTGACTCTAACTGTCAACTGAACATAAGAAGTAAGTTGACAATTCCCCAACCTACATTGGAATGCTGAGTCAGTCTTTTGTCCAGAGCTCTTCAAAATTGTATCTGGGCAGAGAGATAATACAGCAGGTAGGAGGGCACTGGCCTTGCACACGCTGACCCGGGTTTGATCCCCAGCATCCCGTTTGGTCCCATATGGAGTCGGAGCAGGGAGCGATCAGGAGCAAGTGATCCCTGAAGGCAGAGCCAGGAGTGACCCCTGAGAACCACCAGGAATGGCCCAAACACACACACATGCACACACACACACGCACACACGCACACTTGCATCAGTCTTAGGAATGTATTATATTCACTGTTACCATTTAAATAGTCTACTTAAGGGGCCAGAGCCTTAGTGCTGCCGGCAGGGTGCTGGCCCTGCACAGAGCAGAGCCAGGTTAGATCCCCAGCATCCCACATGGTCCCCCCACACCACCAGGAGCATCCAATATGGTCCCCCAGACACCACCGGGTTCGATTCCCAGCATCTCATAGGGTCCCCTGAGCACCGCCAGGAGTAATTCCTGAGTGCAGAGTCAGCCCTGATCTGAGCACTGCCAGGTGTGGACCCCAAAAAACAACTCTACACAAGTTTATTCTTTTTTGGGGGGGGGTCACACCCGGCGATGCACAGGGGTCACTCCTGGCTCTGCACTCAGGAGTTACCCCTGGCGGTTTTCAGGGAACCATATGGGATGCTGGGAATCGAACCGGGGCCGGCCGCGTGCAAGGCAAACACCCTATTCGCTGTGCTATCTCTCCAGCCCCCTACACAAGTTTATTCTTACGTATGCAAATATACATATGTGTGTGTGAATAAATACATAAGTGAAGTCAAACTGCCAGATAATTCTAACACAAGTAACAAAACTAAGAAACTGAGTGGAACCTGGAAACCCAGTTGCTAGTAATCCGTCTTTTGTATGTGCACATGTCTCATTTGGATTTTTGGAAACGTAGCTGTGCTGCCAACTTCGCAAGTCTCCCAGCAGGGGGGCACCACACAGAGGCCACCAGCCGGGCTAAAACACCGAGCGTGTACTAAATACATCAGGGCCGACCCACGAGGCTGATGTCAGAAGCTCACGAAGCATCCTCCAAATAATCAGAAGAAAAAAAGAAATTTAAGACGGAGAGCTGGAAGCACAAGGGTGGAATTGTGAAAGTTCCGTTTCATTCCTATTTTTCTGTCAACCAACTTCCAGAGCCAGAACATGAAATCTTCATGGTTCCATTTGCTCTGCCCCTACCCACAAGCCCGTGTCGAGTTCCGCGATCACCACGCCACCTCTGTCCCTAGTGCGGCCCCAGCCAGGGCTCTGACACAGTCACAGTAGCGGGGAGTGCAGCTCCACCAACCTCGCGTTCCTTCGTTTATTTTTAACAGTAACAAAGCGTGCCAAGTCACCTCCGGAACCAGATGCCAAAACACGATCCTCTGAAGAGAAACAAAAACTTTTCACTAGGAGACACTTGCGGCTCTGGCTCTTTTAAATTGTCATTTTCCGTTTCTGCACCTAAATCGTCTTATAAAAACCGCTGCCACCATCCGACGAGCCGCGTCGCCCGGCCAGATCCAAAGCCACTGGGCAAAGTGAGAACCTTCCCCGTCCTCCTGGCGAGGCGGGTGAGGGACCACCAGGGCCCCCAGCAACCCCCCCACACACACACACACCCTGCAGCCGAGCCACAGAACAGGAAGCTCCCAGGCTCTCGTGCAATTTCTCCCAGGCAGGGTGCAGGCATGCACGCACACACACACACACACACACACACACACACACACCCCACACACACCAGGCAGGGCACACACACACCCCATCAAAAACAGACATCACACACACACACACACACACACACACACACACACACACCCTCAGGCCAGGGGCCAGCGCGATAGCACTGTGGGTAGGGT
>JAOXYA010000016.1:5032609-5052540 GCA_028565675.1 Sorex palustris | reverse complement strand
AGGGTTAGGGGTAGGGGTAGGGTTGGGTTAGGGTTAGGGTTGGGGTTGGGGTGAGGGTGAGGGTTAGGGGTAGGGGGAGGGGGAGGGGGAGGGGGTGGGGGGGGGGGGGGGGTGGGGGCAGGCAAGGATGAGTGCAGGAAGGGGTGAGGGGTGGGATGCAAGCAGGGGTGGGGTGGAAAGTGGACAGGGGTGGGGTGAAGTGAGGGCAGAGGTGATGGGTGGGGGGTGGGTGCGGGCAGGGCTGGGATCTTCAGATAGGAGTGTGGCCCCAGGAGCAGCTCTGAGCAGGCAGTGGACAGGGGTGTCCATAGTGAGCATGCCTCCTGGGTCCCATCAGTCCCTTCCAGCCAGCACTCTCAGTCTCAGGAGGACCAGGAGGACCAGGGAGATGTGGACAGGATCATGAGTGGGCCTGGTGTTGCTCCAGGGGCTTTCCCACCTGTCCTCCCCAGGACATGGTGGCCGGGATGTGTCACTGGGACGTGGCGGCCAGGGTATGGTGGCAGGGACATGGCCTGGATGTGCGGCCAGGGGGTGGTGACTGGAACGTGGTGGCAGGGATGTGGCCGGGATGTGACCTGTGCTCTGCGGGGACAGGAAGGAGGGCCCTGCCCTCACCGGCCGGGGCTGTGGGGAGCACCGTGGGGGCCCCGGCTCAGGGATCCCAGCCTAGCCAGGAGGGCTCAGAGAAGCGGGGCAGCTCTGAGAACCCTCTGCTCTGTGGCGCGGGGCTCCAGTGCTCACCCCAGCCAGGAGTTGAGCGGGGCCCAAGAGGCCACTCACCACACAATGGCCAGCCGGGGGATGGTGAACATGAGTGCTGGCTCATAGTCGTCGATCATGTCCTGGGTGAGGTAGCCGCAGTCCAGAGCCCTGGGGAGGGGGGGGGGCACAAGCTGGAAGCCTCATCCAGTGAACAGAGGGGCCGCCCCACACTCTGGGGCCAAAGAAAGGTGCTTCCTGCCCTCCCCCATTGGGCAGCAGAGGGGGCACTGCCCGCCTCACCTCTCCACCGTCTCACAGAAGAGCACGATGACTTCCTGCTGCGCATAGTACTCCCGCGGGGACTTGACGGGAACCATGGCTGAGACATAGCTGCGGAGATGGCGGCGAGTAGGCTGGGACCACCAGGGCCATGTGGCTGCTTCCCTGACTATGGCGGGGCCCGGTCGGGGACACTGGGGGTGGCCTCTAGTCTTAAAAATCAAAGGCCCAGGTGGTACCTGATGAAGCCTCCTGGCCCCAGCCCTACCTGCAACAAAGGGGGGTGGGCTGTGTGCCTGAAGGGGGAACCCAGGGCGTCCGCTGAGGGCACCAGGCAGGTGGCACCATCCTTGGGGTGTCTGAGTCTGGCCCTTAGGAGACCAGAGGGAGAAGGCATGGGCCTGGCACGTTCCTGCTCCTTCTGGGACCTCTAGACACAGACGCCAGCCCCTCCCAAGTGTGACCCCCGTGGGACAGCTCCCGGAGCTGGGCTTGAGAGGGACAATACCCCAGCAGACTCCCACAGCCACGCAGGGGGACGAGTGTCCCAGGCCCACCTTGTCCTAGATCCCGCCCCAGTCGTGCCCAGACATGCTGTGGGGCACGGGCAGGGGGGACAGACATGGGGCTCAAAGGGCCCCCATGATCATTGTGAAGGCCCGTCGTGACCACTGTGAGGGCCTGCCATAACCACCGTGAGGGGCACCCATGACCATCGTGAGGGCCTGCCGTGACCAGCCTGAGGGCCCCCGTGACCGCCATCCACAGTTCACCTGAGCTCAAACTCAGCAAAGAGTACGTCAAAGTGGCGCAAGGCCTCACGCATCTTCTCGGTGTAGGTGCCCAGGTCCCGCAGCGCCTGGTCCCGCAGCGCGCCGCGCACGTCCTCCAGGCTGCGTGTCAGCTCCTTGGCCAGGGGCCGCATGGCCAAGCTCTCCAGCTCCCGGTTCATGATGATGGAGCCTGCGGCCAGGCACTGCAGGAGTGCCAGATCACTGCCACTGCCATGTGCCGCCCACCCCTCCGTGGGCAGGGGAGGGGGGTGCAGCCCCAGGGTCCCCCTGCCCTGGGCCCCACGGGCAGCATGAGATCCATGGACACTGCCCCTGCCCACAGCAGCTCCCCAACCCCACTCTAGAGGTGACAGAGGGACACTGTCCCCCAACCAGGCAGCTCCTACGTGGGCAAGAGCAGAGGGGTGGAGTGGGGGAGAGGTGGGCAGCAGGCACCAGGAAGTGTGGAAGATAAACGGGGGCTCCTGGGGTTGACGCAGAGATGGAGCAAGATGGGGCTCCCGCACCCCAACTGTGATAGGTGCGGGCAGGAGCCACTGGCTGGGGCAAGCTGTCATCTCATGCCTCAGCTTCCCCATTGGGTTGGGAAAGGCTGAGGTTGGTGTCAGAGTCCCCCGGGCAGCCCCACGCAAGTAGGCGCCCAGGGACAGACAGGCCCTACCTCGGCCCCGAACCACAGCTGGCCGGCCAGGCTGTCGTGCCGGACCTCCTCAGGGAACTTGACGCAGAAGTCCCTGGGGGCGCGCTCCTGCGGGATGCAGACGTCCATGATCTGGTTGATGATGGTCAGCACGTTGTCCTGCAGGGAGGGGGCGCTGAGGCTGGGCCACGGCCCGGCATGTGCACATGCCTGCTCAGGGCCCATGGGCTCCCTCCCCCGCAGGTCTGCTGGGGCCCGCCACCTCTGTGCTCGCCATTGGGCGCCTGGGGCCTGGCCTTTGGGGGTGGCATTGCTGAGGCCTTGCAGAGAATGGAGCCTCCAGCGAGCACCCCAGGGATACCCGGGGCTGTCCAGCCTCAGTGGGTCGCAGGATGCAGAACCAAGGCCCCAGCACCTCAGAGGCAAGTGTCCTGATGATGGACATGGTGATGACCAGGCCCTGCCCCTGTGGCCACTAGGGCGGGGCACCAAGGCCTTGCTGACACCTCAAGGTACCCAGTTCCACAGTCCCTCCCTGTCAGACACCCCGGACTGCCCACGCCTCCACACCAACTCTGTGACCCCTCTCAGCTGTTGCCCCACAAGGGCCAGGCAGGCACGGCTGTGGCATCTGAGGTGCTGGGCTGGCGCCAGGCAGAGCCCTTGAAACGGCGTCCAAGAGACCAAGGTGCAGGGAGGGCGGAAGATATGAGGCGGGTGGGGTGGGATTTCCTGAGATGTTCTCTGGGGTACAAAAGAGTGAGGGGCGGCACCCTGGCTCCGAGCTATGGATGGGACTGCCAAACCCAGGAGGGGTAGGCTACGGTCTCAGGGGGTGATCGTCTGGGGGTGCAGACGCCTCAGCACTGGCCCCACCTGGCAGGAGCGGAACTGGCTGACAAGCAGAGTGCAGCGCTGCGGGTCCTTCCGCCCGTCCAGGCTGTCCAGCTCCGCGGCCACCTGGGTCAGTTCCTCATCGGCATAGTAGAACTGGGCGAGCAGCTGCGGGTCGGACCTCTGTGGGGGAGGACAGCGGACAGTGCAGGGTCCTTCCCATCCCCAACACCTTAGCACTCCAAGGGCAAGCACCCAAGGCTGGGTCCCTGCGGCAGGCCCGGACTCCAGGAGTGGGTCAGCAAGGAGGGCCACCAACCATGGGAGTCAACAGAGGCAAATGAGAAACCCCACCCGTGTCCCAGAATATTCTCCACCCAGTTCCCCCAGTTCAGGAGCTCCCACAGCACCAAGCAGGAGGTATTTTCTCAGAGGGTTTGCCCTCAGGACACAGAAGCTCTGGTCCTGGAACACCATCCTGAAACACCACGCAGGACGCCCAGGGGTGGACGGGCCTCTGCCTGCAGGACGCCCCAGGGCCATGCTGTCCAGGGGAGGATCCAGAGTGGCAGACTCGAGGTCCCCAGCACGCCCTAACCCTGGGTCGCACATCTGCCCTCTCTGTGCTGAGGGCGTCAGGGGCTGGGGTGTAGGCAATGGGGCCAGGAGGAGAGTGGAGCCAGCCCCGGGCATAGACTCTGGGCACACAGGGTCTTCACACCTGGAGCAGAAGGAGCACTGGACATGGGGGCAGTGGGGGCCGGAAGGGGGCGCACCTCCCCGGCCTGGTGCCAGCAGGTAAAGGTGCCGGGAGCAGGCCACTACCCTCAGCATCCTCCCCCAGCACAGGGCTGGGGCCTCAGGCCCACCATTCTGGGACACAGCCAGGCTGCAGACTCCTGGAGCACTCTGGCAGCTCAGCTCGGGGACCTCAAGGGCGTGGCTGGGATGTGGCCCCACAGGGGCCACAGCAGTGGAGCACATGCCCCGGGGCAGAGGCAGCCTATGACAGACACAGGCAGCCTTTTTATAGCCGGAAAACAACCAAAAATACCTTCCAGGGCTCACGTGGCCGCCGCCGTGCTGAGGGGCAGATGACTCAGGATGCAGGCTCAGGTAGCTGGGGGAGGCGGCAGGCACAGGGACGGGTGGGCCTGTAGGGTCGGGGCCTGCTGCCTTCCCCCCTCCAGAGCATGCCCCACAAGGGGCCCAAGCGGCCATATGATGTTTCCAGAGGCTTCTTACTGCGCCCCCAGGGGCCTTCATCTTCCTGGGCCTCCATGGGGCTCCAAGACCGGTGCCTGGGGCACCTTCCACTGCACTGCTGGTCCTCCCTTCCCCGGAGGTCCAGGCAGATTTCTGGGGACAGCCCCCCAAAGTCCCAGCATCTCCCACAGCCGAGCTGAGTGACCTGGGGTCTGTAGCCCCCAGCAGAGGCAGAGAAGATGGGGTCTGACGAGGGTAAAGCCCCTGAGAGCACCCTGAAGGGCGGAAAGAGAGGCACAACATGCACGCACGGGGGTCGGGGGAGGGCCAGCACAGCTGAACGGACAGAGGGACAGACACCGTGAGCCCTGGCCGTGCTGAACCTGCTCCGGCCCCTAACTCAGCTCAGATGTGAGGGTCTCACATACCCAGAGGGACAGAGTCCCAGCATGGCCCCCAGGAGCCTGCCTCTTCCCTGCCATGTGCCCGGCTCAGGATGCCGGACGCGTCAACGGGAAACCTGGGTGCTCCATGCAAAGGAATGGACCCAGGCCTCTTTCTAACGCTGTGCCCGGAAGTTAAATCAAGCAGATTAAAGCCGTGCTGTCAGATCTGAGTCCATAAGGGCAACAGATGAAAACGTAAGAAGAAACCTCCATGACACTGAAGATAAAGTCACATTCAAGGGTGAAGTACCACTGATCAAGTGCAAGTAAAGATGACAAATCGGAGGACAACACACATATTGGGAGAAATTTTTACTAGTGTTGAGTCATCTGATAAGGAGTTAATAGCTAAGATAGATAAGGCATTGGTAGAACTTTACAAGAAAAATACATCCAACACCATCAAAATATGGGGAAAACAGCTGAACATAAACTTCCTCAATGAAGAACTACAAATGGCAAAAAAAGTATGAGAAAGTGCTCTATATCACTAACCATCAAGGAGATGCAAATCAAACAACAATGAGACATCATCTCAAGCCACAGAAGCTTGCACACATCAAAAAGAACAAGAACAACCAGTGCTGGCGCAGATGTGGGGAGAAAGGGACTCTCCTTCATTGTTGGTGGGAATGCCAAGTGGCCCAGCCTTTCTGGAAAACAATATGAATATTCTTCAAAAAACTAGAAATTGAGCTTCCATATAACCCATTAACACCACTCCTGGGAATATGCCCCGGGGTCCAAAAACTCACAGCAGTAAAGCCATCTGCATGTCTATGTTCATTGCCACACTGTTCACAATAGCCAGAATCTGGAAGCAACCTGAGTGCCTGAGAACAGACGAGTGGATAAAGAAACTATGGCACATCTACACAGTGGAATACTACACAGCCAGCAGAAAAAAAATGAAGTCATGAAATTTGCTTATACATTGCAAATGGATGCACATGGAGAGCATCGTGCTGAGTGAAATGAGGCAGAGGGAGAGGGACAGGCATAGAATGATCGCACTCACTTGCGGAATATAAAAAAACAAAACATGAGAATAAAACGCAAAGAAAACAGAAGCAGGGGTCAGGAGGGCTGGTCCGTGTGTGGGGTAGGGAGACCAGTTAGGACAGAGACAATGGTAGACAGACGCTGTGACAATGATCATTAGAAATGATCACTCTGACAAGAACTGGGTACTGAAAGGAAGTTAAGCGATATGACGACGTCCCTTCAGTAATGGTATTGCAAACCACAGTGCTACAAGGGGAAAAGGGGGGAAAAGAGACAGAACAAAAGTGCCTGCCACAGAGGCAGTCTAGGACAATGGTGGCGGAAACGCACCCTGTTGGAACACTAAGACTGAAACCCCATCAGGAGCAACTTTGTAACTGTGTATCTTATGGTAATGCCATTAAAAAATTATTTTTAAAGATGTATCTTTATTTTTTATTGTTGGTTTTGGGTCCACACCCCTGATGCTCAGGGCTGACTCCTAGCAGGACGGGGGGACCACCATGGGTGTCGGGATCGAACCCAGGTCAGCAGCATGCAAAGTCAGCGCCCTTCCCACTATACTATGGCTCTGGCTGAAAGAAGCCTTTTAACAGGGGCAGTTCTGTGGCAATTATTCTGCCCCCCCGACACACACATACCTCTGTCCACATCCAGCATGTTTCTGGCCTGTGAGAAGCTACTGGTCTCCAGCACTAGCTGTGCATGAAGCCACCAGCTGCTCCCAAGCCCCACCCCCCCCTCCGCCAGCCCCTGCCCCAGCTGGGTTCAGCTCTGCAGTGGCTCATCACTTGAGCCTTGAGAAGGCACCTGGTGGGGGGGGGGGGGCAGCCTCAGGGAGCAGCGTGGGGTCACTCCTGGTTCCACTGTGACCAAGTCTCAATGTCTGCAGGAGGCCAGAGAAAGCTGGGTGGAAATGGAGGGTTGTCTGTGCCAAGGACAATCACTGCGGCAGTGCAGGGCACCCCAGGGGCCACAGAGCACAGGTCTGAGTCCACCAGAGTGAGGGCCACAGTGGGGCAGCCTGTATGAAGAATGGCCTGAGGGCCTCATGTCTGGGTCCCAGGAATATGGGGTGTCCCTTACCCAACTGTCCCCGCACAACGACCTCCACACACCTGAGGAGCAGGAAGGCCATGAGCCCCAAGGACACTGCCTCTGCTAATGCCAGGCCAGGGGCTACATGTCCAATTGTACCCAGGCCAAGGGCTACAACGCGCCCGACTATAGCCAGGCCAGGGGCCACACACGCCCGACTGTACCCAGGCCGGGGGCCACGTGTCCAACTGTAGCCAGGCCTGGGGCCACGCGCACCCCACTCGACTGTACCCAGGCCAAGGTCCCAGCACACTCAACTGCACCCAGGCTAAGGGCCACACACGTGCCCGACTGTACTCAGGGCAGGGGCCACACACGCCCCACTGTACCCAGGCCAGAGGTCACTTGTGTCCGACTGAGTGGAGGGTCGGGCCTATGTGTGTGTCCTGAACAGGGACTGCCGCAGCTCCCAGTCCAAGTGCAGAGGCTTGTCCCACAGCAATGAACCTGAAAGGCTCAAGGGGCTCCCAGGTGATGCATGTGGGATGCGGGCATGGGGTGTCCTGAAACACGCGTGGGGGATGCGGGCATGGAGATGCCCTGAGAACACACGTGTGGGATGCAAGCACGGGGGGCCCAGAACACACAGGCGGGATATGCATACAAGGGGACCAGAGAACACGCGTGCGGGATGCAGCAGGGTTGGGCTTCAGGCCTGGGTGGGGCAGGACTTGCAGTGTGGCGAGGATCTGGCCTTGAACTCCATCCCTAGCCCACATTAGGGGCTCCTGAGACCACAGGGTCCCACGAATGAGGTCTCCTGAAGCGTGACTCTGACCAGGGACAGCACCCTCCAGGCTGAGCCAATGTGGGGGCGGGCACGGGGCCTGAGGGAGGCGGAGTCAGTGTGTGGGCCTCTCCCTGCCCATAGGGCATCTCCATGGGCAAGGGAAGACTACCAGCCTTGGGCAGAGAGTGCCCTCTGACCTCTGACCTTGTCGCCAATGCACCCCAGAGGTGACAGTATCAGGACAGGACCCTGAGCGGAGCTGCACGAGGCACAGCATCAACAGCTGGTGACGTGGGAGCACTGAGATTAGGAGCTGGCTGGGGACACCTGTCAGGGGCGGCAGCCGGCCCCACTGACTCAGGGCTGGGCTGACTACACGTCCTCCCCAGCCCCATGCCTGCTCCCCCAACACCCACGACTCTGAGGTCCCACCAGGCCACCCCTGGCAGCCAGGCCAGCAGGAAACCCCAAAGTTGGGCACGGCCTGCCCGCTCAGCAAGGACAGGGTCCCACCCTCTCGGCCCCCCCCCCTCCAGGTCTCAGTGTGGGGCCTACCCCCCAACCTGGGAAACCATCAGGGTCAGGAGGGTCCTCAGAAAGGAGATGGCGCTCCTGTGGCCATCTGGGTGCTGCCCCACCAGAGTCCATCCGGCTGAGGCTCACCCCTCCCTCCCCTACCTTAGGGTCTCAGTGACCTCAGACGGGCCGTCTGCAGCCAGCCTCTGTCTGTCCATCCGTCCGTCCACCAAGCTCTGTCGCTCCAGCCTCTCTCCCCCTGACTTGCTTTTCCTTCTGGAAGAATCTGGAGCCCATCAGCAAGGACCAGGTCAGCCCCTTCTCTGCCCTCAGCTGCAACGCCTGACCCTGCCTGGCTCCTACCCCCCCAGGGGGCAGCGGCCCAACATAGGCCTCGGCAGTGGCCCTGAGTACAGCACCTGCTACCTGCCCCCCTCCCCCTCCCCCTCCTGCTTGAACTCCCTTCGCCCTCCCCCATCTTGCTTGTGCTCCCTCCTCCGGTTTCCTCCTCCTCCTTATACGGCCCCTTCCCCACATGCTCCCCCTCCCCCTCCTCGTGCTCCCTCGCCTCCTCCTTGTGCTCTCTCTCTCCACAGCTGCCCCGCAACCCTTGTCCCCTTCCTATTCTTCTTTTTCTTCCACCCCCATCCTCCTCTCCTCCCTCTCCCCACTCATCCTCCTCCTGGCCCCTCCTCTTTCATGCTCCAAGGCCCACAACACAGGCCGGAAAACTTCTCCCATTCTTGGCTGCATGGACGTGCCCCCACACCCACCCGCCACAGAGGAGCCAAGGCAGAGGGGCTGAGCAGGCCAGCACCTCACAGGACACGCCCAAACCAAGCGTGTGGCACCCACACTCATGATCCCTTAGTCTTGCCCTGGGCCTTCTCCCCTGCTGACTCAATGTCCACACTCTGTCCCTGAGGGCCAGGGTAGGTCCAGCAGTAGGCGCTCACGTTGATCCCCGGGAGAGGGCCCCAGCACAACCACTGTGGCCCCCTAGAAACAAGTTCTTGAGGGGCTGTGGAGACAACCCAGAGGGCTGGAGCCTCTGCCCAGATGCGAGGCCTGGGCCCTGGGCCCTGCTGCCACAGCACCGACCCCTCACCAGGCTTGGCAGCCAGGCCCTCCAAGCACTCCTGGGCTCCCCAGAAAAGGAATTAATGTTCTTGAAGAGCTCAGCTCACAGGCTGCCACATGGGAGGCCCTGGTTTGATCCCAGAGTCACCAAAAGACCCCCCACCCCACTCAGGTGGGCTGATGTACAGCGATGGACTGGGGACATGGGGGAAACAGTGGCTGTGCAAAGTCCTGCAGAGAGAAGAGCCCCCACCCCCCCAGCAGTGAGGGGAGCTGGGGAGCCCCAAGTGGCATTTCTAGGGCCGCTCGCAACAGCCCCGGCACTCACCTGAACCAAAGGAACCAGCATCCATCCCACAGAATCCAAACCCAGGGCACACCCCTCCCTCAGGCCCAGGACCCCAGCACCCCTCTCTCCCTCGGGCCCGGGGCCCCAACGCCCCTCTCTCCCTCAGACCCCGGACCCCAGTGCCCATCTCTCCCTCGGGCCCAGGACCCCAGCGCCCCTTCTCTCTCTCAGACCCGGGACCCCAGCACCCCTCTCTCCCTCGGGCCCGGAACCCCAACGCCCCTCTCTCCCTCAGACCCCGGACCCCAATGCCCATCTCTCCCTCGGGCCCAGGACTCCAGCGCCCCTTCTCTCTCCCTCGGGCCCGGGACCCCAACACCCCTCTCTCCCTCAGGCCCGGGTTCCCAGCACTCCTTCCTCCCTCAGATCTGGGACCCCAGCACTCCTTCCTCCCTCAGATCTGGGACCCCAGCACTCCTTCCTCCCTCAGATCTGGGACCCCAGCACCCATCTCTCCCTCAGACCCGGGACCCCAGCACCCGTCCCTCCCCTAGACCCAGGAAGCAGCACTCGCCCTCACCCTGCTCTGCTTGTCAGGGAGGAGCCAACTGCAAAAAGCTCTGAAGGGACAAATGGGCACAGCACCAAGGGCTCTGCACAGCCTACGGATCCCACTGGCCAGCCATGGATGAGTGTGAACAGTAGGATGGGGGAAGCAGGATGTGGGATTTGAGCTGTAGGTGTGCGGTTCAGGTTGTAGGATTTGGGTGCAGGTTATGAGGCCTTGGTTGTGGGGTGTAAGGTGCAGATATACGGTATGGGTTTTGGACTATAGGGTGCAAGCTGTGGATTATAAGGTGCAGGGTTCAAACCCTGCTGCTGTGGCACCAGCAAGTTAACTTCTTGTAAAATAAGGCCCACCCAGACTGTGATAACAGCACCCCAAACCTCAGTGCCCGAAGCAGTGGGGGGTCCCTGAGCTCATGCCCCAGCCTGGTGGGGCCATGGGCCATGGTACAGGCATGGGGTGGGGGGGCTGCTGGGGCTCAGGGGCCTCTGCCCCTCCCCAGCCTGGCAGGGTCCATGGGGTCTAGCCACAGGAAACCAGCCCCCCCCAAAGAAGGGGTTTGCTTTATTTGGAAATGGGGTGTACGTGAGGGGAGGCATAGCCCATAGGACACTGCAGTCTCGGGGGTCTTGGTGCACCCCACCTCAGGTACACCAGCAGTGCCCATGGCCCCTGGGCCTGATAGTGACCCATCCATGCATGAGGCCACTGAAGTGCAGGGCTGTTGAGAATGTTCACCTTGGGCTGGCTGCAGTCCCAGGGTGCACAGGCTGCAGCAGAGGAGCAGCCAGAGAGGTCCTGAGAGGCTGGGTACGACCTCAGCCCCCTCAGGACCCTACCAGCCTGGAGCCCAGCATCCCCAGATCAATCAGGCCTTCTGGGACTTCCCCCCACCCCCCACCCCCGCCACCGCCGCCTGCATGGAAACTGCCATCACTTCCCGTCAGCATCAGGCCCAGGCTGGCTGCTAAAGCACCCGAGGCTGACGTCAGGCTTGGCACTGGCGCCAGAACCCACGGCCATGGCCATCAGCAGCGGCCGCTCGCCTGCCGGGACAACTATGGCCCAGGAGGTGGCCGAGCTGAGTCACTCCCTGCAGAGCTGCAGGCGGGGTGGGGGGGTGCCTGGATCAGGGAGGGGCCCCACCCCCACCATGGCTTCCCGTACCCATGATCTTCCATGCTGAGGAACTCAGCAGCCTCTGGGGGCTCTGCCACACTGCCTTTCCCTGGCACCTGCCAGGTGGCCCTCATGTGAGCCTCAGGTCTTGGGGGGTCTGATGTCCCAGTCCACCCTCACACACCCCAGCAGTAAACCAGAAGGGCCAGGCTGCAACCCTGTCTATAACCCTCCATCGCAGCCCCCTACCTCTGCAGGACCTACCACCAGCTGGCCTGAGTGAGCTGGACACCAACACATCACCCCCACCCACGGCTGCAACATGAGGGACCCCAAACACCACTCAGCCAGTGGTCAGCACCAGAAATCCCACGCAGAGTAGCACTAGAACTCCCCGAGCAAGCACGGGAAATGTCCACACAGCCACCGGGCAGCAAAGCTGCGCCTGTGAGGAATGCTCGCCCTGAAAGAGGGGTGGGAAGGGGGCTTGGGAGTGCAGTCGAGAGTATTCCTGGGGTGCACGGCTGAGCCTGGTAACCACCGACCACGGCCAAGCCCTCGTCCCTGTGGACAGCAGCACCCCGTGTGGGGTGAAATCAATTCTTTGAGGTGAAAAACTCAAGCTCATTGTGAGCCCCACTAATGGTCCCAGCTGGGTCAGCTTGTGGGGGTTCGCTTCCCTAGGGTGGAACTTCACCCCTTAGCACCACACCAGGGCCAGCAGGAAGGGTCCAGTCTGGCAGGAGACTCTGTACTGACATCTGTCCCCCTCCACAGCACTAGTCGCCTCTACAAAGGGCAGCTCCTGGCGAGGCCATCCCCAAGACAACAGGGTGCGGGGGTGCTTCCTGAGCCACAGCACTGAAGGCAGGTGACAGCAAGCAATGGAAAAGAAATCTGCATTTGAAGGATGGGCTTTTGAAGAAGATACATGAAAATCTGAGATTCCCAAATGTTAATCTATTGTATTATGCATCATGTATTTTTTTATTCCACTTAGGCAGTTATTAAATATTCAGACATTTCATTTTAAGTGCCACATAAGAATATTCTAAAGCATTTCCAAACATTTTAAGAACCACAGGAACAATGAATAACATTTTTGGTTGCAGAACATTTTCCAGCACGTTGTAAAGGAACAAGAAGCTCAGTGTTCAGTCTGGAAGATAGGCGTGGACTAAAATCAAGAATGCCACTTGAATGGGGTATGGAAATACAGCCTGGAAAAGCACAAGCCCCCACGCCTGGGGCCGGCGGCGCCCCCAGCCGCATCTCACTGCTCCTGGCGCCAGCTCAGCCAGGGAGCTCCGTTCCAGGGAAAGGGAAGCCTGAGCTGCAACTCTCGGACTCCAAAGCACAAATCCCTGCTAGGGACTGAAAACTGAAAAGCTGGGGTGGGGGTGAGCCCATCCCAGCCCCTCACTCTACTGCTCTGAACTCCAAAGGCGGATCCCAGCCCAGGGAGTGCCCAGGTGGCCACCAGACCACTCCAGGCTGTCAGAGCCTCCGCAGAAGGTTCCGGTCAGGAAAAACATCAGAAACGGCGGCTCCTAAGCCATCGGAGGCCAGAAAGCCCAGAGAACCGCTGGAGGGGCGAGCTGGGGCCACCACCTCCAGGGGGGAAGTGGACCTGGGGCGCCTATCAATTACCCGCAGGAAGGAAGGGCGCCCAGTCCGCCTCGCTGCACCAGACCGAACAACGCCTCTGCCCCGGCCACTTGACCTAAGGGCGACCCCCGCGCACTGGCTCCGGTCACTAGGAAGATCGCTGCAGCCCACCCCGGGACGAGACTCAGCCCGGGGTCGGGCGTGGGGCACAAGCGCCCGGGAACAGACGCCCGAGCTCGGCCGAGTGGCCCCGCGCCGGGGAGCTCGAGGGGTGGCCGCGGGCGGCGGGCCTGGACCACACCCAGCGCCGCCGCACCGTGAACCGGAACGGCCGCCAACAAGTAGCTACGGGGCGCCCTGCACCCGGGAAGGTCCCGGCCCCCGGCGGGCTGCAAACACCCACGGCGGGGGCGCCGGGAAGCCGAATCCAGAGAGGCGCTCAGCCCGGGGGTCGGTGGGGATCCTCCCGGCTGAGTCCGCCGGGTGCGGGGGCGCCCGCCCGCCCCCTCTTCCTTTAACTTGAAGACCATATTCCTGAGCTCTCCATTGTATTTTACTTTACTTATGTTATTATTTGTTCCATAAGATAAAAAGCACTCTTTCTAGAAAGGAGAAAAGTCAATTCTTGGGCAGGGAGTTGGGGATAGGGGTGGAGGTAGGGCAGAATAGAGGAGTGAGCATATACATTTCATCTTCATTCTAGCTATCTCAGAAATATTACGAATAAATAACAATCCTTGGATTTCTATCTTGATACTTTTAACAAGTTTCAATGGGTTCAGATATGAACCAACTTCAGAGCTGTTGTTTTGTGAACATAGGTTACCTGTGCAGACTTTTTTAAAGTTGGGATTTTCCAGAAGGTGTCCAGGTAGACGGCACTGGAACCGATGTTGCCAGAACTCAGGAAACCAGGGATTTCTTTTATTCGTGTCTAGTCTCAGTTTCAGGAAGTAGTCATCAAATGATCTGACTTCTGGAGATTGCAGCTTGATTGTGATTCCCCCGTTGGCTTCCACTTCATAGCCTTCAATGACTTCGTCTCTGTCTGCCCATCCATCACTGAAAAAATATCAGAGATTGAGTGGAAGAGGAAAAATAAAGAGTCTCACAATAGAGTTCAAGAGTTGGGCATAGATCAAGCAGTTCAACAAGTCTGAAAATCAATCTTTCAGTCCACATGCTACCTATCAGTGAGGTTCTGTATGGAGAGTGGAAAATTGTGAAATCATAGCACTGTTTCTTTTACACAATAGTCAAAGTGATAATGATCAACTAGCTCTTGATCATACTCTGCTCATCAGTCTCTGTAGTATAATTTACTGAATTGAATCAGTGACCAGTGGCAGTTCTATTGCATCTGTGACCTGGATACAAGCAGTTTGATTCCTGAGTTCTTTACAACCAAATCACAAAACCATTGATCACTAGCTAAAACCAGAGGAGAATAAAATCCTGGCACCTCAGAGTAAGATCTCAGCAAGGTTTCTGGGTAGCAATCAAAGCTGTTCTGTGTGCTGCATTCCATGGTGTAGAAAATTGACGAGTTAGCTCAGAAACATACAGACCTGGTAATTTGCTCCTGGATATTATTTAAACCTGCATATCTTAGAAATGAGTAGATGCTTTTCCCCCTTCATGCAATTTTAAAATAATAACTTTAAAATAAAACAATCTCACTTCTAAAAAGAAAAAATAATTCTCTTGCTCCTTAAAGGGACTTAACTGAATTTTAAAAATGTGTGACCCTCTATAACATTTACATCTGGCATTAGTGATGAAGTTTCAACTAATTTTAAATATATTTTGGGACCAGGTCAAACCTGGTCCCTATGGACACTTATATGTGAATGGCTATGATCATTCTTTCATTGAGTGTTAAAGAAAAAAATCACACCAAAGTTAAACAAAGATTTTTATTCTGGAGCCAGAGAGATAGTACATTGTTAGGATGCTTTGCTTTGCATATGGCTGACTCAGGTTCAACCACAGGCAACCCATAAGCTTGTCTGTGGCAGCAAGGAGTGATTCCTGAGTGCAGAGTCAATTGTAAACTCATGAGTACTGCCAGTTGTGTGCCCCCAAAAAACAACCCCCCCAAATTATTCAAGGTTAGTTTCTGCTGGGAAACAAAAATGTAGACTTGAAGCACTAGAGTGAGCCAGAGTATCTGTGTACGGGAGAAGTGGCTTTGAGGTTATTGAGTTATCACCCTTTTCTCATTATTCATTGTTGAAATTAAGCTGCCCTATCACCAAGCTGAGGATTTGCTATTACTCCTGATAATTACAAAACAAAGGTATGGCCTGTAGCTTCCCAAGAAAGAAAATTCTGTATTGTAAAACTGACAAGAGACTAGAAGAGACAAGGAGAAGATTTACATCCTAGTGTTAGAGAAAGAATTTATAATGGGACCTTATTTTTGGTAAGCAAATGCTCAGAGAAGAAGGAAATCAAAGAGTAGGTCATCAGAAATAAAATTGTCTAAAAAATTAGTAAAGCTGGGGAGAACAACTGCAATACTGTCTTGGTTTAGGAGTGAGCGACTATAATACTGTCTTGTTTATCTACTCAGAAGGGGTATTATCCAGTGTCTGGAATGCAGCTATGTATGCAGTCTTTATGGCAAAGAGTGTATTTCTTGCTTTTCATAAGGAAGGCACTGGGTTAAATAAGCTGGTCATAGCACAACTCTTGTACTCTGAAATCAACTGGCGTAAATGATGCTGCCTCCTTCTCTGAGATCACTCAGAATCTTCCCACTGAACCTCATAGAGGCTGCATGGAGGAGGAGGGGGATGGCTTTCCACGAGTGCTCAAGAGTAACCCTCTGAGATATTTAGCCAGGCAGACCTGAGAGCTCAATGCTAAGAATGATGCAGTGTTGCTTAGCGTCACCTGCTGGGGCTGGGGTCGGGGTCCACCAGGGCAGCCATACTGGTGCTCCATGGGGTGCTGGGTTTGAGATTTGACTGTGAGCTATTGCCACAGCCAAGAAGTCATAGTTTCAAGAGAACAAGAGTTGCAGAGAGTGTAGGAGACGCCACATGGTCACAGCTACAGGAACTTTGAGGTGTGAGATACTCTAACCAGACTAAAGAATATCGAAAATTCTTCTACATCCATTGCTATCTCACATAGGAGATGCATTCATTCCCTTTTTCTTTCCTTCCTCCCCTTCTTTCTCTTCTTTCTTCTCCCCCTCTCTCTTCCTCCATTCCTCTTTCCCTCCTTTCCTTCTCTCCTTCCCTCCTTCCTATCTCCTTCCCTTCTCCCCTCTCTCTCATATTTCTTCCTTTCCTCCCTCTTTCTTCCCTCCTTCTTTCCTTCCTGTATCCTTCCTTTCTTCTCACCCTCACCCCCATTTTCTCTCCTTCCCTTCTTCCTTTCTCCCCTCTTTTCATCAAACTACTTTCCTCCTTCTCACTCCTCCTTCCATTCTTCTTTCTTCCTTGCTTCCCTTCTTTCCTTTTCACTCATTCCCTTCTATCCTTCCCTCAACCCCTTCCTCCCTTCCTTCCTTCTTCCCTCCATTTCTCTCTCCCTTCATCTCTCCCTCCTTTCCTTTCTTCCCTACCCCCATTATACTCCAGTTACTCAGCTCTGCTCAAAGTTCAAATGACAATGATACCTACTGTACCCACAGTGTTATAGACAAACTTCACGAAGACAGAGAAATGACCAGAACAATGATCATGAGAGTCTTGAAGTTTATCTGTCTGATTTATGTCTATAACTGTGAGGAACAGGAGAAGATATTATTTGGGACAGCTTTCCTACAAGAATAATATCTGAGCTAGAAATTAGTAGGAAGAAAGGTACAGGGACTGTGGATAATTTTATATACAGTAGATATTATGTCTCATTCAAGGAATTTAAAGGGAATCACTTTGTTAAGTAATGAAAGACATGTTTGTCATAAATTCTAGAAATTGTTCACCTAAAGACCTTAGACCTTCTTAAAGTATTGTAAATACTTACTAAGGTCATTCAGTTCTTATTCCTCATGGTAAATGACCTCAATAATTTCTGGAAAGTCTTCTGCTCACTGTCATTAAATATCAAAGCCAATCAAACTAATTTTTTAAAAATGACTCATTTATAATTCTATATCCCCAGTCTACTTGGAAATACATGAACTGGTTTAATTATTTAGATTTATTCACATTTACATCTTAACTACATCTACAGTAATTTGGAGCCCTGAGATATAGTTCATGTCATGTTGGAAGAAGGATAAAAATAAAACCTGTTAGGCTTTCAAGAAATGCTGCCTATAAGTACAGAGTTAAAATCAAAATGACTTATAACTCAAAGACGAAAATTACTTTTGACATAAAGTTTAGACTGAAAATGTGTTTCTCCCCAAAACTGAATAATATGTTAGACTTGTTAGTGTGTGTGTGTGTGTGTATGTAGTCTGAACAAGAAAGTTCTATTTTAAAATGCACCTGAAAGGAGTCTTTTGTAATGTATATTTATATTTTTTCTAAGAAATGATGTTCAGTTTATAAAAGCAAATACCAGGTGTCAGTACTAGAAGCAAAGTATGACCTCCTGCCCTTTCTCCACCAATACGTGGTAAGAATAAATCTTATTTTCTATGAATACAAAGCATTTGAAGCCATAGTCTAGTGGGCTGGAGCCTTAAATACCTTTTACCATTCATCAGAGCCTTCCTCTCGATGCAAATGACCTCCTTCTAGAAATAAGAGTTGGTGTTATATAAAAGAGGTCAAAAGAATCAAGGATGTGACTGAAAAACTATTCAGCTAGGATCATCTGGTGAATAACTTTTCAAGGATTCATTACTAAAGTTTAGTATGAGAACTTAAATCCATCCATATATCCTTTTAGAGAATGTTAAATTGAAAGCACCCATCCTCCCTTCACTCAAATCCATAAAGCAACTCTTGGTTTTTATATTTTTAAACAAATTCATTTGTCAAATGTATTTACAGAGAACGTTAAAGAAGTGTCACTGCTTAGCTGCCTTTGGATTGTTTATGAGGATATCTTTAGCCCGTTCCCTGTGAAGCACAGTTTGGAACAGTGAGCCAGCAGCTCTCTGATAGCTGGTTATGGGTTTGCTATTTTGCTGCTGCTAGAGTTGTTATTGGTAGTGATGGTGGTGGTGGTGGTGGTGGTGGTGGTGGGGATAGTTGTATCATAGATGCTGGTGGTTGGCCAGAGAAGACTCTTAGGCACCTGTTCAGTCCCTCAAAGGTCAGGAGTGAGTCCTGCTGTAGTGCATGCTGACCAGCCTCAGGCAGGGTTGAACTCTCAAAGAGACATTCACTGCCTCTAGCAGATTCTGCTGCTCCTTATGTCTTCCAATTATGACTTCTTTTTTCTATGTGGGATCTGGAAACATAACTGCATGTGGTACATGAATTGGGTATTTGCCAGAAATCTATATCTATACACACACACACACACACACACACACACACACATATATATATATATATATATATATATACACACCTACCTATCACCAATATGAAAGAATCATTATATCCTGTTTTCTCTCAACATTTTAATATCTTTTCCCCACAAACCTACTTTTTAATCACACAAATTCATTGCTGGATTTTCTATGAAATTTCATGAAATTTCAAGAAATTTCATTTCTTATATAATCTTTAGTATTTCTAGAAAAATATTACCTCCTATTAACACTAGAAAAATATTACCTCTGATTCATGCCTAAAAGTTGACAAAAGACGCTTGAGTGTTACTTTTTTTTGTTACATCGAGTAATGCAATTTAACAAGAAAATTGATTGCTGAAAAAACAGAAGCCTAATAGTTTTCATTGAAATGAGTGTTCAAAAATACCAGAAAAATCTATTTATGTCCAATTTAAGTAATTATAGTCTACATTATAAAGCATTTGGTTTGTATTATAAGTTAAAACAATAGCATACAAACTGAAAATAAAGCTCTACTTCCTTAATTTTTTTTTACCACTTACCAGAAAACCAGAGAGTGTATAAAAGCGTAAGAATACAATATCTTCATAAAAATACGTATGGGGCCAGAGAGATAGTACATCAAGGAAGGTACTTGACGTCACATGGCAGACATATAGTTAATGGCACCTCATATATGCACCAACCTCCCCAGCTCTCCCAGGAATGATTACTAGGTACTGAGCCAGGAGTAAGCCTAGAGCACCGTCAAATGTGGTTGAACCTCCCTCCATAACAAAACAAAACAAAACATATATCTGTTTTGTATTTATACATGTGTGTTTTGTATTTATTCATATGCATATATATATTTTTTTGTTTTGCTTTGCTTTATATTTTAGACCACAACCCCATGGAGGTCAGGACTAACTCTTGGCTCTGTGTTCAGGGATCACCCCTTACAGTTTATGAAGGTTATGGGAAAGTGGAGAAGGACATCACCAATATGAGAAGATTTATATTTCTTTTTCTATCTGCTCCTTACTCCCACCTACAAACCCAAATCTGATATCAAGTATGGAATTATCTACCATGTGAATATTCTCCTCCCATCAAAGGAATGGCAGAAATGGTATATATTTTATGTAATTGCTCAACCATGAATGACAATCTCTTCCCTAGGCCTAGTGGAAGAAGGGTGAACCAAATGAGCGAATTACAATGAGCAATTTCTAATAGTACAAAGAAGGTATTCATTTTTGTCTATCATTCAGCTAATCCTGAGATACAGTACAAAACAGGAATTGACAATTTACTCCAAGATACTGTTTCTTTCTTTATAAAATGGGGACAAAATGATATCATGGAGGAGTGTCATGAGAATATTAGATGAGATAATGCATATAAAACACAGCACAATTCAGCAAATGACCAAGTTTTGCTATTATCAATCACCTGCCCCCGTGCCTGGCTGTCCTCACTGGGGCCCTTGGAGGGGACAGGGTTGAGTTTCTCTCCCCCAGCCCCGAGCAGAGCCCCAGCAGCTGAGGACCTCCGGAGCCAGCCACGGCCATGCTGGGACCACTCTCCACACATCCAGA
>JAOXYA010000016.1:4843708-4853721 GCA_028565675.1 Sorex palustris | reverse complement strand
CTGATCTCAGCTATTCTTGGGTATTAATCTCATATTTTGTTACTTTATATCCCCCAGATGAATGCAATCTTTCTATGCCTAGACATAGATAGATCTATAATGTTGAACCTGGCTAGGTACATGCTTTTCATGAGCCGTAATTTCTGTACTATTTCCACCATTCAGTATTTAATTTATTTTGTTGTGGGGTGAGCACACCTGCGGATGTTCAGGGCTTATTCCTACCTCTGTGCTCAGGGATCACCCCTGGCGGTGTTCTGAGCACCATTTGGAGTACTGGAGACAAGACCAGGGGCAGCCCTGTGCAAAGAAAGCACCCTGATCTCTGAAATATCTTTCTAGCCCCTTTATCTAACGTTTGGGCTGGAACGATATCACAGTGGGTAGGGCGTCTGCCTTGCACGCAGCCAACATGGCTGACCCGAGTTCGATTCCTCCGCTTGTCTCGGAGACCCCAGCAAGCTACCGAGAGTATCTCGCCCACACGGCAAAGCCTGGCAAGCTACCCATGACGTATTTGTGACATATTTGATATGCCAAACACAGTAACCATTGTCACAATGGAGACGTAACTGGGCCCGCTCGAGCAAATTGATGAACAACGGGAGGGCTGTGACCGTGACTGTGACTGTCACTTATCTAACTTTTAAATAAATTGTTTGTTATTAAAATAGGATTTTAAAAAAACTATCCTTTTTTCTCTGCGAAGAGAATACATTTATGACTTTTATTATTCCATTTTGTATATTCTCTCACTACAAGAAAACATTCAGATCTTTGTATAAATCCTAATACTAGATATACAATAACTTTCTTTTCTTGCCATCTTTCCAGGTCCTCATTATTATTCTTGTGACTGATCTGCCTCCTTTCTTATATTTTTTTTGTGCACACCAAAGATATGGGACTTATCCTCTTTTATTTACAGATGACAAAAATTCAAATTAAGTAGTAGTTGATGACCTGAAGTTTGAATGCAATTTCCACTAAGGTGTAAGCTGCATGTAGGTAGGGATTTTTGTGTTTTTTCCCCCCCAGTATGTAAAGTATCACTTGTCACCTCTTAGTTGCTCAGTAAATTTCTACTTGAATAAAGATATGCTTAGTTCCAAAGTTCATATTCTTTCTACTACTCATTGTTGCCCTCCCCCACTACTACTTGAACCTTATAGAAGAATAATTTATGATAAGGTGAAGCATCAGAAATCAGAACATTTGAAGAACAGAAGAAAAGTAGACTAAAAAATAACACATGGTACTTTTCCTTTAGGCTATGTGATATGTATAAGATTAGTTAAAATGAATTATTTAACGTATACTCACTTATTACAATTTGTGTATGGTGCATTGTGTGTGGTGAGAACACTTAAGATCTACTCTTTGAACAACATTTAAGTTTATAATATAATATGATCAGTTGCAGTCACCATTTTACATATTATCATATTATACCCCTAGAAATTTTTCATTGTTTCTTTCTTATTGAAACAATGTTTGACAAGACTATAAATATTAATGTGCCAATCTCCCTTCACTATAATCCACTGGATCATCCAATTCACCATCTGTGTAACCTCAGTTCAGCAGAGTCCAAGGGTTTGTTTTTGTTGGACATTCTTTTAACCCAACACAGAGTAGCATCACCCTGTCTTTGTCTCTCTAACTTATTTCACTCAGCATGACTTTCATCCAGAAAAGACAAGATCCCAAGTTTTCTTTGAGCAGACTAGTATATTGTTGTGTATAGATGGCACATCTTCACTACCTCACATCATTGGGCACTTGGGTGGTTTCTAGATCTTGGCTATTGTAACACTACAGTGAACATATTGTTGAATTCGTGTTTTGCTGTCTTGGAATAGATACCTAGAAGTAGAACTATTTGATCAAATGATCAATATATTTTTAACATTTTAGGAAATCTCTATACTCTTTTCAATGTGGGCTACACCAATCTACATTCCCACCAGCAGTGTATGAGGAAAAATTACCTTCTCCACGTGGCAAGTTTGTACCTTCCTCACTCATCAGGATTCACTTCTGATCAGTGTGCTGCTATTAAAAAAGTCTGTAATACTCTGTAAATGAAACTAGTTTCAGAGGGTTAAGTGTTCACTATAAGAAGAGTAAACTTAACTTTTCTCTAATGCTCAGACTCGTTCTCCTTGGCCATACATAGAATGAGTTGTAGTTCTTAAACAACAAGGTCATGGAATATTTTTTAAACACCACACAAAGATGGATAAGTAGGAATATTATGAATACAATGTTGCTATAGAATAGTCACTTATAAAATAGAAAAATGTCCTAGCGGATTGCCTTCCATAAGTAAGAATCCTGTTCTCTGCTAAAATAGAAACTTTTATTCAGTTCATAACCTTTGCAAATAAAAAAGAATTATTTTAACAGGACATTTAAAAGCATTATGTATTGTTTTCAAAGCATATGCTCAAATAACTTATTTCATGAATATACCTTTTGAGCAAATGACCTGTCAAAACAAAAGTCTGATTTAAAAAATTATCTCCTTTTGAAATATAATTTTTACCATAATAATATGCATTCAATTAATGTTCTTTAGAGCAAAAGACATTCAATTAAGTTCATATTTCAAAGTTAACCTCTCTGAAGGACAGAGGGTTCACATTTAAAAAAATGTCTTTGTCTCCATAATACTTTATTTATTGCCGATCAAGTCAAAGTTGGGGCTAAAAAAAAATACCTGGATTAAAATGGAATTGTGAGAGTCTGTTGAATTCAAATTTTACTCGATTACTTCTGTGGTTAAAAAGCATTCAAGTTTGAATCATATTGACCTCAAATGCACAAAAAACAAGCTATAATACGTTTCTCTTAGAAATCGTTGAACTTTGAATCCTTGGAGTGTTTGTTTGCTTTTTATAAGATGCCTGCCATCTGACACATCCTTTATTGGGTATCTAGAAAATGCTTACTTGCTTTTTGTTTTGTTTTAGAAAGCGGATGGGTTTCTCTTAGCCTGGTTTATCTGTATCTGCAGTAATTAGTTGGGTGGTGAATTAAATAAGTTACACCTGAATTAGTTGAGCGCTTTAATCTGCCCGCATGAGTAAGAAAGTTCTAAGCTTCCACTGAACTGAAAACCCAACTCACTGGCAGGATAGAGGGTGACAATTGTTGTAGCTAATGAGGTTCTGTTGGAAGGGATTGACTAATCATTTAAAGATCCATTCACTGGCAGATCCAGTCACTGGGACAGTGCGTTGGCACCTACATGATCTGGCTGCTTGGGCCTCTGTACATTCTGGTTGGTACAACCCTCTCGGGCTAGTCCAGCCCCCGGCATCAACAGCTATGTTTTAGTAATAGGAGCAAATGTGTGATGGACTCGTGTTTTCAATCCTGGGCACTTCTTAAGGAGTAAGGCGACGATGGGTGGGATATGCATGGGAGAGGGATTGGGCTAAACAGTGCCATTTGGAGTGATGCCCAAGGAAGTTGGTAACCACAAGTTTATTGGATGTGCGCTTTATGGCCCCTTCATCATAAGGTCTTTGTGATTTTTTGCTTAGACGCACAAGGTTCTCTAATTTGTTCGGAACAGTTGTCCCATACTGTCCCTCCTTCACCCGTTACAGCCTCCTCCTCTGTGTCAAACATTCAACACCTACATGACCTCCCCATAATCTCAGTGCTGTTCTAGTCTCAGTACTAGTCTCATTGTTACCTGTTGAATTATGAGTTGTGCAAATCCTGGATATTGGGCAAAGAGTACTCTTGGAAGCATGGTGATTCAGGTGCTGGTGTACAGACTGGTCTGCAGAATTTCCTGCCAGCCCCAAAAATGGTTATTGTCACTCACCTGAGGGTAACTAATGATATGAACGATATTGCTTTGAAACTAATTCAGAAGAATTGAGTCAAGATATAAACATCCCTTGTAAATGAAAGCAATAACTATTTCTATTAAAATACTGGGGGCTGGAGCAATAGCACAGCAGATAGGGCGTTTGCCTCGCATGTGGCTGATCCGGGTTTGATTCCTCTGCCCCTCTCAGAGAGCCCGACGAGCAACCGAGAGCATCCCACCCTCACAGCAGAGCCTGGCAAACTCCCCGTGGCGTATTCGATATGCGAAAAACAGTAACAAGTCTCACAGTAGAGACGTTACTGGTGCCTGCAAATCGATGAACAATGGGAGGACAGTGCTACAGTGCTACAATTAAAACACTGACAGAATTTGTCTTTGGGCTTACTTATGTTTATTATTATTAAATGATATTTTGTTATAGAGTATTCCATAAGAAAACATTTACTAAAATGTGCTCTATCCTCAGCTTTCTCTAGTTGCTTTTTCATAAAAACACAGACTTCAAACTTTGCTAATATGTTTTGAAATTTTAATCAGAATATTTCACTTGATAATGTCTTTTGATTGTGATTGAAGAGGTTTTATTATTTCTCAGCAAGATGTACTTAGATTTCATTAGTGAAACAATCTAATTAGGGGTGAAGAATGTAGAGAGATTTAATGCTAATCAAACTTCAAAAGTAGTTCTAGATAGAAGAACTGCAATTAGAGAGAGGGGAAATGTCATGACCATTTAAAAATTCATTTAACTTAATTTCAAATTTTCATATTATTGAGAATCTTATTTTGGTATTATCCATTGAGAAATAACCTTTTTCTCTTACTATCTCAGTTAGGAAGAAAACTCTGACATGCCAGAGTCAGCATTTTGTTCTTTTATTCCACTCATTTAACACTTTGGGGTTCAGTTATCCATATGGGAATTCTGATAGATGATTTGGTAGAAAAATGAAAAATTTCACGAGCCTTCAGGTTAAGAGCTCTTATACCATCTGGAGAAAAAAGGGCAAATAATCGAGTAAGCATTGTAATGAAGTTTACAATTACAAGCGTGGTAGAAGAATTTTCTTTTGGAGAAAATTGAGCAAGAGGAAAAAAGAGGGAAGGATTTATTGAGAGGTAGTATTTTAAATTTGGTATTTAAAAAGCAGAATCTTCCCTTACTTTTGTAATTAAAGAAATAAAAGCAACCAAATCACCTTTCAGTTTTTTTTTAAATGTGTAAATTCACTTTTTGGGGGAGAGGAATGTTGGACCACCCCCAGAAGTGTTCAGGAGCTCTTTCTGACTTTGAGCTTAGCAGGGATCCCTGGCAGACCACATATGGTGTTGGAGACGGAAACCAGAGTCACAGCCTAAGTGGCTGTCTGCAAGGCAAGTGCCTTCCCTCCTGTACTATCCTCCAACCTCAAGTTTACATTAAAAAAGATAAAATAAAACCCACCTCAGGGGACAGTGATACAGATATAATCCTTGAATAGACAGTAGGGAACCACAGAGGAGGCAGCTGACATAGCTAACTTGGGATGAGCATTGAAGATTTTGTTTTGAAATGCCTAAGTGGTTCTTGTAAAGTATGCTGTTACTTGTCACCAAGTAACCCAATATGGTGTTCACTCAATTTCTGGTTAGGTACCTGTGGCAGGAGCCAAGCTCACCTTCCTGTGCACTATCCATAGATGTGTTCTTGAGATTCTTTCCTCAGATCATTTATCTCAAGGCACATTTGTTGGAGAATGATGATTAGGCTCCAGATTGAATTGCATACCTTGATGTCCTTCAGGCATCAAACCCGAGGCCCCACACATGGAAGATAGTCGCTCTGCCAGTGAGCCACATTTCTGGCCTGCTATAAGTGCCTCAAATGCAGTATGACCAAACCTTAATCCATGATCTACTTTTGCAACTCCTGCCTTTCCCCCCACCCCGCTCCTTGCTCCTGATTTATTGACAATACTCCGTCACTCAGACTTGTGGAAAGACAGACCTCTTAGACTGGGCTGCTTGCATCAAGAGCTTCTGGAATATGACAAACATTTCCTAGGCAGTGCCTTTAGGGATTCTTAATAGTTCTGGGATTGACCCCAGGGTATGAATATTCCAGGTGCTTTGACAATCTGGTTTGGGAGACTATTCAAGAGATTCCGTAGTTGAACTGTTTGATTTTGGGGCTGGAGAGGTTATTCGTTAGGCTAAGTGCATGGTCTCCTGAGCGTTTGGGCATTACTGTGTGGCTCAAACCCTGCCTTCCTCCCAAAAAACTAAAACCAGAAATATTTCAGTTCTTTTTGCACCTCTTAATAATCTCTTTTTAACATATTCACCCTATTTTAACATTTTCATCCTTTGCTATAGTTTGGTCCTTTGGTACCTTCGTGGACTTCTGCAGTATTCCATGGTCCAATTCTTTTGTGACCCTGCTTTGGATACACTAGTGCCTCTTCTTAAAATACACATGGGCAGATGTCCTGCATAAGAATGAAAGTTCCTTGGTTGTTTCTTGTTTCTTGTAGAATAAGTACAAACTTTGTAGATTCATCATAATCCAAGAGTTATTATTTAGGCCATTTAGGTTCATCATAATCCAAGAGTTATTAACTTTTATCTGTACTCCCATCATTTCCTAAAACAAGTGTACACTTCAGCCAAGTAGACTTTTTTTTTTTTCCTCCCAACATTACTATTGTACATGTGTGGGGGGGGCGGGGGGAGCGGGGGGTGGGCAGTTAACCACACTGTGCTCAGAGGTTATTCATGGTGGTGCCCCCTGACCCCCAATAAAACAAAAAGATGGATTCATACATTCGTTGTCCACCTCACTGTATTTTTTAAAAAGGAAAAATTATAATTGAAAATACATGGAAAATTACGCAAGTCTCTTATCCCAATTGGAAATGATAAATTCTTGGAATCTTCAAAGTTGTACATTTGCGTTCTCTTGAAATTCCACTAGGTGGCAGTGTTTCACTTGCACACGACAGTAATTTTTCAGTTCCTCAGTAAACTCAGAAAAGAATTAATCACCACATCATTCTTTTCCAGCCGTACCTGTCCCCTTTCCCATTTGATATACTCCCTTGCTCCCAGAATAATTCGTGATTACCATTCATTTAAAAATATCTAATAAATTGAGTGTGAGGATACTTTTCATCAGAGTTTGCGATTTATCCAGAGCTTGTGTTTCATTTGGGGAAAACTCTTAAGTTTAATTTTACTCAAATGTGAGCAAATTACTTTATGTAAGACATCATCTATAAAAACCTTGCCGTTCGCTCTATTTTTGGTGACCGCTTCAGCAGTATTTTTCCCATTCATCTCATGTATTTTTGATTGATGATATCAGTGGTGCTTGTTTTTTCGTGTTTATCATAAGATCATACAATTGTTATGTTGACTATTTTGATGTATTATAGGTCTAAAAAAGTACCTTATCATGGTTTGTAGGTCTAACATAGGTCTGAAAGATACCTTATCATCTCAGTTTAGTTTGAGCAGAATTTCTTAGAGAATGATGCAAGATGAGTTAAACGAGAAAGGTATACTTAAAGGGTATGCTTAAAGAGTATACACTTAAGGGTATACTCCTTACTGCTTTCTCTTGATATTAAAGCTTCAATATAAGTGGCATCTAAGATTTATTAGAATGGTCTTCTAGCATGAAGAAAATAAAAATTCTTTGTTTTTATTTTATTATTTTTGGCTCTTTGGGTCACACCCAGTGATGTTCAGGGATTACTCCTGGATCTGCACCTGGGAAATACCCCTGGCAGTGCTTGGGGGAACATATGGGATGCCGGGGATCGAACCCTGGTTGATCACCTGCAAAGCCAGCACCCTTCCCATAGTGCTGTCGCTCCATTTCCCCCCATAAACATTCTTTAGTAATATAATTTATTTTTAGCTATCATGTGTAAGGAGCCTGTCGATATGATTTTTAAGTTTCCATAATTATATGTTATATGAGAGAAAGTAGCTGATTTGGGAAATTAGTTCAAATGCTTTCTCTAAAATGAGGTGAATAGATAAATCTTTATTTTCAAGTGGTGGAAATTTGATAGAAAATTTTGTTTTGTGTTGAATATACTATTTCAGGGAGGAAAAGAAGAAAAAGTAAAACAAAAAGACTAAATGATAATGTTAAAGTAATTTTTCCATCTTACAGAGTATGAATTTCCTTTTCTCTCTTCTAACATAAGGAATCATGATGAGTTGTATGTACTGTGTATATGAGCATTACAGAATGATCTCGAAGGAAGTTGCTCCAAGACTTTCCACTGATGCTTAAAGGGACTCATGACTCAGATCAAATAAAGAGGACCGATATTTTGTCATCATTTCATCTTTTTGAAGGAGGTTTCAAATTGATTAAGATGCTTGACTTTATCAAATATCATCTGCATTTGCAACACAGATTAGAAAACTTTATATTTCTTTGTACACAAATCAGAAGGTGGTTGGATGGCCAATATATAATCTAGGTGGATTAAATGCAAGTTGAACTATAGAAACGAATGTGGTCTGATTGATAAATAAGTTCTAACACCAGGGTGAGTACAGGTGGCCTGTGGAGTCCTTTATTCTAGATTCTTCCTTGCTAACTCTTGATTTGTGATTCAGGAAGCCCACTTTGCAGAGAAAAGAAAATTGGGAAAGATTGTTGCTATTTTGTTTGAAGAAGCAGTGTTCAGAATATTAAGCTCCAGAGATAGGAACAAATCAGGAAGAAGAAATTAATGAAGGCCAAGTCTTGTATTTACATTAATGAGTTACTTTCTAAAAATAGGGAATAGAAAGGACCATTTACAATTTGCTTTGAGAGCAGTTTAAAGAAGGAAGATCTGGGACTTTCAGTTAGTTTTGGTTTTTGGAAGAAATAAACATGATTTGGATTAGAGGTTGATCAAAATTTGTAAACTAGGTGAACTGGGAAAAAAAGACAGTGATCTTACTGTTGAAACATGCAAGCCTTGTGGAGTTGCTGTTACTGCCTTCAGACAAGTAAATAGCTATTAAGACAATTTGAGCTCCTTTTTGCAGTTACTGTTTTGCAAGTCATTGTACAGTACTAATAGACTGGAAAAGATGCAAGAGAATGGTGCTTAAGAGCTATTGTTGTTGTTATTATTGTTGTTGTTGTTATTATTTGGTTTGGGCCTACACTCAGCTGTGGTCAGGATTACTCCAGACTCTGCGCTCAGGGATCACACCTGATGGAATTGGAGGACTATATTGGGTATCAGGGATCAAACCCGGGTGGGCAGTAATGCAAGGCAAACTCCCTACTTGCTGTATTACTACTCCAGCCCCAGAAGTATTGAGTTATTGCTGAACACCAGCTGTTGTAGGACCCTTGTTAAAAATTCTTTAATGAGTCGAAGAATTATATCTTTGAATTTCTTCACAACCACCCCATGAGGTCGATAGTACTGTGGTCCTTTTTCCACTAATGAGGAAGTGGAGAATCTAATTGCTCAAATGATTTTCTCTTTCCTCTTTCTCAACTGTAAGTTGTGTTAACTTGGAATAGAGTTCTGTCCGGTATGGATCTTGAGCCCATACACTTCACTGCTATCATGTACTGGCTCCTGGGAGAGTATTGTGGGCCCAGCAGAGGAGAGTTTTGACAGTGTGGTCACTTGTCATTAATCATGCTGCAGGTAAAGAAAGATGAAAATGAACCTGGCAGTTAGGAGATGATTCTGTTTCAAGTTTTCTCAGTGGAGTGTTGAAGGCATTTCCACATTGCAGTGCACTAAAGAACAAAGCGAATAAGCAAAGAAGAGAATGCTGGGAAGACAGGGAAGGTTAGAGGAAAGGTAATAGTGCCCAGAGGTGATGGCTGGCAGAGATTACAGGAAAACTTGAAGAGAAGAAATTGAGGAAATTTAAAAGTAAAAATAGAAAGAAAACATTCTGTTATGGCGATGACGTTGTATAAACAAGTGTAATCAAGAACTAAACATATGATTGAATTCTTTCTTTTTTGGGGCGGCAGATTTTCAATTTTTTCAAGTATATTTAAATGTTTTTAATTTTATTGTCTTTTAAGTGAAAAGCGATAGCACAGCGGTAGGGCGTTTGCCTTGCACGTGGCCAACATGGCCGACCCGAGTTCGATTCCTCCGCCCCTCTCGGAGAGCCCGGCAAGCTACCGAGAGTATTC
>JAOXYA010000016.1:4584457-4597332 GCA_028565675.1 Sorex palustris | reverse complement strand
GTTTGATGGCTGGGGATGAAAAAAACACACTTAATAAAGGGAATTACACAAATAATATTATGTCATCAAAAATATAATTTTTAGAATTTTTATTCCATTTTTAAACACTCAAATTATCTTCAGCATCGATCAAACACCTGATATTCAACTATGATCATATTTAAAAACATCAATAATACACATTTTTTTGATCTTCTACATAGTAAAAATATAGATAAATAATCCTGCTTTCAAAAAAACACACTGTAGCATGTCAGCACTGTCTTCACATTGTTTATTGATTTGCTCTAGCAGGCACCAGTAACGCCTCCATTGTGAGACTTGTTATTGTTTTTGGCATATCAAATACGCCACAGGGAGCTTGCCAGGCTCTGCCATGCAGGTGGGATACTCTTGGTAGCTTGCTGGGCTCTCTGAGAAGGATGGAGGAATTGAACTCGGGTCAGCTGTGTGCAAGGCAAACACCCTACCCACTTCAGACCTTCAAGTCCTTCAAAAAACTATGAATAAAAATTAAAATTGGATATAAAGTGTGTCTTTCATGGGCCCTGGGGCCTTAGGGTTGGCACAGCCAGATGAACATGAGCCCCAAAGTAAATTTATTTGGCTTCAGCCAATGTAGATTCGCACTCACAGCAAATGCTTAAAAAACAGAAGTCCTATGAGGAGTTTAGAAGTCCCATTCATATTTCAAAAAAAACAGGGAAACAGAGATTTTTAATGCAAAGTAACTTTTCCACACAATGCAGTGAGCACATAAAACCTGAGTTCCTCCCATTTGCTTGGTGGATGACTCCCCCACCTCAAGCCCCAAAACCCTGCAGTTGGTATATTAAAGGGAAAACATCTCAGTTTCCCCAAATGCGGGAAGAAGTCTTCTCACAGCCTCCTCTATCAGGCTGCAAACAGCGACTTCTGGGAAATCAAATGCTCCGGGACAGAAAGATTCTAGACTGTGAGGATGCCATCTGCCCAGCAACACCTGCTGAGCAAACGATCACCAGCATTCTTACCTTTTTTCTCTTTTCTTAAAGAAACTTACTGGTTTTCCTCATAGAAAACTTCTCCCTCCTTGATCCTTTCCTCTGCTAAGTCAAAAAGTGTGAAATTCTAAACACCTTTCTGAAAGAACTTCTCACTACTGGCACATTCCAGTCTACTGCACCCAGTTGGGATGTCTTTCCCTTACCATTCTGACTCCATGTCCTTCCCTCTCTGCTTGCCCCAGTGAATAGTGTTTTATTGTTGTTGTTGTTGGCATCGGTTAGTTTTTCTGAGGATTTAAATTCTCTTGTAAATTCTAAAATTAATTCACAACTAGAAATCTAATTAGAAATTATGTTGGAAATTACAATGAGGGTGATGCAGATGAGCGGAGTGCTTAAATGGGGTGTCTTCTATGTGTGATGTGGAAGGAAGAGGGGCGAAACAGTGCAAAGGGGTCAGTGGACACTCAAAGGACAGTAAAAATACTGTCCCTTATCTAGGTCAGTAAAAAGTAATAACATTTAATCGCACTCAAAAGACGCCATGGATGACACTCAGTGCTTTCAAAACTGTTTAGTAAGCTAAGTGAAATGGCACAGTATACGAGAGTGATTTAAAATATTCGGGCAATCAAATTTAAGAGAAATTATTTTTCTTTATGTAATGTATAAGGAAGTGGGGCTAGTTACTCGGAAAGATCATAACCACTGCTGTATGTACACAGGTATTAGAAAACCCAAGTAACTCATAAATTGCTTTTGAAATTGCATTTGAAAATGGCTTCAATGGGATGGTAGAGGGAATCAATTGGACGGCAGCGGATGAACATTAGTCCTTTGGTGGTGGAACAATAACATGTCAAAGGAAATTTATAAAATCAAATGTCACCTCAGTTTACAAAGACAACCTCAGAATTCTAATCTCAATTGTAATATTTTACCTATAATGCAAAGGTGTATGCCAAGAGAAGTTGGTGTCAGTTTCTGGCCCAGGACACTGACGTAAAGGCATTATGCATTTTCCAACTGATAAACCCCTTTACTGTTTAAATTGCTCCAAAGACTGCCTGGTCCACAATTTGACAGACATTTAGAATCTCAGGCCATTGCCCTCTCACTATATCAGTCTTTACCTTAGCAAACCTTTAGGTGATTAATTGTACATACATGGTTTTTAAGGCTCATTCATCAGGGTGGGGATGTAAACTGGTGGTAAGGCATATCACTTATATATGGATGGCACCAAGTTCAATCATACTTGAACAAGAAGAAGCAAATAATAGCAAAATCTCATCAAAAAGCCCCCCCCCCAGTGCATGACTGGAAAATAAAAATCATTAAAAAAAACCACATTTCCATATTTTGCTAAAAAATCTTTCCCTTACTTTCAATGGAAACTAGAATAAAGGTCTGCTATAATTATACTGTTACTCACATAAACTCATCAGAGTGCCCAGTTCTAGCCTACCAGGATTCAGTCAATTTCTTACACTCTCTTGAGTAATTGCATCCCCATGGCAACATGACTGTCTGGAAACAGACATAGACATCTTTCAGAGCGACTAAAGCAAGGTTCAAGAAATAAGCTATGAGTGAAGACAGAGCCAACAGTTTCTCTAGAATCAAAGTACTCCTCACTTCCACCCCCCCAAAAAATAAACAAGCCCATGGACCAATGAGTGGGAAATAGCACTAAGCAGTCAGACAGGGACCTGAGAATCACTGAGAACACCCGCTTGCTAATGGCTCTTTTTTAGTGAAACCACTTCGAGGAGCTCAGAGAACACACACATTTGGCAAACAGATGGAGAGAGGGAGCCGGCATCTCCCTTTGTGAATTCAATACCAGTTGATTCATTAGGCAGAACTGCCAACGCTGAAAATAAACACAGCCTCTGGTTACAAAAGTATAACTGCAGCTTACCAAACAACAGTGCAAAAAAAAAAAAAAGAAAAGAAAAGAAAAAATAAAAAGTAACAGACATGGCTGTTGAAGTTTCCTTCTTTTTTTTTTTTTATCAAGTTGGGAAAGGTTTTAAAGCAAAATCCACAATCAACCCCAAGGCTCAAAGTATTTGAACAGCTGCAGAGTACTCAGCTTCCACCAGCCAAACCGTTTTTCAGTCCTTCCAGAGCAGCAAAACAGAGTAATAGTAGCTTCCTCCCCACCCCCGACAACCAAGGGGGAGAAAAAAAAAACCACAATGGATTAGTCAACCTCAACTATGAAAGATGAGTAGGAGTAAATATTGTTCAGCTCCATAGACGATAAAACAAAAGTCTGATTGTTACTAAACAGCCTCATTCTAAAGGAACAAGACACAGGACTCTGTCCAAGAATAAAATACAAAAATCTAATAAAGCAGTAATTAGCAGTTGAGCACCATATCAAACAAGAGTCAGATTCTGTGATATAAGGAGGGGATCCATCCATGCTAATTTTGCTTGTTTAGGGAAAATTATGCCTGCAATGTGGGCATAAATTTCATGGGTGTCCTGTGAAGCTTGAATTGTCTTTGAGCTATTTCAAGCTCTGTAAACTGAAGAAAACTAATAGTAATGCAAATGATTTTTTGTCCACAGAAATGCAAATTGTGCCCACTGGAATGTAATCAATTATTGTCCTGTGGATAATGACCGATTTGTCAGCTTTGTATCTACTGGCAAGTCTATTTTAGCATCCATTATCTGACTATAAAGATGGGTACTTTGCATTTTCCTTAGAGCCAGTTATAATGCCTTACCTGCTCTTTTTATCTAGTTAGTGGGCTAAATAATATCTTTGATCTAGACATGCCCATTTTATATTTGTAAGTAAATTAGTTTTTAGCTTTTTTGTTGTGTTTCCTTACATCTTCCCTTTTGTGTGTGTGTGTAGGTGTGGGGGTTTGTGAGGGAGAACCACACCCAGCTATGCCTAGGGCTGACTCCTCACTCTGCACTCAGGAATCACATCTGGCGGGGCTCAGCGGACCATGTGGGGTGCCAGAGACTGAACACAGGTTGACAGTGACTTCCCAGCACCCACCCCACTGCCATTTTTATTTTTAATAGCTATTTAATTGGTTTGTGAAGTACACAAAGTGCTGATTTCATATATATATATATATATATATATATATATATCTCGCAATATATGATACCACAGCACTATGAGCTGATGCCTCTGTGGAAATATAATTTGTGTGTGTATAAGCAGAGGGAGGGGTGTTGGTATGCTGGTGAGAACATTTAAGATCAAGTCTTTTAGCAAACTTGAGTCTATAATGCAGCACTGCTGCCTATAAACACAATGCTTGGCATTAGAGTTACATTAACCATTGTTTTTTAAAAATCCTTCAACAGCTGGGCTAGTCTCAGCTTCTACCTATGTCCAGTATAATGATGCAAAGTTTTTCTTTACTTGTTTGTGACTAATTGGGTGTGTGTCACACGGACGCCTCTAAATAAGGGATCATGGCCCCCTGGTAGCTCCCAGGATACTCCAAGGGAGCAATGGGTAAGAACTGCATAACTGTGTTGTAGGGAAGTAGGCTGGTGGGATTGGCACTGCAATGTTATTTGTAAAACTCAATTATGATTAACTTTATAAATCACAGTGCTTTAATACAAAAATATAGAAAAATACTGCAAAAATTAATTTAAACAAAACAAAAAAATGCATAATTGGGTGAGTCACAGCATGAAACTAGGGGCCCAACCAGTAAGTAAAACAGGGTTGGAATCAAGTTTGCAAGGGGCCATTGTCAGGAAAAGGTTGAAAAGAGCTGCTCTTTCTAGATTATGAGCTTCAATAAACTATTAAGCTAACAAGATGATGATCGATCTACCTGTTACTATTAATAATATATTCTGGTAGTCACAGAAAATAAAAGGCAAATAGATCGGTGCACCAGTGAACAGAACACAAAAATGTGACAACAGTGCCCAATAGATGAAACTGTGACTGGTTAGTCACAAAATACATGTAAATTTGACAGATTAATGACATAGTGATGTCTGAGGAAGAAACATTCGAAATCCACTGTGCTCATTAGAGTAGCCTTCTTTCTTTCACAAAACTTTACAGGATGACAGAAGGCAGTCTACTTGTTAAAAAACTGACAACCCAATGTACCAATATGCCACTTGTCTGTTCAACTTTAATTTGAAAGCTGGATTTTGTGACTTAACACCCATTGTAAATATAAAGGCATGTGAGCACTGGAGCGCTGTAGCACTGTCCTCCCACTGTTCATCGATTTGCATGAGTGGGCCCAGTAACATCTCACAACAAATTGTGAGACTTGTTGTTACTGCGTTTGGCATATTGAATACATCACGGGTAGCTTGCCAGGCTTTGCCATGCGGGTGGGATACTCTCAGTAGCTTGCTGGGCTCTCCAAGAGGGGCGAAGGAATCGAACCCGGGATCGGCTGTGTACAAGGCAAATGCCCTACTCGCTGTGCTATCGCTCCAGCCCAAGGCATGTAAGAGAAAAAAATAATGATGAGTGGCTTCATTAAAAAACGTAAAAATATGGGGCTGGAGTGATAGTACAGTGGGTAAAGTATCTTGTACATGGCCAACCCGGGTTCGATTCCCAGCATCCCATACAGTCCTCTGATTAACGCCAGGAGTAATCACTGAGTGGCGAGCCAGGAGTAACCCTGAGCATTGCTGGCTGTAACCCAAAAAAGCAAAATAAACAAATAAATAAAATTAAAAAGAAATAAAAACATAAAAATATGTAGGGAAAATATGACATTGCTCTGGGATAAATGCAAAAAGGGAAATATTTCTTTGTTGCTCTGTATGGTGAAAAATAATACTCTAGGTGAGGATGTATATATGAGTGAAAGACAGTGCCCAACAGTAGGAAGCTCAGCTAGTACCAGGTACTAACTCATCTAAATTCTATGTGCATACTCAGTCTGTATAACAAGTTTTTGAGAGGGGCGTCAGTTTGGTCCCAATTTTTGCAGTTAAAAGGAGCAAGGGGCTCTAATATCTGTTCAAGGACACATAGTAAGTAAGAGAAATGAAGTTTGAACCCAGCGAGTCTGATTTTAACCCTGACTTCTTGCGATGGAAATACACTTGCATAATTGAGGTTTTAAGATATTTCTGACGAATCTAAATTTGAGCGTACAGTCCATCATTATAATCATTACAAACAACCTCAGCGCCCTTGTTTTTCCTCTAACTCCTGGCAAAATCTAAGCCTGGATCAGCTCAATCACTTGCCTCCTCTGGACCTTAGCAGCTGCGCATGAATGCAGCTGGAGAAAATCACTCAACAGACTGATTTAACTTTAAATATTTGACTTCAAGCCCCCAAAGTCCAACTTTGGCAACTTCTCTACGTATAAACCTGCTTTCCCAGACCTTAGACAATTTACTACAGCTTTCTCTCTTTCCCTTTCTCCAAACCCAACTTAAGTTTTTCTTTCTGCCTGGGTATCATTTAACTTGAGTTTACTTAACTGGGAGAGGAAAGAAAAGAAAAAATCTCCCCTGGATTAGAAGTCTTTTATCTTTCTATCACCAGATCAATAAACCTCTCTTCATCTGACCAACCGCCTTCTTTCTTGTTTCAATTGGGGAATTGTTGGTCCTTCCACCAAAGAGCAATTCTTCCCCAAGTCCTGTAGCTTCTAAAGTCCCTTGAGCTATATTATCAAACGCTAAGGCTCTCTAAGAATACAGATGCTGAAAGATCCGCCCTCTTTATAAGTGTACACATGCAAGCTGCACGCGCACACACATTTATATTTCACTACCATGAGTCTAATTTCCCGTTGTCAGATAAAATTCTGAGATGAGCTGTACTCATCTTCACGTCCCACGCTACTCAACTCACTCACATTGCTTCCAAAGCTCATTTCTCCGCCCAAGCTCAACCTACCGAAATTACTGTTGACAGCAGGCTGCCAAATGGAATTTTTTTTTTAAATCTATCACACTAGACCTCCTTCTCGGGGTGGGGATCAGGAAAGAGATAGGGAAAGAAAGCAACTCTCCTAAGACAAAAAGTATAGTGTAGGTGAAACTTGGGGTGGTAAGTAAAAAGAATCACCAGAATGAAGATGACAGGCCCAATATACTCTGCACACACCATTACCACGTGTTTATAAAACTCATCTGCAGGAATTAAAAGCAGCTTCCCAGTAATCCGATTTACATTCAGATAACTCAAGTATAAAGAATGAAAATAAGTTCTGGCAATCTAGTGGCATGTAATTGATCTGATCAGTATTTTCTTAAAGATCTACGAGGTGACATTTTCATTTTGGAACTTGTAAACTCCTTCATCCTATGAACAAGATGTATAAAGACTATAAAGTTTAGCCAGAGGTGATATTAGAGAGAGAGAGAGAGAGAGAGAGAGAGAGAGAGAGTGTTAAGGAAACTCTGAGTAGGGGATGGAGGTAGTAGCGAAGAAACTCTGAGGAAAATAATTCTGTACATTCTCTGAATTGTAACTAAACTCCTTGAATGCTCATAAACACTTCCTAGCACCCTGTAGGCTATCCAGGCAAAAAAGTCAATGCGTTACACTGGAAAACTGATGAATAAATAAGGAAAACTTGAATGTCAACATTTCAAGAAGAAAACCTTTCTGTTAAAATTCAAAGAAGACATATAATCCTACTTGAGAAAAGAGATTGTAAAAGCACAGCATCCTCCTAAAACATGCCTTTAGCTTGTCATGATAATGAAGACACAAGACAGGAAGATGAAATTGAAAACTATGTAACACTCAACCCTGTTAGATCTGACAGTGAAGTATACACTTAAAATAATTCCATACTCCGAAGTGGACTCAACGTCACAAGCATGTAAAAAGCTGTAATGAAACAGAGGTTACAGAGACCCCCAAAGAGAATAGACAATAGTGTAGCTACGGCTGAGAGAATGTTATGTTCATTATAAAGCAATATGAGGGGTGTGTGTGTCTGTGTGTATGTTTTCCAAGGAAAGTGCTAGAATAACCAAAATGAACCTGAGCAGAAAAACAGACAAATCTTATTTTGAAAGCTCTAAAATTTTTCTGAAAAATAAGAATGGTCACACTTAACAAACCTAGGGGAATAGTCAATGCCCTATCTCTGTTTGTGGCTGGAACTTAGTACTCTTCCAACTCTCTCCCTCAAGCCAGAGAAAACTGACTCTTAGTCAGAGTTCATACAGGCTGCCTGCTGGATGCCGGTCTAGAATCCCTGACATCCCTGACTGTGTATTAACCAGATATGTGTGTGTGTGTGTGTGTGTGTGTGTGTTTTCCAAGGAAAGTACTAGAATTAATAACCAAAATGAACCTGAGGAGAAAAATAGACAGATCTTGTTTTGAAAGCTCTAAAATTTTTTCTGAAAAATAAGAATGGTCACACTTAACAAACCTAGGGGAATAGTTACTGCCCTCTCTCTGTTTGTGGCTGGAACTTAGTACTCTTCCAACTCTCCCCCTCAAGCCAGGGAAAACTGACTCTCAGTCAGAATTCACACAGGCTGCCTGCTGCATGCTGGTCCAGAAGCCCTGATGTCCCTGACTGTGTATTAACCAGATGATCATTTTGTCATAAGAACTGGACTTGTCATTAAGTTCTTTTCATATGCCTTTTAAAGCCAAACTTGCATTATTCAGTTAAAACATTTTAGTGAGTCAGGGACATGGCCAAAGGCTGGAGCATACCCTCTAATCCCTGGATTCATATATCCCATTCCAACCCCCCAGGACTGCCATAAATTAACCCTGGTGGCCCCCAGCACAACTGGGTCCAAGCACAGAATGCTCAGACCCATACAACTGGCTGGAGTAGTGCTACTAGTGGGTCCTGTGCTACCCCGTCACCCCAAACTGTCCTATTTTAACCTTGGCAGTGCTCAGGGGACCCAAAAATTGAATCTGGGTCAGCTGCATGCAAGGCAAGAGCTTTTCCTACTATACTCTCTCTCTCTCAAGCCCCATATATATGTTTTAAAAGAGAAATTAATTCTCACTTTTCTGTAGAGTTGTGTTGATTCTATTAGTGCATGATTTTACTTTATCACAGAAACATATATTCCACTAATTTCAAATTTCACTTGCTCATGATGACTTAGGTTCTTTTGCGAATTTTAATGGATATTTAAAAAAAATCTTTGCAAGTTAAAGTACAGATATATTTCTTTTCCTCCCATAACTATGCTTCCTATACTCACTTGTACCCTTTATAACCTGTATCTCTGATGCTAAAACCTGAAATGTTCAGGCGCCATAGAGGTAGTACAGCAAGTAGATAGTTTCCCTTGTATGAGTTGACCCTGGTTCAATCCCTGGCACCCCAAATAGTCCCCCAAGCCCACCAGGAGAGATCCCTGCCAGGAGTAAACACTGCGCACTGCCAGGTGTGGCACACAAATCAAAACCAAACAAACATAAACACACACACACACACACACACACACACACACACACACACACACACATTAAACTGTCCAGAAAGGCAGATCATGTGATGGAGCAGAGTAATCTTAAAAGATTTTAAACCAAAATTCCACACCATGATAATATCTGGTCTCAATAATGCATAAGTGAATTTCAAGGAAGTTAATTATTATTTCTCTCCTCCTCCTCCTCCTCCTTCTCCTCCCTTTTTTTTGAGACCACACCTGGTAGAGGTCAGGGGTTACTTATGGCTCCAGCACAGGAGTCTCCTGCAAGCAAAGCACGTACTTGGTCTCCACTGAGTGAAGTACTGACCCTGATACCTTCTTTTCTTTTTTCTTAATTTTATTTTCTTATTTGCCTTTTGGGTCACACCCAGCAATGCTCACGGTTTACTTCTGGCTTTGTACTTAGGAATTACTCCTGGCGGTGCCCAGGGGACCATATGTGGTGCCAGGGATTGGATCTAGGTCAGCCGTGTGCAAGGCAAACACCCTACCCGCTGTATTATCACTTGGGCCTCACCTGATTTCTTCTTAAGTTCTAAACTAGTCAATGTCTTTTGAAGACAATGCCACTCTGTTTAAACAATCAATAACCCGGCATGGTAGTAACTACACTTCAATAGAAGGCACTTGTTAGGGTTTGCCACCTTTCTGACGGCAGCTGGGTAGGTTCTCGCTGCTTGCCTTCTGGTTCAGCAAGATCTGCTCATTTTTTCTGAAGCTGTCTCCAAGCCCCGCAGTTTAGTGATCCCATGGCACTTAAATTCTCTCACAAAGCAATTTTGTTCTTAACCTCCTCCTCTGCAGAGCTGTCCCACTGAGTTTTAAATATTTATTTTCAATAAAAGATAAAGTCACAGGCCATTTCTTGGAAAGATTGACTTTTCTAATATATTGTCTTATGCGCCGATTTCTTTTATTACTTGATCACTGCAATTCCAAACCCAGGCGCCACTTCTGGAAAGAAGTGTACACCAAGAGTTACTGACTTGGAAGTCTGGATCTAAAAGGATGCCATTCCTCATCCTGATTAAGATGAAGGTCGCTGTGGAAAGCCTTTGGGAGACAACTGTAGTTTTTTTTTTATCTACCGTGGCCCATACACCTGTTACAATTTTAATTACTTCTGATTTGAGTTTTCTGGGCTGGAGCGATCGCATAGTGGGTAGGGCGTTTACCTTGCACTCGGCCTACATGGCCAACCCAAGTTCGATTCCTCCGCCCCCTTGGAGAGCGCGGCTACCGAGAGTATCTCACCAGCACGCAAAAGCCTGGCAAGCTCCTCATGATGTATATGATCTGCCAAACACTGTAACAAGTCTCACAATTTTACTGGACCCCCTCAAGCAAATATATGAACAATGAACGGGAGGGCAGTGACAGTGACAGTAACCTTTACAGTTAAATTAATTCATGTTGGGGCCAATATGATAGTACAGAAGGTAAAGCATTTGCCCTGCACGTGGCCAACTCGGGTTCAATCCCTGGCACCCCATATTTCCTCAAAAAATCCTGCCAGGAGTGATTCATATGTGCAGAGCCAGGAGTAAACCCTGTGCACCTCCGGGTGTAGCCACAAAACAAAAACAAACTCTGCTTCACATTAATCCCATTTGCTGCTATGGCTACAATATTTCTTGGCTTTGACTTTCCCGATAAGCTGGTATAACCCATGGCTCTTTCTCTGTTCTTATTTAGGAAAGAAATCTTCCACCTGTATGACCTAAGCTGAGTGCACAGTTCCTCCACAGAACTCATCGTTCATTTTCTCCTCTCGAGTGGTATGTCGAGTTTTGCCAAGAAGTATATACATTTTATGCAAATGAATTATCTGATAATATAAGAATAACTATTAGCTCTCCAGAAGTTCATTAACAACTATAGATTTGAGAGGTGTTTTTTTTCCCTAGCAATTGGTGAATTAGGGCAGCTGAGAATCCCTCTGGAGGAGAAAAGAAGAAAACAAAGAGCACTACAGAATTATGCACAACGGGCACAAGAAATAGAAGGAAAATATAAAGGAAAGGTAATATATAAAGAAATCTGATTTATACTTACTCATCAGGGGGACTTAGGATAAGGCAGAGAATGGGTAGTAAATCAGTTCGGCAAAGCAGCAAAATATAATTCAAATTTTAACTTAACAAGATATTAACATAGAGAGAATTATACTATTATATAGACTTGATGTTTAGACTGATCTACAGTTTATTATTTTTTAGAAAGAAGTTATGAAACTACTGCAGACTATTTTAAATATTAACAAAAGATTATCTAGAGAGAGAAACACACTGAAAGATCACATATGTTTTAATTAATTTCTTAAGTAAGAAGGTAAAGGCCCTCCCATTGATCTTAAGTAAAAATACAAAATAAAAATAATGTGCTCCCATCTTTTTTTTTAAGCTTTCTTGGTATATTCTGACATTCAACTAGCACTGTCCTCCCATTGTTCATTGATATATTAGAGCGGGCCCAGTAACATCTCCATTGTGAGACTTCTTGTTACTGTGTTTGGCACATCGAATACGTCACAGGCAGCTTGCCAGGCTTTGCTGTGCAGGCGAGATACCCTCGATAGCTTGCCGGGCTCTCCGAGAGGGGCAAAGGAATCGAACTCAGGTTGGCCATATTGGCTGAGTACAAGGCAAATGTCCTACCCGCTGTGCTACCATTCCAGCCCAAGAAAAGATGAAGTCATGCAATTTGTTGATGTTTGGATGGATCTGGAAAGTATGCTAAGTAAAATGGGTCAGAGGGAGAGGGAGAGAAAGAATGATGTCACTCATATGCAAGATATACAGAAACATAGTAGGAGAATAACAAATGTCCAAAGGCAACAAATACTGAAAACTCGTCTTCAGACAGAAGCTTACCAAATATGTGATTATGGGAATGGGAAGGGTGGTGACAGTAGTGAAATGGTGGAGGGAAGAGGACACTCTGATGCAGAGTGTGATGTTGGAAGGTTTTATCATATAGCAGTTTGGAGAAACCATATGGTGCCTAAAATAGTATTTTAAAAGCAGATATAAACAAATGAAACTACAGCAATTCTAAAATCTTCTATATCATGAAAGAAACAATGCTCCAAATAAAAAGACACCCGAATAAATGGGAGAAAACATTTGTACATCATATATCAAAGGGCTAATTTCCAAGATATAAAAAGCACTTAGACGGTTCAATGTAAAATCAAAAATATAAACCTTTAAAAATGGAGAAAGGAGTTTAACAGACACTTCCTCAAATATATAAAAATGGTCAATTGATAAAAAAAATGGCCAGTGATTCACCATCACTGATTACCAGGGAAATGTAAATTAAGACAATAATAAGATATGATCTCACAACAGTTGAGAATGGCATACATAAAAGAGAACGGAAACCACCAGTGTTGGCAGTGTTGCAGTGAAAAAGAAGGCCTCATTCACTATTGGTGGTACTGCTTTCTGGTTCAGATTTTTTGGAAAA
>JAOXYA010000016.1:4533583-4544698 GCA_028565675.1 Sorex palustris | reverse complement strand
CAGCCACAGAGGAACTGCGCGATACAGAGTCCCCTTATGTTCCTGCGGCTAACCGGGAGGGTTTTCCGTTCAGCTGGCCGGCACAGAGGACATGCCTGTTCCTGCAATAAACCATAAAATTCCAGGCAAAAGCCACTGAATGCAATGTTAAGAGATAAATCATTGATTTCTGTGCAGAAAGAGTGTTTCCCCTCTTTCTTTAAAGATCAAAATTTGAATGAAGGTAGGTGCGCACTCTGCACAGGCCAAGGCGAGCAGGAGCCCATGACCAGCACAGGGGGGCTTTTCTGTTTTGTTTAACACCAAATGTAAAGTACCACTTGGCAGGCTAGCCTCAAGGCAACAGAGCACCAAGAACTTTCCTATGGAAAAAAGAACTCAATGTAAACGTAATGCTCCAAGCAGACATGTCCAACAGACACCCTCAGGACAGATAGTTTGAGATCAGATGAGTGAGACACCTTCTCCCGACTCGCAGAACTACAACTGTGTAAAGAAGGGCTGGGGAAGACAGTCTTTGGTCAGTGCAGAAAGATAAACCCAGGGGCAATGGAAAACGCACCCCATGCCTCATGAAGTCAGTTGCTGGCATGAAAACCAGGTGATGGTGCTGATTTTTTTTTTCCAAAATAACTTTCAGTTCAATTACCAGCCGACTTGAATACAAAGGCTTTGTACTTCTGATGTGCAATTCTCACCCTGACAGGCATCACGAGAACCCTCCTGACCCAAAGAAAGATCTGCTCCTTTCCTTAGTTGAAAAAGAAAAAAAATTTTTTTTGAAGGGGGGAGATTATCACAGCAAATAAACTTTTGACATCACATAAAATGATACAAAATTTCACAAACACACACAAAAAGGAATGTGTGATCTCAATACAGCCCCCACCCCAGCCCCCAAGAAAGAAACAGACAAGGAAGAAGAAAAAGTCTGTTTTCCGCATACCTTTTCAAATTTTGACAGCAGCTCCCTTAAACTGAAGTTCAGACCAATCATCCTCCAGTAGCCCTTGGACCTACATCTTGCCAGCAAACTTCCTTCGGACAACGGAGCTGAACTTCACCAACCCGTATCTTTTCTGGCTATACTTTAAAACCCTTTGTAAAATCCTTTACAAGCCTGGCCCTGGTGCTGTGGTCCATGAGTAGCAGCAGCGTGCTGGGGGGCATTGCAGCCAGCCCCCCTGTGAGTTCGCTTCTTCATGGGCTCTGAAGCACGCAAGGCAGAGACCTGCTCTGAGGTTTTCTGTTAGCAGCGATCCATGAGTCTGGCATGGTCCCCTTTGGCTCTGGGAAGCCTGGGATTCCCTTCAGCTCACCTCACTAATGACCTGCAAGCCCACAGCGCTTCTCTCCTGGGCCCCAAGCTTTCGGGCTTGGTCTCAATTACACACAGTGAAAAAAAGAAGTTAGGTCCTGGAAACTTGCATGAAAGAAGTCAAGGGAGGGGAAAAGAAAAAAAAAAAACCTCAAGTATTACCCACTTCCTCCATTCAGACTGGTTTCAGGAAGAAAAAAAAAGAAAGAAAAAGAAAAAAAAAGTTGTTTGGTTCACAGCCAGTTTTCAAAGAGCGTGACTTCGACAGAGCTGCACAGCCAGAAACCAGCGCGCTCTGATCTGCTGAAACAACCCGGCACGGGACAAGAGGCCACTGGTTCCCACTCTCCCAGACACCAGCCTCTGCCGTTGCTATGGTAACCACCAAGCGAGTTGCAGTCCCTTTCCCTAGGTCAGGCTCTGCGGCGGGATGCTGTCCCGGAGTGCCCCAGAACCCAGTGATTTCCAAAGTTCTTCGTGTCCGGAGCAAAGTTCCAGCTGCAGATGTCGGGCCCCCTCTGCAGACAGAGTCTGATGCAAGGCAGAGCAGCACCCCCGACGGTGTCGGCCGTTCCCCGACGCCGACCCGACAGTCGTGTAGTAATCCACGTCTGTTTCCAGCGTTGTTTATTATTTTAATCGGCATCCTCCCTGCCGCCACCCCTCCTACGGTTCGCATCCAAGCTCACTCCCACTTCCTGGACGCCTCCCCTAGTCCGTCAGCATCAGCTCTCCAACGCATCCCGAACGCATCTCAGGACGCACCTCCCCATCTGGAACCCACCCAGGAAAATAAGGGAGACCAGAAGGATAGAACCACAGGAGCCACAAAAGAAAATATGTCTGATCAATTGTGTGATTGCTTGAAAGAGAGAAAGAGAGAGAGAGAGAGAGAGAGAGAGAGAGAGAGAGAGAGAGAGAGAAAGAAAGAAGGAAAGAAAGAAGGAAAGAAAGGAAAGAAAAAAGAAAGAGGAAAGGAGGGAAGGAGGGAAGGAGGGAGGGAGGGAGAAAAGAAGGAAGGAAAAAGAAAATGGGGGGGGGGGAACGTTTTTAGCATAAAGTAAGAGGGTGAAAATACTTTCCCAGGAAAGTTCTTTGATCTCACTGATTCTGTTACAAGTCAGTCAAACTGTTTCTCTGTGTTCCCTGTGGGGGAATTTACTTGATTCCAAAATAAAACTTAAGTAAAACTATTCAGAATGGGAGTTAAGAGCCAGTTACTTTTTAATATGTCTCCCATTTTGGATGTTAAATTTTACTGGCACTCAGGAAAATACTATCTTCTACAACGTTTTCAGGGTAATGGCTTGAAAAGTTCACTCCAAATGGTAGATTCTTTGCACCGCTATTTCAGACATGATTCCAAGGCGAAAAAGTGATTTTTTGCTTTTGCATTACTTAGCTAGTGAGCAGGCTAATAAAAGTGAAGTGTGCCACATGTGTCCATATGAAACCCATTTCTCTACTTATACGCAGAATTTCATCATAAATATACAATGCTTTTAAAGGTGACACTACCACAAATGGAATGATGTTGATTTTAATATAATTAAATGTACTTTCTTGAGCGGGGCAGAGAAAAGGAGGGAGAGCAAAAATAAAACATGATCATCCTAACTAAAGAGCTATTTGAATTCCGTAAATATCAAAGTTGTTACCACTCATTTAATCATATATAAAAAAAAGTTTCCATTAGGAGGAGAAAAAAAACGACCAGAGAATACTATGCAATGTGGTTATTATTTTTGGGGTTTGCAAACCCTTTTTCTTTCCTTTCATTCTCAACTTATTTTCATATCAGTATTTAAATGGCATGTGTTTTACATATGCGGATCTGTACGAAATTTAACAAGCTTTTAAAATATTTTCATCATTGATTCATAAAATCCAACCTGTCCCCAAGGGCAAAATGGTTTTATGAGCTTTGGCGTGGAATGTGTTTCACCTCCAAGCCCCTAATTCCAATTTATACGCAGACTATGGTGATAAGGTAGTGATTATCCAGAAATTTATAAAAAAAAAATCTCCTGTCTAAATTTTTATTTTATTTTTCAGCACGGGCATCAGTGAAGACCAATCCTCTGAACTGTCACAAAGGGCTACAATGCCATTGGCCATTGGTGAGGGCTCTACAGCCACATGCTGGGATCTTTCTGTCCCAACAAATAAACTTTTTTTACATAAATACAAAACAAAAGGAACCACCAGGACTGCCACTATCACCAGCACCACCACTAGCAAATAAATAAATAGAAAGAAAAAGAATACTCTTTCTCAGCTGGGCAAACTTCCAAGTACCACCCAGGGTGCAGGAGGCACTGTGATCACAGACTTGTGCAAACACGCCATCCCATGCACATATCAGAGGAGGGAATTAAATAAAAACTCTCAAACAGCAGAGAATACCATCATCTTTCTCTCCAAAAGACTCTTCAGCTTAAAGTGTTCTTTTCTTATGCCCGGACATGAAAAGTGTGCTAATATTAGAGCTCAGTAATAAGGATCTTGTCTTCTTATACCACTAGGTCAATCTTGAGGCAAAAGGAAAAGCATCTTGTGTATTAAGGAGCGCTCCCCAAAGAACAAGGAAACCATATCATCATGACAGGTATCTATTGGGTAGAAGTAACAAGACAGGGTATGATATGTTCCTTCTCACATGGCTTGCTAGGATAGTGTCCGAAAATGAGAAACTCTGGACCAACTACCAGCTTTATAGATATTTCCTACAAATGCCAATTATTCAGAACTAATATTTTTGAGAGGACAAAAAGAAGACTTGAAACTCTCTCATTACAGTTATAAAGTATCAAAAACTAAGAGATTGATGAACCATGCATGATAACCTTTTCTTAAATTTTTATTCATGAACTTCTTTTTATTTTTATAGTATTTTTTAAATCACTGTGAGATACAGTTACAAAGCTTTCATGTTTGAGTTTCAGTCACACAATGATTGAACACCCATCCCTCCACCAGTGCATATTTTCTACCATCAATGTCCCCAGTATTCCCACCCACTGTACCCCTCCCCCCATCACTATGGCAGACAATTTCCACCATACTCTCTCTACTTTTGGACATTAGGGTTTGCAGTACAGATACTGAGAGGCTATCATGTTTGGTCTTTTATCTGCTTTCCGCACACATCTCCCACCCTGAACTATGCCCCCTCCAATGATCATTGACTTAGTGATCCCTTCTCTATTCCAGCTGCCTTCTCCCCCAGCTCATGAGGCAGGCTTCCAACCATGAAGCAATATTCTTGGCCCTGTCTCTACTGACATGACACACTTACTGAAAAAGAAAATAAAAAAAGTGGAGGAATAACATTCAGTGGATCCACATAAACCCCTCAAAAGAAAAACATTTTAATTTCTTGTCTCATTTGAATGACAAGGTAGCTACACTCTCACTATAATGTGGGGTAGCAACTAAAATATCATTTTAAAGTATTGAAAAGTGATTGCTGTTTTATGTAAAAATTCAAAGACTCAGTATGAAAATCAAAAACCTATGTATTTAAGGTATATTCATAACTCATGTGCTCTTTGATGGTAGCACACTGGAAGACTTAAAAATGTGGATTACTTTTATAAAGTGAGCACATTGTACCCTTGATCTGCGTAAATACATCTATAAATAAGACTACTTTCTCAGCATAAATTCTGTGTGCAGAATACCACAGTTATATGCCTTACATCTCCCTATTCCCCATTTTTTAATCGTGAACTTCTTTGATACATTATCTTCTATAATCCTATAATCATCAAATAAAAAAACAGGCCTCCAGAGTAAACAACACATCGCCAGAAAGACTTAATAAATTGGATGATGAAATTTGAAGTAATCGACATTTTGCCAGTCTAAACTAGTGTGCAAATAAATTGTACACTAATCCTCAAGCAATGGAATAAACGTACTACCCATTCCTGTAACAAAGATCAACACTGCATAGTCTAAGAATTCTCTCATGAAATAAGTCCTCTCAAACATAAAGACAAACTTTCATAAGAAAGCAAATGTTACAGGAAGAACTCAATTACACATACACATGTAATCATATATATGACTTTGGCAAAAAAGTTCAAAGGTTAGGCTAATTTAAACTTTGTATACTTAAAATTGTGCTGGAGCCATAGCATGGCGGGTAGGGAGTTTGCCTTGCACGCGGCTGACCAGGGCAACTCCTCCGCCCCTCTCAGAGAGCCCAACAAGCTACCGAGAGTATCCTGCCCGCATAGCAAAGCCTGGCAAGCTACCCGTGACATATGTGATATGCCCCACCCCCCCAAAAAAAACAGTAACAAGATGTCTCACAATGGAGATGTTGCTGGTGCTCACTCGAGCAAATCGATGAACAACAGGAGGACAGTGGACAGTGCTATACTTAAAAGTGTGTCTGATTTGATTTGTTATGAGGTGACTTATAAAGCAATAAGCTCTTCTTTAGGGTTTTGTCAAACACACATGCTTTGCTGAAAAACATGTATGTCTTCATCGTATCTTTAAGGTTCCTCTCTGTTAAACCAGTAGAAAATTTCAAAGCTATAAAGTGTGCTTTCTTTATTCATTTGTTTTATGCAAAGTTCAACATGTCTCTTTGTATTGGACAATATAAAGGAAAGAAAGTAGGTTTGTGGGTTTGTGGGTGCTTCTAAAGGGAAGTCCATGGAGGTCATAGGTGATTAGCAATAAATATGTACATGAAAGCTTTATTCAAAAAGAGCTTTGACATTGGGTAGGAACTAAAAAAAAGGTACATGCCAAAAGCATTCTGTGGCAAGGAAGTATTCAGATCCTAATGCCTTTGGAAGAGATGGACACAATTCTCCTTTCCACATCCCTTCTAAGCCTGGGCTTAAAATTCAAGTATTAAGGAGCTTCAAGACCCTTATAGTGATGTGAGATTTCCATTCATTGTCTACTGCCACTGTACTTTTGCAAGGGGCCTCTCCTCAATAGATTGCAGCTTTCTAGTTAACATCAGCCAGCAACCAAGTCTGTCAGCTGGTAGCTATTTAAAGTAATATACGGCCCCAAAGGGCAGAAAGTTCAATATAAAACGGAGGCCCAAGGCCCCTGATGAAAGGCGGAACTTTCCTTTTATCCCAGGAAGTTCAAGCAATATGCTTTGTACACAAAGAATTATTTTCAATGTTTATCTCTTCAATAATGCCATCTATCTGGATAATTATGCAGTAGCTGCTGGGAGATCACAATTCCTGAGGGAAAAAAAGAGGCAGAACTCTATACACATCCAGAAACTACCATCAGAAAATCCTGCTAGACATCACAAAGGCACAAAGAGCTTTTTCTTCTTCTTCTTCTTCAGGGGAGGAGTTGGGTGGGGTAGCAGCTGAGGAAGAGAAAATGCCGCTTTTGAATTAACCAACCAGGTGCAGGGGTTACAACCTTCTTCAGCAAACTTCTCAATATTTAATGATTCAGAGAGCATTTTATTAGGTGATGGAAAATAATGCCAAGACAAGTTAATGTTTCAAAACCATATCCTTCCCGAAAAAAACAGGCGCGTGAGACAAGAGTAAAACTATCTCAGGCAGCCAAGCCTCACAATTCCAGATGTCTCCCAATAGCCCGAGCCTCTGGGACACGTGGCTCCAGACACGCGTGAGGCTTTGGAGACTGTTTTTCAAGGTTTTCTAATGCTTTTCTACCTTTCCTCAGCCAACCCAGACTTAGAAAACTAAAGGCAAATTTTTAAAAAATTAATAATAATAACAAATATGCCAAGATAAATCAAAATTGAATACACTGTCCTGACCCGCAACTAGAAAACTGATACTCTTCCCAGAGAGCCTGGTTACTAGAATCTGAATGTGTACCTAAGGAAGTGGACGTTGAACAAGTCCCGAAAACATTTAAAATGATCATGTGAGACCAGCTATGTTTCTGCGTCTAATACTAAGCAACCAGGCTTTTTTGATGCCTTTCAATAGGAGGAACTGCATCTTCTCATTCCAGTCAATCCATTCAACAGGAGGAACTGCATCTTCTCCCATAGCTGCTTTAGCCATCTTCATTCTTAGCATCATGTATGGAATTCTCAGCCAGAGGCACACACCAAACCTCCATTCACCCTTCCTACCATTTGCCTTCACTAGTCTTCCCAGTAGCCAGTCATAATGCTCATTATTTGAAACACACATAGAAATGGCTATCTGCATCAGAGATGATGATCCTCTATTGTGATAGGCGTTTCCTCAGTTTCCTCTTTCCTTGACAGGCATCTTACTACCCTCTTAAATTTAAGGAAGGAGTTCTTTGTTGTGATGTTGTTTCTTCCCAATGAGTTTCCAATGAAAGGACTTTGTGCTCAGTGAACCCAGACAGTGAACCATGCCACTCAATAGAAAATTGTAGCACTGTAGCACCGTCCTCCCATTGTTCATCCATCGATTTGCTTGAGCGGGCACCAGTAACATCTCCATTGTGAGACTTGTTACTGTTTTTGCCATATCAAATGTGCCACGGGGAGCTTGTTAGGCTCTGCCCTACAGACAGGATACTCTTGGTAGCTTGCTGGACTCTCCGAGAGGGATGGAGGAATTGAACCTGGGTCAGCTGTGTGCAAGGCAAATAAATGCCTTACCCACTGTGCTATCGCCACTCCAGCCCTCCAATAGAAAATTAGTAGGCTAATTATAGAATGAGCAATTCTATGATGTGTGGGAGAATTAAGTTAAACCATTCCATTTCCCCGAGATTCTTTGGGGCAGCAGAGAAGACTTCTAAAGTCTGCAGGTATTGGGGGGTGAGGAATAATTTAGCAATATTCAACAAATATAAAAATATATGTCACATATGCAGACCAGAGAGAGAGAGAGAGACAGTACAGCAGGTAAGGCGCTTACTTGCCTTGCACGAGGCTGACCTGAGTTCAATCCCCAGCACCACATATACTGCCCGGAGCTTTATTAGAAGCAATCCCTGAGCACAGAGTTAGGAGTAAACCCTAAGTACAGTAGAGTGTGACCCCCAAACCCCCCCCAAAATTTGTGTAACCTTTGAGACAGAGATTCTGTAGCTAGGAGTTAATTTGTAATCACAGGTACAAACATGCATATTAGGATGCTCAATAAATCCTATTTAACAAAGTCAAAAGTTGGAAACAATCTAAATGCTCACCACGAGGTTATTATGTAAATAAATTACGGCAGATTCACAAAAGGGGATGTTGTGCTTCTGTGGAAAAGAATGAGATGATTTCTACAGACTGAAAATAAATCATCTCTAATATGTATTTGTATATATAGGATATATGTGAAAAAAGAGACTTATAACTATACTTTGATTTATGAAAGTTAGATACTTTTCTAGAATGATATATAAGAACGCAGCACTGAGGGATTAGAAATCTGGATTTCAGAATGATATACTTCAAGTCTTTTAAACTTTAAAAGCTTTACAAGAAAATTAAATCAAATTGATGGAAAATTCCTAAGTAAAACATTTGTCTCTCTAAGTAGGTATCTTAAAAAAAAAAAAGTGGTCTCATTCCAGTGGAGGGTAAATGACACCAGAAACAATCATTTCTAGTTTTGGAAGCTTCAGAAGTTTTGAGGTGCCAGATGGTCTGACATCCTAGGCGAATCAGTCTCAATGGAAAGAACTTTCAGCAGCGGTGGGCTGGTCGATGGTAAACTTCTCTAAAGGAGGCAAGAACAAAGCCTTTTTGTTCTTGTGAGTTACTCTATAACCAGTAACTGCAGTATATTTTAGTAATAACTTTTCTGTCTAAACAGGCATTATCAAATTCCAGCTCTTCTCAAGGAAACCAGTACACCCATTGTCATGTATTTTGTTAGCATCTAAAGTCTAAACATTTCTAATATGTTTATAATAGCAATATATATATATATTCCAATAAAAGAAAGATCAGCTCAGTTTGGTTAGGCTACTCAATTAGTATTTGATCCTTATTTAATGAGTAACCAGCAAAATTAATAGCAGTGCCAACAGCAATTTTGTTCACACATCTAAGTTATATCAGTGAGAAAGAAGATTAAGTATCCTGGATGTGCCCTGCGTGTCTTGTCTAGGAAAGTATGCTGAGGTACTGTGAAGTCTAGTCTAACAAACTCTGGAGGAAATATGTCACTACAGGTTACACAGCCCCTTGACACATTTTCATTTAGATCAAGTGTGAGAGGGGTGGTAATACTAGTTCCAAACCCAAGATTTTTTTTTTTTATTAGTGAGACACCATGAGGTACAGTTGTAGACTTACAAATTTTGTGTTTGGGTTTCAATTATACAATGATGTTGTCACTTTTATTTTTGGTATTTTTACCTCAGAGCAGAATTATTAGGTACTATGGAGGATCTATGCTTAGATTATTTTTTTTCTTTTTATGGATGGAGGTTGGGTCACTTCTGGCAGTGCCACAGATTAAACTAAGGTTAGCTATATGAAAGAGAAGTACCTCAACCCCTGTAATATTTCTGACTCCTTAATTTTTTTATAGGGATATGTCTGGCAGTGCTTACGAGTCCTCTGGATGATACCTGGAAATGCTGGGGTGTGGGGGCTTGTAGCAGTATGGATCAAATTCAGGATCAAGCACACAGCATGTGTTCTACCATGAACTATCTAAGTGCCCACCGTATTGAATTGTTGAGCAACTAATGAACTCATTTCCACAGTTGTTATATTATTTTATAGTTACAGCAGTAACGTCCTAAGGTGTCATTTCTCCACATCCCTACCAAATATTGCTATTGTTATGTGTTTTTAAAAATTATAGCCATCCTAGTATGTATGCAATGATATTTCATTGTGGTTTTGCCTTAAATTTTTGTTTTGCATTAAGGAAATGCAAATCTGATTGGCATCTGTTATTACAGGTTTTGCTGATTTAGATATGTCTTCTGAAGACATATCTTATTCAGATCCTTTGTTCATTAGAAATTAGGTTATTTGCCTTTTTTGGGTTTCTGAGTTATAAAAAATTCCATATATTTTCTCAACTGGATTTGTGGGGTGGGGTGGGGATGGGGCGTACACAGTAGTGCTTGTCCTTCCTCCTGGTTTTGTGCTTAGGGATCACTACTGGTGAGGCTCCAGGGATCTTATGGGGACCTGGGATCAAAATTGGGTCGACCACATACATAGCAAGCACTCTACCTGCTACACCATTGCTCCAGCCCCTTATACTGGACTCTCATCAGGCACATGGTTTGCCATTGCTTCCTCCGACTCTGGAGGCTGTTTCCACTCTGATGCTTGAGTCACTTATTGATATGGAAAACAGGAGAAGAATCAATGGAGAATGGAGTGGCTATGAAAAGTGGTTTCAGTTGCAGGTGTTGACTGGAAATATAGGTGGGTTGGCCAGAGGGATTGGTGTGTGGATCCTATGCATGGAGCCTGGAGCGAATCTGAAGACCACCCAGGTTTGAATTCCACAGAAACAAAGGACTCTCCTCTTCGTTAAGTAGTATTTGATATTTACTGTTTGTCCTCCTCCTTCTCCACCATCACCTCCTCCTCCTCCTCCTCTTCCTCCTCCTCCTCCTACTACTCCTCCTCCTCCTCTTCCTCTTCCTTCTCCCCCTCCTCCCCCTCCTCTTCCCTTCCTTCTTCTTCATTTAGGTTGTTACAAGACTATTACAGTTTATGGTATTGATATACAAAATTACTGAACCCTTCTACCACCAGTGTTTCCCTGAGCAGATTTATCTTTAATTATTAAATATGCAACATCGGTCAGGCAAAACCGTCGATTGAATATGATGTGGTCTATTTCGTTGTGAAATCGTCCACCGGGAGACTC
>JAOXYA010000016.1:4444042-4455659 GCA_028565675.1 Sorex palustris | reverse complement strand
ATGGGGGGGTGGGAGGGATATTGGGATCCGTGGTGGTGGGGAATGGGCACTGGTGGAGGGATGGGTACTTGATCATTGTATAATTGAAACCCAAGCATGAAAATTTGTAAGTCTACAACTGTACTTCATGGTGTCTCACTAATAAAAATAAAAATAAATAAATAAATAAATAAATAAAAGAAGGTTTGCACACTCCAAGGGACAATGTTCTCAGAAAATAATGACTGGAATGAAGGAAGATAGCATGACTGGTAATAATAAAGCGAAGATTTACATAACACTTGAGACGTCACTGGGGGAGACCTTTCTCTGGGCTTTCTTTCTGTCTGTTTTTAACTGAAAACAATGTGGCACCCTAGGAGACACTTGGGATACCCAGAGGCGTTTTTAAGACATTTTGGACATTATTATCACTGACAGACACAATTACCAGTTATCTTCCCTTCTGACTATTTTGAAGTCCATCTGAATAGTTGGGGACAACCAACTGTGACACAACCTGAGTAGCATCTCCATCTGAACAGACCAAGTATGAAGAAAAACAAAGATGCTAGCTAACAAAGTCTGAGATGGTAATAACTGTTTTCATGAATAAGGAGTACTTCAACTACAGTCACCCAAATGTATTCTTTTACCAATCTTCCAGTCCCAAGAGGCCAATGACATGCTTGTTTTAAAAATCTATTTAATCTAATAATCTACAGGAATCAGCCCACACTATTGGTAAGTACATTTGTAACCATGACTGCAGGTACCAATCAAATACAAGACATCAGGGATAATCCTTGGCAATAGAGCACTTGCTGAGCTTGTGTGAGTACTCAGGGGAGGTGGGGGTGGGGAAGGATTGGGAAAAATATCAATTCAAAAACCTTAAGTTAAAAAAAAAGCTCTTGATATATGTCATTTTCTCATTATCATTATAAAGTTGAACAATTTTGTGTAATAAAGTAAAAACTTCAACTGTTTTAGGAGACCTATGCTATTAATATTATCATAATGATACAGCAGTGGACCCATATTTTCATTGCAACTAATGTAACAACCTACGATGTCATTAATGAAGAAAAGAGAAAAACAGGTGAGGAGAGGACAGAACTCTTTACCATCTTTGTGACTTTTCTGTCACTGTGAAACTACCCCCAAAATAAATATTTATTTCAAAAAACAAGCAACTCATGCAGTGTACTTTGTCGGGCAAGGAAATAAGGAAAGCTAATTCTGGTACAACCACAGACATTTTTCACTCCTTGTGCTACTGACTTTCAAAGCCATAAGGAGAAAAGGCTGAGCATCATCTGAGCAGCATTTGACTTGTACATCTGGATCCCACCTGCAAACTTGCTTGCCATCCATGCCTGATGGATGCATACACTATCTCAGCCACCAGAACCAACACCACCAGAGAACACCTGAAAGGTACCCGAAGGTGGGACCAGTGTGAGGCTTCAAAGACAAATAAAAAGACGACATCAGGTGCATTCAGGGTGGAAAATTCACACTGGTGGAAGGAGGGTTCTATCATTAAATGACTGAAACTCAAACATGAAAGCTTTGTAACTGTATCTCACAGTGATTCAATAAAAAAAAATCCATCTGAAAAAATGCCTTATTTTTATTAAGCATTATATTCCATTTATTCCATTTATATATTAAGCAATAGAGATGTATTACTTAAGGAGCTCATAAGTAATAAAAAATGAAAAGGTTTTTTGGTTTTGTTCTTTTTTTTTTCTTTTTGGGTCACACCTGGCGATGTACAGGGGTTACTCCTGGCTCTACACTCAGGAATTACTCCTGGCGGTGCTCAGGGGCCCTTATGGGATGCTGGGAACCAAACCCAGGTCAGCAAACACCCTACCCGCTGTGCTATTGCTCCAGCCCCAACCCCATGAAAAGTTTTGTGCATGTTCAACAAGCATGTGAATAAATACATTAAAAGTCAAAAAAAAAGACAAATGAAAAGAGACTGTCTGCATGCAACCTCATGGTCTACAGCCAGGTTTCTCAAAGATGCAGAGTGTCCACTTGGGCAGATTACTGAAATGCAGGCTTCCAGGCCTTGCCCTGCAGACAACGCACATACTTTCCAAAACCTCTGATCTCAATTGAAAAGCTGTGACAGGCGACCATCTCTTTGGAATCTTGGAATTTGATTCTGGCAGGGAAGCTGGGGAGCAGAGAAGAGAAATGCCCAACCCACACTTGGAAGTCAGGAAAGAATTCCTGGAAAAGGTGTGCTTGACCTACCAGTGGAGGGAATTGTTGATGATCTCATCACCGAATAACTGAGGGGGGCACACCCTGCTTAAGGCCAGGCATGCTCAGAACCCAGGCCGTTGGAAAATCCCCTGAAGTTGGACCACAGAGACCAAGGGAGGTGAGTCTAATGCAGTTTGCTCGACGGCAAAAACAGGGATGGGAGTGGATTTTGTTAACTGAACCTAAATGTGAGTGACCAAGATGCCAATAGGAGCCCAAGGTTTGAATGCATGCTGAAGTGTAGACAAGCATATTGCTCCCCACCATTCCTAGGCATTGTACTCGAAGAACTTGGACATGGGTTCTGGGGATTTTTTGGTTTTGCTTTGTTTGTTTTGTTTTCCAGGCTAGCCTGTCCGCATCTCAAAATACAGTCTCCTATATTTTAACTGCTTGACTCTGAGACTTGAATGCACAGTTGTTAATTGTGGGTCTCCTTCACCATCAGCTAGCCAACAGGCATATCTCATTATTGTTAGAGGCTCATTCTGAACAGCACTTAAGCCCACTCACTACCCTTCTAATTTAGTGCTCAAGAGATAGAAACAGAATGCCTGTATGCAAGGAAACAGCCTCTCCATGAGGACCAAAGACACCCTGGATCCTGTCCCCTCACTGCATACTTCAAGAGACAAATGTCCACTGTAATCAATGTCTAGTGTGCAAGACACACACAGCAGTTCTGGGTTGTGAATGGAAATCATTTACTTTCATGATTGAAAACACCCCAGAAAACAGACGACCTCAAAAGAAGTTCTCCAAATCACTTACTTTTAACTTTTGTTTCCTAAAATTTTAACCACGTGTGGTTAGCTAAGTTGTGACTGAACAGAAAACTGAGTACAACTCAACTTAAAAAGCATAAATAGATGGGCAATTTTTGAAAACTACAGGGAAATCAATGCTTACTTTCTTCCAAATACAAACCTAATATGATATGAATTGTTCATCATAAAACACCAGGCAAATAGTGCTTACTGAATGACTTCCAAATTATGAGAAATAAATGTCAGTTCTTTATTACAGTAATCAAGAGGTAAATTTACCTCCAACACCATTATTTCTATTGACATTTTATTACTCAAAGAAATTTTGCAGTATCAGGTCCTGCAACAAATTCAGCAAATATGCAGGATGCTATCTCAGGCACTTTCTCAAAAATAAGGCATAGCTCATTTAGCCACAAGATGAATTATCATCGTAAAATATAATATTCTTCTTGTAATAGCAAATGAAATGGGCAGTAAGGAGGTGGATAGATTAGAAGGGCCCAGGAACCTGGAGGGTGGGGAAGAAAGAAAACTGTGTCCTCCATCTCTTTGCAAACAATCCCTATTCCCCCAGCGGAATATCCATTGCTACGAAATGTGTCGTGATTTTTAAGTGCATGTGAGCAAAGATAGGATCTATTAATTATTTTTAAAGGATTCACACAGGCAGAAATGAAACACAGAAAGTATTTTCACTTCAGGATCTTTTCTCTCCTCTGTTCAGAACTGCACACCATACATCACTGCCAGACACACAGCCCTTACACAAAGGCGCACACGCACTCACACACACACACACACACACACACACACACACACATGCGCTAGACTGTTTGTTTCCCCTTTCTGCTGTAACTCTGACTGCCCAGAGTTAGGCAATAAATATTTATTAACCACTAACTAAATAGTTCTCAGAGTACTGTCAAATACCAGATTGCTCAGGAAGGCTACAGTTATCTCGGGAGAAAGTGAATGTGCTGGGGAAATAAATTTCTCCTGCCAAACACAATCCAAGAGCTACTAAAACATCAGGTAGGAACTGTCGCTTGGGAGGCAAAGCAACAGCTAGTGGCTTAGATTGCAGGAGGCCAGCAAGAAAGTGGCCAGGTCAAAAGCCAGGACATCAGGCAGCAACTTCCTGGCAAGGGGCTACAGAAGAGGGCGGGAACTGCAACAGCAGATGAAACACTTTCTCAGAGGGCCGAGAGGGCGCTCTCTGAAGACACATTTCCGTTGATGTCAAGGGAGTGACCTGAAAGAATTGGTGCAGATGTCAACCTTCCAACTACTGTGCAGCGTAACTTCTCGGGGCATCTGGATGAGTGGCGTTGAGACAAAACCTACTATGTTCCCCAACTTTTAGGACCTTTTGGGGAAATCATCCTCTCATCCTCTCTGCTGACCAAATAAAGAGTTTCTATATGGCACCCAAAGACAAATAGTGATAGCACTGCGGGTAGGGTGTTTGCCTTGCATGCGGCCGACCCGGGTTCGATTCCGAGCATCCCATATGGTCCCCCGAGCACTGCCAGGAGTGATTCCTGAGTAAACCAGGAGTAACCCCTGCGCATCGCTGGGTGTGACCCAAAAACCAAAAAAAAAAAAAAGACAAATAGATCGGACAGCAGTAATCAAAGGGAGGCTGTGTGCTCTTTGCCGGTGCTTACCTTGCTCGCTTGCAAACAATAATTAATAAAAGAAAAAAATCTCTCAGAACAAATGAAAGTGAGCTTTGAAATCAACAAAATGTTTCGGGCACCTTGCCACCCAGCTAGCCTTCCAGCAACCGTAGGTTTGTGGTCCTGTACGAGATCTGTGGTTAACTGGGTCCCTGCTAGAATGAGAGCCTTCATGCTTTGATGTGAAAATTGCTAACAGATGCAGATGGAAGGATATGGACAAGCTTTCAGTGTGATGGCACGCCTAACACCTCATTTGAAACCAATGTCTTATCTTGCATGAACATCTAAATGCTCTTTTTGTCCCCCTCTGTTGTAACTTGAAAGATTCCCCTACCTGAAATGGCCACAATTTATTGTAATCCTTCCTGAAATTTGCCATAGGGTGTGCAAGAGATTTCTCCCTTTAAAGTCTCTGAATAGTCTCATTATCTCTATTTGCAAGTGGGGAAACACACAGAAGCCTGGGCTGAGCTGGAAATCAATCAGTGGCAAATCTAACTCGGAGCCTGCTTTCTGCTGACTTGCCCAAGTTTCACCAATCACGTGGGAAACAAGTTTTTCTGTCAGTAACTCTGGGATTCATCTTTCGTCTGAAAATCATCGATCAGTACAGGAAATCTAATAAAATAGTGAGGACACTTAAGCAATTACCAGGTTCAGCACCACTGGCAACTATGACGCAAACCCGGAGGAAAGAGAAACACCGACTCTCTATCCAAAGACGCAAACCCAGAGATCCGGAAACCATGTCTGTCTTTTAAGTTTGAAATGAGCCTGCTTAAAATTCAGAAGAATCCAAAAAAAGTTATACAAAAGCTGTCATTTTTGTAGGAAGGTCCTTTAAAACGCCTGAGCTCAAAAGTTAGAGACTCGAATAACCAGAGAAAGAGATGGGGCATGAAGGAGTGGGGGGGAGAGGGGGGGGCCTGCGATATTTTTTTAAAACTGGACTTCTTTGGAAAATGTGTCCAAAGATGACTGGAGAGAGACAGAGAGAGAGGTTCATTTTCATATAAAGTTTAAATATCTATGCACTGCCTTTGTTCTCTCCACCCTTAATGGCAATTTAACAGTAAAATATATTTTCCCTAACAATTACCCCAAATGAACTATGTTGTGTCTACACAAGTGATTCTTTTCAGTGATTTTAAGTGGGATTCCATACTGTAGAACTGTTTCAACTTTGGTTCTTAATACAAAGAGGTCTTGGGAGGACTTAGGAAATTGTACATTTGTTCACTCACAGGAAACTGTAGAACAGGACACATAAAACCATTCACTACGGTTATGGAGAATGAGAGGAAATAACAATGTTCCACTTGTATCATTTTAATTCTGCATTGAGGGGTTTTTATTTAATTATTTTTTTTTAGTTCTTGGGGTCATACTGGCTCTGCTTGGAGCTTATGTCAGTCAGGTACTCTCGGACCACTCTTGACCCAGCTCGAAGGAGCCTATAAAAGCAGAGACAGTGCTGGTTCTGAACCTGAATCTACTGTGCGCAAGGCAAGCACCTTACTATCTGTACTATCTCTCTGCAACCCTGCATTGAGTGTTTTTTTAAAGAAGATACCTGATTTCTTACAGCATTTTTAACAAGATATTTAAAATACACTGCTAACAAATGGGCGACTGAAAATGTATTTCAATAATATTTTTTTTAATACAAGAGCAAACCCCATGAAGGGGGTCATACTCAACTCCTGCCTCCTGAGTCACTATCCCAGTGCTCAACCCGTTAGTGGAGACAGAAAGTTTGACCTGTGTGCCTTTAATCCCAGACTAAAATTTCACTTTGGCACAGGGTGGACTGGGCTATGACTCATCTTCCTCTGCAAAACAATGAAAGTTCTAGCTCCCTGGGAAAAAGCTACTTGAGTTGCCAGTACACTGAACTCCTCCATTCAGGGTCAAAACACTAGGACAGGAGAGGGGAATGGCGGAGGCCAGATGCTATCTGATTCTTGCTCCAGGATTTTCCATGGCCCTCCAACCAAATCTTGTATTTGGAAAGGGTTAGGACAGCAAGCACCTTAGGTGCCCTGGACGTAAGGAATCGGGGAACCAAGGAAACATGAATTATGTTCAGAATCCACATCCTCAGTACACCTCCAAAGAAGAAAGACAAGAGGTGGCACACTTCCTACTTCAACCTATTTCAAATAACAAGCATGACATTTGATTTCCTATTCCTAGACTAGAAAGCTGCAGGCTGAGCTCCTTTATTAATTAACTAGATTTTTATTTTGTAACAAACAAGTAATTCCTTGTATTTACCTGGAAATGTCAATATCACTCCCCAGGCATTAAAAATATGAAAAAAAAATGTGAATTCTGACCACAAGTCCCAGGTTAGGGTTCAGTGGTTTATACAGTGCCTGGCAAAGACGCTGAGACCCAGGACCCCTCCCAGAAGGATTGTTCAGTACTGTTAGTCATGTCCCCCTGCCCTCCCAATGTTTTTGTCTCAAACAGTCTCTACCCTTCTACCATCAAGACAACATTCTCCCTCAAGCCTCAGCAAATTCCATTCCGCCTCATCCTGTGACTAACTCGTTTTCTTTCTACACCGCATGAGCAGGATCAAAAGCCACCAATGGTAATAACTTTTCCCCAGCCATGTCTCACAGTACTCTATCACTCTAAATTTTCTGTTCCGTTATTTTAATGCAATCAACAGGTGGATCAGGCAGCTTCTCTGATCTGGCAAAAATAACTACACTCTTTCCTTTCCAACTCACAGACTCATCCATCAGGAGAAGCTCCTGGCAGTGTCACCAGTCGATCCTAAACTTCACACAGACGCATACACACACGCAGACACACACACACACACACACACACACACACACACACGCCCACGCGCACACACGCACACTACCCCCGAATAAAATTTGTATTCCCAAGCTCTTGACTTGCCTGGCTTCATGAAAGCTTGCCAACAGTAGCCAAGTCTCTCGTGAGAGGGCCGCTCAGGGTACCTGAGATTGTCCCTGTGATCGTCCTGCCAGATGACGGCTGGTCTTCAGAATGCCCCAGTCTAATGTGTCAGTACGGGCCGGAAACTACGAGAGCCAACCCTTGCCCAGCCTTCCTGTTGCCCACAGGAATGGATTCATTCATTCCACAAGCAGATACTGAGTCATCCTGCATGCCAGGCACAGTGAGTGCTGGGTGCAAAGGTGACAGAGCTTCCTTTTTGTCCTGCTCAGGAAGAGTTCAGGCCTGCGGACAGGGACATTCCTCTATCATTCTCATGTCATATAGATATGACAAGCACTCAGGAGAGTTATTTTTTTTTTGTAAGCTACCAAAACCTTGGTCCCTTTAAATCAGATCTTGGGGCGTGGTACCCCAGGAGTGTAGAACTTCTACTGTGAAGTCAGGGTGGAGGGTATTTAAACTCCGGCCCCAGGAAAAAAGGAAATCTCTTAAACATCAAGTCCTGCCAACTGACAAAGCAGGAAGAATGACAAGAAAAGCAAGTCCTCCCGGACGTGGCTTCCTGAGTGAGGCCCTTTCTAGACATAAATCTTCTGTGCATCACCGGATACCTCCGACTCCTATGATTCCTCCAAAATATTCTTTTATTTCATGTTCTCGAGCTTTTGTGTGCTCAAACTTTGGTGTCCCTCAAATACATTACTTTTTTTTGACTTTTTGGGGTCACACCCAGCAATGCTCAGGGGTTACTCCTGACTCAGGAATTACTTCTGGCACTACAAAGGGGATTAAACCTGGATCAGCTGCATGCAAGGATTATCTCTCCAGCCCCAAATGCATTACTTTTAACATTTGTTTATTAGTATACTCAGACATCCAAGATTTGAAAAAGGAAAGAAAACATTTAGCACTATGTTAAGAATAGTTTAGTTGTTTATTTTTGTTTTGAAGGCCACATCCATCACTATTCGGGGCTTTCTCCTGGCCCAGCACTCAGGAATTACTCCTGGAAGGGACCAGGGGACCATATGGGATTCTGGGACTTGAACCCGGGATGGCCACATGCAAAGCAATGCTGCCCTGTATCTCTCCAGCACTAGATAAATATTTTAAGATTTAGAAAGTCTGTTATCACCTGGTACAGTGGCGAGGGGCCATGTCTAACATGCAATGACCCGAGTTCAAGTTCAATTCCCGGTACCACGTATGGATCTGAGCACCCCAGGGTATGCAGCCCTGGAGCCTTCCCAGCAAACAAAAGGCGTGACCCTGGAAGTCCCCAGCACTGCACACCAAGCAAGCAGCGTCACACGCTTAGGTCCTAGTGCTCAACAGTCAGCCTGGCGGAGTGAGATTTGCTGGTGGGGCCCAGACCTCTGATCACTGCTGAGAAAGTCCAAAAATGAACAAGCAAAAACTTTCTATCCAAGACCTCCACATCCAGATAGCATCATGAGACTCCATTTTTCCTGTTTTATCTCAAAGAATAGCTGAGAAGAAAAGCCACTAAAACAGAGTGCCACACTTTAGTGAGAAAACAGAGCAAGGACCAGCAATTCCAAGCCTGGAAGACCAATTTCGAGCCTATAGGTATGTACTATCTAACTCCATTTCGTCACTTGATTTCTTATTCCCGTTCCTTCTGCCCAGTCCTCTGAAATAGGAGCTTCTCAAAAGTTTAATGCAAACCACTTAAGATTTCCTTCTTTCCACCTTCCTTGAGGTCTGTAAATAAAGGATTCATCCCTAAAGTTTAATCTATTACCAGGACTCCTTTGAAAGACAGAAACAGGTCAACTGTTGCTAGGAATAGCCCATCCATAAAAACGTGGGTTTTTTTCCCCCTGTATCTTTATTTCTAGCATGGTCATGAAAGACACCAGCCGGCGGATATGAGGAAAGTTTCCATTCAATAACAAGCAATGAGAAGAGAGTCGAGGATCTTGTGGAATTTGAAATCATGTACACAGTGGCTTTCTATTTTTATTAAAATAACATGCCCCAAAATGTCTGTTGGGTTTAAAAATGCTTTCTATTTCCCTAAAGTCTTGAGACAGCTCAGAGGACAGGAAAGAATGCTATCCAAATGGACCAGAACTGCTTTTAATTAATTTTTTTTTAATTTGGGAGCCAGATCTATAGTGCTCAAAAGCTACTTCCAATTAGGTGCTCGGGAGGGAGGCACTCACCACAGTGCTTGGGGTTCCAACCCTGGCTTCCTGCATGCACTGCATCCACCCAGTCCATTCAGCGATCTTCTGCCCCCCAGAAATCCTTTTCTGCGGAACACGCTTCCCAGCCAACTCTGGTGACTATATGAAACTTCCTATTTTTTCTTCTGAATTATCTTCTGATATCTACCTGAAGACCGTGTATGACAAGAAAGGAGGGTGCAGACGAGCAGGGTGACCGGGAAAGAAAACAGAAGGCTGTGTGATCGAGACCCCTGCAGCGCAGGGACTGCCAGCACTGCCTCTACCACGGAGACCCACGCAAACTCCTGAAAGGGGTTTTCATTGGTGCTAAACAAAAGATTCTTTAAGAGAGAAAATTCATCCCCAGAGAATTCCAGTGCTCGGGTCTATGAAACCAGAAAACCCAAAATGACCAAGAAAGCATGGTCTGCTCCAACCGTGGGCTTTCAGTGTGTTTCCAGGGGACCAAGTCTGCACACACAGACCTTCCCATGAAGCTACGAACACAGTCACCAAAACAAAGTCATTCAAAAGAAAAGCAAGATGGGTTTCAGAAAAGTTCTAAGCAGCTGCTGAGTTTCTCCACGGCGCCAAGATCCCTGCATGCTGTGTAAGATGAGCTGAAACCCATGGCCTGGGTTTGTTTTCTTTTTCGCAGAAAGCTTGCCTGGCCAGTCATCATCAATAAACGCGCTTACCACCCAAGATGCAAATGTCAGAACGAACAGAAACACAAGATCTCCTTGGAACTTTGCTCCAGGAACAACAAGCACAGGTTGACATTCCTTGTCCAGTTTGGCATCTATATTTAACCCAGCCAAGATAGTACTTCATCCCCCTGCCCACCTCAGTCCCCCAGACAACACAAATATCCTATTTGCTGTTCGGTCAGCTACAGACTTATGTGCTTTTGGTTTTATTGTTTGGGGGGACACACCCAACAGGGCTCGGGCTCTTGGCTCTGTGCACAAGCATTACTCCTGGAGGCTCTCAGACCACCATATGGGATGCCGGGGATCAAGCCCAGGTTGCCTTCATGCAAGACAAACACCCTACCTACTGCACTATCACTCCAGTCCCATGATCTATGTGCTTTCACCTTTTACCAACAAGAAGTGACTCGACCCCATATAGGACGCGCTCTCCCCATTTCACAGCACGGAACAAACGCTTGCTACTCTGAAACCCAGCTACTCTGAAACACAGCAAGAGAAAGTGAAGACCTGAGGCCCCACAGCAAAGTGAGCAAAGCTTCCTCTCTCTCTCGCTCCAGCCAAGTCTCACCCACGGAGGCAGCAGCGGCTGGCAGGGTGCACCAAGTTCAGTCTCAGAGAGACAGAAAAACAGTAACAGAGACAGAGAGGCAAAGATATACTGAGACAAAGACACAGAGAAAGAGAGAGACAGAGACAGGGACAGGGACAGACACACACACACACACACACACACACAGCGACAGCAACAGAAAGTCAGAGAGACAGAGACAAAGATACAGAGAGAGAGAGGCAGACAGACAGACACACACACACACAGACAGCAACAGAGACAGAGACAAAGAGAGGGAGAGACAGAGACAGACAGACAGACACACACACACACACAGAGCGACAGCAACAGAGAGACAGAGACAAAGATACACAGAGAAACAGAGACAGACAAGGCACACACTCACACATACACAAACAGCGAAAGAGACAGAGAGAGACCACACACACAGAGACAGAGAGACAGACAGAGATAGAGACAGAGAGAGAGAGAGAGAGAG
>JAOXYA010000016.1:4419040-4429896 GCA_028565675.1 Sorex palustris | reverse complement strand
CCCAAGCACCGCCAGGAGTAATTCCTGAGTGCAGAGCCAGGAGTAATCCCTGAGCATCACTGGGTGTGACCCAAAAAGAAAAAAATCTAAGAAACATCCTTTTCAGTGAAGTCGTGCACTGTCTATGAAACCTGTCTGGTGTGTCCACCCAAGCTCCCTCACACAAACAAGTCCCTTTTCTCTTCAAGCTCAAAAGACAATAGCAGCATTAACTACTAAAGCTTCCAAGCTAGAAGTCCATATCTAACCTGTCCATCTTACCAATCTTGTCCTATAACCGCACTTAAAACAGACGTTCATAATCCTTTTCCAAATCCCTTGGGTCAGTTGAGTTGCCAAATCAGAACTTCTCCCATTTCAGAAAAGTTATACAGCACATAAATCAATCACTGGTCACATATTTAACTTAAAAAAAACATAGCAAGAACTAAAACAATTTTCCCTATACAAGCATATTAATTTCTTTAACAAACATATGTACTTAATAAATGTCTACGTGAAAGAGAAATATTTTAACATCCCAACAGTTCCGGTTAGATTTTTACCACAAAAGTATTCGGATGATGCTCACATCAATTGAATTACAAAGAACATATTTCATAGTTTTCCATGTTCTTTCTGGCATATTTTAATGACAAGTGGGGAGCCATGAACATGTGCCTGAAATCCTGAGTCTCTCTTCATCCAGCTCACTTTGGTCATGTGGAGTCTTTGGGCAAAACTGACCACATTGTTTCTCCGATTGCCTTTATGTTCCCTCCAACAGAACCCCTGTTTACTTTCTCTAAAATACCTGCAAATCCTTAGTTTAAAATTTCCTAAAGGCTTCCTATGGCAAAGATGGAGTCTACTTTTCGTGAGCTTCACAAAGCCTTTGCCCATCAAAGCCACCTGTCTGAGGTACAGAGACCATCACCTAGCATTAGACCCAAATAGAACAAAGGAACCACGAGAATAGAGTTTATTCTCAAGATTCATACAATCTAACTCAATCCCTGTAATATTTTCACCTCAGCTGCTCTCTACAGCATAACTACACAAACTGAATAAAACGGGGTAGCATAATTGAATGTGCACGTCATGAAAAATTTGCATCTGTAAAATGTTTCTGAATGCACAAAGACCAGGACTTGAGGCAAAATAAAACAGAATGAATCGGAGATGATTCTGGCATCATTTACCCCATGATACATTTCTCAGAGATTGTGAGTGGGAAAAGTTTAAGAAGGCCTGCTTTAGAATACAACTTTTTCCATCAAAGAGTATGTTGAGAGTTTACTCTGTTTTTTTCCACCTGGGAAATCCCACCTTACTTCTTGAATCACACTGAATATCACAAATAAAATCCCATGTTTACATGAGAAAATTCTTCACATGACCTGAACAACACATATTTAAAAATACTACACTACTGTTGGCATGGTTAAGACAATTACCAAAAGCAAAAGTCAAGAAAACATTTCAGGAAACAAGTAAACCCAAAAAAGTAACATTGAGGACAGCACTTAATGGCCTGAGTGATTTCTCATGAGACTGTTTGTCCAAATCACAAAGATATAAATAAAGACTGAAACCATTTCTTTGTTTCCATCCTATTATGGGAACAAATGGATTCAAATGGTATTACCATCCACAAACTTACATTAGGGAGAATTGAACAAAAATCCTGATCATCAAAGACTTTAAAATTGATTTACCAAAACACAGAAGCTAAACTCAGATGCTGACTTTCTGGAAAAGAGGGGCTCAAGAGAGAAGAAAAAAATCAGATTTTAACTATCATAAAGTTTTTACTTTCCAATGGGCAAAGCTTCTTGGACACCTACCTGTGATGATAAATAAAATTTTAGAAATTCCTAGAAGTTGTATTTCAGGATAGAATCATAACCTTTCTTAAAAGTATCTCAATCAGAAATGGTGCAGAAAAGTGGCGGGATTAAAAGGCAAAGAATAGGGGCTGGAGCAACAGCACAGTGGGTTTCGCGTTTGCCTTGCACGCGGCCGACCCGGGTTCAATTCCCAGCATCCCATATGGTCCTCTGAGCACCACCAGGGGTTATTCCTGAGCGCAGAGCCAGGAGTAAGCCCTGTGCATCGCCGGGTGTGGCCCAAAAAGCAAAAATAAATAAATAAATAAATAAATAAGATAATAATAAAAGGCAAAGAATAAACCCATCAAATCCCTTGAAGAGCAGGTGGAGTGAGTTTGTTCTCTCCCAACGCAAAGGAAAATGACAAGGGTTCTGAGCAGGAAGTTGGGTTGGGGCCCCTCCTGCGGGGTGCTCGCACACAGAAGAGCACGTGTGTGCACAGGTGTGCACGTGACCCAGCGGTAGTGTACACAAGCAAGTGCAGGCTGAGAGCCCATCACCAAGGGAGCTGCCAGATCTCCATGCAGGAACAGGGCAAGGCTGCCAAGTGATGCTGCCACCATGAAGATGCCAGGATCCGGCCTGCCAAAGTATGGGAGAGCTGGGTACAGAAGGCAAGTCTGAAGCCAGTCACACCAGATGTAAACATTGCACTCTCGTCTGCAAGGATGACGGTCACAGCCAGGCTTCCGCACAAGAACAGTTACTCCAGGAGGCACCGAGAGATGGGAGTGTTATGGGGAGAGAAAGGGAGTTTGCCTTGCATGCGGCCAACCCGGGTTCAACCACAGCAGCCCACACAGTCCCCCTCGGGCACCTCTGGGAGTGATCCCTGAGCTCAGAGCCAGGACTAAGTCTCAAACACCAAATATGTAAATAAATAATAGAAAAGTGTGTTGCCTCTTCCCTTTGTCATCTTCGTGAGAGTTACCTCACATCTCACCCTTGGCCATGGTTCAGGCGCTCAACGGGGAACATGCACTCTGGCTATAAGACCCCCAAGGTGGGCAGTTGAGACCCGACCCCTCACCCCGCCCCAAGGGACTCAGCCCCAGCAGCCGAAAACCTCCAGAACCCAACCACCACTCTGCTCAAGGCCACTCTCCACATGCTCAGGCTGAGCCTCACCCACAAGTGAAACTTTCTGAGTGACGCATCATAGGACACATGCTACCCATAGTCTAAGAGTACCGCACTACATCTGATGGGATTCAAAGTAGGAGGCAAACAACCTTAGAGGGAAATATTATATTATTTCAGTTCTGCTTTGGGGCAGGGTTTTGGGTTTCTGAATAGAAACACCTGAAATATGGTGGTGGGAAGGTGTGATGGTGGTGGGATTGGTGTCTGAATATTAAATGTAATCAAATATTGTGAACTACTTTATAAAATAAAAAAATTGAATTTTTTTTTAATTTTAAAAAAATTGGAAAAAAAAAGACTCCCCAGGGTGGCATTTTCAGTTGCTATGCTTACTCAATTTCGTTGCATTGCCTGCACCCTTGGCTGCAGTGGATTTGAGATGGCATATTTGTGACGTCAGGGATCCCAACAACAGCATAACTGGGAGAGGGATGAGTACGTGAAGCAGATGGAATTCTCAGCCCCAGACTTGCTTGACCACTTGTCAACATCCCTGAGCCATAAGAAGGATTTTTTTCGAATGTTACTTAAAAGACATGAGGCGTGATGTTTCCGACTCTTCTAAACGTCCTTTTTTCTAAACCAAGTGAAAAAGAAACATTTGCCCTTCCTCATTTTTTATTAGGACTGACATCCCACATAATACAGAACCCAGGACTCAATAAATGAACATTTGCTGGAAAGAGAGAGATGATGTGGGTGACATCAAGCAGAAGTGCACAGCAGAACAGGAGTGATGAGGCCCGCAGGCCCGCGGGCATGCACACAGCACGAAGCACGCACAGAGCGAGCATACACAACGGCAAAGCACCGAAGCCCGAGCACTGAGGCCCAAGAGAAGCAGGATCAAAAGCAGCAGCCCTGACGCTGCAGAAAGGGACGCCACGGGGCACTAGACAGACAGCTATGGCCCTGTGAGTGGGGTCCTTTCAGGTCTCGAAAAGGACTCATTTGTAAAGAAAAATACAGTCAATATAGAGACATTGGCAACCTGCTGAGATGAAGGGTAGTGAGTTTTCTCTGGGTAGATTTATCTGCACAGCTAGGGAACTTGCCTTGCACACGGCCGACCCGGGTTTGATTCCCCCATCCCTCTCGGAGAGCCTGGAAAGCTACCAAGAGTATCCCGCCCGCACGGCAAAGCCTGGCAAGCTCCCTGTGGCATATTCGATATGCCCAAAACAATAACAAGTCTCACGATGGAGACATGACTGGTGCCCACTCGAGCAAATCGATGAACAAAAGGATGACAGTGCTACAGTGCTACAGATTTATCTGTCAGCACTGGAAGGAAATCTTCATGCTAGATGGTTCCAGATCCCTCCAGCTTCAAGGGCGGTGTGAGAGAGATGCATGGAGATCCTCATGTCTCACAGGGCACACTGGCCTATGCATTCAGATGTGGTCACTTCTAACACTTTCTCCTGTGGTCCCCTGCAGTGACTGTTACCATTCAGATTCTTTCCTCTGAAGCACAAGGGCCCTGAGGCAAACCCAAGGATGCTGGCTACTCAGAAGACGGGGCCATCCGCCTGTGTGAGTCATCTGTATATTTAGCCTGCAGCTGATACCACACAGAAGGAGGCTTGTCTAATCACCGGCACACAACACCCAAGCTCCCGTGTGTGATATCTCTCAACTTAGGAATGAGACCTCGTCAAATTCTCGTTAACAACTCAGGGCTTAAGTGGGGAGAAGCAACATGAGGGAGCCGAGAAATAAACAGGCAGCATCGATATCGAGGTACTGACTGGGGACATTATAAATCAGCCCCAGGGGGTTTTGTGATGATAGAAAGAGATGCCAGTGAGAACCTGTTAAGGAGCAGAGAGAGTAAATAATGATTGCTATCCAAGCGCGCATGAGCCATGCTTGGGCCTGGCAACCATTCAGCTCCCTGATTTGCTTACCGAGCACCGACTCTACACCAGAAAGTAAAGACTTCTGGTTCCCAGTCCAGGCAAAGGGATGTGATGCTAAATGCTGGATAAGTGTTATGGCAATGACGAGCACTATCTCAGGAGCCAGGCTGGAGCACCGAAATAGGCCAGAGCTATAAAAGGGTGACAGATATTGGAGCTGGGGAGATAGGAGAGTGGGTAGGCTATTAGCCTTGCACATGGCTGACTGGGTTTGGTCCCCAACATCCCGTATGGTCACCCAAGCCTCACCAGGAGTAATTCCTGTTGGCTCAGCCAGAGTAAGCCCTGAGTATCACAGAGTTTGGCAAAAAAAATAAAATAAAAAATAAGGAGGAGGGTCAATGTAGAAGTAAACAGGACAGAGTACAAGAAATGCACAAATGACCCATCATGAAATTATTCTAAGAAGTCACAAAGAACAGAGAGGAAGATGAGAGGGTGGGACTTGGAAATGGTACCAGAAGGTACAGAAGATAAAATAGTGTCCCATAAAAAAGGCAAAAAAAAAAATTCAGGCCCTCAATTACCAGGCGGTGCCCAATGGTAAGCTTGCAAGTTGTGCCCAGGTAGCACTGTAGCACTATCCTCCCATTTTTCTTCAATTTGCTCGAGTGGGCACCAGTAACATCTCTAGTGTGAGACTTGTTGTCACTGTTTTTGGCATATCGAATACACCACGGGGAGCTTGCCAGGCTCTGCTGTGCAGGCGGGATACTCTTGGTAGCTTGCCGGGCTCTCTGAGAGGGGCAGAGGAATCAAACCCTGGTCGGCCGCGTGCAAGGCAAACGCCCTACCCGCTATAGGTACCATTTTCACATGAGGCTCCAAATTCCATTTCTCTAGAAAAATGCCCATGAATAAATCTCTCTTTAAAAATGCGAATAATACCAATATATAACAAGCTTGGTGGTGGAAATAACTTCCTAGAGACTGACCATCCAGTGGAGTGCTGGAACTATCCACTTCCTACTGGAACATTCATATGTAATTTGGGTGATGAAAACTGACCAACATGAGGTATCTATGAACTTCAAAATTCTTTCCCATCTACTTTCGCCAGTGCCCGCAAAAATGCTTACGAGTTAAGTAAGCGGTGTCGGTAGCTCAACTCTCATCTGGAAAATTGTGTAACATATCTTATACCACAGACCAAATTTATGCTCTAGATGCTACCGGCACCCACCCAATAGTCTCTCCTTCCAAAACCGCATACAAGCTTTATTTTTTTTAAATATTTATACTTATATGGTCATCATAATATTTGCCTAATTTTTGACAGCAATTCTTGAATATGAAGCCCAAGGCTTCCAAGGGGTTTTTTTGTTGTTGTTTTTTCTTTCTTTTGTTTTTTGGGGTTTGTTTTTTGCTGAAAATAAGATACAATGCTTCCTTCATTGCCAGAACGCATATGAAATCAAGAGGAAATGCACGTTCCTCAACAGCAATACGCCTTCAGGTACCAGGTCACTATAGCAGCTGTTGAAAGTCAGTCCCTCTTCCACCTTCGTCTCAAACTCTGGCAAAAACACAACCTTCCAGAAACTTTGGGCCACTTCAGTGTGTCTTTCAGCAACAGAAGGGCACGCAAATTCACTGCTTTTGACTCGCGCATGCATAAAAACCCTGAAGGAAGGCATAGCCCTGAAAGATGAAGCCCTGAAAGATGAAGACTCTTTGACAGGATTTACTAACCAGATCCCCGCCCACAACGGATGGAACGAGGAGGAAGCAGAAATGAAAGCAAGTAACTCTAGGTTCTGGATTTCCTCTGCAAAAAATAGCCAGCAACAGGTGCAGCATCCGGTGAGCTAAGACTCTCAAAACGCCTCTCGCCTCCACAGCACAAGCGCCCAAGTACAGAGACCTGACATTGGCAATGATGTCAGAAATACAAATCCTCGTCATTTTCCCACCAGAAGCAATTTTGTGGGGGAAAAATTTTTTTTCAAGTTAAACACAAATCATTCTCTGCGAGTTTGACTCCTGTCACAGAGTCCTCACCTCAAAACAGTTTACATGACAGAAATTTACATGCTGGTCATAAGAACACATTTTCATTATCAACAACACAGTGCCTGACACACAGTAGGATATATATACTAAATGAATGACTATAAAGACTAAATGAATGAATTAAACAAAAATAGGTAAGTAAATATATGTCCTTTCAAAGGTAACCAAAATCTCCGCTTCATAGTAACATAAGTGTATTTTTCTCCTTTATTCCAAGAAGAGAACAAAGAGTTTGAACAGAAGCCAAGAGCAAGAGTTAACACTAATGAACAAGTAGGAGCTACCAGACGCCCATCCCCTCTCTGAATCCCCCTGAAATGAAGAAAAACACGTGAGAATTCCATTTGGAGAAGGCAAAGGGGAAAGCAATCACAATTACTGAAGTCATACACCTTTAGATTTCTTTCCAAGGAAATCCATTTTAGGTTTTCTTTCAATATGCCATTTTCTACCCACGGAACATTTTCTACCCACCATTACTATAGAATGTTCAAAATAAATTTCGCTGGATGATCTTTCTGACATGATCAAAATAATGCGCTGATGATATGTTATGGAAAAATGTCAAGTAGAAGGAAATATGAATGTGGAAAGGATGGAGGAGAAATGATACTATTGTTAAAGTTATAAAAAGTGACACGAGTGGAGGAAAATATCACTGAAGTTGAGCCCACAGAGAGTGTCTGTTACAGAAGTACTGTATTAAACAAAAAGAATAATATCAGTGTGAGAACATCACTCCTTTATATGAGATAAAGGCTTAAATAATTATATTAATTACACAAGTAACACTTAAGATCACAGATAAGTATAAATCATCAAACGCATCCACAGAGAGACCAAGGCAATAGCACTGAGGTGGACCAGATCTTGGTTTGATCCTCTGCACTAGGTGGTCCCCCAAGCATCATCGAGTGAGGCTGTGAACAGCCCTGAGCATCACCAGCGTGGCCCCAGGAATCCCAAGCACTGCAGAGCTGGACCAATACCGAATCTTGAAGGCTTCACTGAAGGCCTAGCCTGTGGCATTCAGCCTTCCAGTTAGCCTGAAATCATGAAAAATGGCCAGGTGTGGGAAGACCAAATAAAACAAAGCAAAACAAAAAAGTACCTATCAGTAGATGTCAGAGACCTGAATTGTGCAAGCAAAATATAATAATTTTCATAAAGTCATTATCAAGAATACTACACTACAATACTCTTAATTCCATTTTCTTTCAATTCATCCATTTCTCTCCAGTTTATCATTTATACTATGATGTCTTTTTCCTTAAGAATTTCAAGTAGAATTTTTCACAATCCTATAAATAATCCTATCATCTTTTTGTGTAATTCCTTTAAGGGTCAAAGACAGAGCCAGAGAGAGTACAGTGGGGAAGGAGTGTGTCTTGCATGCGGCCAACCTGGGTCCCATCCAGACAACATATATGGACCCCTGAACTCCTCCAGAAGTGATCCCTGAGCATAAAGCCAGGCAAAAGTAAGAAAGGAGCACCACTGCATGTGGCCAAAACAAAGAGTCACCATAACTTACTTCTACTTTCTTTTACCTTGAGGTAATACTACAAATATATTGGACAAAATTCTTAACTGAGATCCCAAGTTCCTAGTTAAAAATTTCCTCACTTCATGAAATAACAAATCTATTAAGAGTATCTTTGGATTTTGTTTGTTTGGGGTGAGGGGGGCAGGGTCGAAAGGTAAGTGCAGAGGGAGGGTCCCAAGCATACTATTCAGAGGGCCTTAGGTTCAATCCCAGAGACACTTGGCCCAGCAGGCCAGCCAGTTCAATGGCAGGGCCTACTGATCTGGTGCTACTCAGGTCCAGTGGCAGCTGGGGGCCACCAGGGACACATACGGCAGTGTCCTGAACTTCACCAGGAGTCATTCCTGAGCACAAGGCCAGCCAGGTCTTTATTTATTATTTATATTTTTACATTTATGTAGTTACAATTATTTTTATACTTTGTAATTTTGGACCCAACCCCAACCACTGCTCTGAGCAGAGAGTCTGGAATAAGCCCTGAGCAACACCAGGTGTGGTCCAAACCCCATCCTAAACACAATAATGTATCGTCTCAACCTATAAGAATGACTTTTATCCAGAAGGAAATAAATAATAAGTGTAGGAGACTCTGGTAATGAAGGGAACCCTTAGACATTGCCGGTGATCCTAACAGTAGACCACCAGGAAAGAGAGTTTTAGGGAAAAGGCCTAGAGAGTCCTCAAAAATTGGAAATAGAGGAGCAACAGTATAAATGGTAGTGCACTAGCCTTGACTGTGGCCAACCCAGGTTCAATCCCTGGCACCCCAATATGGTCCCCTGAGGCCCTGAGCATGGGGCCAGAAATAAGCCCCAAGTACCACCGGTGTGATCCCAAAACAAAAACAATTATAAACAACTACTGTAGGATAACATTGGTTTGTCCTTTCTGCCTTGCCACTGGGAGCTTAGGTTTATTGGGTTACTCCCATCACAGTGCTCCCATTCCTCTGTGCTATTTTTAACCTCTTTCTTTGTGCTCTGCTTCCCCAACCAATCAATCACCTCTATCTCCTAATCAGAACTCTGTTAACTTTACATATCGCTCTTCTCTTCTCCTTAATGTCCCATGCATAGTTAATTCAGAGCAATGTCCTTTCTGTATAGACACAAGAAGACAGTTCATGCTATGCTTTTGTAACTTGAGTGTTAACTGACTCCAAATGATATTCACTCTTGGGCATCTGTTCTTTCAAATTAAGCCTCAATTGCCCTTACTTCCTAGCACCCCGAAAGCAGGGTCCTGAAAAGAGACTGGATGGACCCAGGGCAAGTTGTGAGCTACCCTGGCATCGAAATGGGCCAGGCCAAAGTGCCATAATACTCAAGTCAAGAGCATGGTCATGGACAAATTCTGTAATGACCCAAAAAGTAACAACTAGATTAATAAGTTAGGTCCCTAGTTGTTAGTCTTTGGATAAATTCCCCGTGATGGGTTAACTAACTCACGTGGTAGTTTGTGTATTCCCCAGGCGACTAGAAAATCCTGCGCCAATGCCATGGGCAGATGAAGGAGGAAAGTTAGCGCAGAGTTGGAGCATGAAGAGACTAGTGAGGGGAACAGGAGGAGACTGGAATGGGGACCTTAGAGAGACTGGAACAGGAGTGTGGGAACAAGGGAATAAATAGCAACTGATCAACAACAAGCCTGGCCCTTGTTTCCTCCTTCATCCACCCATGGATTGGCGCAGGATTTCCTAATCACATGGGGAATACACAAACCACCACATGAGACAGTTAACCCACCACAAGGAATTTATCCAAAGACTAAGGAACCACTGATTCAAAGAGATAACATATACATCCCATATTCATCAACAGTAGCCAAGAGTTAGAAATGACCTGACAAGTTGTTTCATAGATTAAGATGTGTGCCATGAAATTCTTACCAGTTACTGAGAAGGAAAAGAAACAAGATGATATCCTGTTATTTAAAGAATATGTGTGAATTTAATGGGCACTGTGCTTTGTAAAATAAGTTAGAGAAAGACAAATGCTCGATGATTTTACTCATAGGAGGAACCATATCACTGTCCTCCCGTTGTTCACTGATTTGTTCGAGTGGGCCCAGTAACATTGTGAGACTTGTCACTGTGTTTGGCATATCGAATACAACGCGGGTAGCTTGCCAGGCTTTGCCGTGCAGGCGAGATACTCTTGGTAGCTTGCCGGGCTCTCCGAGAGGGGCAAAGGAATCAAACTCAGGTCGGCCATGTTGGCTGCATGCAAGGCAAACGTCCTACCTGCTGTGCTATGGCTCCAGCCCGTAGGAGGAAGATAAAGAAAAATATTGATGAAAAAAAAACAAAATGAAACTCTTCGAATCTAAGAAGAAAACAGTGGTTACCAGAAGGGAAAAAGG